>CM071614.1:1200000-1800000 GCA_036365135.1 Miichthys miiuy
AGGTACGAAGGGGAATTTAGAAAGAGTGATGAAGATATTTCAGTTCATTAAACCTTTTATCTTTTTGAATGAACACAAACCCTAACCCACAACCTAAAATTTGCTGTTGCTGATGGCAAGTTTACATTTGTGTACATGTAAATGTATGTTACCTGGATGTCTTATGTTAGATGTAGGATCTTTAGCGGATGGAAAGGTGATGAACATCATAGGAATGTTGCCCAGTACCTGCTCTCGGCTCAGAGAAGAGTATTGCTCCATACTTCACACATAATTGTATGTACACAAACACAGACACAGAAATATGCAAGTTTATTAGAACAGCAGCTGCTAAATTCGGAGTAAATGAAGATAAAGTGTACAATGGTACAAGAAGAGGAAGGAAGTAAATATGAATATATTGTATGAAAAAACCTAAAATCTAAAAAAAACCTACAGCGTGTCCAAGTCATTGTCTTTATACATCCAGAAGTTGCTTGAAACAATGTTCAGCTCCTCTTTGGTTCCATCAAGACCAACAAAGACCAAGAAGGAACCCATACCGTGACGTACCATTCCCAACAGTGACTGAATCTCTGCTCACACAAACACGTTACATGAAATACACAGTCGAAAAACATAACAAATGAGAAAAAAGTGCAATTTGATGTTGCATGGCTGCAGTTGACAACAAGTCCACATATGACGTTACCTGGTTTTTCTTGTATGTGCTGAGGCAGAAACTTCTGGAAAGTGTTGAAGATTCCGGCATTCGAAATGACAACTGGGGCATGGACCTCAATCTCTTCTTGTCCTTTAAGCACCGTCACACCTGACACACATTCACATTCATTTGTGTTAATGTCACTTTTAAATCCTTTTGGAGGTTTGGACTACAGTGACATGGCATGGACAATAAATAATAACCCTGGTCTATGAAGTATTTTTGTTTAGTTTCTTTCAAGGCAAAGCTCCGGGGGTTGACAACACAAGAAGATGACTAAAGCCAGGTGGCCTCTATTACCCAATCGAGTGAGTCAGCACTGCGGTAGACAAGTTAAGACCTGGAAGACATGCAACTAACTTTGGACTGCTACTGAAATTGAAGGCTCCTGACTTGACTTGCACTTGGCCCAAAAATGATTAAAGAAATAGCTTAATAGCTTAAATAACTTGAAGGGATAAGTAGGGTCAAAGAGGAACAGTACAAGCTCTGCACACTTGGCACTACATCACAGAATCTGTCTTTCTCACCATATGCCTTCCCTTGCTGGTTGAGTAGGATGCGTTGTACAGGAGCCCTGACCAGCACAGCACCACCTCCCTGCTGAATGACAGGGATGATGTGAAAGGCAAACTCACTGGCACCCCCTTGCGGGTAGTAAGCACCACGCTTGTAGTGGTGAAGAAGGAGAGCATTGATGAGGAAGCTGGACTCTTTAGGAGGGACACCTAAAATGACATAATACGGAGCATTGAAGAGGAAATACATAATGTGTGGTGGTCTATGATGCATGTGAGTGTGTGTATATGTCCATCACCATAGAACAGGTAGGCAGACAGCGCCTGCAGGTCCTTGTTCTGTGTGATGCGGGACATCACTTTTGAATGGTTAGTTGCTGCGAGGCAGAACACTGAAGATATATGATCTAATAGGCCAGTCCAATTTAGGAAGTTAACCAGCCAATACGGTATGATCTTCAAGGTTGCGATAAGTGGCGTCCGCTTTGAGGCTAGCTGCAAGAGGAGGACATACATGCACATTTATTCTTTAGAATCAATAATAAGCATTACTTGCTGCCAACTATACCCAGAGATGGTTGCTATAGCTGTTGATAGCTCAGTCTGTTAGCCGGGCTGCCTGGACTGTGAACTCAGAGCACCGGGGGATATATATAATATAGTATAAACTGGACATGGATGTGTAGAGTCAAACAAAGAGAGATTCTTTTTCATTTGATGCAGTTGGGAAACGTGTATTTTCCAATTCAGTAAAGGGAGCTAAAATCATCAGAAGCAACAGCTAGAGCTAGATTTCGGCAAACCAATAGTTTGTAACTGATGAGCACTAGTAGTAGCATGACACGACAGAAAAGTGGTGGACTCTCAAATGAAGGTTTGTCAAAGATTTAACTTTTACAATCTTGTTTGTTTATCCATCATCCCATTATGATTATCATTACACTGCTCTCTCTATACCTTCATCAATCTCATGAACTCGTCAATGGCTTCCTCTTCTCCTGGGAACTGCTTCTTCAGACTAGCTGCCATCTCAGTCTTCCCTGCATGGATATGGTACTCCCTAAGAATGACAAAGAAGTAAGGTAGGGCTTCATAGTTATTTGTAGATAAAACATTTAAAAAAGGATGATTTTGGAGCTTTGACTTTTATGTAACAAGACTTGCCCTACCTGCGCTGGTTGGGCTGACCCAGGATAAGCGTATCAAAGTGCTGCTCCAGCCGTGTGAACTGCAGCTTTCCCTCTGTGATCTGATCTAGAGCGACCTTCAAAAGGCTGTTTTCATGGAGCTGCCCCAGGTAATGGATACCTGTTGGTGGCAGTGAAGTTTTCAAATTAACCAGATTCATATAATACTGTAAAACATAAAATAACTTTTGTCCACAGTGTGATGGGAATTATTCAAGACATCTTGAAAAAATTTAAAATTGATGTCCTTATGAAGTTTTGGAGAGAAGAAAGGAGTAAAACTGAAGCCAAATCAATACTCTAGTGTTTAGATAATCATATTGTACTGTTTCTAGTGTTTCCCCTTATGTATCTATAGCAGACTCGTAACTTAAAGAGGCACGTAAATCTAAAATGGCGTGCCACTAAACTGGAAGAATCTCGTTTAGTCTGGCAAGATAATCTTAAAACATACAGGAAGATAATAATAATAATAGAGGAAATAAGAACAACCCCAGGTTTCTCTTCAGCACTGTAGCCAGACTAACAGAGAACCACAGCTCTACTGAGCCATCTATTCCTTTAGGTCTAAGTAGTAATGACTTCATGAGCTTCTTTAATGATAAAATTATAACTATTAGAAACAAAATGCATCACCTCTTGCCCTCAACAGGCACTGATATGCATTCTGATACAGCAAGTTTGGAAGCAGCTGTAAAACCTGATATATATTTAGACTGTTTTTCTCCCATCGACCTTCATCAAATAACTTCAATAATTTCTTCATCTAAGCCGTCAACCTGTCTCTTAGACCCTTAACCAGGCTGCTCAAGGATGTTTTACCTCTAGTTAGATACTTGAGAAAGCTGTAGCTAATCAGCTGTGTGACTTTCTCCATAAGAACAGTTTATTTGAGGATTTTCAGTCAGGATTTAGAGTGCATCATAGCACAGAGACCGCATTAGTCAAAGTTACAAATGACCTCCTAATGGCATCAGACCAAGGATTCATCTCTGTACTTGTCCTGTTAGATCTTAGTACCACATTTGACACCATTGACCATTAAATTCTTTTACAGAGACTGGAACATCAAATTGGCATCAAAGGAACCGCCCTAAGCTGGTTTAAGTCGTATTTCTTAGATCGATCTCAGTTTGTTCACATCAATGATGAATCCTCCATGCATACCAAAGTTTGTAGCGGATGCAGAAAAACTAGTCCACGCATTTGTTACTTCTAGGCTGGACTATTGTAACTCTTTGTTATCAGGCTGCTCCAATAAGTCTCTTAGGACTTTGCAGCTAATTCAGAATGCTGCTGCACGTGTTCTGACAGGAACCAAGATCAGAGATCACATCTCTCCCATTTTGGCTTCTTTGCACTGGCTACCTGTTAAATCTAGAGCAGAATTTAAAATTCTTCTCCTTACATACAAAGCTCTTCATGGTCAGGCACCATCATATCTAAAAGAGCTCATAGTACCTTACTACCCCTCTAGAACACTGCACTCTCAGTAGATTGGGAGCCAGAGCTTTCAGCTATCAAGCTCCTCTTCTGTGGAACAAACTACCACTTTGGGTTCGGGAGGCAGACACGGTCAACACCTTTAAGAGTAGACTTAAGACTTTCCTTTTTGATAGAGCTTATAGTTAGGGCTGGCTCAGGTCATCCCTTAGTTATGCTGCCATCGGACTAGACTGCTGGGGGACTCCCCCTCCCTCCCCTCCTGTCTCTCTCTCTCTCTCTCTCTCTCTCTCTCTCTCTCTCTCTCTCTCTCGCTCTCTCCCTCTATCACCATTACCACCACCATCTGTAAACATACATGTCTCATTAATGAATTAATTCTTCCCTGGAGTTTCTGTGTTCTCTCGTCCAGCAGGTTCTATATTATTACTGTCATTATTGCTACCATATCTCCATTACAGTTTATAGTTAGTTTATGATTTGCTGCTGGTGTGCATCTGTGTCTCTCTATCTCTATCACAGGTTCCACTGCTACTGTAATCATTTTATCATTCATTGTAATTGTACAATATGTTTGTGTTGATTTGTGCTGTACATGTGACATCTATTGCACGTCTGTCCGTCCTGGGAGAGGGATCCCTCCTCTGTGGCTCTTCCTGAGGTTTCTTCCACCTTTTTTCCCTGTTAAAAGGGTTTTTTGTGGGCAAGTTTTTCCTCACTTGAACCGAGGGTCTAAGGACAGAGGGTGTCACTCCCTGTACAGATTGTAAAGCCCTCCGAGGCAAAATGTACTTTGTGAATTTGGGCTATATAAAAAATTTGATTTGATTTGATTTGATTTGATCTGCTTCTACATCTATTATGGTAGTGGGAGGGTGTATTTGTGGCATGATTTTTGTTTTAACAACCGAGCCTCTGTCTTCCAAAGCAGTCATCACTGTTATGGATAATTATGTGTGGATATAACACACCACACTGATGTATAATGTGTAATCAACTTTAGTCTTCTCTTCAAATTAAAAGTGCTGAGCTACATTGCACTTGCAGGAAAGAAGGATTATACAGTATATACCAGTGTATGTCTGTTTGTGTACTTTGCCCTCTTACCGACATCAAACTCAAATCCCTTGTTCTCAAAGGTGTGTGTGCAGCCTCCAGCCTGGTCATGTTGCTCCAGAACTACAACCTTCTTTCCAGCTTTTGACAAAAGTGCTGCTGCAGTCAAACCTCCCATACCGCTGCCAATCACCACTGCATCCAGAGCAGGGGGAACGCGGTCCACACGAAACCCTGTGGGGAGCACACGTCACATTTGAACACTTTCATGGCATTCATTCATAGCCAGGGGATCAGTAAAGTCAGTAGGAAGCCTTGTGCTGATCCATTTGTTGCATGTTATTTCACTGAATAAGTAAAACTTTGACCTACTTGCAGCACTAGGCAAAAAGTTCAGAGTAAGTTCAAAGATCATTAGAAGTAACATTTAGCTCTTGTGAATATCTGTGAACTCTGAACCCCAAATCTCCTATCTCATGGTGACACTGGAGCAAAAGTCAGAGGATCCCCAAAGTCAGGCAAGTGTTAATATGTGGACAAGTGATGGTACAGTGCAAGGATGTCTCTGGATGCCTCTACCATTCTGGCCAGGGACAGATCATCACTGTGGAGGATTACTACAGTGAGGGTCTTGGTGAAGTAGTACTGTCAACAGCTGGCTGGCAGTGTTCAGTGTTCCCCGCAGTGAAAAGCCCCAAGAGATGCTTGACATTGCAGATGCCATGGATCAGGCCTTTGCAAAAGGGACTGAACCTGATCTCCCACTCACTGTTCTGTTGCATCACAATCAACTTTCTGCCAACTTCAGCAGATCAGACGGTCCCCAAAGTCAGTAGGTTTCATCCTCTGCCAGTCGTCAAGAGACACAAGATTCCAGTCTCTGGATCTTACCTTTCTTCAGCCTGTCATCCCTCTGCCTCCTGTCTGTGACCAAGGGTCCTGGTGGCCTCAGGCACGTCTCGCTGAACACCTTGTAGCGTTGCGCAGTGGTCAGGAAGAAGATGATCACCGCCAGGAGCAGCAAACAGCTCGATATGCCTAGCAGCCACCACCACATCGTGGGGATGAGAAGGAAAACTGAAGAAATGATCCAGAAAGAGAAGGTATAAAGAGAGGAGTGAAGGATAAAGAGCTATCGTCCAACAAAGCTTTCCCTCAAGAAGGGCACAAAACTACAGAGGAGGAGGTGATTGAAGTGAGGGGTGGAGAGAAGGAAAAGGAGGATAGATGGAGGTAGATGCTTACTAAGTTTAAGGGGATAAGTAAAAGGACATATAACATGTGACATTTTGGAAATTAAGACTCCACAAAGAGCAAAGCGGATAAACCATTCTCCACACCAAGAACATGAGACTAGCAGAGAAGAGAGCACTGCCTGTTCATCACTTTGTCAGGCTCCATTCAGACCCGTGTACACACCCAGAACCAATTTTTGTCTGGTTGCTAAACTGCCTTAGGATGAATATATTTTACAAAAATCTGACTGTAGAGCTGAAATCATTGTGGTTTCACTGCATGACTGTGAACAAAGATGCTTTCAGAGCTGAGATGCTGTGAATCGGATACTTGGCTTTCTGGATAAATGTGCTGAGGAGCTTGCAAGTCCATAATCACATCAATAATTGATGAATGAAGTTCAACGTTGAGTTAAAATGAGAGAAACATCATAAACCACAGAATACATTCATAGTCTTTACTAAGCTATTTTTTTTATATTTGCTTGAAAAGTGTTTTATTATTAGTGTATATTCACTACTGGCCATGTATTAATGTGTAATATTATACTATTTAATTGAAGGTTTTGCAACACTGGCTTGATATTTTGTGTAATATCAGACTATTCACACATTTTTCTTTTTTATTGTTTGAAATTGAAAAACCATTTCCTCTTGTCTGATATACCATCGAAACTTTTTTTACTACCTATCTAACAGCTATTCCATTTTCTTTCCATGTGAACTGTAATCCTCACTTTTTGATATATATTTGTTTCATTTAAAAGATGTTTTTATCTTTACCTGCAGAGAAATCTGCTATTTAGGGGCAAGACTGAACACCAACACTGAATGTCCATGACCATTGACCATTGATTGATGACTTATGATTGTATGAAGGATATTATTACATGGAATGAACATTTGGGGAAAGTGGTCTCCATGCAAAGAGAAAGCCAGACATCAACTGACTGACTGACAGGAAGTGGAAAAAATAGAAAAATCATGGACGTCATGTCCTCTGGCTAAAGCGTCCCAACTTTCTTGAAATCTGGGTTGTACCCAGCCTTGGGGGCACCTCTGTTTGGTGGTGTGACTGCCCACCATGACCACATGAGATCTGACAGTCAGGAGGTCCAGGATCCAGCCATGCCATCTTGATGTTGTTTTTTAAACATGTACAAGAATACTTATAGTGTCTTGTAGAAACTGTGACTACACTGAGGAAAGAAATTCTACTGAAAAAAACAAAACAAAATCACAAATGATTTCAATCAAATCAATACTTTATTCAGTATGGACAGAAGCATGAACTGTTTCACTCTACAATTATAAGTCCTAGAACAAAATTACAAATTCAAGCTCGATTCACTGTGCATTTTACTGTAGACATTCTGTTTATTGAATTTAAAGGAGCACTCCACTGGTTTATACATCAATATCATGGGGGAGAACTATTTTGCCTTTGAAAACATTTGTATAATGTGTTTTCTGCTCTCAGGAGATCTCTCTAAAACGTACGAAAATAACCCAGATGATGTCATAGTGAGCACTGGAGTACACCTTCATGGGGTCTCATGGGGTATCACTGAATATGCAGCATTTTGGAAATCCTTCAATAGTACTATAATCATATACTACAGAACTGTCAGTCAGCGTGTTTCTGAATACAAAATTGGTAAAGACAAATTACTTTAAAATTATAACTGTACTTTTAAATGTACGTCACATATAAGATACAGTGAGAAAAATTGTTTTATTGCATTCATGAGATTTCGTAGAAAAAAGGACACAGTGAGGTTTTGGAATGTCGAGAGAGCAACAAATCTAGTGTATCTCAACACTGATCACTCCAGAAATCCAAATATAGCTGCCAGACAAACAACACTTGTAAAAACTAGAGCTTAAATATCATTTTTTTCCAAAGGATGAGCCACTAAAAATGTCTCCTCTAATACACCTATGTTTCTCATATCGCTAAACAGTTCATTGTGCATCAGAAGGATTCAGTAGCTGCCACAATTAAAAGATTAAGAGTACAAACAAGCTGCTCAATGAGCTCTCTGCAGTTGGCACCATGGACAGTGTTACATGTACAGACGCCTAAGAGTGCGACACATCATTTGGAAAGCAACGGGATAAAAAAAGATGACACTAATGTCTTGAAATTTCAATTTTCTTCATACTAATGATTTCATTTTGCCGTTTTCTTGTTGTTGTGTTCTTCCCTCGTAGGCCGCTGTAAACATGTTGTTACTGATGACATTCTGAAAGTTATCACTAAAGTGTCACAAACAGTAAATACTAGGAAATAATCTCATACTCACTGATTGGTATCTATTATATCGTTGTGTATCTACATGCTATCTACAAACTGTTTACAACTTTACAACTAAATATACGAAAAAGGAAAAAGAAATAAAAAGTGCAAATTAGAAAAGATCGTATGAGTGTGAAATTCAGATGAAATACAATGTGGTAGTAAAAGAGCTTCTGTTTTCTGTGTTTAGGGTTACATGTCGAGGGGTTTGCAAAGCCTCCTCTCTGAACCACACTTGGGGTTTTTAGATCTCAGGCTGTGTTCATGATCAATGACCTTTTTCAACTGATATATCTGACTAATACATCTGATCTTGTGTTTACATTGGGAGTTGCTACATCATGTTAGAGTCAACTGTTCCATATCAAATAGGTAGTTTTGTTGTTTGATTGAACGGTTTAGTTGATACTGTGATTGGCACACTGCTCAGACACCAATATTTTATTAGGAGCAAACCTAGTTTCTATTTCTAAACCGTTATGTTGTCGACGAGATTCAGCATTCACTAATAAAGACCTGGTCACACCTGTAAGTGGTGCTGCGAAATCAATATTTGTGCTGTTGCTTGGTGACCTATTCTTATAGTCATACTAGCTTTCTGGACTAGCGCTAGTCAGTCACAACAGCTCCCTCAGCTTCCATATTTGCCTCTGTTGTTCTGTTTATTTCCACAAAAGAAGGAAAACAAAGCTCACTTAGCTAACAAGCTTGGTACTGTTCAGTTAGCAAATTCATGGACTTGTTTGTTGGCTTGATAATGGGACAATACCAGAATATTTGAGAGACTTATGAGCCCCATTAAGTCAACTCAACTGCCTTCAAACCTTTTCTCTTTTGGGGAGGTTAAGTTGTGGGCTGTATGTGTCATCAGCATACGTAGATGAAGTTGTCATATGGTGGACTTGTTTCCTTTCTACACATCCAGCAGACACAGAGTAGCAACACTGGAATTAATTTTGAAAAAAGAATTCTGGTTCCTTAGCTGCTAAATACTCTATTTCTGTCTCTGTTCATTGTGTTTGCGTGCAACAACATTAAATAAGCACAAAGTTAAGAAAACAAACGCAGACAGAGAACAGATGGAGTGTGAGGTTGGCGTTCGATTATACGTCATCAAGTATAACATACTGGAATAAAAACTAATTTGGCATGAGGAACTCTGAGGCTTCTGCACTGTTCTTTACACAGCAACTGAAGCGTTGCATGTGTTCAAATCATCATAAAAAGATGGACAATAATAGAAACTGCTTGCCTATTTCATTTCACGTTGTTATAAGACTTTTGGTTGTTGTTTTTGAACTGCCAGACAAAGTCATTAGTTTTAGATATCTGTACGGTGACTTGTGAGTTATGACAGGCAACATTTTAGCGAAAACCTTTGGTCAGTTCAATGAAAAGAATAAATAAATAAGGTTTTTATGGTAAACTTTACTAGTCCTCGCAGCTTGCAGATTAACCATCAGTACTGACCTGTCTGATCATGAAATGTAAACAAAGACAAAGTCTGCTGATGATCATCAGTAATGGCACAATGAATTTAAAAACATACAAGTCTTTGATCGAAACTTACACACACACACACCATGATGTGTTCAGGTAAAATTTGTTGAATTTCTGACATTTAGGACTTTGCATGATTTTCCTCCTCCTCACTAGAACACCCAGGTGACGGGGACCCACTGGGGGTTTTTAGAAACCGTTTCCAGGGCGGCCTTGACGGTGCGGTACGTCTCGTCCAGGTTGTCGTTGATAATGCTGAGGTCGAAGTAGTGACCGTAGGCTGCCTGAATTTTTGCGCTCTCGTCGCACGTCCTCTGCAGCTCCTCGTCCTGAGACAGAAAACACGTGACTTTGTTACTTACTGGACTCTTATTGGAATCACAGGACCTCTTCTCTATACAAGTGTTTCTTACCGTCAGTGTCTTAGCAACCACCCCTGCCTCTGCAGCTGATTGGTTCATTGCCTTGAGCACTTCGAAGTCTGGAGACTGAAGGAACACCACGTAGGGCAAGAACTCGGAGGTCCTCAGCACTTTGAGAGACTAGAATGAAACACATTCCAGAGTTTAAACAACCACGTTCAGAGATTCCTGACTGGTCACAGTCAATGACTAACTCAACACCAGTTGATGTAAGATGGCCTTAAGGAAGGCACATGACACTCAACTGACTGAATGGAGCTCCTCGGTGGCCAGCGTGGACTGATTATACTGGACGGCTTCAAGTTAAACTACCACTCACCCTCAGCCTTACAAAGTATTTTAGCCCAGAACTGGTTTCACAGCTCAGAACTCTACTGTTTTATTCACAGCCTTGATTTCACCCACAGCAGGCAGCTGTTTTTACTGTCCAAACAGACAAAGTTAGAGACTATGGTGAACATACTGGGGCATTTAGCCTTTAGTCTCTGAAGAGACAGATATTTCCCCTGATGAGCTCGTAGAGATCAACACAAACGAGAGTGAACATGTGACAGAAAATTCAAAATGATTGCTAATGTTGCTCCGTGTCTGTGTACCGTGACAACTTTATATGTAGATGACATGACTGTGTTTATGCTTAAAAAGGGTGTTAAGTTGCATCATAATGTGGTTGTGGTGGTGCATGTGCAGACCTGAGGGTTGGCGTCCAGTATGCAGACACGTCCAGCCTCCACCACCTCATGTATGGAGTCGATCTTGAGTCCGTACAAGTTGCCGTCGTATTCTCCATGTTCAAGATAGTTCCCATTTTTGATGTCAGCTTCCATCTTGCTGCGGCTGGTGAAGGCATACATCCGACTCTCACGGTCGTCCTTTTTGGGCTTTCTGGACGTGTCTGAACACAAAAACACACTCATCATTTATACAGAAATCTTAAAGATTACAACTTCAGTGTGCCTGACGATATATAACTTTAATATATCAGATTTCATACATGGAATAGTGGTTCCAAAGAGAAGCGGATCTCTTAGTAACAGCTTATTCTTCAGTCGCCGTCTCCCCACACCCTGGGCACCAATCAAAATCAGAGTTTTCCTCTTGAAAGGCGGGACTTTGGCCACCTCCTCATACAGCAATATCTCATGTCTGTCGAACTCTGAGGGAGGAAGGAAGAAAGGAAAGATGTGAGGTCAGGTAGTAGGGTAAAAAAATGACAACAGGTTTTACAGGAGAGGATTTCTTACCTGCATTTTTAGTGGTCACATACATCATCTTCTTCTTCTTCTTCCCACCAACACCAGTACAAAGATTTCCTGTCATATAAATGGAGCATGGCACTATTCAGGCACTGAAGTCTCATTGTCACATAGTATCATGATAGGATTTAATGTCATTAGGGGAATTAGTTCTACCAGCACAGTCCTCTTTGCTGCTCAGATTTAAGAGATTCCTTAAAGGCCAAATCTAACTGTATAACTCTCGGCTATAAATGGTCCTTACTTGACCTAAATGTCTCTGACTGAAAGAGAGATTTGTGGAAAATTACAACATCATGGAAGGAAAAGTTTAATATATTAAGAAAAGCTTTCTTGAGAGTTAGACGAGAAGACTGATACCACTTTCATGTCTAACTATGAAGCCACGGCTGGCAGCTAAGGAACAAAAAAAAAAAAATTCCTTATTAATTATTCATTCTTTTTGGAAGTTGGCAGTTCTCGATTCCCATCCACCTACCAGCATCTCTAAACTCACTGATTAAATGCTAGACTATTTTTTGTTGTTTTATGGAGAGGATATGCTCCAAACTATTTGCACACGTTTTGCACAGCAACCCGTAGAGACTTCAGAAAGTGAAGAGTCCAACAGTGGTACCAAATTTCCCATTTAACTCTCCCTCAAAGGTTGGTGGGTATTATTAACAAGGTGAACTGGAAAAACCTTTACCACTCCCTTACATCTCTGGGCTTTGCTGTCATCTTGTTATTCTTTATTTATTCTATAACTCACTACAGGACAGGAACATTTGGAGTTTGGGTGATTTAGAAATGTACAGTGTTCAAGTTTCTCTGATTATTTGTACTTTGGATATCAACTCAAACTATGTACCTGACATTTATTTTCAGACCTGCCATTTCACCACTAGATGGCGATGGAAACAACAGAAGACTAAAGATGGGAACAATGGCACAAAAAGTATAGTCGGAAAGGTAGAACAGTAATAGAACAAGACACGGCCTAACTTTACCTTCAACTCTTAAAGGTCCAGTGTGGAGAATTTAGTTGCATCTAGTGGTGTAATCAATGCATTGCAATCTCCTCATATCCACCTCACCTTCTTTGTATAAAGGAGAAACTACACTTGAAAGGCCCTGTCTAGAGGAAGTATATAGTTTGTCTGTTCAGGGCTACTGTAGAAACACAGTGTTTCAACATGGCGGCCTCCATGAATGAAGACCTGCTCCCACTGTAGATATAATAGGATAATTTTTTTAGTAACAAAAATAAAAAGATTCTTATTTTCAGGTGATTATACATGCATGAAATCATAGTTCTGAATATTATATTCCATGTTTGCCTTATTCTGAAAATAAAGGCCACAAATAATACACACTGCACCTTTAAGTCAACTCTACTTGCCCTAAATCTCTAAATCTTGTTCATGTATCACTCATGAAATAAAACATTAAAAGCTCCTGCTCGCTGTCATCATTATTTACTAATTCACTTTTATTCTTTTAATTTTCCTTGTTAATTAGTTCTTTCATTGATCATCAGCATCTCTTCTTTCTTCTTTGCTGTTACCTGCAGGTGTCAGTTCCACATCTCTCTTGACAAATGCTTTCCTCTTCTCCTCAAGCATCTGACTGGGAATCAGCCCTGCGCTGCCACCTTCAACATGACGGGCCTGTATAACACACACACACACAGAATATATGTATATGAATAACAAAAATACTGAAATTACTAAAATTATCGATAGAAAATGAGCAGCTCTCTGAAGCTTCACAAAGAGCTGAAAAAGCATGCACACATGCACAAACAGTAAACTGTTTTTGTACTTCACCTGCCACCAGTTGACGTCATCCTGGTTGACTATCTGCAGGATGTCTCCTGTCTCAAACCTTAAGCCTGCCTCCTTACAGGGGATCAGGTTGTCATTGGCTGGGTCGTAGTCATAGTGACACTTGAAGAACACCTAGAGAAACACAGATGTAGACACACGTCCATCACATTACGCACTCTTGTCTGTTTGTGTGTCCTCAGTGATGCATTTGACAATGTTTGATATTTATTAGATATAATTTCTGGACATTTCATAATTCACAGCACCCAGCAACACACGACTGGTATAAAGACCACCTGTGTCTTTTCTTTGTGTAGTGTTTGGATCTGTCACCTGTCTTGGTGGTATGGCTTCATGGTAGCTGGGCAGTATCTTCAGAACTACACTTCCACAGGCTGCTTGCAGCTCCTCTTGCAGCACCCTGGGGTCCTGGCCCACCTCCCGTCCATTCACCTGCCAACACATTGGATAACAGAAACTTTCTGATCTGATGTATAAATACATTTGGAGCATCTTGCTTAATGGGAGATGAGCTCAGTGAGCCAAAAACATTAAAATGGAGGACCCAGGACAGAGCCCTGAGGCACTCCACAGTCATACAGAAGAAAGATAGTTGATTGTTGAGTCTCATTCCCAGATCTTCGTCAAATGCTGACGTTTACATGTAAACAAAGTGTCTCAGAACGTAACAACAAATAAAGCATCAGTATTTGACGACCAGTTTCCAAAGTCTTTCCCAATTAAAAGTTTAAAACACTCCCACCACAAATCAAAAAACATGGCAGGGGTCAGGAAAGATCACACTTAGGTAATGGTCTATCTTACCTCTTTAATGATATCTCCAACATGCAGCAGTCCTTGCTGGTCTATCATCCCTCCGTGGAGGATGCGAGCAATAATCAGCTCACCACCCTCCACCTTGAACGTCACACCCTGAAACATAATTAAGCCTATTATTTCATCATCATCATCACTGATAATAAAATCAGCATCTACAGTAATAAGTAGAGCTAAACTATAAACTACTGTTGTCTACTGTTAATCAATGTTTTGAATCTGCATCTTTAAATTGCAGATTCATTGTTTTTATACCAAACATAAAGAGAAAAAGTGGAATGAACCTCTCCGTGTCAACTTGTGTTTAAATGTTACCTACCAGATGCTCCCCTGCCACTTTGCGTATGCCCACCATGCGGATTGCGTCAGGGGGCGGGTGAAGGTTGGGTTTGTGGCCTTCCTCTGGCTCGTGGTCCACAAAGTCACATGGGCTGGGGGGCGGGCTGTCACATGTCTGGGATGCGACTGAATCATGAGTCTCTAGTAAAGACTGACAAGGCAAAAAAGAAAAAGAATCTGTATTAGACATAAAATATTAAAATTAGTAATCCTATTTGCTTTTTTGGTCAAATTCTAACTCAAAGTTTTAATGTGTGTGAAGGTAAAACAGTCTGATCTCTTGTTTGCAAAGGTTTACAAAAAACAATTTAGTGTCAGATTCAGCAAAAGATTAAATTGTGGTGTTATAACAGGATCAAAATAGACAGAGGGTGGCCTATATTTTTCACTGTTTTACGTGTGTGTGTGTTCTTCACCTGGAAATGAGGCTGTGTGAGGATGCGGGCGAGCTCAGCTGCAGTGTTGGATCGGTGTGTGAAGGGGTCCAGGTCTCTGAGGATCTCCTGCAGAAGCTCCATGTTGTTTTCCCTCACCGGAGACAGACGCTGCTCCTTCAGGCCCTCCTCTTGCTCCTAACACACACAGACATACACACACACAAAGACACAAAAATGACATGAAAGAGATGCACAAATCCAAACCCCTATCTTAAAAGTGTGTGTGTGTATTTGTGTACGTGTATCACACCAGAGGGCTTTCCATGATGCCTTTGAGGTAGATGAGGTCCAGGTCATTGGCCGTGGTGGAGCTGGTGGTGCTATCACTCATTGCGTCCAACACCTGGGGCACTACACACACACACACACACACACACAAGAGAGACAGAGACAGAGAAACAGGGAATGAGACATGAGACAGTGACAAGTGAGACAGAGCCTTTCGGGCTGTGACTGTAGCAGAGATGCTCACAAGTTATTTCCAAGTCAAAGCCGTCCTTTAGCTACAAAGATAGTAGCAAGCTGCTGTTACAGCTAAACATGTACGCTAACCATTCAGTGATGATGATACAGAAGATGCTGCACTTCATGATTTTTTGGTTTGTCTTGTATTCATGGTTGTGACAAATGGCACGGGGAGGGGCATTCCCTTAATTTTAATGGAGCAAAAGAAAAAAAAAACATAAAATAAAAACGTTTTCATGAATCCCAAATCTCAAGTTTGAGTTAAGCCTCAAGTCTTTTGGGGGAAAAGTCTCAAGTCAAGTCTGAACACTGATACGGGCCCTTTTCTCTGAGAATCGAGATAGAGCTGCTGTGTGTAAAAACTGTACGTGATTATATCATCTTCCACGTTATTCTGATGGCACAGCTTTCCCCTCAGGCACAGGTGTCTCAGTCAAATCCGTAGCGGGAGAAGGAGGAGTGCTGCCGTCTGCCACTGAGTATGTGTTGATGCTGCCACTGAGACGTTCCAACGTTAGACTGTTTCAAATCACAGGGGCTTTTTGTAAAAGTAAGATCTCTTAATGAAGTGAAAAATGATATTAAATTTACTTCAAACCATCTTCAAAGAGCTACATCTGCAGCTTCTACTGCACTGTTAGTTTTACTTCAGTTCGTTATTCTGAACTGGTGTTCAGAAGAACAGCTTTTACCCATTGAAGAGCCCCTCTGTAAACTGGTTGTGAAGAGAGGGAGTGTGAATAAAGAAAACATCATATGCTGTGCTGCTAGAAGCTAACGTGTAGGAAGGTGTCTGGTCTCACCAGGTTCTGTCCTGGTAGAGGCCACCGGCATGGTATAGCTTCAGTCAATCTGAGAGAGAGAGAGGCAGAGATAAAGAGACAGAGAGAGAGGGCAGCTGAAAAGGTGACATTTTAGAAATACAAGGTTGTTACGTCAAAACAGAGAGTTTACTTCACTCAGTACAGCTCCAAACAGAACCCAGTGTTCAATCAAAGTCTAGACTCCGTCAGTGAAATTAACGGAATAGTTTGACATTTTTGGAAACACACTTATCGGCTTTCTTTCCAAACATTAGATGAGATGAAAGATGGCGCACGAACGTCATGTCATGCGCCGCAAACATGAAGCTACAGCCAGCTGGCAGTGTGTGTGCATGCTTGTGTTATTCCACTGCAGCAGTCGTATGCAAACTCCTCCTTTTCCCACCCATAACACACACACACACACACGCACACACACACACACACACACACACACACACACACACACACACACACACAGCAGGTGGTGACATCAGCAAGAGAAGGCGTAGCCCCCAGCAATTGTTCTGGAATTGAGCAGCCATATCGAAAGAGCGAGAGAGAGAGAGAGAGGGGAGGGGCATGTGGGCGTAGCTAATCTATATATCGCCATGACAACAGACACAATACAATGGCAATTTGGGGAGAGAGAGGGGAACAAAGAGGCACACATCCCCTTTAACTATATATGAAATCCAGCTTTAACTCTATCTATCTATCTATCTATCTATCTATCTATCTATCTATCTATCTATCTATCTATCTATCTATCTATCTATCTATCTAGATCTAAGTGCTATAGCCCGTGGCTGCCATGGAAACCAGCCCTTGTTCAGTTTTTCCCTCACACACACTTGTCCGTTGCTGTTTATGCTAGAGTAGGCATTACACAACACATCAGCACAGAGCAGCAGGAGAGAGCCAAGAGAGAGGATGACGTAAAAGAAGAGCTTCGAACAGGAGAGAACATGAGGATGGAGGGATGGCTGAATGGAAGTCGTGATATATGGAAGACATCTGCGTCTAAGTTCTTTTTTTCTCTGTGCAAACTGATGACAGCAAATGTGATGACCCAGGACAGGAGGAGGAAGCTGGACTAAAACATGAACTCCAAAGTTTCAAAGTTCAGAGAACGTGTTCATTTTTTCTCAAATGAATCCAAATAATGAATCAGTTATCAAAATAGTGGTTTTTATTTTAATAATTAACTCACCATTCTCACACTATGTAACTTTATTGCTCGGGGGACGATCATCCACGAAAAGTACGTAACGCTTTACAGCACTATGTCACACACCACCAACTACCTGACTGATTTTGGTGAAAGTGGATCATTTTATGGAGAAAATATTTTCAGATTTTCCCTCTGATGTCTCCAGATGCTGTGCATCAACTCTCTGTGATTTACAGAGTTTCCTGATGGACAGTGAAGTAATCTGCTGTGAACTGTAGCTGCTGTTGGCCAATATTAGCTCAGTTTGTTAGCCAGGTCAGAGCACCGGGGGAGTATCTGTACTCTGTACTGCAAGGAAGAGGAGGTTTTCAGGTGGGGGCCACGGCCAAATGCTGACAGGGAACGGAGCGGGTGCCAGAATCAGAGCTGGGCAAGTAAGCAATGAACTCAGCAGCCTCTATGGACATAATGACAGAGACTTAGAGGCCGAAGAGGACGTTAAAGGAGGAAGCTAAGAAGGGGAAAGGAGAGAGTGAGCGAGCAACTGGACAAGAGTAAATCTGGCACTGGCTTTTAGTCGTTGGTGAGAGCTCGGTGAAATAAAAGGCTGAAAGACAGACGCCGAGCTGTAATTTTTCATGCTAAAACTGCAGGAAAATGCTGCTTTCTGCCTCATAAAATATGGACATTTCCAGCTTTTCTCTGTCTTATATGATGTTAAACTAAATATTGTTGAGACTGGGATGCACATTCACTATTTTTCCACCTTTTAAAGACCAACAATTAATGAATTAATCTAGAATAATCTGCAAATAATACTTAGTTGAGGTCCTAAAAGTGTTGTAATTAACACAACTAGCAGGGATTCGCTGTTATTGAAAATAAGGAGGGGAAAAAAAGCTGAATATACGCACACTAATTACTGATCTCACACTGCTGTGAACTCCATCTGCTACCCTCTACTCCTCCTCACCTTGCTTCTCCTCCCTCCTGTGTTATTCCACTTGTCTCCTTCTCTTTTTCTCACCCTTAGCTTTTTCTCATCCTCTCTCTCTCTCTCTTCATGCTTTCCCTCGCTCACATGCCCCCTAATGATCCCCCCTCTCCTGTCCGCTGCCTAATTTACCCCCCCACCACTGCCCCTCCTCCCTCCATCTCCCACCATCATCCATCTGCTCAGCTGCGCCAATATGTAAAGAAAGAAACAAATGTTCCCAAGTGCACACACACACACACACACACACACACACACACACACACACACACACATAATGTCTTGTAAACATAACTTGGGTTCAGCTGTGTCGTTCTCCATGTACTGAACCCATTTTTAATATTACATAATTCATAAATGAAGTTACCTTGATTTGAAGATACAAAACCAAATGCCCCATCTACGTATAAAATAGTAACATTTAAGATAATATTCCATCATTTTCAGTGATGTTTACCATAATCTGCATGGCTGCATGGGTGTAGTGGAGGGTGTGTTTGACGGGTGGGGGTGTCAAGTGCGTGGTCACGGTTTCTTTTTGACGTCACCTGATCCCCATCAGCAGTGCTAGTGAGTGTTTCATACACTCTTACCTTTATTAACCTTTTTAATGTTAACTCTGGTATCATTTGCAGTACTCAGAGTGTGTCCAGCACACACACACACACACATACACACGCAGAAGGGTCTTGTAATTAGTCTCAGGGGTCACATATAACAAAGCGTGACGCACGCACACACACGCAGACACACACACACACACGCGCACACACACACAAAGGCTACCGACAAACAAAATGCTAACATAACGACAACACAAATGCGTTCTGTTACAAACATTCCCACGCGCGCACACGCACGCAGCTTTGTAACGCCAGTAATATGAACATTAGCTGCTCTGACAGCGCACGAGCCTCGGCAGGAGGCGAAAGAAGAAAAAGAAGCACGAGACGCTCAACAGTGACTGTAATAAATGAAGCGCCATGTTTGTTGTGTTGTTGTTCACCTACCTTTCTACACAATGAGACAAGCTTCCCGCTGTCTGTGATGTCTCGTGCGCTCCTTGTTTTCGTCTGGCTTCTTCTCTCCGTCAGCGGCAGTGAGTGTGTCAGCCAAGTACGTGTAAAAATGTTACACGACTTCCGTTACGATTTCAAAATAAAACCTTTTTGGCAATAATACACACTGTTTCAACGTAAATATACGATATAACTATTCTTGTTGACGTGACATCAAATGGGAACGAACCTTTACGAGTTAAACCCATGCCTTAACTATACGGTATGCAATATGAAGTAGGTAAAAGTTTCATTTGGAACATTTAATTTGAAGGCAGATTTGATACATTTTCGGTTAATTTCTACATATTCCCAGAAACTTTACACCTATATATGCGGTCCTAGTATTATAACCATTGACGGCACAGTATATTACATGAGTATTAAAGGGACAATGCAGTAGTTTTTTTCCCCCTATCTGTTTTTTTTTTAAAAATGTATTATTAATTATAATTGGCAGTTAATTTAAAACACCTTAAAGTAGCCAGAGCTGAAACTGTAACACAGAATCAAAGACTGGACCAGAGGGAATGACATGAGTGGGCTAATCAATAACCTATCAAATTAAGAGCATGAACATTTCCTCTCTCTGCCACCCAGCCACTTAGATTAGACTCTCTTCGGGTGAGCCTAAAAAAAGCCCTTGTGACTGCATTGCATAAATAAAAGTTCAATGAGTGTCTGTCGTTTTCATGTTATGTAATCTATATTTTCTAGTTGATAAGGGAAAATGAACAAAAGAAAAATCCAAAGTTCTGTTGCAGCTTTGCAGTTTGAAGCATGCTGTAGGAGCAGGTATAAGCCCACATGTGAAAACAGTGCAACAGCATCATGCAGTGGAAAGATTTGATAATTACACCTAAACTGAGTCGACATGTGTCAGCTGAGGTGATTTGATGGAGTGACAATGATGGCTCAGCAAAGATAAGGTGATACAGAAGTAATCTCTTGGGAGCAACAGGGTAATACGGGGGTACAAATGGTAATGTGGGGTTTATTTTCTGTATTTGTGTTGTTGTAGCCCAGCTCATGTGCTGCAGCAAAAATGGAACACCAGACGAGTGTACAAGATGTAAAGAAGCATACTGATTTACAAAATTATAAAAGGAGGATGGAAAGGATGGAAACAGTGTGTCAGAAAGTCAGCAGTTGGTAATATAAGCGTGTATGGATGCATGGAAATGTCTGCAACAAACAAAACATAAAAAAGAAATGTGATCAGTGTTACCTGCAGTTAAACACAATGTTTTCTTTGTGAATTGTTATGTGCAATTCCAATAGGTATTGTAATGTAAATGCTACCGTAAACAGGCAGTCAGTCGTGTTGAATCCATCCGCATCATTTGACTCACTGATGGCAATGAGCTGCTAAACACCACTGTAGGACTAACCTGTAAAATCAGTATCACTTATCACACGGTAATAGTGGGGTAATAGACACAATAAAGATGCAATAATTAAGTAAGTAATGTAATTACCAAGTAATAGTTTGTATTAACAATAGATATATATATGAATAATATTGCACTGAAATCTATAGTAATAAACAACAATAAAATGTTTACATTAGTGCAATATTGTGTTTAAAATATTGGAACATTAATGGTTTAAAAACCTGCTGTAATATAGGTTGATGTTTTCAAAATATTTTAGGCTGTTGTTACTGTAATACCTTAAAAATTCTTGGAAGTCAACATTGGTAATTAATGCTGAAAGTCATCCTTTGTCATGTTCCCAACATTTCCCTTTTGTTTCAGGGCAGGTCCAGCCTTGTGGTTGAAATGCACCCTGGAGCTTTTAGCCCCTTTGGTGCTGTTTGTTTGGGTTCCTTGTGTTCATTGGACTACAGATTAGCATGCTAGACTGCTATTGTTCATCAAAAATGTATTTACAAAACAAGTCAACCATCATATTGGGCACAGTGGATCAGTTGTAAATACTGCAGGGCGTAATGGAACAAAAGGAGCAGCTGTTAGATGAAGCACTGCAGGCTACAGGCTGTACACCTTCAACATTTCAGCGAGGTAACCAACTCTTTTCACTGTCGTTGTTCACAGACTCATGCTATAAGCAATATAAAATCAGATCACAGTTGCTCACAGAATGATGGAAAGAAGAAGAAGAGGCCAATTACAGCCTGACTTTTTTATTACAGTGACAATATTTTGGGACAGTTTTGCTGCCAAGAATTCCATGACCTGTAACTGCAATTCCCAGCAGTAACCTTTAAAACTGTTTAAAGTTGGTTCATACTTCCCGCATTCTGCAGTTATGTTTCCAGAATTACAGGTGTTAACCGTCACTCCTCCATGAGCTGCCTCCTGAATAATTGAACAACGTTTCCACGACTTTTGTTTACAATTTCTGGACTGTCCTGTTTAGCTTTGCCTTTGTGAACACAAATTGGACCAACTGGAAAATTGATACAATGATCATCTTTCATTGGCTTGATTCAGGAATCTTTGGGTACGACCCACCCTGGAGGCTATACTATACAAGTTTTATTCAGTGACTTGTTTTATTTGAGACAATGCGTAAATCTAATTTTGACAGCCACACAGCAGACTTGTACACGCCCTGTTCAGAGGGCATGGGCCCTTGGTTGTGAAAGTCAGATAAACCAGACTATCCAAACTGATCATATCTGTCTAGAATCTCTTTTTTCTCTGTACATGCAGCGACTGTCCTTGTGGGGTTTTTAAATAGTTTATTTAACTTAAGAAGTAGAAGAATATTCTCAACCCATTATCAGCAACACTTAATCCTTTATCTTATCAAACATTTCGATTTACCAAATCTGGAGATATATGGTTTTCACTGTAGGAAGGATGTGAAAAAATGTAATAATTGACTACAATGGAAAGACACAAGTAAAGTACACATACCTTTGTATTTTACAGTACAGACTAAAGATAGACTTTATTGATCCCCGAATGGAAATTCTTTCATTGCAGCAGCATTACAAGTAACACAGTAACACGGAACAGTATATACAGGCATGAGGTAAAAATGGTGACACAGTATAAATAGAATCAGTAATCTCTGAGGAGGAAGAACATATGGTTCTACCTCTACAAAATATACATAAGAAAAATATACATAATATGGACTTGTGTGCAATAACTTGTGCAAATGTGTGCATCCCTTATTATGTCCATCGGCGCAACTGCTCAACTCTCTCTGCACAGAGGGAGTCATTGTACAAAGATATAACAGTTGGTAGGAATGACTTCCTGTAGCGGTCCTTTCAGTATCCGACTCCTTTCAGTCTCTTGTAGCTGTTTCAGTCTCCGACTGAAACTGCTCTGTTGTTTGAGCAGGAGGTCATGTAGTGGGTGGGAGTTGTTGTCCATAATACTGAGCAGTTTGTGGAGCATTCTTTTTTCCACAACCAGCTGCAGAGGCTCCAGAGCAGTCCCCAGCACAGAGCCAGCCTTCTTGATAAGATTGTTCAGTTTTTTTGTGTCGTTGGCTCTGATGCTGCTGCTCCAACAGATGGCTGCAAAGAAGACTGCACTCGCAACAACAGACTGGTGGAACGTCTGCAACATCTTGCTGCACACATTAAAAGACCTGAGCTTCCTCAGGAAGCAGGGTCTGCTCTGTCCCTTCCTGTAGACAGCCTCATTGTTGCATCTCCAGTCCAGTCTGTTATCCAGGTGCACGCCCAAGTACTTATAGTCCTGCACCACCTTCTCACCCAGGATGGAAAGTGTGCTCAGGTCAGACCTAGTCCTCCTGAAGTCCACAATCATCTCCCTCGTTTTGGCCACATTCAAGACGAGGTGGTTGCTCCTACTCTACACCATAAAGCGATCAACCAGATCCTTGTACTCAGTCTCCCCCCATCACTGATACACCCCACAACTGCAGAGTCATCTGAGAATTTCTGCAGACACACAACCCTTCAGCCTCACAAACTGTCTGCCCATCAGGTAGTCAGTTTAGCCAAGAGATTGTGGAGGTATCCACCTGCATCACCTGGAGCTTCTCCCTCAGCAGTGTAGGCTGCATCGTGTTGAAGGCACTGGAGAAATCAAAGAACATGATCCTCACAGTGTTGCCAGCTCTAACCAGGTGAGAGAGGGCCCGTTGAAGCTGGTAGATGATTGCGTCCTCGACACCAACCGAGATGCGGTAGGCAAACTGCAGCGGGTCTAGGGAGGTGGTCACCTGAGGTCTCAGATGGGCCAAAACCAGTCTCTCCAGGACTTTCATGACATGGGATGTCAAGGTAACTGGTCTGTAGTCATTGAGCACAGCTGGATGTGACTTCTTGGGTACTGGAACAAGGCAGGATGTCTTCCACAGCACCGGAACCTTCTCCTGCATCAGACTAAGGTTGAATAGGTGCTGTAGAACCCCACATAGCTGGTCTGTGCAGGCCTTCAGGACTCTGGGGCTGATACCATCCGGGCCTGCAGCTTTGTTCAGGCGTAGTTTCTCAAGCTGTCTTTTCACCTGGCTGCTGGAAACAGTCATGCGGGTGTGGTAATATTTGTATTTTCTTAGAGATTATCGAGATTCCCTGTGGCACTGCTCATTGCCACCGTGGGGTCCTCAGCAATGGACACAGTGCAGACAGGTAACCGTTTAGGTATGTATTTATTTGCACCACGTGCAGACCCTAACTGTTATATTGAATGATTGCAGACCCAATATGCAACCACGAGCCAGGAGACCAGAATCAGTGAAACAGTTCATCAAGAAAGGTGGAATTGCAGAATCTCTGAGGACAGTGTGGCTATTGGTCTGTGATGACGGGGTGTCCAGGGAGGAGCAGGGCCGGTGGTGGCAAAAAGTCCAAGAAGCAGAAAAGGTGATGAGACTGGGCTGGATGTGGCACAACTCGAGACAAACTTTCAGGATTTTACACTTAAATTGGAAATTTGTCTGCAACAGTGAAATTTGGAAAGTCGTTTGGTGTATGGCCAACATTAGAGCGTCTATGGAGGTTGCCAGTCCTTGCAGTGTCTCTTCATGCCATTAAGCAATGTAGATAGATTTGCAACCCCTGCTGTGTTTTATCCATTTATGTTTTATTTATTGAGTCAACCAAACCCAAGAGAGTCTGATATATTTTCTTCCTCTGTGCTATAGAGCTCTATTGTTGTCCTGAACCATTGTTGTTCGACTATATCGATTTGCCATCATTACCATGAACACTCACTTCATTTTGACTCAATCCCATACATAATCCTGCTGCCAGAAATACTCATTTCAGCATCAATTGTGTATTAATCCATTGCTGAAAATAGACCCCAACAAAAAGCCCTAATTTCTTCTGTTTAAGTGAGGCTTGTTCAAATCTACAGTGACCAGTTGTTTTAGGGAATCAGTCTTTTTTAAAAATTAAAGATTTATTTTTAATTTAAGATCCGTGTCTTCAGTAGGAACCAATAGCTTTGGAGCTGAGGGACTCAGACAAGGTAGGGAGGACTACACATTGTCGGTTTTAGTCTTTTCATGGAATTTGCTGATGGTATGAAAAATCTAAAATTGTAAATAGTCTACAATCTGCTGTATATATAAGCTGCTATTAAGATATCCCATGTTTTATGTAACCCAGCATCCAGAGGGTTAAACTCTATACACTTCAATACATGATCCCTCACCCAAAAAAGATTCAAATTCATCAACAGATCAAACACAGAAAAGTTTTTATTCATTTATTCTGATGTTACTTTTTGACAGTAGCAACAGTAAAACAAGAAGTTCCTCCTCTAAACAGTGTTACATTGTTGGACTGTCGAGGGACGTTAATGCTCACGCAGACACAAACAGACACAGTTCCACCTTCTGATTAGTAGCGCTGATCTTATATATATATATATTTATTTGACTTCAATAATAAATTATGTACAATTTTCTTGTAACGAGAGAGATGTGAGACAGTGACGAGAGAGACAGAGAGAGCTTGCGTTCCGGTTGGTGATGATCATTGGTTGGGGTCGGTTTCAGGGGGCAGAGGTGAGAGGCACATGTCGGCCCCTCCAGCTGCATTGTGTGATGCATCCAGAGGGAATGCCCAATGAGGAGGGAGCGAGGTGGCGGAGTCACCACATGTAGGAGTCCTCGTATCTGTGGAAGAGCACAAGGAAGAATGTGTAAATTGCTTGTATGAATTACCAACATTCATACATACATGTCACATGACTCCTTCACCTTATGTGTGTGAGGGTTTTTACCTTGATCTCTGGTCTCGGTTGCTGTCGCCGCCAAACAGCAGCTCTGCAACCACGTCCTCCTGAGTTGAACGCTTTCCATACCTGGAGAGAGAGATAAGAGGCGTAGATTTTAGCCACGGATGGATTGCCATGAAATCTGGCACTGGTGTTCAGGACTGGTGTCCAGAGGATGAACCCTACAAACTCTGGTGATCTCCTGGCTTTCTATCCAATGTTACACCTATAGGTTCAATTGTTCACTTATCCAGTGAAATATCTCCATGGGTTGGCACAACATTTTGTGCTTTCATGGTTCCCAGAGGATCACTTTTCCTCTTGCGCCACCATGATGTTTCCAAAATGTTAATTTGTCCAATACGCCATATACCACCAAAACAAATGACATATCCCATCAGCTCTGGCTGTACTTTGTGTTTAGTGCTAATTAGCAAATGTTAGCATGCTAAACAGCAAAACCAAGATGATGAACATGGTCAGATTTATACCTGTTATTGTTAGCATACTGATGTTAGCACCTCTGTGCTTAAGTACGGCCTCACAGAATTGCTATGCAGAGTGGCTGTACACTTATTTTGTACTGGTCTATGTGCTACATCTCATCTCAACACTATTACACCTTAAACATCGTCATGAAAACACAATATTATTAAGTTGTTGGGTTGTCCTCTTTGTTTGTGATTGAGACAAATGAAAGCAACTTTACCAATAGAGGAAGCACGACTAACCACTTTAATAACCTTGTGTTTGATGGTCCTGGTAGCTCACAGTCATATTTTATATTCATGTTTTATGAGTGTGTCTTTTTGCATTCTCGTTTCTCTTTGTCCATTGTTTGTATCCTCTTTCCCGTCTGTCTAGCTTTTAATATAATGGTTAACTTCCCATCTCTTTGTTCTTAATGCTTTAATTTCACACTCTCACAGATTCAGACTGTGCATGAAAAGTGTGTGTGTGTGTGTGTGTGTGTGTTTGAATGTTGGTGTGTGCGTGTGTGTAAGAGGATATTTCCAAGTCTGGATGAGTCTTATGATTCTCTTGATAAGGAAACCAGAGCTCCAAGAGAGCCGTAAATGTAAAATCACAGAGCCGTTTAACAGAAAGTTTACTTGGTAATGTGCGTGTGTGTGTGTGTGCATGAAACCATTCAACACAAACCCTGCAGAGCGACCTGCAGTTCTTCTGTTTTCTCATCAACCACCTGTTCCACCTCACCCTATGACCCCAGCACCAAATCTTATGCTTCGTTACACGCACAGAGAGGTGTGTGTGAGTGTGTGTTTGTGTGTCTTGCCCTGTAGGAAAGCAATGGAGCAGCTCACAGGCTCGGTCTCAGCTGTCACACAGTGCGACACATCAGGATGTAAAATGTGATAATGGCCCATCTGCACACAGAGATCTCCCTGAGTCTGTCTGGTTGGTCCGGCTCTTATTTTCTTATTATCTGTCTGGCTGTCTTACTTTGTGTTTCACTATCTTCACTCTATCTCTCTGATTTGTCTGTACCTGTCTCATTTTCTTTCTTTCTTGCACTCCTCATCTTTTGCACTCTTCAATCTTTATCCCGTTTTTTTTTTTTTGTAATATGACCTCAGTTTTTCACAAACGCAAACACTAAGCATCTGATCTTTGTGAAAGGTAGTTAACAAAACTCGCTGCTGTCCTCAAGGCATTTCCAGAATCTTCGGATGAAACCATTTGGATGAACTGATGATGATGATGTATGTATAAACTTCCTATCCATAACCAGATATGACATACTGTATGTCCCAGCTCTTTTTGTAAAACATGAACAAAATGTAATAAAAAATTCTAGAAGGTAACATTAATATATGCCGGTCAAACTGATAATCAAATTGCTAATTTTGGTTGACACAAACTGAGCGAGGTAATATGATATTGATGGCTACAAACTTTGCGTGGATTAGGAAACAGACTTCTGTTTTATCATCCCAAAAACATGAATATTTTTTTAATTTTGAAGTCATCTACAATGAAAAGCAGTAAGACTGCTTAGAAGTGTTTTTTTAGTTTTTAAAAGATGGCTTTTTTTAATCAGCTGTTTAGCTCTGTGAGGCAAATATAAAAGCAAATATGTGAGAGGCAAGTTAGTCCTACAGAAATTCTAAAAAGTCTAAAATGTTTTTTTGAATTATTCAGATTTTTCATTATTTGCGGTAAAATTATTTTTTTCTGCTAATTTTATTTCGATCAGTACTTTCATCTGAAAATCGACAACTGCAAGACTGTAAAAAAATCTTAATCTTATACTTGTATGTTGAAGCAGTTGGAGTGTTAGTTAAGTTAAAGCACTGTGAGAGTTTGCAAATATATTTTAAAGTATCAGAGCTAAACGGTCAAATCGTGCTTTTGATACTGAATACTGAAACACGAGCATCGGCTTTGAAGATTTACAAATTGAAAATTATACATCACCTGACAGACCACATCCATCAATTTTAGTGCAGAGCTTAAAGCCATCACATCCCCCAGCATTTTATTTGATCCAGCAAAACCTTCATATAACCATGAGTTCTCTTATCACATATGTCTCCATCTGCAACCGCCTGTGAAATGTAAAAACTTTTAACTTGAAACAAATTGACTTTCTATGGCATTAGGAGTCTTCTTTAAACTACATATCTAAATATCAACGACCTATTTGGTTTTCATGAATACGAACAGATGAGCCAGACTGCTTTAAATCAAACAATATGCCTTCTGACAATTCCTTTAAGACTTTTATACCTGAGCGCAGCAGGCCTCAGCTCAGGCCCCGCTAACTGGATTTGGGATTCTTTCTTGAGTCATATCTGTGCCGATTATTGCTCTGGTCTCGTTGATTTGGAGGCCTGGAGGTTTTGGAGAGTGGCCAGTAATCTAATCTACTGAGCTACCGTGTGCAGGCAGGAGGAGTGGCGGGAGTGCATCACACATCGGCAGAGCTCCGGGCTTATGTAGCAGGAAACTCAGAACTCTGTCGCTATAATGACTCGAATAAAGCGAAATGAATTGTGGACTGAAGGAGCGAAGAATCAAGAAGGACTAACTCTGTTCAGCTGCTAAGAGTTTACCATCTGAAAATCAGTTTGGGGAAAGGTTTGTTTGATTTTTGGGACTCCACATATGGTCCAGAAGGATGATGCTACAGACAGGTCTTCTTCCATCTTTATGAGGAACCTTCATAACCTTAAAGGTGCTGTATGCGACTTTCAGAACCACTAGATGTTGCATTACAGCACTGGCATCTTAGACTAAATAAATGAGCACTACGACCTAACAGACTAGACATGGACAACAATTATTTTACCTCACAGATCATAAAACTCAGCACTCAGCAGTAAAACTCATTCAAAGCGTCTTTGTGAGTTGTTGTCTGATGACATTATAGGACGTACCCTACAGAGAAAGATCCTTCTTCTTTAACCCAAAAGCCTATTGCTAACGCTTGCTTGTCAAGACTTCATTGTAGTCATTGAACCTCGCAAATAATGGTACACACCCTTGATTCAAACTCACCAAGCTGCCTTTGTTCATCTTTCCACTGTTCCAACAATCACCAACTCTGTTTTTTTTTCAGCCCTCCACCCAACCCCAATCATTTCCACACAGTCCATAATTTAATTCTAAGAGTGTTTGTATTTTAAACAATTGTCCTCTTTCCTTATGAGGCTGTTGAGCTGTCAAAACCGCAAAATTGCAAGACTGAACACTGTGTGACTGTGTGTACATACCTCTGCCTGGTGATCAGATTGATGTAGTGTCTCAGGGCAGTGTAGTACTTGGCCAGCTCTTCGGGTGGGGCGTCTTCGCCGGGGTTCTCGGGTTTGGGAGGGTAGGCATCCGCCAGTGTTCCCAGACACACCAACACACACAGCACTACGGCCACCAGCACTGTCCATGGTTTCAGCATTATGGCCATCTGTAACAGGGCAGCAACACGTGGGGCGTCCAAAGTTTAGTCCATCAGGATGAACACTTTGGATTTCTTTTAAAATGATGTTTAATTGTGATAATTGTGGTGTGCCATCATGTCATTGGTCAAAGTGATGAAAAATATGTTTTGTCATCAATAACTAAAAGAAATGATCACTGATGTTTGATTGAATCAATTCCAGAATACCTTGAAATTGTCTAACGGAAACTGAGATGCGGAGGCTGATAAAGACCGGGTTGCAAAGACTCCTGATGGGCGCAAAGAGGAGCATTATTTTTTATTCTTAGAAAACATCTCAGCTGGCTGACGAGTAAATAGAGGCATGTGAAGCGGTTGATAGGTATCATGTAAAGAAAATTTTTTTTTTTTTTAAAACCTCTTCAGGCTATAGATTGACTTATTGTCAGACTCCCCTGGTTGAGGGTTGTTTAGCTCCTGAGGAAGATGAAGAAAATGGATTGACCCTAGTGGAGCAAACTAATCTCACACATCATCGGGGAGGCTGTGGTTTTGATGGCTATTATGAAATGGACACATGTAATTTATGATAGCGTGCTGCACGGATGTGTTTATAAGACTGGTATGCTGTTGCAACAATTCATTTTCCATTCCTGTGTTTTATGAGACAGTTATATCTTTTCTTTTATGTGTGCTTTAAGACAACTTCTTCTACTAATACTAATAATAAAAATAATCCTGTTCAGGTATTAAATATTGATCTCAATCGATCTTAGCTGTGTGGACTTTCAGAACTGGGTGGATCTCTATGAAAGAGGACACTTACCTCTATGTTCCTCCTATTATTAACTCATATAACATTTATATAACATTTAATCTAATTTAATTTGATATAGCGTAATGCTGCACGGAGAGCAAATGGTAAGATTCAGTTTTTAGAAAATCGTATCCTATTTGCAATGTAACAACTAAATTGTATTAAAACTTACCAAATTTTTGCACTTGCACTGGCCACCTGCACATTTAGTGCACTTTGCAGCGTCTTGCTCTCTATTTTAAGTACTGTCAAAATCCAGCAGTGTGGACAGGTCAGGACTGAGCCAGTTTAGGACAACTCAGCCCCAAATGGTACCAGCAAGTTGTTTTACTGTTCCCTTTTATTGCTAATCACTCTAAAAGAGCAAATCAGCAAATGAAAAGAAAAAAAAGGAAGCAACCGTTTAAACCGTCTAAAGTAAAATTGGCTAAACTCAAAGGTTTGTCATGTGTGAACGGATCTGGTCCAGATTCCTGCGGCGCTGTCCGTGGTGCTGAATGCGCTCCAAGCCTCACTTCACCGCACAGTCTGACAGTTTAAGCACACTGCTTAACAACGAAGACAGAGTTTAATAACTGCATAAACATCTGTACTAACTGCAGAGGTTGAGCACACAGCTGTTGTTGTTTTTTTTAAGAGCTATTTGCGCCCAAATATTTTTATATCAGACATTGTATAAAATCGTTGTCATTGTATTGATTCTTTCGTTTTCTTCGCAAAGTGTAAAAGTTGACTAAAACAACACATTTCCACATAGCAACAAGAAACTGGAATTCAATTGAAGTATAACGTTCAAAATGGGCTCGATATCTATTTTTCAGTACAAATAACTTCTATCCAGGACTTTTTAAAATAAGCATGAGACAATTCAAATATTCGTACTGGAATCCGATCCCAGTCAACATGTTCAAAATGGATAAAGAGTAGAGAAGTGTGCAGACTTACTTTAAGAAGACTTTGGAGTTGCAGGTAGTAGTCGGAACCACAGGTGTTTTCTCACAGCAGCACAGATCTTCTCTTCTCTTCTCTTGGATCAGTTTTTGTTTTACTCTGCGGGTCGCTGCACTTTGGTTTCAAACTCCGACAGAGGTGATTTATATAGTTGAGCAGCACAGGAGGAGGGAGGGGTCACGCCGTGCCCGCGCGCGCGCATTCCTGTTCGTGTGTGTGTGTGTGTTCTTGTGTGTGTGTGTGTGTGAAGCAAAAAGGGTGGGTGAACAGGCCGAATGCGTCAGATGGTGGTGATGATGGAGACATTACTAACGCGCCGGTCACGCAGTCAGTCTTGCGTTTTTGATAGAGAGTTAACAGATGACATTTTGGGCTGTGACACTCATCAGCAGAGAAACAAAATGTTTACTGTGGATTTCCATCTGCTTCCTCCTCAAAACCTACACCCAGAGATAGCTCCATCCATCAGGCACCATTGTAAACCCCTTTCCTAATAACACGGGAAAGAACAATATCTATATGAAAGACCAATGAAATATTACTTTAGATTCAGATTACTCCTTCATATGAACCTTTGCTGTGATGGTGTGTTTTTGAGGGCAACACTGCAACAGTTTCATGTGTGTGTGTGTAGAGCTACAGGGATATATTATAATTTATATTTTATATACATATTATAAGTATTTGATCTAAGAATATTAAGTTGAGGTGACGTTTATTTTCCTTTGTCACACCACAAATTATTGCACCAAGCTGCTGTGGTTCCTGCCACTAGGCGGCGCTCTGGTCTTTAGGCAATAGTGAGTCAGACAGACAGACAGACATGATGGCATTTCATTGGAAAGTAGTTTGTCAGAGCGAGGAAAGTGTGATGACGCATTGTCTCAGCTCTCCAAAGCTTTGACGCACAAACACGCGCGCATTCCATGGTTTCATGTTTGTACCTCCTCCGTCACCTCCTCTCCTTTCCGATTTTTCTCTTCCTCAGTATTTTCCCACAGGAGGTCTGATTTTCAATGTCTGGTTGCAGAGTTCCAGCCGCTGCATGTCCCGCCTGTGTCTGCGGCTTGAAACCAGATTTAGAACCACGGGTCACCCTGGATGGTTACCATTAAAAATGATGCACTTAGTACAGTAAAGCTGTATTTCCATTTACTTTTCAACTCTAATCTACTTGTTTTTGGTATCTCTTCTACACAGATACTTAACAGTACCTCAGTTTTATTGCTTATTATGTGTATTGGGACTTTATAACAGAGGATATAAAGAGATGATGTTCTTCTGAATGACAGCTTGGCTATCTGAAAATACAGACCCATGCAACAGATCTGTGGCCTGCAGTGTGAAAAGGAGGTCGGGTGGAACTAAAAAAAAAGTACCAGGTACAGATTTCTCCAAATTCATCTTTACGAAACACAAGTACATTCATTCATACAGGCCACACAGCTCAGCCGCCCAAAGAAAGATGTCAGACTGTGAAGATGAGCCGCTGTTACATGTATACAACACAAACTGTACATCTAATAGACAAAAAAAACAAATCAAATAGACATGCTCCAGCTGAACAGTACTTGTTCCGGATCTCTAGCAACATATTGATCTCCTCTTTGACCAGAAGCTTGAGGGGACTAATTATCAAACCAATTAAGTCTTAACCCAAACAATGCATGTGGGAGCGAGGTAAATAGAAATAATAAAGTCACAAATGTTTAGGGAGTTGGATACGGAGTGTGGCTGAAAGGCTTGAATGCCAATGCGATGAGTTTCCAACATTATGTGGCTAAATGGACTCATGCTGAAATACTACAAAGTTTACAAAGAGAGGCTGTAACTGATTTCACTGGTTACATCTCTAATAAAGACAAAGAACATGTGGAAGGAAGTACAATGTGTTCTTGTTTCTAAAGATTCAGTTAAATACGTTTAATTAAAGCAAAATTTTTATTTTGCCTTTCAAAGTGCCTATGCTCCAAATATAAAAAGGTGCTGCATGTTTTGTTTTCCAGAGTAACAAAGTCCATGTTGTAAATTTGTTGTAAATCAGGGGTCTTCAACCAGGGGGTCTGCCAATTTTTGTCATAATCATTGACAATTTTCACCACAATAATGGTGACTGTGAAGGTGCAGATGATTGAGGAACTCCAACCAGCGGAGGCATTTGCACTCCAATTGGATGAATCAATGGACATGTCCAAAGACACACAGCTTTTGCCATTTAATAACCAATAATAATTATGCATGAACTTTTTTATCCTGGGCCGCTGCAGCAAGGACTGAGCCTTTGTACATGGGGCGGATGCTCTACCAACTGAGCTAAACGACACCCCACAATTTAAAAAATTTAATTACACGTTGGTGTCCTTGTTCTGTTTGACTGTTGTCCAAGGGGTCCTTGGACTGAAAAATGTTGAAGACCCCTGTTGTAAATAGTTACATTCAAGATTCATAAGAGATTAGATAAATGCCACATGTATCAGATTTATTAGAACTCTGAAGGTGTCGATTCCAGCAAAAGAAGCACTTGTAAAATCCAATAAATCAATCAATAAAATGTTTTCAGATGAGAAAATTACTAGAACACATGATTATGTCATGGCATGTGTCATTGTGTTTAACATGTGGTTCACAGCAGCTTCTTGTGGCTCATGATGATGCTAGCCAGCCAAAAAAGCCTTTCAAGCTTGCTGGCTAGTCATGAAAAGTTCAGCAGTCACAGTTACTGCAGGATAGCAACGTGTGTTGAGTTCTGCAAGTAAATTCACAGAAGAACTTCAGTGTGAAATTTCAGTTTTATTTATTATAAAACTGAAAGGTTTACTCAGGTTACACTTTTTTGACTGCATGTGGACCAAAATCAACTACTGTCTGTGATGTTGTACCAACACATTACATGAGCATAACTTACAATATCAAGGGTTAAAATCATGATGGAAAATGGATGATTAATACTTAATCTCAATACTACTAGTTTCATAAAGGTTACATTTTTTTCATTATAATTGTCTAGTATTGTTAATGATTGACTAAGTTAATTGGAACTGGTTGGTTGGTCCACCACTTTGGTCCAGACTGAAATATTTCAACAACTCTTGATGGATTGTCATGATATTTTCTAGATGTTGATGAACAGGAAACAATGGATCTCCTAGTGATCCGCTGAGGTTAATCTAGCGCCACCATCAGGTCAACATTTCAGTTTGTCTTATACTTACTTGATTATACTATTTTTTGACCGAGTTCCACAGAGCTATTGGATGGATTGTCACAAGATGTAGACATTCCTAATCCCCAGAGGATGAATCCTTCTGACTTTGGTCATTTTCCTTTCCCTCTGGCCCATCATTACTCGATGTTTGTGATCATTCTGACTTAAATGTTTGTGATGACTATTGCCATAACATTTGGTGCAAGATGAATTCCAACTTTGCCAATCATCTCATGTAACACACCATCATTCCAATTGTCCAGTACTTATTTATAATAATATATCCAAATATATCCAAAATAACAATGGCATTCCCATCAGCCTCAGCTGTACAATGTGACTAGAGCTAATTAGCACATGTTAGCTTAGTGCTAATACACTAAAATTAAGATGGTGAACGTGGTAAACACTTGGTACAACCGATTAAACATCAGCAGGAGATTTGGATGTTTTGCTGGTTAATGAAGACAAACAAATGAATTTGCTGTTTTCAGATTTCCTTCAACTTCAGCGTGAGCTTCCATTAAACCCCTAAGTGGTGTGGATACTGTTACACAGACAGCAAATGAATAGACACCTGCTACAGTGTAAGGGTTGGTGTGCTTAGTTTAATATCAGGATGCAATTTTTAATAGGCTCGAGGTATCACGTATCAGCATAATATAACTAATATGAAGACGTGAGCACGCACACAAACACACAGGCGGTAGATGCAGAAAACATATGTAAGACAACACTGTTCCTATATTACAGTAGAAGGAAAAACAGATATCATTTTCCACTGCAAAGCGTGAAATCTAATCATGTAAATGTAATTTCTCTGCAGGATTATGAAACGACTTTGACAGAAAATAAATAGATGGAGATGATTGGGTCACCGTGATGGATAACCCACACTGTGTTTGTACGAAGTTAAAATAGATGCTGTCTGGAAGATGAGAAATTCAGCTTAAATGTTTCTTTAATTCGTCTTATTCTCGTAACAAGCATCCATTCATTGTGTAATACTCTCCCTCTCTCTCTCTCTGTCTATGTACAGCACACGGAAAGTCAATAAAAGCCGTATAAACATGTCAGAGATTAGCTCTCAACTGCTGTCTATTCCCTGAGCAAACACAGGAGCCAGCTGCCCTACTGTGTGTGTGTGTGTGTGTGTGTGTGTGTGTGTGTGTGTGTGTACTTGGTGGGGAATGTAGGTGTGTTTGGAGAAGCCAGCACACCATAGTTCCTTCCACAAATACTTTTACCTGTGATAATGCTTTACTAAAAGGGCAATTACTGACTATGCTGTGTGTGTGTGTGTGTGTGTGTGTGTGTGTGTGTGTGTGTGTGTGTGTGTGTGTGTGTGTGTGTGTGTGTGTGTGTGTGGCTGTCTACCCAAGAGGCCACATTTTTGCTGCCACTCAGATCCAGTTTAATGTATGAAATGAGACAAATGAAAATGATGGGGACAGATTTGATATCAGCGGCAGTAAAGAGAAGAGAACTGAATGACACCGAACAGGATGAAACTGAAATGACCTGGAAAATGATACTGAGATGAAAACAAACAGAGGCATGTTCAGACATAATGAAGGATATTGACAAAAAGAAGCTCATTGCATGGTGAGTGTGATATTGAGCTTGATGAAGCTGCTCAATTGACTCTTTTATTCATAATCTAATATAGATTGGCAAGCAAATATAAAATGTTGCTGCTATATAATCACAGAGTCAATCCTAATATGAAAATGTCTATAATCAATATTTTGTGTATATATATATATATATATATATATATATATATATATATATATATATATATATATATATATATATATATATATATATATATATATATACACATATCACAAGACCACTTGAATGTCAATCATAACTTTATTACTCTGTGGGCATCTCTGAAATCAGACTTATTCTGCCTGGTGCAGCATCTGCAGACATTTTGCCGTCGTTGGAGATCAAAAGAGATCAAATATTAGATTTAGGCTCATCAGGTGGTCTGCAACACGACTGACACGAGTTTTAGGTGAGTTTCCACAGACCCACAGATGATACCTAAAACGAGATGTGCACCATAAAGCTTGTAGTCATAAAGCTTACATCACATTTTGTGTTACATTTTCAACTCATGCAGTCGTGTCTGCGTCACCCTAAAATGCCTCTTTAGGTGAATACTTTTGCTCCAATCAGTATCAGAGAGTATGATAACATTCTTTTGTCACCGTGCACCATCAATAAAATTAAACTTTGTAAAAACTCTGACGTAGCTTTTGTCGATTCTACTGAACCGAGTTAATATTAGACCAAAACCTTGCTGTAAGTGTTGGTGGGACCGTGACCTTAAGTGTGTTTTTTGAGGGATCCAGTTCTTAGTGGGTCTGGATGCAGATTAAATGTGACAGCTTTTTTTTAATATTTCTCTCTCATTGCCCGGGGCTGTCTGCCTGTCTGGGTGTTGTGGAAGCACCTGCTGCAGGTCAGCCCCAAGGCTGTCACACACATGTGCACATACACAGACACAGACACAGACACAGACACACACACACACACACACCCACACCCACACAAACACACACACTGCCACAAATACGTAGGTTGGTTTCAAAAACTCAGAGACGTACAGTTATTGACTGATGACTAATTTGCAAAAGCTCTTTGTGTCACCTCAAAATTTAAATGAGTTGGCCTATTTCTCAAAACTTGGTGTAGATTTTTAAAGGATTGGTTCATTAAAATTACCAAACATTTTTCATTTGAAAAAATAAACAAGGTGGATGGAGTATAATTTTGTGAACTCACAGCATGCCGACAAAGCATGCTAACAGCTAACAATGTATAATAATGTTTACCAGGTTCATCATCATAGTCTGGTGTATTAGCAAGTTGATGTTAAGTACAGCTGAGTGTGAAGGCCATCAGTTCTGAAGGTATTCGATTGTAACCCAACGTATTGGGAAAATGCCATCGTATGGAGCTCAGTGAAAAATTAGGGCCTCTTCAAACATCTCACTATCCCGTGGGGAACATGACCGTCTTAGCCAAATTTCTTGGCAATGCTTAACATTGTTGTTTCACTCTGAACCACGAATGATGGGGCTGGATGAAAAGGTCAGGGGATAGATTCTATACCAAATTTTATGCCAATCCATCCAAAACATGTTGAGATAGAGAAGTGACATCTGAATATCTGGATAAATGATCAGAAAAGTTTGAAGGATTCATCCTCTGGGGAGCACGAACGTGTGCATAGGCACAACTGAGAAAGTGGAGCAAACGCATCCTCGTTATTCAATGAGGGGAAGCAAAGTCATGCTGTTCCTGCCTCACGTTTTGTGTGTTGCAAAGAGCATTTTATCATTTTACCAACAGAAAACAAAAACAAATAAAAAACCATCACCATTCATACCTATACAACAATTCTATTTATTATTCAAGTGTTTACTGAATGCACCAGATTGATGCATTTCAATGCAATTCTTTCTCACGGATCCAGAGAAACATCAAACGCTGTTTATTCTATTATCTGGAATGTAGTGGAGTAAATGCACTGCAGGTATTTTTTTCACATTTTTTTCAGGGAGAATTCCCCTCAACAAGTATGTATCTTTCCGAGCTTGCTTCCCCTTTTAAAACATCACCAGGCTTCCATAAACTTCTGCGCTAAATTTCAACGTAATCAAACCAAGATTGTTGAGATATTTCCATCTAGTCCCAAGTAGTAGAACACTACCATTCCTACAGCTATAATGCTATCATGGTAGAAAAGCAGGTTGGCTGGTTGTCGGTAAGCTGCCCCATACTGGGTCTCCAGTACAGGCACGCTACACTCTCAGCTGGAAACTCCCTCAGCTGTGAAGGTGAACATATTTATTAGCGACACAGCTGAGAAAGATCATGTCAGTGCATCAGTGTGTGCACGTATCTGTGTGTTTACGTCCGATTGTATCAGGAACAGCCTTGTAAAGGTTAGAGACGCTAAAAGCGAGGAGGAAGAGTGGCAGGAAACATTTAACCAGCGCTGATAAACCGCAGAGTGCTGTCGCTGTCACTGCACGTCACTCAGCATTGCCTCACTCAGACCGACACACGCACATATGAAGCCCCCCCCAGGGTCTATAAATTCAGATATCTTGACACATTAGTAAGCACTCACACAAACAAGCACAACGCACACACAAATGCTTTTAAAGCCTATCTCCTGTCCCAGTGTTCAGGAGCCTTTCATTGTTTATTTAAGTCTGGGATTCTTCTATCTGTAGCTCCGCTCTGTCAGGGCAATATGACAGCCAGACGTCACTGATAACTAGCCGTATCAGCACCAAAAACAACACATCACTCTAATGGACCCTGCTCTGAGTACGTGCATGCGTGTGTGTGTGTGCCTGTGTGAGTGTGCGTACTCTCACTTTGTCTCTTATTGTATTATTTTTGCATGCTTGATGTGTGCGTTTGTATTCAACCGTGCCTTCTACAAATCATATTTGTATGTTATTGAATTGTTAGGTTGAGAGGACAATGGAAGTCCTGCCAGGATTGCGCTCACAGACACTGTTTCTTTGAATGAATGCAACACTACATTTATGTAACAGCCTGGACACACAAGGAAGTGGCTGGAGTGGACAAATCCAGGATTGTGACACCAGAGTTCTGGATTTGCATGCTGGATGCATCTGTGTCTCAGTTCTGGTCGTTCTGTTGGTACACTTCTATGTAGTACACTGTGTACACTTCCTTCAGCAGGGTCGTGTCTTCTCAATTCGAATACAGCTGTTGTACACTTACCGGACGATTGAAACATTTTACTACTTTTTCCTTCTTCTTTGCTGAAGGAGCATTGGCATTAGCACCAACATTTTACTGCCAAAATATAAATTTAAACATATATACAACATACATTTGTATATTGTGGTATAGAAATGTAAATCTGCAGCTTCCTCCGCCACCATTTTTTACAATGCACCGTCACTCCCCTTCTTTTATGTATCCAAAATGGTGACCACTGAGGGGCGAGAAGTGTCCAGTGTTCCACATTCAACTTTTTCACTGTTATGAGTGCACTATTCAGGTACTCACAATGCACTGTGTTTTTCCATAACTGACAGTGTGAATTCACTTATGTACTAAAAGGAGCAAATGTAAGTATGGAAGCATGTGAATTGAAACACAACAGTCTCTGGTTAGGTTTAGGCAACAGAAGTGCTTGGCAGGTACATCAGCAACATTTCTTCATTATTTTCATAGTCACATTACATTTTCCTCAAAATTTGTTTGCTGTTGAAAATTTGTTATATATATAAACACAATATCTAGAAGCTAGTCTTACACTGAGCTTCCTTAACGCAGTGATAGGAGCATATTTTCGGTATACATCCCAATAATGTGTCATAAAAAGATGCCTCAAGCCTTTTATTAAATATAAAAAAGGAATAATATAACGGCTGAGATTAATGAGCTCAAATTTCATAGCCATAATATTACACTTTTGTTTTCCTTTTCATTGTCATGCAGTGAATGAAATTCTATCCAGCTGATAACTGCATTATCTGTGTCTGTTGATTAACAGTGTGATGTTATCATAGACTCTCATAGCCCCTTTTAATATCAGCATCTCGACAATTACCAACACATGCTCTAACGAAAAAGGTGCTATAAATATTAAAGAATGGAAAAGAAAACTTATTTACGTACTGTTTGAGCACTGATGAATGTGTAAGTCAAATGTCAGCCTGAGGAATAAGCTACTAAATGCCAATATCCACTGGATTTCACCTGAAAATGTAGTTTGAGTGTTTAGTTACACTTTAAAGGGTATGACTGGCATTATTTGATATTTTTCTTATTGTCAAAAAATATTTGAAAAGACCAAAACTACAAATGTCTGTCTCAATCATTTCTGACTTCCCCTCTCATGTCTGTAGCACTCAACACTGGGCCCTTTTGTTCCTAATGAAGACATACATTTTTAAAAATTAGATAGATTTAGATTTTTAAAAATGTCTTCTGGCTGTCCTGCCTCAAGCCTGTCCTGATGGACATATATCTTTACTTGGTGTTAAAGTAATTGCTTAAGGTAGCCATTCAGCTAGCGGTCCGATTAGCTGAGTCTGCCTTCCACCATCTAGCACAGGAGCTTTATATTGCCAGGAGGAGTGAGGTGGGGGTGGGAAATGCTGGCAGCACGTGGCACCAGACTGGGCAGAACCAGCAGGCGATGAAACCAGGCTCAGCAGCCTCTCAGTGAACATGGCCAGACTGGGACCAAACATAGCCTCTAAGACTAACGCAGGCTAGTTTGATAAATTAAAAACTATATTGCTCACTCTGGATTGGGAGTTAAGGCACAAGTATACTCAAACAGAGGTGCTTGTCGGATGGTCAGACAGAATCTGAAAACACCTTCCCACGCCTTCTTAGCGATGGGATTGGTGTGGTAAGAGATAGATAGATAGATAGATAGATAGATAGATAGATAGATAGATAGATAGATAGATAGATAGATAGATAGATAGATAGATAGATAGATAGATAGATAGATAGATAGATAGATAGATAGATAGATAGATAGATAGATAGATTGTACAAAGATATAACAGTTGGTAGGAATGACCTCCTGTAGCGGTCTTTTTACAGTGGAGCTACAGGAGTCTCTGACTGAAACTGCTCTGTTGTTGGAGCAGGAGGTCATGCAGTGGATGTTAACTATTGTCCATAATACTGAGCAGTTTGTGGAGCATCCTTTTTACACAACCAGCTGCAGAGGCTCCAGAGCAGTCCCCAGCACAGAGCCAGCCTTCTTGATAAGATTGTTCAGTTTTTTGTGTCGCTGGCTCTGATGCTGCTGCCTCAACAGATGGCTGCAAAGAAGACTGCACTCGCAACAGCAGACTGGTGGAACATCTGCAACATCTTGCTACACACATTAAAAGACCTGAGCTTCCTCAGGAAGTAGAGTCTGGATGGAAACTGTGTGGTGCTCAGGTTAGACCTAGTCCTCCTGAAATCATCTCCTCGTTTTGGCCACATTCAAGATGAGGTGGTTGCTCCTACTCCACGCCACAAAGCGATCAACCAGATCCCTGTACTCAGTCCGCCCCATCACTGATACACCCCACAACTGCAGCGTCATCTGAGAATTTCTGCAGATGACAGAGTGGTGCTGAAAGTCTGAGGTGTACAGTGTGAAGAGGAAAGGTGAGAGTACAGTCCCCTCCGGTGCTCCCGTGTTGCTAACCACCCGATCAGACACACAACCCTTCAAATCAGAGATGGCCATGAATGCATTAGGATGGACGTATGCTCATGGCTAACACATATGCTCATGTCCAGGATACAGAAACGTTCCTTCATGGTAATATGTCCAGGATTACACCACCTGTTGTTCACAGAACGAAACCTGATGAAACTGAAGCCGAGCTCTTGATTTACGCGTCAGTCTATGTTGCTACCTTCATCTTCCGTCATGTGTTCTGGGTAGTGACTGAAATGTTGACACTGAGAATACAAAAGGCAAAAATGTGTTGGACTCACCCCTGAAGACTGATTGAGGGCACAGATATTCAGAAGGACCACAGTGTAGGACCACTGCTGCTTCGCATTAAAAAAACCACTTCAGGTAGTTTGAAAAGATGTAATCTGATCAGGAGGCCTCCTTGATACCTCAGGAATATTTTGGAGAGACTATATGTCTTATCTGGCTCTTTGAGAGCCACCTCGGAAAGTTCCAGAGGACTTGATTTGGTAGAAGGATTTTCAAACTTCCATTTTTAGCCTGCTACACCATGACCTGGAAAAGTGGCAGAAAATTAATGAGGAATGGAATATCACCAACCCTCTTCAAATTAAGTCTTCAGACAATCCTTTGACTTGAAAATTAATATTGCAACTGGCATTTTTGCACACAACACTGTTGATTGGTATCTTGAGGTAAGCACTGAGGTCTCAGGGTGTGCAGAGGTCATGTTTTCCCCTGTGCACGGGGCTCTGCCCAGTATAATACAGGCTACCCATCATAATTACGACATGTCAAACGCAGCATTAAGACCCTCTTATGTCCTGCTGGAACTCCTCTGACACGATGATGGAAAATCAGGTGTTTGTGTGTTTGCAAAAGAAGGCATAAGACGGAAGAGTCCCACGGGTCCTTACAGGTAAATTGCTGTCATTTAGATGGTGAGGGGGTTGTGGGGGTGTGGAAGTGGATGAGGAGCCCCGGGGTTTAACAGTATGGTAGCCTTTCTTCCAATCAATAAAGCTCATTTCAGCCATCGATCTTCCTGCATCCTGCACACACCTGTTGGCCTCTTTGAGAATGGAAAATAAAAGGCAAACAATAGCAAGAGGGACAACACCTTAAGAACAAAGAAAGAAATACAACTAAAGAGATCAAAGGGAAAGTAAAGTAAAATAGCAAAAACGGAAAGAGTCTTTGTCTTAAAGTACAATGAAATGTAAAGTCAACAACTGGAACCAAGATTCAAGTTGGTAATAAAATGGATTGGGTGGCATCTACTGAATGAGACTAATATGAATGGAAAGCTGTTGAGTAAAACATAGTTTTTGCAAATATAATTCATGGTCAAAAGTACTATCCAGCCTGCCAAACACATCACTTTAGTATTTAATATATATAGAAAGAGTAAATGAGACATTGTGTTTTAAGAAGCTGCCATCCACAGTTTTTAGGGACTTTACTGACCATCAACAGCTACCTTAGCTCCAGTCACTCCAGTGAAGTGGCAAGGTCCAACAAAACCGCGTGATTCCTGATTTTAGTTGTTAACAGTGGCTTGCTAGCCTGCTAAGAGGACACAACATGTAAAGACATTAGAGTGCAACAGGAGACTTTTTCTGACTGCATACTTTATTTACTTGCCATAACCTCTAATAAGTACCTGCCTAGTGGGTAGTACCTTCTTTGTGCTAAGATCTGTGCTAAGATATATTTCTTTGCATGTTACCGCCACCAGCTGTTGAACAATGGAATAGTATGATGATGAACTGGTGGCAGGAATGTGTACTGTCTTACCCACACGTGCATGAATGGCACTTATTTTGCAGTGTAAAGCAGGACTACAAATTTAAGGCAGACAAAGTAAATTGTAGCTTCAAAGCCAGTAGAAGAAGACTTGCTTGTTTACATTTTTCTGGTAATGTGTCAAAAGTGACAGTGCATGGTAATGTTACATTTGTCACTTTTGATGAATCAGTTGCCAGTGTGTCATAACTCATAACACAATGCTGTTTGGTGGACATCTTGATCCAAAATGACTCACAATAGCTGACAAAAGCCCATCCAAATACAGCATGGGCGGCCCAGTGTCTCTTTCCACTCAGTAAAATAAAGACGTGTCTAACCAGAACAGAACAGTGAAATTATTATTCATCTGTCAAAACTGCAGATTAATATGAGTTGTCTGTTTGATTGATTGATCGATCAGGATACAGAATTACTCTGTAATAAGTAGCTTCACAGTGAGTGTCTTTCCTTCAGGTTACACTGATCTAATGTTTATTTAAGTCATCAATCAGATTTTGGCAATTTGTACTGTAGTAGAGCCACACACACACACACACACACTGATGTGAGTTAGAGTGATGACCTGCTTGTCTTATTGTGATACCTGGAAAGAAAAGAAGAAAATTAAGCCTGCAGGAGGAATCGCTTACCACCACATACACTGATGATGTTGTGACGTTCATGCATTTGTCAGGTATGATGCAGTTGCAGGCGGTGTTGTGGTATTAAAACGCAACAGCCCCGAGCTACGCAACATGTGCTGGTAAGTTATTGTGCAATGGATCTCTCTCTGTCTCTCTCTGTGCTTACACGGTATGTTCTTATTTTAGTACATTTTATTTTTCATATCTATCCTCCTAGAAACTAAATATTTTATTTTTGGTGAAACTAGTCCAGTCCCCCTTACTTACTACTTACTACACCCATCAAGCTCTCCATTTTTGCACAGCACGTATGCAGTTTTCAATTATGAGAGATTTCCAATTTACTAATTCTTACACTGCAAAAACACTTTAAAAATATGTTAAAGCAAGTGACATAATCTTATATTTACATTTAAAATCTAGTTGGACTTGGTGGATTGGCTAACTATGCAAGACTGTTTGACTTAATTCAAGTAAATGTTGTGCAATGCAAGCAGCAACCTCTCTGACTGTGAAGTGCCAAAAACTGCAGTTCCTCAGACAGCCACCTGAGGCTGGCTACAGTATTCAGATCAAGGATGCAACGCTGAATAATGTGTTTCAAGTTTTTTTTTCAGACCTCGAGGAGCGCAATGAGGTGACCACTTGAGGCGACTATCATGGACAGAATTTCGGATGCACCAACAATTTAACAAATTACAGGTAATGATTATCCAACCAGTCCTTTATTTGGATTAAATACATTTTTAATCATAAAATAATAAATATATATGTTCATGACACCAAGCGGCAACCTCCATTGTGAGGCTGTGAAGTGAAGCCAGTGTGGAAGTACCAAAAACTGCAGTTCCTCAAACAGCCACGTGAGGCTGGCTTTAAACTAAGTCAAACTCCATAAGCCTTCCAACTCTCCAACTGTACTGAGGCTGAATTTCTATAACTCACCTGTTCAAATTATATTAGTTAAAGTTAAAGCATAACTAAGAGCATGCCTTTATTGACAGGTAGGTGCCATTACAAGTGGTTTGTTTGAGCAACCAATCTTTTTTAAGCCTATCACAGGTCCACCACCAATCCACAATTTTTAGATTAGCCGGGAGGCAGCGGAGGCAGAACTGCCAAAATAGTGGAAAGCTTCAACTTTTCAGAAACCTGGTCAACAACACAAGACATAGCAGCCAGCTAATATTACTTACTAGTCCAACAGCAAGAGGCCCAGCTCAGCGTCTGTCTTTCAGCCTTTTATTTCACCAAGCTCTCACCAATGACTAAAACTTAGTCCCAGATTTACTCCTGTCCAGTGGCTTCTGGCTCTCTCCTTTTTCTCAGCCTTTTCTGCCCGTCAACAGCATTTTTGCCTCTGTCATTATGTCCTAGGGGCTGCTACGCCCAGTTACATTGCCCACTTGCCCAGCTCCAGTTCTGGCACAACACTAGCTTCACTCCCCAAGGCTGAAACCCACTTCCTCTTCCTGATGGTATAAACACTCCTGCACTGCTCTGAGCTCACAGTCAGGACAGCCTGGCAAACAAACTGAGCTAACATTAGATAACAGCAGCTACAGTTGGCAGCAGTTTACTTCACAGTCCATCAGAAAACTCTGTAAATCACAGAGAGTTGAGGTGAAGGAGGGAGAGGGAGAACCAGAAAAACATTTTCTCCATAAAATATGATCCAGTTTCACCAAAACCACTCAAATAGTTGGTGGTGTGTGACTTAGTGTCGTAAAGCGTTACGTATATAGAGTAACAGATGTACAAATGACAGACAGCATTCACCTGATTACAAATCAGTGTAGATCATTTCATTTGGATAAGAATACAGAAATATTATATCTACCACATTATCTAGTTAAAACTCAATCAAGAAAAGAAAATCATTTCTTCTTATTTCTTGTCCGTGTTGCTTACACCACTGTAAACAAAGATGGTTTTTCCCATATGGTGGCAAATCAACCAAAAGGAACACTCAGACTGAAGCGCAGACGACCACAAATCAGATTATTGAGATCAGAGTTTTGTATGTTTAGGGTGAACCGCCTGCCAGTGTAAACAGCATCCTCCTCTGAGGAAATCTGTCTCCAGGAGAAACAAAGTTTACCATCTCACTGGGCTGAAGAATCCATCATCATTATGACCTCATAACTGTCACCATGGAAATTCTGCAGTCATTTCCCGCAAAGTGTGTCTGTGGGTGTGCTGAAATGTCCCGTTGATGTCAGGGGATGGTGTCTGCAAGTCTCCTCACCTGTACACACACACACACACACACACACACACACACACACACACACACACACACACACATCTTCTTTATTTGCCAGCAAAAAGCCCTCACCCTGGATGACGTCATTATACATGCGTGAGCACATTTGGTCCTCACGACTGTAGCAATGCAAGAACTTACGCACATGCACAACATTCACACACAAATAACACAAATACATGCACAGTCACAATCACATACACCTACACACAACAAACCCACGTAGAGCCTGCGAAGGCATTTCATTCTTGGAGGACAATTACGAAGGTGAGACAGAGACAACGAGAGTGAGAGCCATTAAAAGGAAAAGGAAGACAGACAATAAGAAAGAAAGAAAACTTAAATCCAATGATCAGTTTGTGATAATAACAGAAACAATGGCGTTTGGAAGGACCGGTGTGTAAGATTAAGTAGCACCTAGTGAGACAGTTGCTTATGGCAACCTCCATGTTGAAAGAGAAGCCAGTCTAGAAATCTAGACCCAGTGTTTGTTTGTTCTGGGCTACTGTTTAATGACAATATAAAGAATGAACAGTGTATGCGTGATGTCACCCACAGGCTGAATGATGCCTGGGTGCTCAAACAAGCTACCTGTCAATCAAAGCGGCCGTGCTGTTAATTATGCATAGCAAAAAAAAAAAGGAAAAATTAACAGGAAAATTAGCTATAGAGACCAAAAACTGTGTTTTGTACTGTAATGTAGAAAACTACGTATTTTTTAAAAATCACAGTGTCCCTGTTTCTCTGAATGGTTGTCTTGTGATGTTAATGTTTCAATAGGAACTTGTTTCATTAGCAAGAAGTCATATTCCTTATGAAAACTAAATTATCCACTGTAACAGCATCATTGGTTTTCAAAAAAAGACATGATGCCTTTTATTTATTTATTTATTCATTCATTTATTTAAAGCGCCACAAACAGAATTCCTCTGAATCTCTGAGACAGATATCTATAAACAATACTTACATGTCAATCAAAGAATCCACGCTGTTAATTATGCATAACTTTATGCCTTAATATAATTTGAACGGGTGAGTTCAGACCCAGTACAGTTGTCATGAAAAGAGACCAACACCAGGCTGCAAACATATTCCTGCTGCGAAGTTGGACATTTTAACATGGGGGCTTATGGAGACTGACTTGTTCTGTAGCCAGCCTCAAGTGGCCACTCGAGGAGTTACAGTTTTTGGCATTTCAGCATTGGCTTTATTTCCCATCCACGGAGGTGGATAAATATAGATAAGACATTTTTGCAAACCTAGACAGAGATTACAGATTAGATTATATGGACAAAAAAACAAAACATAAAAACTACAGTTGAGAAACATTAGGTGAACAGTCACTGATTTTTGGTTTTGGCATGGTTCCCAACTGACTTAACTGATGTGAACTGTGTGGGTTTTAATAAGAACTTTCATCAAGGCTTTAGATTACAGCCCACAATGTACATGTACCAGTATAGCACATACTGCAACGCTTAGTGTTATACTGACTAGACTTTTACTGAATCAAATGACTTTCGGGCTGTGGGTAAAGCAAAAGCACAGGGACAGCTTCCTCTGCGTAACTTGGTCTATTTTAATGTCAACTTCAAAACCGACAATGAATGTAATACATCACCTCACCGTCTTACACCATATCACCTCACTGATCTTAACCATCACTGACATTACAAGCAAAATGGAAAATATTATGTAGTTCCTGTTCTGAATTATGCAACAGAAAATAAGCAGCTAGGCATCAAAGGAAGTACTCTATCACTCAGAGGGTACTGGTATTGCATATTTTTAAACAATACACAGCCCTAATTATGACTAGTTTTTATTCTCAACCATCGCAGACCAGCTAATGTTAACTACTGTTATAATATGAATACTACCACATTACTCTCAAGCTAACTGCAGAGCTTTACATACAGTTAACATAAAATATACCTATAATTCAGTTGACATGACTTCTAAAGTCTCGCAAATCTGCTTTATATCCGGCTTCAGCAGCTAACCTGCGTCCATCCTCGCAGCAGCGGGTACACCCATTCACTCTGTGGTGGCAGTAATTGGCTCTGGCGAGGTGAGGTGATGCTTGTGCCTGCTGGTCTAATGATTAGTATTTTGTAAGGTACTGTGAAATGTACTGTTTATACCAAGCACCAACCTCCGTAGCTGGGAAATTAAGCCAATGCGACGTGGCAAAAACTGCAGTTCTTCAAGTGGCCCCTTGAGGCTTTTCAATTTTTCATGATTTCAATTTCCATAAGCCCCCATATTAAAATGTCCAACTTCAGAAACCCATGGGTGATGTCACACTTAGGCTGTCCATTCTTTATACTGTCAGTGGTTTGTACATTAGCATTATGTGTAATAAAGACAAAAAATCCAGCATACAGTATGTTTCAACTTCTAGAAATGCAGATATCTTTGGTTTTATTGTTTATAGATATCTGTCTCAGAGATTCAGAGGAATTTTGTTTGTGGCGCTTTAAATAAACGAATAAATAAATAAATACAAGGCATCATGTCTTTTTTTGAAAACCAATGATGCTGTTACAGTGGATAATTCAGTTTTCATAAGGAATATGACTTCTTGCTAATGAAATAAGTTCCTATTGAAACATTAACATCACAAGACAACCATTCAGAGAAACAGGGACACTGTGATTTTTTAAAAATACCTAGTTTTCTGTATGTTGAGAATTAAAAACTAAATTCTTTCTCTATTTGGATGCCAGAAGGTAAAATCAATATTTTTTTTCTGAACTAACCCTTTAAAAGCAGTCTTTCCTGCTAATGTCTTTGTTTCTTCTCTCCTCTGTCGTGGCGCCCTCAGGGCAGGACTCATAAAACATTAAACTGCTGCTTTTGTTTGTCGCCTGCTCCATCGGGCCAAGAAATAACTTCTCCCCAGGAAACCAAATATCACTGGAACCTTTTAAAGAAACTAATATTGTCACCCGAGGGGGAGTTCAGTGTAATACAAACATTCAGAACTCTTCTCTTGTTCCTCCTCACTCTGTGTGAGCTGGTTGCTGGCACCATCGTGTGGTCATAAAAGTCCATAACAGCTTTTATTTAATAAATTCAATATTTCAACATACATTTATATAAATTGCAAATAATTAGAAAATAAATATTCTTTTTGTAATTGTAAACTTTCATCGACAGTCTTCGTGGAAGTGTGTGTGTGTGGACATAAAAACATTTATTATTATCTATATAATTATTAAAAAATGTGTTTTCATTCAGACAGTATGTGTGGAGTGTGTGTTATGTGTGTTTTAGTCTGTGTGTTCCTCCTCTGCCTTGTCCTTGGAAATGGGAAATTCCAGCGCCGTCCTGAATCGAATGGGCACCTGGCGTTCCTCACTGATTGGCTGCTTGGCCACGGGGGCGTGGATACGCAGCTGTCCGTCATCCATCAAGTTACAGGAGAGGCCAGACAGGTCGAGGTGAGCAGGCAGGTTGATCTTCTGGGCGAATCCCATCTTAGACGAGGCAGAGGAGCAGAAGGAGGCGTGGGAAGAGGATGAGGAGCAGGACTGGCTCTCTTCTGCTCCGGCCTGCTTCATGGCCACCACTGCCAGGCTCCGTCCCTCCAGTTTGACAGTGATGTCATTGGGGGCGTAACCACGAGCGTCTAGGGTCACCAGGAGGTCGCCATTGTTTTCTGTGGCCTGTTGAGCTTCCTTGCGCAGCTCTACAGCGGAAGTCTCTCTCTGCTGCTCTTTATCGTCACTCAACCTGAAAGAGAATCAAGATCAGGATCACAATCAGCTCCATGACTCCACTATAATAGTGTCTAAGGGCGTTTTCAAACCTGCGTTATATTGCATTGTTAAATTAGACCCAAGTTTATTTCCTACTTGGGGTTTCCCCTTGTCCTAACACATAGCCAGTCAGGTTTATCTGCTATTCACATATGTAGTCACTGTACATACCTCGCCAAAGTGGAGGAAATGAGGGGGAACTGGGAAAATCTGAGCAGTTGGGGTCCGTCATGGAGCTCCCTGAGGAGGCTGTCGGCCAGCTTGGCTCTCTGGTTGAAGAAGTCCTGCTGCAATGAGGAGAGGGCCTCATGACGCAGTGGCCACAGTAGCCTTTCCTGACTGAAGAAAGGGTCATCGCCGAAAAGGCTGGCCAAAGCTCCGTGCTGGGACATCATGTCAGTGTTGCAAGACAGTTCTTCACAAAAATTTGGCTTTGTTTGTGAATTGTAGTCTCTTTGATTCTCAAGTAGCAGGGATCCAGTGAAGAGAGAGAGTTTCTTCCTGTTGATGTTCTGTCAGGTAGTTTGGGACATTACACTGGGATCCTCTACTTTATATACCCCAGCTGTCCTGTTCCGTCCCTCCCACCATGCTATTTACACCCCATGAGCTCACTGCTGTTTGTTAGTGAGGTCAGGAATGCTTCGCAACTCATCAAAAGGCTAAAGACAGCTCATGGTCATATCCTGTTTGGGTTTTGTGTGCATGTGGCCTTGTTCACAGAGCAGTCCCATATCTGACTTCTTACTGTGTGATGAGGATAAAGATTTCTAAAGTTTGTGAACAGCAAAAAAAAATGAGTGGTATGAGAAAATCTGGCCTATGAAAAGGTTCTTGGCACTTTACTCCACAAATGTCTTTTCATTTCACACTGACTCTGTGTTGCTGGAAGCAAAAACCCCTTTGGAACCACAAAATTGAACCTAAGGGAAAGAAGAATGCATCTTAACCCCTTCAGGCGATCAGCTGTAATGGACATCAGCTATTTATTGAGGCAATAAAATTGCACTGTTTTAAATTTGATTTCTGCCTTGTAGCTATACCATACCTGTCATGTTTTATTGTATTTTTTTTAAGAAAAATGAATAGATGTCCCCAACTTCAGGTCACTCTGCATATGAAGTTAGGACATTTTATCATGAAACATAGTTTTTCAGATTGCCAAGTTAATATTCATGTTATTCAAGATATTTATTTATTAATTCTTTGGTTGATTTAAATCCATTCAAGTTAATTTCATAATATCATACTTTAAGAGTGTACAGTGTGTCTTTAAGAGTGTTTTGAAATGAAGAACTTCTAGAAAATAACTCATATTTATAGAGTAGACTGCCAGAACATAGTTAAAGGTCCAGTGTGTCAGATTTAGGGGGCGCTATTGACACAATATGGCAGAAATGGAATATAATATTCATAAATATGTTTTCATTAGTGTATTATCACTTGAAAATAAGAATTGTTGTATTATAGGTACATTAGAAAACTCTCAGAGAGAGCATGTCCTCTTCCATGGAGCCTGCCATGTTGGATCACCATGAATATAGCCATGCATAGACCAGAACAGACAAATTAAACACTGGCTTTAGCATTTTCAAGCTTTATGGCCACAACAGTTTTTCCATTACTGCCGGAAGGAGACGGTGACGTGAGTGGTATATTTTGGTTGCAACCTGCAGACTTGCCACTAAATACCACAAAATCCCACATGTGCAAGGTTAAAATGACCAATAATAAATCCATACTTTCAAGAAATTCTACACTGTCTCAATTGTCGTTGACAAGAATGTTGCCTTTGCCTCATCTCTACAATGGGAAAATATGGAAACCCGTCCTACCTCTAAAACCTGCCTCCATTCTGTCAGAACATATGGTTATACCTGAAAACGACTGAGCTTCAGAGGTGTTGGTAGGTGGATTTTGTGGTTTGCATGGGGATAGGCTAGCTGTTTCCCCCTGTTTCCAGTCTTTATGCTAAGCTAAGCTAACCGACTGCTAGTGATAGCTTCATATCTCAACTTAACATCATGCCAGTTGGCTGGACAGATGAGATGGGTTTTGCTTAAGGTTCTGCCTCTTAAATGAAGTTTTTCCTTGCCACTGTTGCCAACTGCTTGTTCATGGTGGGAAGTGTATAATACTATAAAGAGTACAATTTAGACCTGTGTAAGTGTCATGAAATAACTTACTTACAAGAGAGAGGTATCAACCTTCTCGATTAACTCTTGGCAAGAGAGTGATTCAGCATGTTTCCCAAAATGTCAAGCTATTCTAAAGTATATACACAAATAGAACTGTGTTTTGATTGGTAGATGAGACAAAGTAACTGACTCATTCACCTTAGTTTTACTTAATATAAGGGTACCATTCATTTTAAATAGAATTTAAAATTGTTCATTTAATTGTTTATGTGCCATATGATATATGAACATGTTCTTCTCCTTGAAAAGACACAAACTGCCAACTCAGAATCAGCAGCTGTTCAGAAGTGAGACCAGTAGTGTGAACAACACCCATCTTGTGTCAGGTTACAAGGCTTCACTGCTTCTTCGAGGGATGAGCTCAGACTGCTAACATTTCCCGGAGTCTGTCTGCATGTGTGTATGTAAGTGTGTATGCATGAACCCCGTGTGCTAACATTACAAGGCGCATGTGTCATATCTATTTGTAGCTATCTGGGTGTTATTACTGTACAACTGCCTTCATTTCATTGGCTCAAATGGTGAACTTGGTTGCATGTGTGAACCAGCTGCTTCGTTTTGGTATTTCTCACTTCTGCCTTTTACTGTGTGCTGAGAGAAAATTATTAAAGTAAGAAAAGTATTTCAAAGTATTGATATGTATTAGCATTTTTTGCAACAGCATTTACATTTATGAATTTAACAGAATCCAACACAATCTCCAAGGATTTAATACTGTATAATAAACTGCATAATAATTGACAGTGGTCATTTTTAGGCTTTGTCCTTTTGTCGCATTGGATTACATGATGTATTTCATGATGTGTTTATGGTGATTTGGATACACGCACTGAAGGTGGACAGAAGATGTCGTCAGACTGAAGAAAACACTGATAGTAAGCTTTGACTCATCAGGAGGGCTGTTGCAAAAATAAACAAGTGTGTCAGTGAACCAGGGGATGCCAGGGTCAGAAATAGAAAGGGAGATTCAAGATGGCTGCCAATTCCTTGGTTCTAATTTGCTGGGTTATTATTACACCACCCAGCCAACTCTAGTCATTATTTATGGTTGCATGAGACCATCCAGCTTAAGACCCCACCATGGTTATATCTGGCTTGTGTGTGCATAAAGATGAACAAGAATACTTAAAATAAATTATAAAAGAAATTTATTTGGATAAAATATAGGTGTATGAATGTAACATAAAATACTCAAATTCACATAAACAACATTTCAGAATAAATGTACAGTTTATCTATAGAAAGACTCAACAACAACAAAGATATTCCAAAACATAAATATATTTAAAAACTACATTAAGAAAATTACCTGAATTCCTAATACCTTCATGACTATATGAAGCTGATGTAAATGGTAAGACTGACACCACTCTCACATCAGTACAGGGTCAATATGTAGCTCGAGCCATGAGTACATCCACTAACACCTCTAAATCTCAATTAGTGAAAAGGTTCTACCAAAAAAAGACATACAACAAATATTTAAGCAGTTAATATATTTTGCGTAGCATAAAGCATCTAAATGAAGACTTTTCTGCAAAGTCTGTACATATAGTTTGATGAATCTCTTCAGGGAGCCAAGAGGCTGTGATTTACTGGACACCTATTGATCACATAATGAAGTTGCAACATGCAACATGGTTTCATTATATGTCCAGAAACCAACCAGTACTCCTTTGTTGGAGTTACAGAAACTGGCTCCAAGTGGAATGTTGGCTTTGAGATTCTAATGTTTTATTTGCTTAGCACATTTGTTGTGTTATCCATTAACACATTATCACAGTAACTGTGACGCTGTTAACCAGTGGACACCTCAGAAGTTTTGATAAATAGCCTCATATTCTCCATAAATTTCTACAAATTCATCTTTAATTGGCCTGGTTACATTTTCATAGATATCTTCATCATTAGTGGTTTCTTCTTCATCTTTTTCATTTTGTTCTTCTTCAGCTTCTTCTTGGACTTCCTTGGCCTTCATGAAATTTGCATTAGGGCCTGCTTCCTCATGATCATGATCTTCGTCACTCTCCTCTTCCTCCATCCATGCTCCCTCTTTGAGGTTCTTGGTGTTCATTTGATCAGTATTCACATAGTCCTCCTCCTCGTCCTCCTCCTCGTCCTCGCCGCATTCATACACGTTCCCCGCTATGACAGATACTGAAACACGAGCAGTGGAACAAAATGTAAGATGAATGTATGTATTTAAAATGGATAAAAGTATGTGTCATGGTGAGCACGGACATTGAGTTTGGACGTGTGCTTCAGGCTGCTTAGCTCGTCGTCTTCTCCTGCAGACCAGAAAGACTGGCAACAAGACCAGCACGAGCAGCAGCAGGATCCCACCAGCTACAGAGGAGAGCAGCAGCAACAAAGACACTAGGAGGAAAACATTTGATCAGTTCATCATTTTAAACATGTTTGATTATGTGTATGTGTGGTAATGTGAGTGGACAGTTCTCACCCAAGTGCCACTTCCCCTTTCAAAAAAAATGCACTCAAGTCAGCAAGAACTGATTCCCAGTCATCATTTCCTTCAACAAATCCACCCTTCCACCCTGTTTGAACTAGGTTACATTTGATTTGATTCATTCCTTTATAAGGTAAAGTACCACCCCTGCAAATGGTCCAAAATACTAAATCACATCTTGTCTCAACACTTTTCATGATTCTCCACTGGAATCCTGTTACTGCTCACATTAAATTCCACATTTGCGTATGGGGTGGCCTCTAGCACAGCATCCACCTGACACACTGTGTCTGACAGTACCTCTTTCTTTTGACAGTACCTCTATCTTTTTTATTAAATTTTTATAATTTCTGTACTTACATTTAATGGTCATATTAATCGCTGCTGTCTCAGTAGAAGTGAATTTCCTTGAGGACAGTGTGACTTCATACACACAGCTGTAGTTTCCCTGGTGTTCATACTCAGCTACAGGGAAGTCAAAGGAGGCTGACTGGTTGACTGCTGGTTTGGTGTTGGTGATGTCGGAGCCAGAGAAGATGAGAATGAAATGGCCTTCTGAATAGCTGGAGTTAATGGAGCAGGTGATGACAAAGCTGTAACCCTTGGTGATCTCTGCACCTTCAGGACTCCAGACCAGCCCTTTGTTAGGAGATGTCAGGTAGATGCTGGGCTGCTGCAGAGTCACTGGGTACAAAAGGGACAGGAGGATGAAGAAAATCAAAAATAAGATCCAGATAAACTGTAACAGAGCTATATAAAAAAATTATGAAAATATACAAGAAAACTGTAATGGTTCAAAATGAAAATAAATTCAACAACAAACACGTGTATGGATTGTTTACTCACTGAGATTAGATCAATTCCTGGATGCCTTTAGGATCATAATTATGTTATTTGATCCCAGAGAATATTCTTTGGGAATACCTTTGGATAACTAATATAAAATATATTTTCTTACATTCTTCCCTCAAATTGTTTGAAGACTGCCTTCCAGTTTCAAACCTGAAAGGTTTATAAGTGAAGTTGATTCATATATTTGAGTCTCAGAAGTATATATAATTTATATTTGAGATGATTTACTGTAAAAGCATTTTGCAATGGTTACACAGTTTACTATTTACAGACTTATGTTACACATTTATTATTATTTACATAATTACATGTTTATATATAACTTTAAAACAGTAACGAAATTCTGTTCATTTTGCTTCTCTGATTCTCTCACGTTTACCTCAGTCTAAGTCCTAGCTTTTGACACATGATGAGTTCAAACAAGGAAGTGAAGTTGTTATGAAGTGTGGCATCAGTGTTGTGGTACTCTAATTACTTTTTTTGTGTGACGTGTAACGTAACGCGTTTGTTTCATGCGTTAAGCAATCAGTAACTTCGTTACAATCCGTTGCTTTAAGAATTTCTCCGGATAAGTAAAGAAAAATTCCGACTGCAGCGTGCTGTTTGTCAGACAGTACTGCGCCACGTGCGGATGTGTCAGTGTAGGCACAGCGCTGTGATGATGCGTCTGTGCCCTGGGAGTCTCGTTCTTACTCCTAAGAGAAATCAACTGTCGGACAGACATTTCGAAAATCTTCTTCTGCTACGTTTTAATCACTACTTTGAAGGGTAAATGTAAGTGGACGATGGTAAAGTGAATTTAGGCCTGTGACACCTGAATAGTATTTTCATAGTTCGGCTATTACGCTATTTGTCATTTGCCTGTGTGTCAGTGAGCGATTGTCTTGTTTGTGTTATACGGCCTGTTATCATTTTTGTTTGACATAGAGGCAGCTGTTAAAATTTCTGTTAGATCGTTGACTGTTTGTTCATTTCTAAATGGATCTGAATCTGCTACCTGTTTACCTCAGATTGTGTTTACTTAAGCGCAATTAAATGCACTTTCATAACTGCATTCGGGTCAAAAAAAAAAATCAGGAGTTAATCTTGTTTGGTGCTCATATATAGGCTACCTGGGCTGGGTAAAAAAAAAAAAAATTAATAAAGTGCTCTGTGGCATATTGCTGACTGTCTTGCCTGTTATTGTTATCCTGCAGAGTTAGTTTGGTTGGATGACTGACGTTATTCACGTTAGTCAGGACTGCTCGGTGCATTTAAAGGAGGCTGTGTGTCTGTGTCAGTTAAGTTGCAGCATGTGTGAGGCGCTGCAAACGGCTTTTAATGTTTGGTAACACATGAGTACTCTAACGTGTTACTTTTATTCATAGGTGACGCTGTAATGTAACAGATTACTTTTAATTAATGGTAATGTTGTAACCTAATTAACTACTTTCCAAAGTAACTATACCCAACACTGTGTGGCATTTAGTAAAGTGCAGCTAAACAAAGTTTCCCATCTCAATTCTGCTGTTTTGTTCTCATAAAGGGTGATCCAACCACCACACACTGAACCCTCACATTACAAACCTCGATATGTTACTGACAGATTGTTTATTGCTATTGTTCTTACCAGTGATAGAGAGTCTGACAGAATCACTTTGGGGAGACATGAAGTTTCGACTTGAGCTGCTTTTCTCATACTGACACTGGTACAGTCCTTCATTGTCAAAGGTCACTTGAGGAATACTGAAGGTAGCAGAGTTGGTACTTGATGTTTGGGTCTTTCTAAATGATCCTGAGGTCTTCTGCAGGATGAATGTTCCACCTAAAACCTGAGTTGAGATTGAACAAGTGATGGTGATGTCCTGACCCAAGGTAACCTCACCAACAGGATTCATGGAGATGCTGGGCTTTGGGAGGCTCACTGAAGAAACAGAACATTATTAAAGAATTACATGTGTTGCCTTTGAGCTGAGCTATACTTACTTAGACTTTTTATTCTTCCCTTTGAATATTTAGTCAAGTGTTCAAGTTCAGGAAACATTTTTTTTTTCCTTACCAGTAACAGAGACTCTGACAGAGTCACTGACAGGGGAGATGAAGTCTCGACTTGAAACCCGTGTCTCATACTGACACTGGTACAGTCCCTCAATATCGAAGTTTACTTGAAGAATTCTGAAGGTAGCAGAGTTGGTACTTGATGTTTGGGTCTTTCTGAATGATCCTGAGGTCTTCTGCAGAATGAATGTTCCACCTAAATGTTGAGTTGAGATTGAACAAGTGATGCTGGCGTCCTGACCCCAGGTAACATCACCAACAGGATTCATGGAGATGCTGGGCTTTGGGAGGCTCACTGTAAAAAATAGCATATTATTAGAGCATTAAACGTAGAGCATTGAGCTGAGCTATTCTTACTTTGACTTATTCTTTCCTTTGATTATTTACTCAAGTGAATGAAACTCCAAGTTCAAGAAACAGACTTTCATCTTACCAGTGATAGAGAGTCTGACAGAGTCACTTTGGGGAGACATGAAGTTTCGACTTGAGCTGCTTTTCTCATACTGACACTGGTACAGTCCTTCATTGTCAAAGGTCACTTGAGGAATACTGAAGGTAGCAGAGTTGGTACTTGATGTTTGGGTCTTTCTGAATGATCCTGAGGTCTTCTGCAGGATGAATGTTCCACCTAAAACCTGAGTTGAGATTGAACAAGTGATGGTGATGTCCTGACCCAAGGTAACCTCACCAACAGGATTCATGGAGATGCTGGGCTTTGGGAGGCTCACTGAAGAAACAGAACATTATTAAAGAATTACATGTGTTGCCTTTGAGCTGAGCTATACTTACTTAGACTTTTTATTCTTCCCTTTGATTATTTACTCAAGTGTTCAAGTTCAGGAAACAAATCTTTTTTTTTCCTTACCAGTAACAGAGAGTCTGACAGAGTCACTGACAGGGGAGATGAAGTCTCGACTTGAAACCCGTGTCTCATACTGACACTGGTACAGTCCCTCAATATCGAAGTTTACTTGAAGAATTCTGAAGGTAGCAGAGTTGGTACTTGATGTTTGGGTCTTCCTGAATGATCCTGAAGTCTTCTGCAGGATGAATGTTCCGCCTAAATGTTGAGTTGGGATTGAACAAGTGATGCTGGCGTCCTGACCCCAGGTAACATCACCAACACGATTCATGGAGATGCTGGGCTTTGGGTGGCTCACTGTAAAAAATAGCATATTATTAGAGCATTAAACGTAGAGCATTGAGCTGAGCTATTCTTACTTTGACTTATTCTTTCCTTTGATTATTTACTCAAGTGAATGAAACTCCAAGTTCAAGAAACAGACTTTCATCTTACCAGTGATAGAGAGTCTGACAGAGTCACTTTGGGGAGACATGAAGTTTCGACTTGAGCTGCTTTTCTCATACTGACACTGGTACAGTCCTTCATTGTCAAAGGTCACTTGAGGAATACTGAAGGTAGCAGAGTTGGTACTTGATGTTTGGGTCTTTCTGAATGATCCTGAGGTCTTCTGCAGGATGAATGTTCCACCTAAAACCTGAGTTGAGATTGAACAAATGATGGTGATGTCCTGACCCCAGGTAACCTCACCAACAGGATTCACGGAGATGCTGGGCTTTGGGAAGCTCACTGAAAAAAACAGAACAATATTAGAGTATTAATTGTGTTGCCTTTGAACTGAGCCATACTTGCTTTGACTTATTCTTTCCTTTGATTATTTACTCAAGTGAATGAAGCTCCAAGTTCAAGAAACAGACTTCTTACCAGTAACAGAGAGTCTGACAGGGTCACTTAGGGGGGAGCCGTAAGTTTGAATTGAGCTTTTCTCGTACTGACACTGGTATGATCCTTCATTGTCAAAGGTCACTTGAGGAATACTGAAGGTAGCAGAGCTGGAACTTGATGTCTGGGTCTTTCTGAATGATCCTGAGGTCTTCTGCAGGATGAATGTTCCACCTAAATGCTGAGTTGAGATTGAACAAGTGATGGCGACATCCTGACCCCAGGTAACCTCACCAACAGGATTCACGGAGATGCTGGGCTTTGGGAGTACTGTAAAAATTAAACAGGACTCACATCAATTGACAAATCATGTAATGTTTAGCCAAGCATCCTTCTAATTAAATGAATTCAATTTCTTACTATAAAATGATAAATATGTATGTTCCTGACACCAAGTGGCAACATATGCGGCTGTGAAGTGAAGCTAACATGGAAGTGCCTGTACTGAGGTTGAATTTCTATAGAACTCAATTGTTTTTAAATTATATTCAGGCTTAATGTTATGCAGAATTAACAGCATGGCTGCTTTGATTGACAGGTGGGTGCCATCACTTGTCTTGTTTGAACAACAAGGCTTCATTCACCCTCCCTTGGCTCCACCCACTCTACTCGTCTATGCTGCCAGCTACAGTCTGGTAGGTTAATATATCAGTGTAATTCATATTTCTAATATACTGTCATGTTTTATGAACATGTTTTTAAGAAGAAAAGTACACACACTTCCTATATTGGTTTAGTTTGGTAAACATTATGCAGACCTCATGATATCAGAGATTATTAAGTATGTAAACTGTTCTGCCTTCCAGTGTACACGACTCAGCATTGTGTCTTTTTCAGTTCTGTTAGTTAAACAGTTATTATGATTATTATTGCAACATGAATCAGACAAGAGATTCAGAAATTTTCTCACCTGAACAGATCACACCAGCGTCCTCACTGTGTCCACAGTTGTGTGTCCCAAATCCTCTGTGCTGACAATTAGTTAGAGAACTTTCACTTCCTGAACAGGCCACATTATCGAGCCAGATTTCTCCAGTTCCTTGACCAAAATGGGCTGTCTGAGGGGCACTCAGTGCTGTACCACAGTCCAACTGTCGGCACACCACCTGAGCATCATTTAAGTCCCAGTCATCATCACAGACTGTTCCCCAGACATTGTTGTAATAGATTTCAACTCTTCCAGAGCACCGAGTAGATCCAGAGCCAGCTAATCTGATCTGACTACCTAGTGTCAAAACACAGAAAACTAATCATTGATGGATAGAACACGTGGTCATGACAGAAACTGCTTTTGTAACACATTTGTCAAAAGTTATGATTAATTCACACACTTTTAATCATTCACACAGACTGTGAGAAACATCTAATACTTTACACAGTAGATCAAACATTTGATCAACATTTCATACTCTGCTGTTAAAGTCTAAAAACCACTGCAGTGCAGTTACCAGCTGTTTTCCAGTGCTGTGTCTGAACAGCTCTGACACACATCATAAGTCACAATGAAGAGGTGACAGAGCTGATCAAATATACAGAAAAGGAAAGGATACATTTATTCTAAATACTTTATCTAAAACTTTTCTCACCTGAACAGATCACACCAGCGTCCTCACCATGGTTACAGTTGTGTGTCCCAAATCCTCCGTGCTGACAATTAGTTAGAGAACTTTCACTTCCTGAACAGGCCACATCATCGAGCCAGATTTCTCCACTTCCTTGACCAAAATGGGCCGATCCAGGAGCACTCAGTGCTGTACCACAGTCCAACTGTCTGCACACAACCTGACCATCATTTAAGTCCCAGTTATCATCACAGACTGTTCCCCAGACATAGTTGTGATAGATTTCAACTCTTCCAGAGCACCGAGTAGATCCAGAGCCAGCTAATCTGATCCGTACACCTATCAGACAAATAAGACATAGCATATAATATTTTAATATCTTACACAGAATGTAACCTGAACACTAAAAGGATTTTAAACATCACACAGGAGAACTGACTGACCTGCAGCAGGTGACGTTGACATCAAGAGGAAAAAACCTATGAAAAGAAAAAAACGTCACTTTGTCAAGACTCTCAGGTCATATTTCATTCATTCATGTTTCCTTTTTATTTTGATACTCACATCTTCTCTCATTTCAGTCCGCTTAACTTCCTGCCCCTGTGAGTTTACCTGCAGTTTAACGTTTTCCCCTCAGTATGAGTATTTATTTATTTATTTTTTTTATTTTTTTTAAGATATTTTTTTGGGCCTTTTTCAAGCTTTATTTTGACAGAGACAGCTGAAGACTGACAGGAATGTGGGGAGAGAGATGGGGAATGACACGCAGCAGAGGGCCACAGGTTGGATTCGAACCCTGGGCTGCTGAGCCTTCGTACATGGGGCAGATGCTTTACCAACTGAGCTAATCAACACCCCCAGTATGAGTATTTTATGTGTGTTTGCACTTCACTGTGTGACGGTTTAGTGTCAACATCCAGCCTTTGTTTCACTGTACATAGTATTATTATTGGATTTTGGAATATCTTCCTTCTTCCTGACTCTCACTCCCTGTGTACAGTACTGTACCCTTTTGGAAAGAAAAGATTTTGAGCAAGCGTTCAAACAATCTATAGTGCATTGAGTGAAGTGGATTGCAGGATAGTCCAAGTCACTTTTGCTGGTTAAACAGTTAATCATAGGTGTGTTTTGGACATAACATGAATTTATCTCCCCATTTCCTTTAAAAGTCAGGTAAGTCTGTATCTGGCGCTCTGATGTGGAAAAGGCAGATTCGGCTTGTTGGAGGAGTGAAAGTTTTCTGCTGAGGAACCGGAGCTGATGCTGTCTCCACCTACTGGTGGCTGTATTTCATTTATTTTGATTTTGAGTTTACTCTTTAAGGTGGCCACAGCTGGAGTGTTGAATCCAGAGTAGCAGATTAAGTTAGCAGATCACATGAAATATACTGTATGTCTTTTAAATATGAGCACATGCGTTGCTTTTATGTTAAGCATGTCAAGTAAACTTGATTTGTTAAGATAATATTACCAATTTCCATTAGTGCATAATGTGTAGTGTAAGTGGTAATTCCCATTCAGTGTTAGCAACAAGTTAATAGATAGTGAAGTGATAGCTGTTTATATATTTTTTATGTTTATATTACATTGATAAAATCGATTCAGGAATCAAAACACATTGTTTAAGAAAAGCAATCATCATGACCCTTAGGTGAAGCAATTTCCTCCCCATTCCTAATATTTAAAAAGAATCTAACTCAGAGACATCTGTGGATGGCAGACAGAACATGACTACTGATGACACATGAACACCTGAACAACATTATATATATATATATATATATATATATATATATATATATATATATATATATATATATATATATATATATATATATATATATATATATATATATATATATATATATATATATATATATATATATATATATAATATATAAAATATATATATATATATATATATATATATATATATATATATATATATATATATATATATATATATATATATATATATATATATATATATATATATAATATATAAAATATATATATAAAAAGAAAAATACGAAAAAACAAAAATCTGATTACATATTGGAATGTCTGTCTTACCCATGGCCAAATAGTGAAAGTTTCTCTGCTGTAAGTTCCCCATGGCTGACACAAAGTCTGCGAGGCAGCTCTGTATCATTTATCAGAAACAGCACAGATGGCAGAAAACTCAACTAAAGAACGCGGTGTACAAAGAAAACACTTAAAGCTGCTTGTCCTTCCTGGAAAACTTCCTCTTTCTCATTCTGGTGTTTTTTTTTTCAGCTGTGTATATTGCAGATGTGTTAAAAAAAAAACATCTAATGTGTTAATTAAGAGTTGTGTTGCTATAGTTCTCTTTTTTCTGAACTGAAAACACATTTTTCCTGTGTGCCAAACTGATACTAAAATGTTCAATTTCAAATTATTCAAACATGTAAAATGTAAAATGCAGATACAGTAGATTGTACAAGAACCTCAGAAAAACAAGAATTTAGATTTTCTGTCCAAAAACTAAACAAACAAACCAAATAAATTCCCCAAATGGATTTTTTGTAATATGCATGTGGCATAGCCACAATTCTTGTTGAGTTTAAGATGAATGTAGACAGGAAATAAGGTTTTAATGCAGTGTAAAGTAATATAAAAATCTTTTGACACAGATGACCACTGAAAACAAACTTTTACAGACCTTTACAATATAGTAAACACATTAGCAACCCCACTCATGGCTCAAAGTTAAGGCACGTTACAGTAATGAAACAGACAAACTCAAAGAGTCCGGTCTTGGATTACATTAAGATGGTTTCTGCTGAAAGAAGTCTGCTACATCTGTTATATTGATTATTTCATACCTGTCACTCTGCTCAAATACGTACACACAGTGATCATCTGATGATTATGATGACATCTCCTCACTACTGTAGTCACTTTCCACTGTTTTCTTGCTGTGTGACCTCTGTCCACTAAGCGACATCCTGGCTTAGCTTGGACTTTAAAGTGAAAGTTAAGTTTTGACCTTGAACTTTGAAAAATACAATGTATTCAAAACAAGGTGTAAGAAAAGTTTTTTTCGTTACAATTTCATTTTGATTTAATTAAATAAATAATTTATTTTCAGTTTTCACTTTCATATACAGCATGTCTTGATATTTGGAGAAAAAACAAGGCCAGGAAGAGAAATAGGTGTGTTCCAGGAAGTGGAACAACAGGCAAGAGGTGTTTTTCTTGGACGCTGTGGTCTTTAGTTGAGTTTTCTGTCGTCTGTGCTGTTGCTGATAAATGATACAGAGCTGCCTTGCAGACTTTGTCAGCCATGGGGAACTTACAGCAGAGAAAACTTCACCATTTGGCCATGGGTAAGACAGATATTCCAAAATATAATCAGGTTTTTGTTTTTTTGTATGATACAGCAGTTCTGAGTTTATTGATCTTCGTTATTTAAATACAAAAGAGAATCTCAAACAGAAACAAGGACAACTTTTGTAGGAAGGAGCAATATGAAATTAGAACAAAACAATATTTTTCTCTTTACATGCTTAACATGAAACCTGTGCTCATATTTAACAGACATTTATTTCCTGTACTGTCTGGAAACAAACTAATGCACTGCAGGGGTGTTAAACTAAAATACACAGTGGGCCGAAATTTAAAAAATGCTACAAGTCAAGGGCCGAATGGGTTCAACGTTTATTGAAAATTTATTGAAACAACCTTATTGAACCTGTAACTAACAAGGCCTATAGATTATTGCCTACAAAACAACATTAATTATGAAATTAAATAATAAATAATAAATAAATAAAAATAAAAGAAATAAAATCGTTCCATTAATTTCTTATGGCTCTATCTGCAGTTTTTCCTGAGTAATTTCAAGTGAAAACATTTTCTACAGGCAAACAACAGCCAAAAGAAATTTACTTTAAATACTTTATGTTGTATTCTTTCATTAGCCACAATGTCCGCACAGAAGACACACAGCTTTGCCCTTTACATCCACGAATAAATACGCTGCCTCCCACCTTTTGTTTAGCAATTTTTTCTACTGATGTAAGAGTGTAAAATAACTTGAATATTTGCATTTCCTGTGGAAATACAGCGTGGATGCCCTCTGCTGAAATGCCCGATCCATCTGTGGAAATTTGTATGAAAAGATAGAATTGTAGGATATTTTGAAATGTATAAATTTGTAGAACATTCTAACAGTGTGAAAGTTGAGTAATCTTTCTGTATGTGCCAGATTTATACTGTTTATATCTTTTAGATTTGCCACATTCTTTTCTTAGATATCTATTAACTTGTATATATATTTTTATATTGTATATTTTACATTGCATGTATATTGTTGTTGTGAGTGACGTCACTCACTCTAGCAGGCGCAATATACACCCATTATAAACGCAGATGTCGAGTAAAAACCTGCTCAACTTTAAGCTTTGAAATTTAAAAAAAAAGTTGAGTACAAGGTTAATAGTTTACCTAGTTACCTTAGTTAAGATCTTTTGTACAAGTAGTAGTTTAAATGAAGTCTGCAGTACAAAGTATGCAGTAGTAGTAGTTGTTTAAATTGTAGTGGGTCTGTTGAGAGATTTGAGGATTTCCAATGCTTTCTTATAGGGGGAAATTTGTAGAAAATGTTGAATAATTTGTACAGTATTAGTAGTAGAGATTTGTAAATAGCTGTAGCTTTGTAATAGCACATATGGTGGTATAAAATTTTATGTTTGTAGGACAAAATTTGTGGGAGTAGTTTGGTACCAAAAAACGTACGGAAAACGGAAAAATGGGCAAAAACACAGCCTTTTCTGTTTCTTTCCCCTACCTGAAGGTTCCTGCTCTGACTCTATTCAAATTCACTAATTGACCATTTTTATATGCATTGGGTATGTTCATATAACAACAAATATGTTCTTAATCTCAATGGGATTTTACCTTCTTAAATAAAGGTTAAATGAAACTAGAAAATTCCCGTGGAAATTTTGAGAGTGCCGAGTGGGCTGTTGCCGGGGGTGTGTTTTCAAAAACCAGACCTCGAATAGTAATTTTTAACATGTTTATTTACACACATGACCTCTAATTCTAGCATTAGCCGCAAATGTTAGCAATTACCATGTCTTTACTATAATGAGCAGCTAGCGCACTCATTGTAGTTAAACATTAGCCGCTCATGTTAGGAATTACCATGTCTTTACTACAATGATGATGCTCATGATAGTGTCTGTCTGTCTGAGTATGTGCTTGTGTCTGTTAAGGAGAGAGTCTTTTATTTTGAAGGGACTCTTATTTTGAAAGCCTTTTGTCTTGTCTGTGTGTCTGTGTGTGTGTCTGCGTGTCTGTCTGTGTGTGTGTCTGTGTGTGTGTCTGCGAGAGAGAGAAGGATAAAATGGCCGACATTAAACATGTAGCCTTGACAGTCATTGATTAACTAAAAGACAGTGAAAATAGTAGTCAGATTAGAAAATTCATTAAATAAACTTTATTTAATGAATTTTCTAATCTGACTATGTCACCATACATTGTGTATGATTTCAGCATCACTTTATTAGAAAATGGTGCAGTAAAAGAACTTGAGATTCACCCCAGAAGTAGCTGGGGACATGTAGAACAAGAATCAGGTGGAGTTGTCAGAAAACAATTTGATTTGTTTATTTAATGAATTTTCTAAATCTGCATATGTATCTTAGAAAAGAGATTATTATTTGATTTCTGAGTTTCCGAGGTGCCCTTGAAGGCACCATGAAGCCGCTCACACGTTTTACCGTACAAACCGATGTAGTCGGGCACTAGATTTTAAAGTGTAGATAGCGTTACCGCAGTTTTGTGCCCAACGTTGCTGCTCAGTCTGTGTGAGCTTCAGCAAGGCAGATACCCTAATGAGCTGCACGACGGACTGTTTATTTAAAAATCAAGCGCGACCCGAACCGAGCCTTTGGTCCTGGCCGTCGTCAATCGCCGAGCGGGCGGAAATGTCCCGGTGCTCCCGATGGCCAGTCCGCCACTGCAAGTGGTGTGCATTTTAGTATTATGGTGGTGCGTGCGATATACCGACGGGCCAGCTCGAATAGTAGATAGATTTTATCATGCGGGCCAAAGATAATTCATTCACGGGCCAGATGTGGGGGGGGAAATGGTCAAAATCATCCCTCTTCTAAAATGGTCATCCCTTCTTCCATCCCTTGTGGCATTTTATCAGTGCATGTGGAAATTACTTCTATTTAACACTGGAAATAGAACTACCATTCGACATTTAGGGGGGCTTTATGATAATCAGCCTATTACCTATGTGATAGTAGGTTACCGTGAGCGAGGGACGAAAGTTGCGATAAATTGCAATTCGACAGTCGCGCCGGGGGCGAGCCCCGGAGAGGGCGCAGCGAGCACTAAGTCCACGGCCCCGTGAAGCGGCGAGGTCCAGGCAGGAGGGTGCTGTAAAGCTCGCGGCCGGAGCCGTGAGCCACCTTCGCCCCCGAGCCTTTCCAAGCCGACCCAGAGCCAGTCGCGGCGCACCGCCGCAGAGGAAATGCGCCCGGCGGAGGCCAGCCAGCGAGCTAGCAAGTCACCCTAAAATTGACTAAAATGCAGGATATTGCATCTAAGAAATACAAAATTTATGTCACATAAATTAAAAATTTCACCATCCCCCCTGGTTTCATTTTACAACTCGACTACTGGTACAGTGCACAGGAAGACAAACAGAGTTTATCCAAACATTCTGCAAGGGCGAGTCTGGAAGGAAACAGTATGAACATACAAATCCAAAAATAAAACTATGCACAGTGGAACAAAAGCTGGATGTTATGATAGTAAACATTCACACAGTGAAGTGCAAACACATAAAATACTCTGGGGGGGAGGGGAAAAACAAGACATAGGTGAAGCCAAACTGCAGGTAAACTCTTAGGGGGCAGGAAGTTAAGCGGACTGAAATGAGAGAAGATGTGAGTATCAAAATAAAAAGGAAACGTGAATGAATGAAATATGACCTGAGAGTCTTGACAAAGTGACGTTTTTTTCTCTTCATAGGTTTTTTCCTCTTGATGTCAACGTCACCTGCTGCAGGTCAGTCAGTTCTCCTGTGTGATGTTTAAAATCCTTTTAGTGTTCAGGTTACATTCTGTGTAAGATATTAAAATATTGTATGCTATCAATGCTTTGTCTGATAGGTGTGCAGATCAGATTAGCTGGCTCTGGATCTACTCGGTGCTCTGGAAGAGTTGAAATCTATCACAACAATGTCTGGGGAACAGTCTGTGATGATGGCTGGGACTTAAATGATGCTCAGGTGGTGTGCAGACAGTTGGGCTGTGGTACAGCACTGAGTGCTCCTGGATCAGCCCGTTTTGGCAGAGGAACCAGAAAAATCTGGCTCGATGATGTGGCCTGTTCAGGAAGTGAAAGTTCTCTAACTGAGTGTAAGCACGGTGGATTTGGGACACACAACTGTGGACACGCTGAGGACGCTGGTGTGATCTGTTCAGGTGAGAAAAGTTTTAGATAAAGTATTTAGACTAAATGTATCCTTTCCTATTTCTGTATATTTTATCATAGCTCTGTCACCTCTTCATTGTGACTCATGATGTACACTACCGGTCAAAAGTTTTATAACACCCTAATTTTTCCAGTTATTTATTGCAATTCAAGTCGTGCAAGCCCAATGAATGGCTTGAAATGGTACAAAGGTAAGTACTAAACAGCCAGAGGTTAAAAAAAAAGGTTTGGTTACCCAAAACTGAAAAATAATGTACATTTCAGAATTATACAGAAAGGCCATTTTCAGGGAAGACAAAGTGGGTTAACAATTTAAAGCTGTTCTGCAGCAATGAGGGTTGAATCAGGCTTGAAAGCTGGTGCTACTAATTCCTACGGGTGTTCCAACTTTTCTTGATTACTTGATAACCCCCTCTGTCTGCATAAAAGCAGTGTTCGAACACACTGTGCTACCAGACCCTCATGAGCATCAGGTGAACAGTACCGTACTGCAGAAAGTAGTGTGTTGCTACAAAAATGGCGAGAAAAAGGCAATTAACAACGGACGAGAGACAGACCATCATAACACTTAAAAATGTAGGTCTTTCCTACAGAGAAATTGCAAAGAAATTCAAGGTGTCAGTGAGTACAGTTTTCTTCACCATCAGGACAGGAAGCGGTCTGGCAGACCCAAAGCCACAACTGAATCAGAGGACAAGTTTCTGAGAGTTAACAGCTTGCGTGATAGGCGGCTCACAGGACAACAGCTTCAAGCACAGCTTAATAGTGGTCGTAGTAAGCAAGTCTCAGTTTCAACTGTGAAGAGAAGACTTCGAGCTGCAGGTTTGACAGGACGAGTTGCAGCAAGAAAGCCATTGCTAAGACGTCAGAATAAGACAAAGAGGCTCTCCTGGGCCATGAAACACTGCCATTGGACTACTGAAGACTGGAAGAAGGTATTATGGACTGATGAATCAAAATTTCAAATCTTCGGTTCATCACGCAGAATCTTTGTACGCCGTCGAGTAGGCGAGAGGATGGTTCCACAGTGCGTGACATCAACTGTCAAACATGGAGGAGGAAGTGTGATGGTCTGGGGCTGTTTTGCTGGATCCAGGGTCAGTGACTTGTACAGAGTGAGCGGCACCCTGAACCAAAACAGCTACCACAGCATTCTGCAGCGTCATGCAATACCCTCTGGTTTGCGCCTAGTTGGTCAGAGGTTCATCCTACAGCAAGATAATGACCCAAAACACAAGTCCAAGCTATGCCAAAACTACCTCAGGAAAAAAGAACAAGATGGTAAGCTTATTGTAATGGTAATTGCTTATTTGTTCTATCCTTTCATTTCAGAGTGCAATGACACAATGAACTGAATAATTTTCAGTAAAAAACTTGAAAAAGTGTGGTGTTCTAAAACTTTTGACCGGTAGTGTATGTCAGGACAACAGCTGGCAACCAGGTGGTTTTTAGATTTTAAGAACAGCCACAAATGTGAAATGTTGTTTAATACACAAGTAACATAAACTGTAATGCAAGTGAAGATGTTTTATTACTCAACCAAAACCGTGACAACCCAGAGTTGAGACCAGGAAGCAGAGCTGCAGTCTTAAACGCTTCTCTGCGCCTCCATTAGAGCAGCTGCCCACCCAATCCTTTAGTATAGAGACTGTGTCTGTCCCCCGTCCACCTACATTATTTAAAAGATAAAACAAACAGAAGAGGAGTTCATCAAAAAAACTTAATAAAAATTAAATCAACATCTCCAACAGTCCAAAATAAGAGAATTAAATGTGGACTCCTGAATATCAGGTCCTTGTCCTCTAAAGCTGTTTTAGTCAATGAATTAATATCTGATTATGATATTGATTTATTTTGTCTCACTGAAACTGGCTGCAGGAGGATGAATATGTTAGCTTAAATTAATCCACTCCTCCTAGTCACTGTAATACTCATATTCCTTGAAGTACCGGTCCAGGTGGTGGAGTTGGAGCCATATTTGAATCAAGTCTATTAATAAATCCTAAACCTAAACTAAATTATAATTCATTTGAAAGTCTTGTTCTTAGCCTCACTCACCCAACCTGGAAAATATTACAGCCAACTCTATTTGTTACAGTATATCGAGCTCCAGGTCCTTACTCTGAATTTTTATCTGAATTTGCAGAATCTGCATCAGGCTTGATCCTTAAAACAGATAAAGTAATTATTGTAGGTGATTTTAATATTCACGTGTCTTAGTACTGTGTTTATCTCTTTATTAGATTCAATCGGCTTCTGTCAGAGTGTAAATAAACCGACTCATTGTCTGAACCACACTCTTGATCTTGTTCCCTCATATAGCATCGAAACTGATCATCTAATAGTCTTTCCACAGAATCCTCTTCTATCTGACCATTTTTTAATAACCTTTGAGTTCATATTACTGGACTATAAGCCTTTTTGCAGAAACTCCTACAGCAGATGTTTATCTGATAGTGCTGTAGCCAAATTTAAGGAAGTGCTTCCTTCAGTATTGAATTCAATGCCATGTCTCAATGCAGCAGAGGACTTGTCTGCTTCCTTTAGCCTCTCACAAATAGATCATCTTGTTGATAGTACTACAGGCTCATTACGGACAACTCTCAACTCTACTGCACCTCTGAAAAAGAAGATAATTAAACAAAGGAGGTTAGCACCATGGTATAGCCACCAGACTCGCAACTTAAAGCAAGAGACGCGTAAATCTGAACACAAATGGCGTGCCACTAAACTGGAAGAATCTTGTCTAGTCTGGCAAGATAATCTTAAAACATACAGGAAGTCTCTCCGTAATGCCAGAGCAGCCTATTACTCTTCATTAATAGAGGAAAATAAGAACAACCCCAGGTTTCTCTTCAGCACTGTAGCCAGGCTAACAGAGAGCCACAGCTCTACTGAGCCATCTATTCCTTTAGGTCTAACTAGTAATGACTTCATGAGCTTCTTTAATCATAAAATTATAACTATTAGAGACAAAATTCATCACCTCTTGCCTTCAACAGGCACTGATCTGCATTCTGATACAGCAAGTTTGGAAACAGCTGTAAAACCTGATATATACACTGAACAAAAATATAAATACAACACTTTTGTTTTTGTTCCCATTTGTCATGAGATGAACTTAAAGATCTAAAACATTTTCTATATACACAATAACCATTTCTCTCAAATATTGTTCACAAATCTGTCTAAATCTGTGATAGTAAGCACTTCTCCTTTGCCGAGATAATCCATCCCATATCAAGATGCTGATTAGACACCATGATTATTGCACAGGTGTGCCTTAAGCTGGCCACAATAAAAGGCCACTCTAAAATGTTAGATGGTCAATTTCGATGCTATATGAGAGAACAAGATCAAGAGTGTGGTTCAGACAATGAGTCGGTTTATTTACACTCTGAATTGAATGTTCATTTCTCTACCATAAGCTGTCTCCAAAGGCGTTTCAGAGAATTTGGCAGTACATCCAAGACCACGTGTAACCAGCCCAGGACCTCCACATCCAGCATGTTCACCTCCAAGATCCTCTGAGACCAGCCACTCGGACAGCTGCTGCAACAATCGGTTTGCATAACCAAAGAATTTCTGCACAAACCGTCTCAGGGAAGCTCATCTACATGCTCGTCGTCCTCATCGGGATCTCGACCTGACTCCAGTTCATCGTCGTAACCCACTTGAGTGGGCAAATGCTCACATTCGATGGTGTCTGGCACGTTGGAGAGGTGTTCTCTTCACGGATGAATCCCGTTTTTCACTGTTCAGGGCAGATGGCAGACAGCGTGTGGCGTCGTGTGGGTGAGCGGTTTTCTGATGTCAATGTTGTGGATCGAGTGGCCCGTGGTGGTGGTGGGGTTATGGTATGGGCAGGCGTATGTTATGGACGACGAACACAGGTGCATTTTATTGATGGCATTGTGAATGCACAGAAATACCGTGACAAGATCCTGTGGCCCATTGTTGTGCCATTCATCCACCGCAACTTCGCACAGGAGGAGTGGACCAACATTCCACAGGTCACAATCAACAACCTTATCTGAACCTGAACTCTATGCGAAGGAGATGTGTTGCACTGCGTGAGGCAAATGATGGTCACACCAGATACTGACTGGTTTTCTGACCCCCCCAGACCCCTCCAATAGAACAAAACTGCATGTTTCAGATTGGCCTTTTATTGTGGCCTGCCTAAGGCACACCTGTGCAATAATCATGCTGTCTAATCAGCATCTTGATATGTCACACCTGTGAGGTGGGATGGATTATCTCGGCAAAGGAGAAGTGCTCACTATCACAGATTTAGACAGATTTGTAAACAATATTTGAGAGACATTTTGTGTATATAGAAAATGTTTTAGATCTTTGAGTTCAGCTAATGAAAAGTGGGAGCAAAAACAAAAGTGTTGCACTTATATTTTTGTTCAGTGTATTTAGACTGTTTTTCTCCCATCGACCCTCTTTAAATAACATAATTTCTTCATCTAAGCCGTCAACCTGTCTCTTAGACCCCATCCCAACCAGGCTGCTCAAGGATGTTTTACCTCTAGTTAGCCCTTCTTTATTGGATATGATGAATCTGTCTTTGTTATTGGGATATGTACCACAGTCCTTTAAAGTAGCTGTAATTAAACATCTTCTTAAAAAGCCCACTATAGATCCAGAGGTTTTAGCCAATTACAGACTGATATCAAACCTTCCCAATCAGCTGTGTGACTTTCTCCATAAGAACAGTTTATTTGAGGATTTTCAGTCAGGATTTAGAGTGCATCATAGCACAGAGACCGCACTAGTCAAAGTTACAAATGACCTCCTAATGGCATCAGACAAAGGACTCATCTATGTACTTGTCCTGTTAGATCTTAGTGCCACATTTGAAGCCATTGACCATTAAATTCTTTTACAGAGACTGGAACATCAAATTGGCATCAAAGGAACCGCCCAAGCTGGTTTAAGTCGTATTTCTTAGATCGATCTCAGTTTGTTCACTTCAATGATGAATCCTCCATGCATACCAAAGTTTGTCACAGAGTCCCACAAGGTTCTGTACTAGGACCACTTCTAGTCAGTTTATATATGCTTCCTTTAGGGAACATTATTAGGAATCACTCCATTAATTTTCATTGTTATGCTGACGACACCCAATTATATGTATCGATCAAGCCTGATGAAACCAATCAGTTCACTAAACTCCAAGCATGCCTTAAGGATATAAAAAGTTGGATGACCTACAATTTTCTGATGTTAAATTCAGACAAAACTGAAGTTCTTGTAATTGGACCCAAAGACCTCAGAAACTCTCTTTCTAGAGACTTAGTTACTTTAGACGGGATCACCCTGGCCTCCGGCTCCACTGTAAAGATTCTTGGAGTTGGTTTTGACCAGGATTTGTCCTTTAACGTCCACATAAACCAAATTTCGAGGACTGCATTCTTCCACTTACGTAACATCGCCAAAATCAGACGCATTGTGTCTCAAGCGGATGCAGAAAAACTAGTCCACGAATTTGTTACTTCTAGGCTGGATTATTGTAACTCTTTGTTATCAGGCTGCTCCAATAAGTCATTTAGGACTTTGCAGCTAATTCAGAATGCTGCTGCACATGTTCTGACAGGAACCAAGATCAGAGATCACATCTCTCCCATTTTGGCCTTCTTGCACTGGCTACCTGTTAAATCTAGAATAGAATTTAAAATTCTTCTCCTTACATACAAAGCTCTTCATGGTCAGGCACCATCACATCTAAAAGAGCTCATAGTACCTTACTACCCCTCTAGAACACTGCGCTCTCAGAATGCTGGGTTCCTTGTGGTTCCTATAGTTTCCAAAAGTAGATTGGGAGCCAGAGCTTTCAGCTATCAAGCTCCTCTTCTGTGGAACAAACTACCATTTTGGGTTCAGGAGGCAGACATGGTCAACACTTTTAAGAGTAGACTTAGGACTTTACTTTTTAAAAGAGATTATAGCTAGGGCTGGCTCAGGTCATCCCTTAGTTATGCTGCCATAGGACTAGACTGCCGGGGGACTCCCCTCCCTCCCTCTCTCTCTTTCTCTCTCTATCTCTGTCTGTCTCTTTCAGGGTTATGCCTAGTCAGGCACGGTATTGATTGAAGATGCAGTCACATCTCCCTTTACTGAAAACTCTCTCTCTCTCCCCATCACCATCACCATCTGTAAACATACATGTCTCATTAATGCATGTTAATGCATGTTACTAACTAAACTTCTTCCCCGGAGTTTCTGTGCTCTCTCGTCTAGCAGGTTCTCATGGATCGTGGCTGCTGCTGTGGTCCTGCATGACATACACTACATATATTATTACTGTCATTATTGCTACCACATCTCCATTACAGTTTATAGTTAGTTTATGATTTGCTGCTGCTGTGCATCTGTGTCTCTCTATCTCTATCACAGGTTCCACTGCTACTGTAATCATTTTATCATTCATTGTAATTCATTGTCATTTTATCATTCATTGTAATTGTACAGTATGTCTATGTAATGTTGATTTGTTCTGTACACATGACATCTATTGCACGTCTGTCCGTCCTGGGAGAGGGATCCCTCCTCTGTGGCTCTTCCTGAGGTTTCTTCCACCTTTTTTCCCTGTTAAAAGGGTTTTTTGTGGGCAAGTTTTTCCTCACTAGAACCGAGGGTCTAAGGGCAGAGGGTGTCACTCCTGTACAGATTGTAAAGCCCTCTGACAAAAACATTTTTTGATTTGATTTGATGTTTATCTCCACCTGGCTGGGACCTTTCTTTGTAAAGATTCCACGTTCTCCTGTGTCCCCCCACAGTCCAAAGACATGCAGGTTAATTGGTGACTCTGAGTTGTTCGTAGGTGCGAATGTGAGAGTGAATGGTTGTTTGTCTCTATGTGTCGGCCATGTGATAAAATGGTAGCTTGTCTAGGGTGTACCCAGCCTCTTTCCCAATGGTAGCTTAAAATAGTTTCCCTGTGTTATGATGAAAATAAGTGTTTATGGAAAATGGAGGGATGGATGATCTTCTGTGAAAATAATCTGTGTGAGTGATGAAAAGTGTATGAACTAATCATAACTTTTTTACAAAAGCAGTTTCATGACCATCAATAATTTGTCTTCTGTGTTTTGAGACTAGGTAGTCAGATCAGATTATCTGGCTCTGGATCTACTCAGTGCTCTGGAAGAGTTGAAATCTATTACAACGATGTCTGGGGAACAGTCTGTGATGATGACTGGGACTTAAATGATGCTCAGGTGGTGTGCAGACAGTTGGGCTGTGGTACAGCACTGAGTGCCCCTCAGTCAGCCCATTTTGGTCAAAGCAGTGGACAAATCTGGCTCGATGATGTGGCCTGTTCAGGAAGTGAAAGTTCTCTAACTGACTGTCAGCACAGAGGATTTGGACAACACGACTGTGGACAAGGTGAGGACGCTGGTGTGATCTGTTCAGGTGAGAAAGCTTTTGAATCTATTCTTTGATATGTTTTATAATGATAATCATAATAACTGTCTAACTGACAGTCTGACAGGTGAAAAAGACACTTGTCTTGTACACTGGAAGGCAGAACAGTTTACATACTTAATAATCTCTGATATCTGACACGATCTAGACCAATATAGAAGTGTCTGTTTTATATATTCTTAAAAATGTTTTCTGGTTTGATTTCCATTGTTAAAGGAATAGAAATATGATTCACTTTGACATATTAACCTGGAAAGCTTCACCATAAAGATGAAGTCAGTACAGACCATAGACTGTATGGAACATGGATGTAGTATCCATGATCACCCACAGGTTTCTGATAAGCCGTTTTTGAAGCTCAGAGTGTGGTGGTTCCAAGTGGCAACTTACATGGCTGTGAAATGAAACCAGTGCAGAAGTGTCAAAAACTGCAGTTCATTGAAAGTTAAGTCAACTTGATGCCGGCTACAGAACGCCTCATTCTCCATAAGCCCCTGTATTAGAATGCCGTAACTTTCAGCATAGACATGGAGTGTGGATGAATCTGAGGCAGGAAAGCCTGGTTGTTCAAACAAGCCACCTGTGACAAATCAAAGTCAATCAAACCAGCCACACAATTATTATACATTCCTTTAAGCCTTAATATAATTTGAACAGGTGAGTTCAAATTCAGTCTCAAAAAAGAGAAATTAGCCATAGTGACTAAAACTGTTTTATTTTTTGTTTTTGAAGCTGAAGAAAAAAACTTTGGTTAAGACAAAGTATTCTGTATTGCATACTTGACCTAAGTACTGTTTAATTTTTACAGTAAGCTTCCCAAAGCCCAGCATCTCCATGAATCCTGTTGGTGAGGTTACCTGGGGTAAGGATGTCAGCATCATTTGTTCAATCTCAACTCGGCATTTAGGCGGAACATTCATCCTGCAGAAGACCTCAGGATCATTCAGAAAGACCCAAACATCAAGTACCAACTCTACTACCTTCAGTATTCCTCAAGTGACCTTTGACAATGAAGGATCGTACCAGTGTCAGTATGAGAAAAGCAGCTCAAGTCGAAACTTCATGTCTCCCCAAAGTGACTCTGTCAGACTCTCTATCACTGGTAAGATGAAAGTCTGTTTCTTGAACTTGGAGTTTCATTCACTTGAGTAAATAATCAAAGGAAAGAATAAGTCAAAGTAAGAATAGCTCAGCTCAATGCTCTACGTTTAATGCTCTAATAATATGCAATTTTTTACAGTGAGCCTCCCAAAGCCCAGCATCTCCATGAATCCTGTTGGTGAGGTTACCTTGGGTCAGGACATCACCATCACTTGTTCAATCTCAACTCAGGTTTTAGGTGGAACATTCATCCTGCAGAAGACCTCAGGATCATTCAGAAAGACCCAAACATCAAGTACCAACTCTGCTACCTTCAGTATTCCTCAAGTGACCTTTGACAATGAAGGATCGTACCAGTGTCAGTATGAGAAAAGCAGCTCAAGTCGAAACCTCATGTCTCCCCAAAGTGACTCTGTCAGACTCTCTATCAATGGTAAGATGAAAGTCTGTTTCTTGAACTTGGAGTTTCATTCACTTGAGTAAATAATCAAAGGAAAGAATAAGTCAAAGTAAGAATAGCTCAGCTCAATGCTCTACGTTTAATGCTCTAAAAATATGCAATTTTTTACAGTGAGCCTCCCAAAGCCCAGCATCTCCATGAATCCTGTTGGTGAGGTTACCTTGGGTCAGGACATCACCATCACTTGTTCAATCTCAACTCAGGTTTTAGGTGGAACATTCATCCTGCAGAAGACCTCAGGATCATTCAGAAAGACCCAAACATCAAGTACCAACTCTGCTACCTTCAGTATTCCTCAAGTGACCTTTGACAATGAAGGATCGTACCAGTGTCAGTATGAGAAAAGCAGCTCAAGTCGAAACCTCATGTCTCCCCAAAGTGACTCTGTCAGACTCTCTATCACTGGTAAGATGAAAGTCTGTTTCTTGAACTTGGAGTTTCATTCACTTGAGTAAATAATCAAAGGAAAGAATAAGTCAAAGTAAGAATAGCTCAGCTCAATGCTCTACGTTTAATGCTCTAATAATATGCAATTTTTTACAGTAAGCTTCCCAAAGCCCAGCATCTCCATGAATCCTGTTGGTGAGGTTACCTGGGGTAAGGATGTCAGCATCATTTGTTCAATCTCAACTCGGCATTTAGGCGGAACATTCATCCTGCAGAAGACCTCAGGATCATTCAGAAAGACCCAAACATCAAGTACCAACTCTACTACCTTCAGTATTCCTCAAGTGACCTTTGACAATGAAGGATCGTACCAGTGTCAGTATGAGAAAAGCAGCTCAAGTCGAAACCTCATGTCTCCCCAAAGTGACTCTGTCAGACTCTCTATCACTGGTAAGATGAAAGTCTGTTTCTTGAACTTGGAGTTTCATTCACTTGAGTAAATAATCAAAGGAAAGAATAAGTCAAAGTAAGAATAGCTCAGCTCAATGCTCTACGTTTAATGCTCTAATAATATGCAATTTTTTACAGTGAGCCTCCCAAAGCCCAGCATCTCCATGAATCCTGTTGGTGAGGTTACCTTGGGTCAGGACATCACCATCACTTGTTCAATCTCAACTCAGGTTTTAGGTGGAACATTCATCCTGCAGAAGACCTCAGGATCATTCAGAAAGACCCAAACATCAAGTACCAACTCTGCTACCTTCAGTATTCCTCAAGTGACCTTTGACAATGAAGGACTGTACCAGTGTCAGTATGAGAAAAGCAGCTCAAGTCGAAACCTCATGTCTCCCCAAAGTGACTCTGTCAGACTCTCTATCACTGGTAAGATGAAAGTCTGTTTCTTGAACTTGGAGTTTCATTCACTTGAGTAAATAATCAAAGGAAAGAATAAGTCAAAGTAAGAATAGCTCAGCTCAATGCTCTACGTTTAATGCTCTAATAATATGCAATTTTTTACAGTGAGCCTCCCAAAGCCCAGCATCTCCATGAATCCTGTTGGTGAGGTTACCTTGGGTCAGGACATCACCATCACTTGTTCAATCTCAACTCAGGTTTTAGGTGGAACATTCATCCTGCAGAAGACCTCAGGATCATTCAGAAAGACCCAAACATCAAGTACCAACTCTGCTACCTTCAGTATTCCTCAAGTGACCTTTGACAATGAAGGATCGTACCAGTGTCAGTATGAGAAAAGCAGCTCAAGTCGAAACCTCATGTCTCCCCAAAGTGACTCTGTCAGACTCTCTATCACTGGTAAGATGAAAGTCTGTTTCTTGAACTTGGAGTTTCATTCACTTGAGTAAATAATCAAAGGAAAGAATAAGTCAAAGTAAGAATAGCTCAGGTCAATGCTCTACGTTTAATGCTCTAATAATATGCAATTTTTTACAGTGAGCCTCCCAAAGCCCAGCATCTCCATGAATCCTGTTGGTGAGGTTACCTTGGGTCAGGACATCACCATCACTTGTTCAATCTCAACTCAGGTTTTAGGTGGAACATTCATCCTGCAGAAGACCTCAGGATCATTCAGAAAGACCCAAACATCAAGTACCAACTCTGCTACCTTCAGTATTCCTCAAGTGACCTTTGACAATGAAGGATCGTACCAGTGTCAGTATGAGAAAAGCAGCTTATGTCGAAACTTCATGTCTCCCCAAAGTGACTCTGTCAGACTCTCTATCACTGGTAAGATGAAAGTCTGTTTCTTGAACTTGGAGTTTCATTCACTTGAGTAAATAATCAAAGGAAAGAATAAGTCAAAGTAAGAATAGCTCAGCTCAATGCTCTACGTTTAATGCTCTAATAATATGCAATTTTTTACAGTGAGCCTTCCAAAGCCCAGCATCTCCATGAATCCTGTTGGTGAGGTTACCTTGGGTCAGGACATTACCATCACTTGTTCAATCTCAACTCAGGTTTTAGGTGGAATATTCATCCTGCAGAAGACCTCAAGATCATTCAGAGAGACCCAAACATCAAGTACCAACTCTGCTACCTTCAGTATTCCTCAAGTGACCTTTGACAATGAAGGATCGTACCAGTGTCAGTATGAGAAAAGCAGCTTATGTCGAAACTTCATGTCTCCCCAAAGTGACTCTGTCAGACTCTCTATCACTGGTAAGATGAAAGTCTGTTTCTTGAACTTGGAGTTTCATTCACTTGAGTAAATAATCAAAGGAAAGAATAAGTCAAAGTAAGAATAGCTCAGCTCAATGCTCTACGTTTAATGCTCTAATAATATGGAATTTTTTACAGTGAGCCTCCCAAAGCCCAGCATCTCCATGAATCCTGTTGGTGAGGTTACCTTGGGTCAGGACATCACCATCACTTGTTCAATCTCAACTCAGGTTTTAGGTGGAATATTCATCCTGCAGAAGACCTCAGGATCATTCAGAAAGACCCAAACATCAAGTACCAACTCTGCTACCTTCAGTATTCCTCAAGTGACCTTTGACAATGAAGGATCGTACCAGTGTCAGTATGAGAAAAGCAGCTTATGTCGAAACTTCATGTCTCCCCAAAGTGACTCTGTCAGACTCTCTATCACTGGTAAGATGAAAGTCTGTTTCTTGAACTTGGAGTTTCATTCACTTGAGTAAATAATCAAAGGAAAGAATAAGTCAAAGTAAGAATAGCTCAGCTCAATGCTCTACGTTTAATGCTCTAATAATATGCAATTTTTTACAGTGAGCCTCCCAAAGCCCAGCATCTCCATGAATCCTGTTGGTGAGGTTACCTGGGGTCAGGACGCCAGCATCACTTGCTCGATCTCAACTCAACATTTAGGTGGAACATTCATCCTGCAGAAGACCTCAGGATCATTCAGGAAGACCCAAACATCAAGTACCAACTCTGCTACCTTCAGAATTCTTCAAGTAAACTTCGATATTGAGGGACTGTACCAGTGTCAGTATGAGACACGGCTTTCAAGTCGAGACTTCATCTCCCCTGTCAGTGACTCTGTCAGACTCTCTGTTACTGGTAAGGAAAAAATTTTTGTTTCCTGAAAAAAGATTTGTTTCCTGAACTCGAACACTTGAGTAAATAATCAAAGGGAAGAACAAAAAGTCTAAGTAAGTATAGCTCAGCTCAAAGGCAACACAAGTACCAACTCTACTATCTTCAATATCTCTCAAGTACAGTTTATTAATGAAGGATCGTACCAGTGTCAGTATGAGAAAAACAGTACAAATCAATCTTATGGCTCCCCCCTAAGTGGCTCTGTCAGACTTGATGTTACTGGTAAGAAAAAAGATCTGAACTTTGTGCTTCTTCCACTAGTAAATAATCAAAGGGAAGAATAAGAAGTGAAAGCAACTATACCTCGGCACAAAGGCAACACATTTAATGCTGTACTAATGTGCTGTTTTTTCAGTGCGCTTTCCAAAGCCCCGCATCTCCATGAATCCTGCTGGTGAGGTTACCTGGGGTCAGGACGTCACCATCACTTGTTCAATTTCGACCAAGGTTTTAGGTGGAACATTTGTCCTGCAGAAGACCTCAGGATCATTCAGAGAGACCCAAACATCAAGTACCAACTCTACTACCTTCAGTATCTCTCAAGTACAGTTTATTAATGAAGGATCATACCAGTGTCAGTATGAGAAAAACAGTACAAATCAATCTTATGGCTCCCCCCTAAGTGACTCTGTCAGACTCTCTGTTACTGGTAAGAAAAAAAGATATGTTTTCTTAACTTGGAGCTTCATTCATTTGAGTAAATAATGATAAAAAATAATAAGAAGTCAAAGTAAGTACAGCTGACCTCAACGGCAACATGTTCAATTTTCTAATATTGTGCTGATTTTACAGTGAGCATCCCAAAGCCCAGCTCCTCCATGAATCAAGCAAGCAGCTCAAGTCGAAATTTCACCTCCCCCCTAAGTGACTCTGTCAAACTCTCTTATACTGGTGAGAAAAACTCCTGAACTAGGTGCTTCATTCACGAAGATGTCGAAGCGGCATTCTTTTAAACAGTCAGAAACAAACAGACATTTATTGAGTTTCTGAAGTTATGTCAAACAGCAGCATTATCCTATTTTGGACGAAATAACAAAATAGGATAATCATTATGATCCAATAGACATCTAGGAATTGAGCCAATCTGTGAGTAAACTATCCAAACACGTGAAGTGAATTAAATAAATAATAAACCTCCTTTAATCAGATCAGATCAGAAGTTAAACTACAACCTTCAGATGCCACTTTAGTTGTCAAATTTATTTTACATCCTCACACAATCCATGCAGAGTCTATATAAATGCAGATGATACAATTTTGTACACAGTACAGTGTAAAATATCTCTAAATGATTGACTGCTTTCTCATTATATTATGATATAGCATTCTTGGTGTGTTTTGTAGATGTTGCAATTGAGTAGAGAGCCTATGGACAGACGTATGTGTATGCAAAAACAATCAAGTTACTGGGTGCCAAGAGAAGAAAAGCTGTGTGGATGACACAGTTTGTATATGAAAGTATTAGATCGCAGAAAATGATAGAGGTACTGTCAGACAGTGTCTTGCAGAGGTTGGTGACATGCAAGAGGCCCCTCCATACACAACAGTGGAAATTTATGTGAGGATTTCAGTGGAGAATCATGAAAAGTGTAGAGACCAGATGTGATTCACTATTGTGGACCATTTGCAGAGGTGCCACTTGCCCTGTGAGGAAGAAATCAAAATGTAACTGAGATGCCTGGTTCAGACAGGGTGGAAGGGTGTATTTGTCGAAGGAACTGATGACTGGACATCAGTTCTTGCTGACTTCAGTGCAGTTTCAATGAAATGGCTGCAGACTAGCTTGAATCAAGTAGATTATTTTGAGAGATGAAGTGGTACTCATCTGAAAACTCAAAGTACCACACAGTACACATTCAGACATGTTTAAAATGATGAACTGATCAAATGTTTTCCTCTCCTAGTGTCTTTGTTGCCGCTGCTCTCCTCTGTAGCTGGTGGGATCCTGCTGCTGCTTGTGCTGGTCTTGTTGCCAGTCTTTCTGGTCTGCAGGAGAAGACGGCGAGCTAAGCAGCCTGAAGCAGTTGTCCTAATTCAATGTCAGTGCTCACCACGACACACAGTTTTACCCATTTGAAATAAATACATCATCTCACATTCTGTTCCAATGTTTGTGTTTCAGTATCTGTCATCGCTCGGGACGATTATTAAAGAGGAGAGGATGATGATGAGGACGAGGACTATGTAAATACTGATCCAGTGACAGCAAGAAACTCAGGAGCAAGGATAACCCTAACCCTAAGTCATGAACTTGAGGACCCAGAAACAGAGGCCCTAATGTAAATTTCTTTGCAAACTGTGGACTGTTTGATATAAATTATTTGACAAAAACTGACATATCCTTGTCTTGGATGTATTACCATGAAAAGACATTTTAACACATGTAATGAGTGTGCTCATGGACAACACAAATTGTGTCAGGTGATTTAACACACAAAATGTGTCATTTCAACACATTAAATGTTGATTATGTGTAACTGAAAATTACCAAAAACTACTACTTAATGTGTTAATATTTCAACTTAATGTGTTAACCATGAGGCATTTGTAATTCTAAATATTAAAGGAGAACTATTATACCCCTTTTCCACCAGTTCACACAGGTCCCAGGCACCTTAATGACATGTCTGTGAAATCCTTTGTTCCTCACGGATCAATTACAGCAGCCCTCTCTGTAGCCTGTCTGTAGCGCTCTGCGTTCAGGCGGTCGGTTTTCGTGTCTGTCCCTTTAAATGCAAATGAGCCGCTGCCAGCTGCTGCTCATTCCACCCCCCTCTTCCGCCCTGCGTGCCGACAGCGCTTATGCGAGTGGAGTCGTCACCTTGCCAGAATTTACCTGGGAGAGACGTGGCTGCCGGAGAAAACGTCGCTTTGCAAAAGGATATATTTAAACTAGAGTCAGACTCAGAGCACGAAGAGGCAACAGTCCAAAAAGCGAAGAAAGAAAAGGATATTTTTGAACGGTAAGTGTAGCACCCTTTAGCCTAACTGGAAGAACACACTATAGACCAGGGGTCCCCAAACTACGGCCCCCGGGCCACATCCGCCTAAACAATTGGAGTGGCCCACTTAACGATCCCAAACAATCCCTCTAAACATGGCCTATTTTTTTTAAATTGCAATTTCCTATTATAAAATATCCACACTTAATGATTAAGGTTGGCATTCTAATTAAAATGTACCTTATTTATGAACTATTTACAGTAGTAGCTAATTCTCACCCCCTCACACAATGGTATATTCCGACGTGACTTTGCTCGTGACCAAGCGTCAAGTGTGCGCGGGCGAGGCGAGCTAACGGAAGAAAGCCAGACGAAACTGTTGAGGAAATGGAAAATAGATTCAGAGTGCAGACTTTTTAACCGTCTGGGGACGGATTGGGCGGATCCGCCTAAAAGTCTTTCACTTATATGTGAATATCTCCGAAACGGTTTATGATAGAGAGATGCGCTGTTTTCCTGAGATTCTGCTGAGAACGGAGATGTGTGGTTTGTGTCTGTCTGACACTTCCTTGTTGTTCTGTGCCACCGCGTAAAAGACAAATCGAAAAATAGATGTTCGGCAGACTGCATACGCAGTCGACGAATGGAAAAACGTTATTAGGCAGAATACTTTATTTTTCAACCAATCAGTGGACGGTTATTATGACGTATTCTAGCCAATCAAAGGAGTCTGTGGTCTTGGGGGGGAGGGACAATAGAGAGAGACAGTGCAAGGAAAAGGCAGTTTGTCTAATCTAAAGATACAGTGGCGGTGCTCAAAGAATTTAACATTCGCTGACACTATGAAACTCCCTACGCCAAGATCAAGCGAAGGGCAGCTGCAACAAATGATCATTATAATCTCCACAATAATACTGGTTGTCACTTTGGTCCATATCATTTCCGGCCCCCCATCACAGAAAGGTTTGGGGACCCCTGCTATAGACACTTACACTCTTATTAGGTTCGGTGTGTTGGACCCCTAAATCACTCAAATGGGGGAGCATGAAGTTGAGAAGTTGACAATTTATTGCTACACAAAACAATACTTTGGCAGTATGAGAAAAATAAAAAATGCAAAACAAATAGAGCTCTTTAATATAAAAATAAAATAAAATAGAAAAGTTCAAATAAAAGTGTCCCTTATTCTTATCAGAAGTCAAGAGTTCAGTAAGTTCTGTGGTGTATGTATATAATGTTCTGTCATGTGACTTACTAGCCGGGTAGTTTTTTGTGTTCTTTTCTTATCTATATCTGAGATAGTGAGTGAGGTGAGATGAGATGTCTGGATTCTCCAGAATGGATACTACAGCTGGCCACACCGTGCTCTGTTCCATCCAAATCGCTTGTCCTCCTGGCTCGCCACCGAACCTCCACGGATTCGGATCCGGATCAACTCCTAATCCAGCATACAAAAAAAAACAACAATCAGAGTTTCTTAAAAAAGGGCTCACACAGTGATGCGGCTCCTCTTATCCCACACACGCACAATATTTGTTCCTAATAAGCAAGAGACTTAGACAGTGCTTTGAATTGATAAATTATGAATGTTTGACTCCTATGTTGTTCTTTTTCTTACCAACATCCATTATTTCACTCACTAACGGGGGCTCTGTCTCGTCAACGTCTCAGGTCAAAGTGCGCTTGTGTGCTTGACCCTGAAAATGAGTCAGGGCTGATGCGCCACCTTGTGGTGGGGTGTGGTAAACACCCTTAAATGAGATCAATGGATTTAGTACCCATGTGGGTTACACCCTCCCCTCTTGAATCTGAATGAGTCACTTCATGAGTTAATCTCTGGTGGGGGCTATTATAGTTACTAATAGTGTCTACTGCTTGGTTAAAGCTCTGTAAGATACTCTGTGCAAAAGACATTAAAGGTTTCCCTAACTGAATGTAGTGAAAACGGTCAGCGGGTTGTCGTGACCTTTCTGACCTCCGTGTCATTTGGGTCTCCATCTGTTACAGTTTCACTCCTAGTATCTATGTCAGATGTCTCAGAGTGGGTCTGAGTGGGATTTGGCTCAGCATCTTGTAGAACCTTCACAGGATTCTTCTCCTCATCATTCCATTTGTCATGTCCAGTTCCTTTCCATTTGTCACATCCATTTCATTTGTCACATCCGTTTCATTTGTCGTATCCATTTCATTTTCATTTGTCACATCCGTTTGTGTACAGTCCTCTCCAGCTGGGGGCTGCACAACAATGATCTTGGGTCCCTCTCCTTCTACCAACTCAGGAACTGTTTCAACAGGTTCAGCAGGAGGACTGCTGTCATCAGGACTATCCTGAGGCTGGGGGGTCAAGGAACTTGTTGGCATGGCCGGCAAGCCTCCACCCTCTGGTTTTGCATTGGGTTGCTGCCTTTTCGGAATTTTTTTTTCTTCGGGAGCAAAAGAGGACTGGGCAGGATGGATGAGCCAGTCGTCCTCAGATTCTGAGAGTTCCTCTAAGGTTTGAGGGTGACTCTGTCTAGTTCTTAGCCTGCGGACCTTAGGTTTGGCTGGTTCAGTTTCCTCCGCTTCGGATAGGTCACCACAAGGAAGCAGTAGGTCCCTATGTAGAGTTCGGATGGGACCATCTCCATTGATGGACTGTACTTTGTACACAGGTAGCTCTCCCATCTTTTCCAGAACCTTGCACATAGTGGACCCCCACTTGTCTGCAAGCTTGTGTTTACTCCAGAACCTCAGCTTTTTCACTAGCACTTGATCTCCTTCCTCTAGTGTCGACTCTCGCACTGTCTTGTCGAAACGGCGTTTGTTCCGGTCAGCAACTTTTTGTGAGTTCTTGGTGGCAATCTGATAACTCTCCTCTAGGCGTGCAGTGATGCCTGCTAGGGCGCAGAGTTCTTTGATGGGTTGGGATTCGAAATCCCTGCCCTGATCACTTAGAAGCCGCTCAGGGAAACCGTAGTGCACAAAGAACTGCTCCCAAAGGGTTTTGGCGACCGTTGTGGCCTTTAGGTCTTTGGTCGCTATGGCAACGGCGTACTTGGTAAAATGGTCTGTGATGACCAAGATGTCTTTGGTATTGTGACTGTCGGCCTCTAAGGACAAGTAGTCAATGCACACCAACTCCATGGGGTGAGTTGTATGGATGTTCACAAAAGGTGCTGACCTTTCTGGTTGCTTCTTCCTTCGAACACAACGCCCGCATGACTTAATCTTTTTTTCCACATCTGCAGTCATTTTCGGCCAATATAACCTTGATCTGACCAAATCCAGGGTTCTTTCCAAACCCATATGTCCCATATCCTCATGTAGGGACTTGAGAATGGCAGCTCGAAGAGACTTGGGGGTAACAAACTGGTAAGTCACATCATCTCCTGTTTGACGTGTTCTGTACAAAAGACCATTTCTCATCTCCAACCTTTTCCTCCCCTTAAGCATCAGCTTGAGCTCTAGGGAGTCACCAACAAGGTTGGCCTCATCTCAGCCCTCCAATACTTGGACAACCTGTCCAATGATCGGGTCAGACCTTTGATGTTCTTGAAGTTCTTCTGGACTATGGGTAGGTATGGTAGAACAACCTAACATGTCATCATTTTCATGGGTGTCTGGAACAGCATCAGGATGGATAGCGTGGGATTCGACCAAGGTGATGGGAGGTAGGTCGCCATCTGCGTCAGTTAGGAGACGGTGTTGACACAAAACAGCGACTGCATCTTGGGGTGAGTCTTGTTGGTCAGAAGATGGAGAAAGATGGTGTGAAGTGAATCTTTTGATTCACTCCTTCTCCTCAAGAGAGGCATGATCGACAACCATTCTGTCATGCGGCCGTCTAGAAAGGCCGTCTGCGTCCTGGTTGCTCTTCCCAGCACGGTACTTAATGTTGAAGTCGAAGGTCGAAAGAGCAGCTAGCCAGAGATAACTGGCAGTGTCTAGTTTGGCTGACTTCAGAACATATGTCAAGGGATTGTTGTCCGTTATGACAGTGAATGTGTTTCCATAGAGGTAGTCATGAAACTTTTCCACAATCGACCACTTAAGAGCTAGGAATTCAAGCTTATGGGCGGGGTTTCGCTTTTCACTGGATGAAAGACCTCTGCTTGCATAGGCGATGATTCGCATTTCGCCATTCTGTTCTTGGTACAGGGCAGCCCCTAGACCTGAGGTGCTGGCGTTGGTGTGGAGCACGCATGGTAGTTTTGGGTCAGCGAAACCAAGGACAGGTGCGGATGTGAGTTTTTCGATGATCATGTCAAATGCCTTTTGGCATTCAGGTGTCCACCGCTCATTAAAGGCTCTTTGGGTTTGAAGTACTTTCCAGGGCTAGATGTCTTTTGGCCCTTCCGATAAGGTGGGTAGCCGCCGGTGAGATTATTCAAAGATTTGACTATTTTCGAATAGTCTCAGACAAAGCGGTGGTAATACCCTGCAAAGCCCAAAAAAAGACTTGAGCCAAGGGTTTGGGGTCTAGGCCTGGTGCAGAGACCACTTGTCTGGGTTGGTCTCTACCCCTCTGCTTGAAACAATGTGGCCTAGATACCGCACCGAGTTTTGAAAGAAATGGCACTTTTGGGGCGAGAGTTTCAGGCCATTCTCTCTCAGCTGCTGGAGGACATGTTTAAGCCGGAATTTGTGCTCCTCTAATGTGCTGGAAAACACAATGATGTCATCCAAAAACACCAGTACTTCCTTCAGGTTGATGTGACCCATGACCCTCTCCATCAATCCTTGAAACACAAACACATGAAAGCGGTCTTAGCCTTATTCACACCGGGGACGTAAGCGCCACGGAACGGCTCGATGCGGTCACTGGAGCTGATCGCTGCCACTCTAATCAATGAAACCATTCCCACCAGGCACACCATGGAACGTCCCAGCAGCGACTCTCCGCGCTGCAGCGCTATCATTCCGTAGCACTTCTATTTTTGACGCGAGCCGTTGCTAAACTGTGTGAATTTCAACAGAGCAGATTGCACCAGACAGGAAATCCAACGCAGAATCAATGTAATACACTTCCGCCCCCTTTCAAAATAAAACACAATACGCAGTTCATGTAGCCTATCACAACTTCACATCAACATTATGTCATGACCGGTGGCACCGGTCAGCAGTCAATCGATCAAAGGGTTTCAACATGAACGATGAGAGACTAATTGTTGAAGTGGAACAACACACAATAATTTATGACACAACAGATCCTTTTTATAATCTTTTCCACACCGGAGAAGCAAAGTAAGCTGTTTGTTGTTGTTGTTTCCTTTATACACAGTTTATCGCGGGGTCTCGCGTACGTTCAGGATTCTCGCGTGATCTTGCGTGAATACGGCTGGCTCGCTACACTGCTGTCACACACCTGGTGGGGATTGACGCCGGGCAGGGGATGGAGCTTAACCACGGTGCAGCTGTTCTGCAGCACTTACGTCCCTGGTGTGAATCACCAGTTAGGCTTATCACGTTCCTCCATCTCGATTTGGTAGCATCCAGATTTCAGATCCATTACTGAAAACCATCTGGATCCGGCAAGAACTGAAACGGCTTCTTCAAGATTGGGCAGTGCGTAGGCATCTCTGATTGTCAGTGAATTCAATTTGCGATAGTCAATGCAAAGATGGACCTCTCCATTTTTTTTACGAACTACTACAATTGGAGAAGCGTAAGGGGACTCCGACTCACGAATCACCCCGGCGTCTAGGAGTGTTTGCAAATGCTTTCTCACAGCTTCGTAGTCATTTGGGTGGATTGGTCGGGACCTTTGCTTAAATGGTGCATCGTCTTTCAGATTTATATGGTGTTTCACTCTGGTTGCATGCCCAAAATCAGTCTCATTGCAGGCAAAAACATCACGATACTCATGCAAACTACATGTTACTCTATCCTTACACTGTTTTGAAAGGGGCGAATCACCAAATTCAATGGTGAAGTCCGACTGGTCTGGTCCCTTGGCTGGGTTTGTCTGAATCGGATTGTCATAGATTTCTTCAGGAGTGTGAAGCTCAGCAATGACACAGTTTGAAGGGAGTGTGACGACATGCTCATTTTTGTTTCTCACTCACACAGGTAATTTGTGAGGACGGTGTCTGGGCAGGGTGACGAGGCAGCACTCCACAAACACCCTACCAGGTAAGGCAGAGGACTGAGGCTGCTCGACTATAGCACAGTCACTGCGGGTGTCAGCCTTCACATGCCCTTCTAAGCAGACTCTCGCTTTAGCAGGTAAGACTTGCTGCACTTTACCTTTTAGAGTTGCTAACCCTATTCTCCCTGCAGAGTTAACCTTGTTTCTAAGCTTGAGGATACAAATAATCTGTCTATAACCATAGACAGAGGACAAGTCATTTGGGTTTTTATCAATACAATGTTCTTCGTACAAAATGTCGAGTGCATTTGTGCCAATGAGTACAGGTAAGTCACAATTACTATGGCGGTCTGGTACCACTAAGGCTAAGGTCAAAATTTCAGGCTCAGCTTCAACAAATTTTCTTGGGAACATGAGAGTGATGGGTACGTAGCCTAAGTAGGGGACATTTTGACCATTAGCACCTTCAACATCCAGGGCTTGGAAAGGCTGGATGGGGTGCTCTGACAGGTGAGTTTTGGAAAAAGAAGCAGTTACTGTTGTCACCTGAGACCCTGAATCAAGGAGGCACCTAGTATTAACTCCTGACACACTAACATCTGCTATACATTTTTGTCCTACGAGCCCTCGAGGAATATTAGCTTGGTGCTCTACTTTGTGGGATTGGATGGATGCTTTTGCCATAGGTTTTGGGTTGGGACTGTGATTGTCAGCCCCAGCTCCTGGTAGTCCCTCAACAGGAACTGTATTCAATTTAAATTTTGTTCCCAGGCTTCTTGCCTTTGCTTAAGCTCTCTGCGCTTCTTCTCAACTAATTCAGGATTTGCCTGATTGTTACAGGAAGGCGCGATGTGGCCATCCTCGCCACACCTGAAGCAGTACCATGGGCGGGCTTCTTGTTGGCAAGTTTTGGTTCTGGAGAAAGCAAAGGATTTTCCTCAGCAAGGGCTTTGGGCTTAGCCTTTTGTTTCTTACCTGGCTTAGCGGATGCCTGGTTTGAGTTTAAGGATGCTTTCATGGAAGCTATTTGGACTTGTAGCTTCGCCATTTGTTTTTCAGGTTTTTGTGGGTCATAAGGGGCAGCTGTTGCTACTTTGTCATCAGTGGCATAGTCTTCCACTGAAAGTGTGTTTGACTGGACTTTTGTTCTGTTAGCCCCAAAGTGCTGCTTCATCCTGATGGACTTAGTAGCTTGTCTGTCCTCCTCAGAACGCACCCAAAGGAGTAATCCAGAAAAGGGGGCGGATTATTCTTCTTCTGTTCAAGCTGAAGACTGGTAAGTAGACCATTATTCCAGCAGCCTCTACAGAACTGCTTAAGCAGCTGATGATCTGAATCACAAGCAGCCAAACCACCTCTTTTAATTACCATGCTCAATATTGTCTGCAAGCGTTGCAAATAGCCAGAAGGCTTTTCCCCAGAGTCTTGGTTCGTGTTTAAGAACTTTGCAAAAAGTTCATCTCTGTCATCGATGATGCCATAAGCAGAGTCAAGTAGGGCAAGATATTCACGGGGAGAAGCGTTGGGTCCAAGATGTTTGATAATGGTGGCGGCAGGCGAGAAAAGACTCTCAACCAATTTCCTGGTTGTATGTGTGACAGACATGGCAGGGTCTGCAAGGAAAAACTCAACGTTGCTGCGCCACGTGTCATAATCACACTCTTAACTGGGACAGGGGATTCTCCCTGAGAAGGGTCTAAGTCGAGTGTTGCCATGATAGTGAAAAGGAAAATCACTGTTCTTGATCACATGTTCAACCACTACTTTTTGTATCTCTGGAGTGGAGAGATGCTCAGAAGATAAGTACTGGATCCTAGGCGAGGATGACACCGCTGCACCTACCTTGGGTGGGGTGAGTCATGTTCATGGGAGAGCGTCTGTTTGTCACCTCTATTCATAGGAGTTTCGTCAGCTATGTGTGCGGGGCTAATATGCTGAGAGTCATGTCTGAACCTTGATGCATCTGGTTCAGTTGTCTTAGGTTTGGTGGACTCTTGAATCCTAGCTAATTCATCTAGCAAAACCTTTTCAAAATCTGCTCCACTTAGCTGAGCAACATCCTTCAGTCCACTTAGGTAAGTCTGAGTTAAGGTGGAACCTCTGTCTGATGTGTACAGCTCAGACAAGAGCTCAATGTGGTGGACAATGTTCGGGTTACTGGAGGGTCTGTCAACAGGTAAGGCATCCTTAGGGCAGCTGCTCATGTGCTGCTCCGTGTGTCCCATATGTGCGGCGTAGTTTGTGTGTGGTAAGTGTCCTCCCTTTCTTGCCATACAGGAGCTACAGGAGGCAACCAGCCTCCCCTCCTAATACATGAACCACTAACTCCCCCTGGTTACCTATCTTCATCGCCGGCAGCTCTAAATCACTGAACGACACCACACTGTAAAAAAAGATTAGTTGACTCAACTTAACTAAGTCAAGTCATTTTGTTGCTTTGACTAAGTTAATTTGAGTCAACTTATAGTGTCCAGTTTATTAAAACACGAGTTGTCTGTTGACTCAACTTCCTGTATCAAGTAAGTTGGACTTGAAAATATTATTTGAGGTAACTTTAAGAGATGTTGGTTGAATTTATTTTATCAGGTTCCTACAACTGTGAATCAAGTTGGCGCAACATGGAATACATAATTGATACAACTCGCGATTTGTTGACTCAATGTGGACTGGAAAACATTACTTAAGAGAACTAAAAAGGATGTTGGTTGAACTTATTTTATCAAGTTAGGGCAACATTTTTTTTTTCTCATGCTCTATTGCCAAGTTACTTGAGTTTACAGAAATTGCTAGATTTCAAAAATTTAAGCAAACTAATATCTACAAAGAATCTACATGAGAATTAGCCAGTCAAACTTAAATATTAACACATAAAAATGAGCTGAAAAGACGATTCAATAAGGACCTCTATTAAAACCCCAACAAGTCCAACTTCAAACAGCCTAGCTTCAAAATAAGTGTCAATGGATGTTGAGAAGTCAAAAAAGACCTTCCGTGGGACATGTTAAAAAAATTGCCTTTACACCCACTAACACACTTTTGCTTGGGGCTGCTCACAAAATGAAATTACACTGTCCCACACATAAATAATGATATAATACATAAAAAGAAGAGCACCCTTCCTTTAGGGAAAAAAAATAACTCTCCGAGTTCAAATGAGTCCATTCTGAGTAAATGTTCAGAGTTGCTGGAGTAAATTGCAGAAAAAGATGAGAAACTTGCTCAAAATGTTGAAAATGAAAACATTCAAACATTACTGAAATGTCCACTCTCTTGACAATTTCTCTGTAACATCACATGGATTAGTGTTCCTCCAAACAGAGCAATAGAAATAAGTCAGAACATGAAAACAAGGTTTTGTGACCCACAGAAGTTCTTCTTACTCTTAAGTCTCCTCTTACTAAATAGAAAGAAAAAATTCTTCATCTGGGACATGCAGACAAAAAAAGCTTTCACACCCTCTTAAACATCCATGTTCTTCCAACTCTTTCAGGGCTGGTCAAAAACTGAAATTGCACTGTCCTGCTTGTAAGAAAAAAAAAAGAGCATCCTTCCTTTGAGGAAAAAAAAACAACTCTCTAAGTGACTTGATCAACATCTACATCTTGATCCATTCTAAGTGAGTGTTCAGCACTGTTGCAGTAAAATGCAGCAAGATATACATACAAAATTGTATCTCTCTGAGAATATCAGCCAGAAAATGTACACGTTCAAACATTACTGAAATCTCCACTGTGTTCATGTTTGCTCTACAAAATAAAATACAAATTAGTGTCTGCAAGAGCCATTTCCTCCACAGAGAGCAATAGAAATCTGTTAGAACATGAAAACATAAAAAACTGTTGTGACCCACAGAAGGGCTTTACATTTCTTTTCCTCTTACTACATAGTGCAATGGACAAATGGCAAAAAGAGAATACTTCCTAAGGGCCAAATGCTGAAACATCCTCCTGAGACATCGCTCTAACTGAGCAGTTTATTCTTGAGAGAGTGGACCCTGGGAGTGCACATCTCGGACCAGATTCCCATGAACAGGCGCTGAATCACCTCAAAAGTATATTTCAAGTCTTTCGGATAGTCAAGGTTCAGCATGTACAGCAGGCCCATCAGATTCACAAAAGCATTGGATAGATCACCCAGATGACGCATGACAATCTTTTCCTCGATGACGATGGCAACATCGTTGTAAGAAACTGGAAGGGGCTCCTTCACATTTTCAACGACCAAAAGGATTCCGATCACCATTCCCTTGATGACGTCCTCCCTAGGATCTGTTGGCTTCATGCGAAAACAAACAAAAAACAAAAAGGTGCCTGTGCTTTAGACCTGTTTTCCTATATAATGTATCCACACAGAGGATGCCTGAAATGATATGTGTAACCCTGCCCATTGTGAGCTAGTTTTTGTATCATTGAACAACACTTTGCTGCTTACCTCACATCTCTTCATCAATGTAGAAGGATTTTCCTTAATGTACCATGGCAGTCCCTGCAAAGCTGCTGCTCTCTTCCTTTGGTTTGATGCCTGAAAAAAACACGATACATGCATTCAGTTGATATCAGAACTCTGATTTTGTCAACCCTCAAATGACGGAAACTGAGCTTTTGGTTCAAGAGAGGTAACTTAAACTCTGTTTAAGTTGCATCACGTGCATCTGCGCAATATAATAGCCCATGATTACCGAAAATATAGTTGCGGGCGGGGGCGCCTGCAGTTATAAAACAAATAAACAATTATTAGACTAAAATAGGCTATTGAATACGACGGAGTATTAGGGCCACATTTAAATAAAACATTTTTTTTGGAATTAATTACGAGAATAAAGTCGTTATTTAATATGGCGAGAATTAATTACGAGATTAAAGTCGTTATTAAATATGGCGGCAAGAATTAATTATGAGATTAAAGTCGTTATTAAATATGGCGGCAAGAATTAATTATGAGATTAAAGTCGTTATTAAATATGGCGGCAAGAATTAATTATGAGATTAAAGTAGTTATTAAATATGGCGAGAATTAATTACGAGATTAAAGTCGTTATTAAATATGGCGAGAATTAATTACGGGATTAAAGTCGTTATTAAATATGGCCCTAATACTCCGTCGTAACTATGTGATGCTGATGTGCGTATCTCCTTGTTTGTGAAACCTATGCTATAGTGGCCCTTTGTCACTATCCGCGCATGCTGGTGGTGTAGGTGTAGGTGCATGCAGGTGTAAATGCATAACACAGCCAATGTCCAAGCATTACTGATTATATGTTGCAGGTTTATTAGGCTACACACAGCCGACTCAAAAGTACTCACTTTCACAATAACACACAATCCTGACCTGCGGCGTTACACGCCATGGCACGTATGGAAAAACCGTATGGATTCCCCAGCGTGCGCCCCTGCGCTGATTAACCCACCTACCTATATAGATTCAAACAATGGCCTAAATAGATACTGCCACCTACTGGCACAAATGTGTACAACACTCATGAACACAGAAAATGACCAATCTGGCTCCTACATATGCTAAAGTACAATTCCACGAAATGCTCCACGGCCCTTATTTTACCAACTGTTTCTAAAACAACAGGATAGAATATATACAGAGTTTCCCGATGATTTTCCAACAGTAAAATAGTTAACAAATATTAGCATTTGTGAACCGACCATTAAGACTGTTTGTGACAGTTTGGTTATTGGTCCCTGATGCCAAGGTGGTGCCCTGTGATTATTAACTTAAGTTAATAAATTGATTCATTAATAATCTAATGATATCAATAAATATCTTTTGTTTTACTAATAAACAAACCTGCCCTATTATATGCCCAACACCTCAGTTCTCTGCTATCAGTTAACGTAATGCTCAGAAAGAGATGTCTTTGCACAAAAGTGTCATTTTCTGTATCTGTGTCATGTTGGTGTCCCCACTAGTCATGTCCTTTGGAGACTAGCAGAATAAATCTACTCACTCAAATAGGAGAAGTGAATGTGAGCACAGATTACAACTGATTCTAGTAAATACGACACAGTCACTTAAAAGACAGAAACAGTGAAGCATTTCATATGATTGTCTGAGCTTGTAATGGATTATCTTCTGTCATCTGAAATCTATGAATTTATGCAACTCTTCCTCTGCCTTAAACACAGCCACACACAACAGAGATGAACTTTGAAGCTTCTGATTCACACCACGTGTTCGTGTTCGAAAATATTAATTTGGATTTCCCTTTAAGCCTCTTTCCAAACAAGTCTTGCCTGTTTGAAATAAACATTTTGGGCAGAGGACTAAAGAGGGTAAAACTAAATCAAAATGAAGTGCCCGTATTGAATCTGCTGTTGGCTATGATTGCCAGGCTTTAACCAGAACCATGAGCCATGGGCCACCAGTATAGTAGTTTTGGATTTGGCTTTTAATGAGTTTGCTGCTTGCTATATTTCTAAATTCTTTATACCAAATGAGTCCAAGGGAATGAGGCTGTCAGTATCAGCCTATAAATCTTTATCAGAGAGCATATCCTGCATATGACTTAAAAAAACAAAAACAAGAAGCTAAATGTAGGTGGATGTTGTAGATTAATACAATGAGAATGTTCAACCACAGTGTCAAGGTCTTAACGGAAATGCAGTGATATTGGTTTCAGGAAACATGCTGGACTTGGATGGTTCTCGGAAAACAATAGTAATAATAGAGTATATATATAATATATAGTATGTAATTTGTAGAATATTTAACATCTAAATAAAGAATTGTAGTATAAAATTTAATGCATGCTTTAATCTTTAATCAGAGGCCTCAGCGATGGGTGCTTCAAGGTTTGATTCTAGAGTAATCAAGGGGAGAAGTATGTGGAAATTAATACAATGTTATGTGAACACAAAATGCTGTAAATCAAGCAAAAAGCACTATGTTTTAAGTAAAGTTGATTTTATGTGAGCACATCATTTTTTTTTTGATCAGAATAAGAAATGTGTAATTGTAACAAGAAGCAAGTAATGATTGTACCAGAAGTATGTGAATGATTGTAACACAAACTTCTTGTCATGATGTAAAACTTATAAAGTTTTTTAAAAACACAGCAAAAGACATCTATGATGTAATGGTGTAAGAAAATAGTAATAAAAAGTTTTTATAAAAAAAACAGAAGTATAACAAGCTAGATTTTAATGGTGTAATCTTGAAGAAAGTACAACAGTAGGCCAAGAAGTGTGAGTTTACTCTTAAGAGGACACAGGCCCAGCTGTGTAGTGCAGGTACAAGATGGCTGAATGGGCAATAGGCAAGACACCATTAGAGTGGAAAATTCCCAAGTTTGATAGATGTCCAGGCATGAACTGACATGGCCAGACAAGTCAAGTTTACACCATTGTGTCATAGGTGAATAAAAGTTGAAAGGTGGGCAGGACTTATGACAATGTTATATAACACTGAAGAGTATAAAAGGAGATGCTTTGAGACTCTTTGATGACTCTGGCTTTGTTTGTCTGTCAAGATAATAAAAGCTCTATCTGCTGCCAACTTTGATGACTCTTGCGTGTTATTCTTTTCACCTGAATAATAATACTATTCGACCTAATTTGGACTTAATTTGACAAGTTGGATAAAATCTTCTGATCAAGATAACTTTTTTGACTGAGATCCAACAGTATTTTCTGCACATTCTGTACATATATTTTGATTAACCTCTTCAGGGAGCCATTGGGTTGTAATGTACTGCACCTGTTTACCACGTGGTTTCATTATATACCCAGAGACCAAGCAGTACTGCTTTGTTGGATTTACATAAACTGGCTCCATATTCCCTAAATGTATAATGGTACTGAAAGTAGATTATAACAAAGGGTCAGCCAAATACTTGTGAATCATCTTAATGATCATTTGTTTTATTGGTGAAAATGTACAGTTAATCAACAGAAATATGGATAAAATTGTACTTTTCATATGTTAAAAAATAGGTCTTCCAAATCTGCCGATGTCAACCTCCAACAGGAGGCTTCATCCTCTGGGGATCAGGAATATCTCCACATACTTTCATGGTAATCCAGCACAAGGACATGCAAGTGTTGTTCAGACAGTTTCTATTAAATAGGCCACCCTTAGCCACAAATTTGCCTTGTAAGTCATTCAAATATTAAAACCTTAATTAAGAGTTCTGGTAGTTTATCTGTGCAATTCAAAATAATGCTAACTGAATGGCTAGCCGATTGTCCTGAGGGAAGAGACCAAGCTACACTTTCTCCAGCATGATTCCACATGTATCTACTCCATTTGAATGGGCAGTTGTCACTTTACCACCCACTAAATTCCACCCGGCACAGCTCTGTGACACTACAGCCACAATGTGTTTTATATCACACCAGGAACGTTTCAGAAGCAGAGGATTTTAGAAGTGGACTGTTTTTGACCACCAGACTTCTTGCTCAGATTTGGTCATTTCCTCTTTTGTTTATGTGCTCCTACCATGAGTAAATAGGCTATGTAGTTAAATAGTTTCCATTTTGTCTGTTTTTAAGATCATACATTTGAAAAGGGTGTTTTATTCTAAAAGTTTACTACATTCTCTATGTTGTTTCTGTGTTGGCCTGTGGAGCAGAGCTGAAAGATGCCTTCTGTGACTCGACACATGGAATCACAATCACGTCACAAATGTGCCTGGTGGAATTTAGGCTTTGAGATTCTAATGTTTCATTTACTTGGCAAAACTGTTGCACTACCCATGATAACCACTGTGATGCTGTTGAGCAGTGGACAACTCAGAAGTTTTGATAAATAGACTCATCTTCTGCATAAATATCCACAAATTGATCTTGAATTACATTTTCATAGTTATCTTCGTCATCACTGCTTTCTTCTTCTTCTTTCTCCTCTTCATTTTCTTGTTCTTCTCCGACTTCTCTGTTTAACTCTACGCCCAAACAAGCCTCTTTGGGATTTATATAATCTGCATCGGGTCCTGCTTCCTCATAATCATGATCTTCATCACTTTCTGGGTCCTCATAATCATTACTCTCCTGTTCTTCCTCCATCCATGCTCCCTCTTTGAGGTTCTTGGTGTCCATTGGATCAGCATTCACATAGTCCTGCTCCTCGTCCTCATCATTGTCCTCTTCATACTCATTCCTGGCCCTGACAGACACTGAAATACAAGCAGTGGAAATGTGAGATGAATGTATTTATTTAAAATGGGTAAAATTGTGTGTCATAGTGAGCATTTACATTGAGTTTGGACGTGTACTTCAGGCTGCTCAGCTCGTCGTCTTCTCCTGCAGACCAGAAAGACTGGCAACAAGAACAGCACGAGCAGCAGCAGGATCCCACCAGCTACAGAGGAGAGCAGCAGCAACAAAGACACTAGGAGGAAAACATTCGATCAGTTCATCATTTTAAACATGTCTCATTATGTGTACAGTGGATATAAAAAGTCTACACACCCCTAAAAATGACAGATTTTTGTGATGGGAAAAAAAATAAAATGAGACAAATATAAATCATGTCCAAATCTGTCAGATTGTGAGGGCATCTCCTGTGTACAGCTTCAGGTCACCCCACAGATGTTCAATGGGATTTAGGTCTGGGCTCTGGCTGGGACATTCCAAAACATTAATCTTCTTCTGGTTGCTTTTGTTAATTTGGATGTATGCTTTGGGTCACTGTCATGCTGAAAGGTGAAATTCCTCTTCATCTTAGGAAATATCTCTAAGAAAATGTCAGGAAAATTCTACTAGAACAGCTGAACTTTATTTGGGATTAATCAGAGTCACTTTAAATGATGGCAGGTGTGTACTGACTACTATTTAACATGAGTTTGGGTGTGATTGGTTAATTCTGAACACAGCCACATCCCCAGTTATAAGAGGGTGTACATACTTATTCAACCAGTAAGTTTTTTTATTTTTATTTTTCCACCTAAAATATTTCAGTTTGTTTTTTAATTGCACATTAAAGGTGGCAAAAGTTCTGACGTGATTTATCTTTGTTACATCACAAAAACCACAAGTGCCACTTCCTTGCTCAAAATAATCTGTTTGATTCCAGCTAGTCTAGCAATTTCATTGAAACTGCACCAAAGTCAGCAAGAACTGATGTCCAGTCATCATTTTCCTAAAATACTGTCTGACACTGTATCATAGTACCTCTATTCTAAACTTTTCATTCATACACAAACTGTCATTCACACAGTTGTTGATTTTCTTCTGTTTGTGCCTAGTAACTTGAATGTTTTGAACCCCTGAACATGTAGTACCTTTTTTCTACCTTTTCCTTTAATTTCTTTTAAAAGTTGGAAATACTTTCTTCATCTACAGTATCTCTGTCTGACAGTATGATATACTGTATGTTGTGCATCATTTTGTTGAAGTTCTTCAGTGAAACTGTACACCGTTTACATTGTGAAATAGTCAAACTCAAGCGAAGTTGCCAATATTCTGTGAGAAATGACAAAAAAGAAGAAGTTCTGTATTCTAGTATCTGTAGGATCTGGTTTCTCTCTCTCTCTCTCTCTCTGTCTCTCTCTCTCTGTGTGTGTTCTTTCTCCCTCCCCCTTTTTGTCTTATGTCATTCTCAAATTTATATAAATTTATAATTTCTGTACTTACATTTAATGGTGACATTAATCGCTGCTGTCTCAGTAGAAGTGAATTTCCTTGAGGACAGTGTGACTTCATACACACAGCTGTAGTTTCCCTGGTGTTCATACTCAGCTACAGGGAAGTCAAAGGAGGCTGACTGGTTGACTGCTGGTTTGGTGTTGGTGATGTTGGAGCCAGAGAAGATGAGAATGAAATGGCCTTCTGAATAGCTGGAGTTAATGGAGCAGGTGATGACAAAGCTGTAACCCTTGGTGATCTCTGCACCTTCAGGACTCCAGACCAGCCCTTTGTTAGGAGATGTCAGGGAGATGCTGGGCTGCTGCAGAGTCACTGGGTACAAAAGGGACAGGAGGATGAAGAAAATATACACATGATGGATTTATAAATCTGTCAGATTCAGATTAATTTAGTTTTGAAAATAAGTTTACAGCTAAGGTGGCATCTGAAATGTGCAGGTTAAATTCTGATCTTTTACCAAAACATTACCAAGTTCATCCAGTTTATTTAACTGCTACACTGCAACTTTTAAAGGAAGTTTACAATTTACTGAATTCATTTTATATCTTTAAATTTATTTGAAAAACATCACTCATACACACGGGTTTGGATAGTTTACACATTAGCTCAATTCCTGGATGCCTTTAAGATTCTATTCACTGAGCCTCCCACTTAAAAAATGCATATTCCCAACAGATTTTTTTGTTTTGTTTTGTTTTATGACTATTTTATTTATTTGCTATTGTGCTTACCAGTGACAGAGAGACTGACAAAGTCACTTTGGGGAGACATGAAGTTTTGTCTTGAGCTGCTTTTCTCATACTGACACTGGTACAGTCCCTCATTATTAAAGTCTACTTGAGGAATACTGAAGGTAGCAGAGTTGGTACTTGATGTTTGGGTCTTTCTGAATGATCCTGAGGTCTTCTGCAGGATGAATGTTCCACCTAAAACCTGAGTCGAAATTGAACAAGTGATGCTGACGTCCTGACCCCAGGTAACCTCACCAACAGGATTCATGGAGATGCTGGGCTTTGGGAGGCTCACTGTAAAACCAGATCAATATTAGAGAGCTGAGCTATACTTATTTTGACTTTTTATTCTTCCCTTTGATTATTTACTCAAGTGAATGAAGCTCCAAGTTAAGAAAACATATCTTTTTTTCCTCACCAGTGACAGAGAGTCTGACAGAGTCACTTTGGGGAGACATGAAGTTTTGACTTGAGCTGCTTTTCTCATACTGACACTGGTACAGTCCTTCATTGTCAAAGGTCACTTGAAGAATTCTGAAGGTAGCAGAGTTGGTACTTGATGTTTGGGTCTTCCTGGATGATCCTGAGGTCTTCTGCAGGATGAATGTTCCACCTAAATGCCGAGTTGAGATTGAACAAGTGATGCTGACGTCCTGACCCCAGGTAACCTCACCAGCAGGATTCATGGAGATGCTGGGCTTTGGGAAGTTCACTGAAAAGAATAAAACAATACTCAGGTTGAGACAGTATTCTGTATTGCACCTTTGATCTTCATTTTTTTTCACATCTCAAGGAACAAAATGAGGTAACTATCATGAATTCTGTATTCATATTTATTCAAGTGGGGGTTTCCACTTGTCACAAACATATTTATTATCTGTGGCTGTGAAGTGAAGCCAACGTGCAAGTGCCAAAAACTGCAGTTCCTCAAATGACCTCTTGAGGCTGGCTACAAAACAATCTCCATAAGCCCCCATGTTATAATGTCACACAGAAGTGTTTACAGCAGAAATACACATGTTTACAGCCTGGTACAAAAAATTGAATTGAACTGAATTTCAGTGAGTCTGAACTTATGAATATTATGTCAGATATCAGAGATAATAAAGTATGTAAACCTTTGTGCCAAGACTCAGCATTGTGTCTTTTCCACCGCTCAGACTGCCAGTTAAACACTTATAATGATTATTATTGTAACATGAATCAGACAAGAGATTCAGAAATGTTCTCACCTGAACAGATCACACCAGCGTCCTCATTGTGTCCACAGTTGTGTTTCCCAAATCCTCCGTGCTTACACTCAGTTAGAGAACTTTCACTTCCTGAACAGGCCACCTCATCGAGCCAGATTTGTCCAGTTCCTTGACCAAAATGGGCTGTCTGAGGGGCACTCAGTGCTGTACCACAGTCCAACTGTCTGCACACCACTTGAGCATCATTTAAGTCCCAGTCATCATCACAGACTGTTCCCCAGACATTGTTGTGATAGATTTCAACTCTTCCAGAGCACCGAGTAGATCCAGAGCCAGCTAATCTGATCTGACTACCTAGTGTCAAAACACAGAAAACTAATCATTGACGGATAGAACACGTGGTCATGACAGAAACTGCTTTTGTAACACATTTGTCAAAAGTTATGATTAATTCACACACTTTTAATCATTCACACAGACTGTGAGAAACATCTAATACTTTACACAGTAGATCAAACATTTGATCAACATTTCACACTCTGCTGTTAAAGTCTAAAAACCACTGCAGTGCAGTTACCAGCTGTTTTCCAGTGCTGTGTCTGAACAGCTCTGACACACATCATAAGTCACAATGAAGAGGTGACAGAGCTGATCAAATATACAGAAAAGGAAAGGATACATTTATTCTAAATACTTTATCTAAAACTTTTCTCACCTGAACAGATCACACCAGCATCCTCACCATGGTTACAGTTGTGTGTCCCAAATCCTCCGTGCTGACAATTAGTTAGAGAACTTTCACTTCCTGAACAGGCCACCTCATCAAGCCAGATTTGTCCACTTCCTTGACCAAAACGGGCCGATCCAGGAGCACTCAGTGCTGTACCACAGTCCAACTGTCTGCACACCACCTGACCATCATTTAAGTCCCAGTTATCATCACAGACTGTTCCCCAGACATTGTTGTGATAGATTTCAACTCTTCCAGAGCACCGAGTAGATCCAGAGCCAGCTAATCTGATCTGTACACCTATCAGACAAATAAGACATAGCATACAATATTTTAATATCTTACACAGAATGTAACCTGAACACTAAAAGGATTTTAAACATCACACAGGAGAACTGACTGACCTGCAGCAGGTGACGTTGACATCAAGAGGAAAAAACCTATGAAGAAAAAAAACGTCACTTTGTCAAGACTCTCAGGTCATATTTCAGTAATTAGCACAGTTTGTCTCAGCACCTGAGTGGCTAAAGTCCAGCATACTGTACCCCTTTGGAAAGGAAAGAATTTGAGCCCTCTGTAGTGCTTGTTAAACAGTGCATAACCAGGATTCAAAGTAAGGCGCAAAGCACAAAGAGGAATGCAATGTCTCCAACTAGTGGTTGCTATATTTTTTTTAATTTTGAGTTTGAGTTTTGACTCTTTAAGGTTGCTGCAGCTGGTAGGTCTGGACTGTTGAATCCAGTCTAGAAGAGTTAGTATTGTGAATAAATGTCTGTAAAGTATGAGCACACATGTTTTTATGTTTAGCATGCGAAGCGAAATGGATTGTTTGTTCAGATAATATTACCATGAAAACAATGCTAATTTCCATTAGCGCATTAATGGTAGTTCCCATTATGTATTAACATTGAGTTAATGGTGTTAGTAGCTAGTTGTTTGTTTTTTAGCATCAAAATAATGGTTTAAAAATTGTAAGAACGTCTATCACAGAGCCATCTTTGGACAGCAGACAGAACATGAGCACTGATGACACATGAACACCCGAACAACATTATTGTAAGATTCATACATGAATCTGACACTAAGTCATATTTCAGGCGATGCATGTTCTACACGAGAGACTACAGAAATAGATAGAAAATAGTTGGTTAATGACGTTGGAGAGCTCTGTGTGTGAACACCTCTGCTATAACTTTCTGCAGTCTTCATTCTGGATCGAGCTTAGTGCTGAAACGTGAAGAAAAGTCTGAAACACTGGAGACAGCTGCCGAAAGCTCTCCACTAAAAATAACCTTACTGATCTTGATTGATCTTATTTCATATTTCTCCCTCTTAGAAAAGTTGTCCTTGTTTCTGTTTGAGATTCTCTTTTATATTTAAATAAAGAAGATCTATAAACTCTGCTGTACCATACGAAAAAACAAAAACCTGATTATATTTTGGAATATCTGTCTTACCCATGGCCAAATAGTGAAGGCTTCTCTGCTGTAAGTTCCCCATGGCTGACGAGGCAGCTCTGTATCATTTATCAGCAACAGCACAGACGACAGAAAACTCAACTAAAGACCACAGCGTTAAAGCTGCTTGTTCTTCCCAATACACTTCCTCTTTCTCTTACTGGTGTTTTTTTTTGTTGTTGCCTAGAACCCAGAACGGATGTGTTAAAAATAACCTGTTAACTTTTCACACTTCAGTTAAACACAAGTTGTGTTGTTTATGCTTCTTATAAATCTTCGATTATTTCATACTCACCATTCCGCTCCACTGCACACATATATTGATCGGCAGATGATTATCAAAGTATTTCACAGCAAAGCATGAATTCCTCTTTCTTTTGAAAATTGGGGACCTCTTTTGAAAAATCTCCTGACTTTTGATTTTGACTTAACAGTGCTTTGATTAAATATGAAACCAATACATAGAAACAATTATAATACTGTCCATCTGAAATCGCATGGACTGGCTAAAGATGTCCAGTGGCTGTCGAGCAGATTGAATGCATGGAGATAACCATAATTGTAGTTGTCTATACCACCAAAAGCTGATCCACTTCGTCCAACTAGTGGCGCCACTTCTCCAAGGCCAGCAGTTTGTCTGTCAGCATGCTGTGACCAAACTGAACCTACCCCAGTATCTGCAACGTACACCTCCACCATGAATTGTCTGGCCAGGCCAGGTTTGGTCAGGAGAACCAGGTTCCTCAATTTCAGCTCAGTCAAATCAATGAATCCTCAATGGGACACTGGATCATAGAAGTTATCCTGGACTTAAATAAAGGAAGTTGTTTAATAAGGGAGACCACATACCAACTAATACAGAGTACAGAAACAACTAATTTCTTTGATAAAGACCATTTTTTTGTGGGAAAGCATTTGTACACAGACCGTTACATGAATTAATCATTATATATGATTATATACTGTTTATATGCATGTCCTCCATTCTCTTGTATCTTTATCTTCAGTGAAGGGAAGACTAAGATTATGCTTTTTGTCAGTTTGTCAGCATTTGAAGGGTAACTGGAAGCAAGATGAAGGATTTTGACAAAAAACATCGAAGACTCCCAGAAATTACTGAAAACATATGAGCTATGCACACATCCAGAGTAAGAATGTCTCACGTTTAGAAGAACACTAGATCTTCACACTTCATTTGTGTGAAACTAGCAACAGAAGCAGCTTTTCTTCCTTTAGGCACTGGCAACGTACTTGGGCATAATTTCGCTTTGCATAGCTTAACAGTTTCTATGCCTAAGTAGTGCATAACTCATGTTAATGTACATATGTGGATCTGTTTTCATTGCAGTTTTAGTATTGTGATTGTTTCCAAGGTCTAATGTTACGTTGCTGTGTAACCCAATTTCTCTGCTACATCACTGACTTTAAGGTGGATCTGGATAAGGCCTCAAAAGTCACTCATAAGGCCTCACGTTTGACACTAAAAGTTTCACACCAAATGGATTCACCTCTGACAGACACGGTCTTTGCACCACCACAAGAAATGCACTGCAAAAGTGTCACTTCCTGTATCTGTGTCATGCTTGTTTACCCACTGGTGGTGTCCTTTGGACGAATAGCAGTATAAGTCTAGTCACGTGAAAAAATTATAAATACAGCACGTTCGCTGAACGTTCAGAAAGTGTTTAGCATTTCGTATCACTGGCAGGAATTGTAATATATATTATCTTTGGTCTTATGAAATCTATGAAACTATGCAACTCTTAACTTGGCTGTGCAGCTCACACACACCTCGAACTGTCCTTAAACACAAGCACACAGAACAGAGAGGAACTTTAAAGCCTCCTCTTCACACCCCACGTTCATACTAGTACCCACTGAAGTGCATGTTATTATTATTATTATATTGCAAATCAATCTGTAAACCTGTTACAGTATCCAGTAGCAGCCACTAGAGGTCATCACAGTACAGGTGTTTAAAAAAAGTGAGTCTGCTCTCCCACACCTACAGTCCTCCAATAACAGGATGTTTTTAGATACAGAGGGTGCATAAACCACATATTTTGTTCAGTGTAGTTATTTTGACACATTTTCAGTCCTGAGTTCACAGTCTGATCAGCTTCAAGTAAAACATGATATATTTTGCAATAGATAACACACTGCTACTACACTATATATTATTTTCTTTCTTGTATTTCTTGCTGTCCAGTTTATTTCCTGCACTTAAAAGACGAACTCCCATTCAAAAATGTGCCTGTGCAGGATATAAGATGAAGAAGCCTTAATAGAGAGATGGCGCTCACTCACACTGCGTGTGCATGCTGAGCCGCACTGACAGTTCAGTGAGCCTCATAGCGTGAGAAGGCTGAGGAAGTGAAGTGACTGGTGTGAGAACGCTGCCACCGCAGCCCTGTGGCAGCTCAGCCAGAAGCCTTGCGGTAGTCTCGATTTTGCCCTCTGAACCCCATTTCAACCTGCTTTCAGCTTCCAGTCCGCTGTCGCCTCGCTCAGACATTTAGAGCTCTTCAGAGCTTCTCTTCTACAGAAACTTCTCATTTTTTCAAGAAGTGTGTGGGTAAATAAGCTTTTCGCAATGGTAAGGCTCAATCTAAGATACGAAACAATGCCTGGTTACTTCGCTTTCCATATGAAGTTTGATAAATGTCACATGATTAACAGACTTTCATTTCTGCACAAATAAGTACAAAGGGCTGCTCTTGGTTGTGTGGAATGGTTGAATAGACTACTTGAGGAAAATTCTGACGTACTTTAACTCTACTTGAGTTTTTCCAGTTTATGCTATTCTGTATTGTAACTCCACCCAAGTTCAGAAGAAAATTAGCCCCACCTTTACCAGCTGCAACATCAAAGTAATGGAAACAGTAATGCATCAATATCAATCCACTATACAGTGTATTATTCATAAATGGACCCTTTTGCAAAATTAGTACTTTTTGCTATGGTATATACTGATGCTAATACTTTAGTACTTTCATTTAAAGCCCCAGTCTGTCAGATTTAGGGCACAGAATATGTCAGAAATCAAATATAATATGCATAACTGTGTTTCATTAGTGTGAAAATAAGAATTAAAGTGAGATTACAGATGCTGCAGATCCTCTGCCACGGAGTCCACCATGTTGAACCGCCATGTTTCTACAGTAGCCCAGAACAGACAAAATAAACACTGGTTCTAGATAAGACGTTTTGCTTTTTTTTATGCATTTCACGGCCACTGTAGTTTCTCCATGCTAGGAAGGAGAGGTTGAGTCGAGGGGGTTGCAATGAGCAACTACACAGCTAGATGCCGCAAAACTTTACACACTGGTCCTTTAAGTCCCTGTTTCTCAAACTGTGAAATAGTTTTAGAAATCAACATATTACAAACGTTCAAATGAAAATAAACTATGAAGTGAACTAAAATGTGACAGCGAGTCAGGAAACAGAGGTAAAACGTTTCAAGAACTCTGCAATCGTGGCTCCAAACAGGAAATGAAGAGGTGCGGATCAGGAGGACCTCTTTTCAACCAAATGAGCTCTAGTTCTGGTTCCATTCAATAAATAATCATCTTATTAGGAAAAGACTGAAATGACCATAGACGAACAAAGATAAATAAACTCCTATCGACCAATCAGCATCCCGTACTGCCATACTGGCAAGTTAGGCACGCGTGGTTTAATGTTAGGTGTGTGTGTGACGATGTGTGTGACAAAGTGGCTGTTAAAAAGGTTAGCATAGATGCTGCTACCATCATTTTATTTCAGAACTGGAGAGTATTTCAATACTTTATGGAATGAAAAGATGTTTTCACTCTCGCTCTGACTGGTTTCTGTAAAAGTTTGACTACGTTATACGCTTCCTTAATCTGATTGGTTGAAGTTTGCCCATCATAGATGGTGATAGACAGATGGCCATAGCGTGCCTGCCCTTTTTCAAACAGTTTCCAGCAGTGACTTCCCAGATGTTTCTGTGTAACCTACAATCTGATGCAGTCAGGTTAAATACTACTAAACATCAGAGCACTTCCTCCTCACTGACGTCGGCTATCCATTTTTAGAACTGTGACATTCACTGTAACTCATCTTGTAGCACGGCATGCCTCAACTGTAAATGCACTAGTGGTGTGTGAGCGAGTGTAATGCTCACTGACCGATATCTTCATCTGCTGCTGGAGCTCGAATACACACAGGCACGCAAGCACACACACTCACGTGTTTAAGGATTTGATATTGAGGTTTTGGTAACATGCTGGTGAGTTAAAGTGAAAAGTTCCTTCATGCTTTCTCTTTCTTGATCTGTGCACACACACACACGCACACACACAGCAGGAGGTTGCCCGAAAAAGGTTACTAGAGGTCATGTTTGAGCGGCAGAACTGAAAAACAGGAAGAAAGTGTTTCGTAGGTGATTAAGAGGAAGCGATGGCAGAGTAAGTAAAGACAGAGATTCCTTCATTTTATTTTACAGCACTAGTGCTGTGTTCCTCAACACACACACACACACACACACACACACAGTGCCCAACAACTGAATGTAATTCGGACCGACAGCTAGCCTTCACGCTCTGACGCACCTCGCCTCCCAAAATGGACGCAGAAGGCCTGACACACACACACACACACACACACACACACACACACACACACACACACACACACACACACACACACACACGACTAAATGGGCTTTCTGTCCACAGCGGCTGAAAACCCAAAACATTAAGTGGAGGAGGTGGAGGTGGGGATGAATAGTTGAAGGGGGGATTAGGATGATCAGGGTGTGTTCAAACCAACAGACAGACAGAGATCAGACAGAGATACACAGGCAGACAGACAGTTCACCAGTTGTTAAACAAGGCAAACAGACCAGCAGGTGGTACAGAGGAAAATATCTGTAAGGTAAACGTCCTTGCATCATTTAGTGACACTTATCCACTATCCACAAGTAGCTGAGCTCACATGAACAGACGGTAAATTCTCTGAGAAACTTCAAAGTTATGGGACTTAAAGAGAAAGAATAGGAAATATGGTGTAACATTGTCCTCAAGTGATGTCATTTGAGTCAGCATAAGTTGGGGCAGAAGATAACAAGTTTGATTTTTGAATGACAAGAATCTGAAGGCATAGAGTTCCCAGAATTCTGTCATCTGATCCCCAATTTCTACTTGAGGCTAATAGCGCACTGCTTCATTAGCATAACACACCAGAAATCTCAGACTTTTATGATATATAATAGAAGTGGAGAATTTGAAGTGGAGACCACTTCAAATTCCCCCGGGCACGTGGAATTTGGGGGGTAATAGTGACCTGCAATACCACGAGTGGGGTTTCGAGGTTACAAGAGAGACACCTGTCAAACCGTTGAAACCTCCAACTGCAAACAGCCTGCAAAAATCAACTAGGAAAAATAATGGGATGATTTGGGCTCTCCTGCTGGAAACTTTATCAACAAACAAGAAGCCAAAATTCTTGCACCCTCAACAGAGGAGATTTCATTTAAATCAAGGGGGTGGCTGATGGGAAGTAGTGCAAGAGAGTAACTTAATATAGATAAAATAGCCAACAGCAGTAGATGTACACTTTTGTTCAGCCTTATAAAAACAGGACTTTGCCAGCAATTTCATAGACCCACATACCAGAAAAATGATAAGCCTTCATCCTGACCTGACAAATTTGCACTATGGAGTCTCCGATGATCACAGCTGTGAAGTGGGGTGCCAGGGGAGGGAGAGGATGGAGAGCAAGATGCGAGGGGGTGTAACCCTCAATCCCAGGGTTCCCTCACAGAGCCAGAGTGACTACTTTGGGGGGCAGCTTTCATCCCAGCTCGTCAGACCAGTGAGCATGCCTCTGTAGGGACATGACAGGGAGTGGGACTGGCCTTTGCTTTGGGTTTTTTCACCCGTGAGGAGCCACGGAGAAAACCTAGCTGACATTAAGTGAGAGGCGGGGTACACCCTGCCAGTTCATCACAGGGCACATAGAGACAAACAACCATTCGCACTCGCATTTACACCTACAGGCAATTTAGAGTCACCAACTGACCTGCATATCTTTGGACTGTGGGAGGAAGCCCAGAAAACCCAGAGAACCAGGGACATGCAAACTCTAACAGAAAGACCCCAACTGGCTGGGAGGTTTAAACCCTGAACCTTTTTGCTATGAGGCAACAGTGTTAACCACCCAGGTTTGTTTATGAACAAAAAGAAAATGTGCATTAAAAATATGGATGGAGACTGTGTAGCACTTTGTTTGACAAGTATGTTTATGCGTAAGTGTCTTTTACAGCACATTTTAAATGACCAAAGTCCTCCTCTGACAGAAAGGCAAGCTCCATGTTAACATGGTTATTTATGCTCAGAATCAGCTGGCTGTTTAATTTGAATTCAATTTCTGGACATGACAAGCCATGTGAAAGTTGTGCGTCAACCACTTTCTGCCATTTAACCTCTTTATTGGTAAAAGAAAATGTAATAAAAATGAAGCCATAATGCTGGCTAGTCAGAGAGAGAGCACTCAGAATGCACCACCACAGCCTTTCAAAATGCAGTTATAGACAGGTCTGCAGCTTGGCTGAGGGTCGCCAAAAGATTTGGAGAATAACAATATCCCGTCCAGGAAAATTAGGACTTTGTACAAGGAAGCACTTCATTGCCATGAGTCAAACTCATGACCGCCGAGTTAGGACCATTAAATCTGATCAGGCTGCTGCAGAATGCCATCAGAGATTACATGACTATGAGTGTCTATCCGGCTAGGTGGCCAGCAATGGCACATTTTATGTGTCCAGTTTGTAACTTTTCACATTCGTCTGGCAGCTTTGCTACTCATTAATCATTGAGATCTTTTTTGAATTGGAATTTTTCTATTTTTTCTGAGCTCATGAAAAGTTGACATTAAATAGACATGTGCTTCTTCATGATGCATTGCTCTAGATTAAACTACTTACCAGTATACAAGTATAAAGTAGGCTAAATAAAATTGGCACAACCTTAAACATGAGCAGTGAAGCGCAGCATACACACTAATGCAGCAGTAATATTTATCCAAAAACATCATATTTAATAGCAAAACACTGACAGGGAACATTTTACTTCACAGTCAGTGCTTTTACTTTTGATACTCGGTACATTTTACTGATAATACTCACATGCTTTTACATAAATAAGGTTCTGAATGCAGGACTTGACAGTGTGCTGTTTCTGAAGTAGCTTTCATATAGTCAGTTACATATAATTACATCCATCCAATCATTTTCTGTAACTGCTTATCCTCAACAGGGTGCAGGGGGACTAGGACTTAGGGCGAGAGGCTGAGTAAACCCTGGACAAGTCAATGCCAGAGATACGTTTCATAAAATGCAAAACAATGAACCAAATGGTGAAAGTAAGAAAATGTTTCACAGGTTGATAGAAATGAATATTTTTGATGCTATTTTCCACATTTGTCTGTTGAACACACCTCATCCCTCCAATCTGAGCTCTTACAACCTCACAATGAAGTGTTTTTTAAAATTCTTATGTTACGTTGCCGTCATTGTCGACCATAGGACGCACCATGAAAAGAACGAGTTAGAAAAGTGTTCATGATGCACAGAAGAAAAGTGGGATCTGAAGAAAGTAGAGGAGAAAAAGAACGTAGAGGGGAAAGTGATTTAGAGAGCGGTTGAGGTATGTAATAGAGACAGTGAGGTGTGATTTAGGGCCTGGAGGAAAATGGAGGAGTGGGGGGCTGCGTTCTTGGCAAAGATTGAGTGTCATTTAATGCGGGAGTGAGTGGAGAAATTATTGCATGGCTGCTACACTAGCTGACGATAGATGTGACACATTGCTCATATGGCTGCTATCCCAGCTGAATGGGAATTACCCCATTAACGCAAGCTGAATTCTAACTGCTACAGCACATATTGGGCCGGTAGCAAAGAGCTGAGCTGGCTAATGACTGTATGTCACTGTAATGGTGCGTCTCTATCAAGTGGCCCTACCTCTGTGGGACACTTAGCTCTTCATCGCCCCACCTGGCCTCGACTCTTCTTCATCCTGCTGCCGGATGACCTTCCAGCTGCTGCTTAAGATGAAAAAATCATCTCTGCGAGAGATTCCTCACATCGTACATTCCTCACTGCATCACACGTACATTTTAGACATCTGCTTTTAAGCTACCTCACATGTGGACAGATGGTATATATATTTTTTTGCTTTACTAACAGTCTCATCTAAATGTAGAAAGGTTCTGATTACCCCTTTCACACGACTTTGGGACAATTTGCTCTAATGATCCAGGTGCTTCCCATATAGAAGGCAATTCTCCCCAGACATCCTTCACTGGAATGTCTAAGAGCTGTCACCATATAGAAACATGGATGTGTTTATATTTTGGGTTCCACATCCTTACAATGCTCCAGATATGAATGTTTTACACCATGCATAGCAGAATTGGACCCAGCCCTGATCTTGATTGAGGTCATTTTTGCAGGTTCAACATACCCTGGAGGAAGCTTTGGCAATCCACCACCGGCCCTGTCTTGGATCACCAGCTATGTGTGAGAAGGGATATCAAATTCAGGGTATGAAATAAAACGCTTTTGATGGCAGTTGTTGGGGAGGGAGTGTAGGGCCCCAAAGATGTGAGGGAACTTATTGTGGTGATTAAAGTTTCTTAAAATAACTTTTATTCCTTCTAGGAATTGATTTCCAACGCTATCTCCAGAGAGGATATGAACATTACAATTCAACAAAACCCAAGACTACGTTCAATGACAACGCTGATAAAGGTATTATCGTGATAAGATGACTTTTTTGACCACTTGCTTTATTCATTATTGTGCATGTTGTTTGTTGTGACAGTCCTGCACTAATATCCAGGGTGTGCATAGCAAAACTTTGGTGAAGGTTGCCTAACAGCCTAATCAAAGAAGATCAAATAGTTAACTTTTGCAGATTGCAGTTTTCCCGTGAGTTAGTCGTAAGATGACAGCATTAGGTATTCATCCAGTAACCCAAAGCGAAATGGGTACGTACGAGTGACAAAGTTCTTTAGTAGCCAAAACAATTATGATGAGAGCAAAAAGAGGAAGAGATGTGACACACTGGAGAACAACAAAATATCAGATCAGCTGTTTGTTTCCTGTTTCCAACCAAACTTTGTATTTTTCTTAACTCTCACAATTGTTTCCTTACCTTATTCAAGTGTTTATTAATGGCACCGTGAAAATGAATCCTTTCTAACCTTGCAAAGTAGTCATTTTAACCCAAACCACAACCACAACTCAAATTAAGAACTAAGTTCTAAGTGTGCATAAAGCTCAGCAAACCATAACCAGAGCTTTGTCACGTAAAAAGATCTATTTTTACACAGTGGATTATAGCGGGTTTGAACAGTGCAGACAAATGATGTAATCCTGCCCATAGGGAAAATGCTTCTATGTGTCATTCTAGATGTCAATCGATACACTTTGTCGTTTAATTTGGAGGACTTAGGAGTCATGTGCAGAGCACAGACTGTTTTCCTGCTATAATGTAATTGCGGTATGACAGTCAGGCTAACTGTATGCAGTCTGACTGACAAATACTTGTGGCTTTAGACTTGGTCTCACAACACATCATATGAACTACATTATTTCAAGTGTACTGCACCCTTTACTCTCCACCTCGCTACTTGCTTGACACAAACACTGGCATTGGACATACATAATACTGGACCGTGGTTGTGACTCCATTGCAAAAGCCTTCAAACTTAGCTAGAGATTGGGTTATACATTATAGTGAACAATGAGTCATGCTTATTTTTTTTGCTGAAGTCACGTTATTGTTGCATCATGGTGCAGCTTGAGAGATGGGTTTACTTGAATGCATCACACGGCGAGAAGTTTTCAAAATGCTTGCAAATGCAGTGTGTGCAAACATAAGACAAATGAAAAAAGCGTTCCTGCTCTACCTCAAACAAATTTCAATTCTCAGCAGGCTAATTTTCATGATATGCTGAAATGAGCTGACTGGATGGTAAGAAAGTCAACCTTCAAATGTATAGTATGTTTTGGAAAATGTCCAGCAGTAATGCTAAGCGTATGTTAATTTAGATTTAGCACCTAAATAAAGGTTTGATTACTGTGCGTGTAGTTCTGTGCTGTCATTGGTTGGATGCTGTGCATCCAGCTCTTACGGTACCTAAAGTGTAAGTGAGGAATCTTTTTTTCTGGCACTTGGCTGTACATTTCAGCCACTTACATCACATTCATCTTTATATCTAATCACAATAAAGATGGCTCCTCTGGGTATTACTGCTATATTCAGGGGGACTGGACTTCCTAGTTGTTCCCCTGAGATTCTATCTATCTATGCTTGATACCGAGTGTGAGTCTGAAAGCAGTAGGCTATCTGTCATTCATGCTATTAGTTCATGGTTATCATCAGCGGTGGCCAAGGCCATTAGCCCAAAGACATTAGCAGCAGCCATCAGCAAAGCCATTAACTCCTCTCCCTGCTAAAAGGCTACTGTCCCTCACAAAGACTCATTAATGGTAGGTAAGGAGAGATGGGCATGGTGGGAGACAAAGAAATGGAGAGACAGAGGGAAAAGGAAGAAAGAAAGCAGGGGGGGTAGGGGGTGAGAGGTGGGTGAGAAAAAGAAAGACTGAGGGAGAGAGGGCGCAATAAGGCGGAGAAGGGAAGACTTAGATCATTTTAATTGTTCACGGTGTCATTTCCCTCCACTCCCAATCTGCAGTTGGTGTAGGATGTACACACACAGTGTTATGTTACTCTAGTTTTTATATTGTCCTGGTCTGAGATTGGCATGGTTTTAAAGGGTAAAATAGAGAGTTGGAGTTTATTTTCCATGTGGACCGGCCTTATACCTGAACTGTTTCTTTGTAAAAATGAGATATCATCAGCCTAAAAATGTGTAACTCTACTAAAGTGACAAGAGACATATGAGAGAAAACCTCAAGGTAACTGTTAAACTGACTAAACAGCTCTTGGACTTTTGCTTTAAATATAACTGATGCATTCAAAAGTTGTCTCATTGCTGAAATACTGTCAGTAAATATAAGCAAACATCTTTTTTTTTTTCTCTTCAGCTGCTTGGTCTTACAGGTCTCAGGAAAGTATTGCAGCATGCATTGTATGGACGGCAATGTAATGCTGGACAGGGCACCAGACCTTCACAAGGCAAACACTCTCCTGCTTCAGTCATTTCACAGTTTTATAGTCCTGTTCCTTTGACTGAATTGCTTTAAATTCAGAAATTCTGTGGGACCTGTGCAACCGCTCTCATCTTCAACAAGGTCTACTCTACCATACACAGAATATACAGTTTATAAAGCAGAAGCAGAACCATCAGGATATCCTGTTTGATACAGGATTGTCATGATACAGACAAGTCAAGAACTGTCTGTGCATAGCAACCACATTACGCTCGAGGTTGTTAAATTAATCATGGTTAAGATATGGTTAGGATACAGGAGCTGCAACAGTTGAATAATGTTAGAGAAATGTCGTGGTTGTGGTTCATTGGCAAACATTAATTGCAGGCCTGTGGTAGGATGGAAAGGGCATTGATAAAAAATGTTGGCTTTAGTTGGAAATGAGTTGCAGCAATATCCATATGGACACAAATCCTCAGGATCCCATCTGATTTTAATAATAAACTTACGTCACCAACCTCTCTTGCTGGAAACAGGCATGTTACCATTACCTATTCTATGACTGGACAGGAAACTCTAGGACTAAAACACAGAGATGACTAACCAAATTAATCAAATTTGCATCTCTTGTGTGGTTAGGAGACATGTGAACATTTCTCAATAAAGAGACAAGAACCATTTTTTCCAGTGTCATGCAATCACAGAATTAGTTATGACCAACGACAGCACCACACAATCATCCAAGTGTAGTCATGCAATTCCCAAAGTCACAATTTACTCTTCAAATAAATCTTGATCTTGATAACAACAGAATCTGCAGCAAGGTTAATTTGTGGAAACTGGCAAATGACTTGACTTACTTCTCTCCAGATAGTTCATAGCAGCATTTTTTACACCCTTCAGATACCCGAACACCGCCCTAAACTTTCTCTAAGTCTTCAAACCACAGTAGATTGCATTAGTCAAACCAATCCAGCAGGTTCATTGTTCCATGACAAGAACAGAATCTGTAAAAAGGTTCAACAGTTGGGCCAGAGACTTTCCAGCACACTAGCGCAAGCATTCCCAGAAGGCTGAGCAGTGTGATACCTGACAAAAAGATTACACCCTCCAGCCCCCTTTTTTAAATTTGGGATCTAAATGTGGAACCTCCACAAAGCACAAAAGACGTCTTTGTAAGAAAAATCGGCCATATATTTTTACAGTTCTATAATGTGGACTGCACACAGAATATCCTCCCCTCTATATTTGCAATACCTTTTATCACCATCGTAGCTAAATTGCTAACATTAGCTACTGTACTGGTAAGACTACATTCAGGAATTACTGGTGTAGTTCAAAGAGCGTGTTTGACACTTCACCCAGTTTATATGTGGAAAAGTCACCGCAATCCGTCAGTCCTCCTTGCCAACTCTTTGGTGAATTGTCCCCCAGTAAACAGCCTCCACATGTGGTGAGGGCCGGTTAGTTCCTGAGCAACCCACATTGTTAGAACAAATAACAGTAATGTGGTAGTAGGAAGTGTCTTATGTGAAAAAAGATCTTCCAGTTTATGTGGTTAAGTCAGCGCGACCCAGTCAGTCCTCCCTGTTGACTCTTTGGTGAACTGCCACCTGTAAAACAGCCACCATTTCCAGCAGCGAAGGTCGTAAAGTCCTGCTGTTCACTGATGGTGATTATGTGATGTGATTTGAACTCAAATCGGTGGGTCAGGATCCCTGTTAGAAGACATTCTTACAGTGTCCATAAGATTGCAAACCTGGGAACACTTTGTTGGCAGAGCAATTTTTAGATTTACAGTGGAAACCAGGTGGAAACCTGCAAAAAAAAAAAAAAATCACATGATGCCACTTGTGTTTTTTTGATGACAACTTGAGCTAATTTATTTTCCACCTTTTGATTAATGATTTTAAAATGATGGGTGCTCATCTAGGCACTGTAGTGCTTTGGGCACTATGGGGTATAGTTTAAACTACGTCTCATTTCTATCCTTTGAGTTATTTAAAAGTACCAGTATTGCTTTATTCTTTTCCAATATGTAATATGTAATTTTTGAGTATTTCAAGTCATTGTACAAGTGCTGCTTATGATGCATATAACCAACAACACTCCATAAAAAACAGAGTAGACCTGAAGGGCAACAAAAGAAGTTCAGCCTGAGCATGAATGCATGAGAAAGATGTAAGAGAGCGATGCACAGGCGTGATGGAAGAAGAGAAAAGAAAGGACAGAAAAGGGAGGGCAGTGAAAGAGAGAAAAATAAGGGAGGTGAGTTTACCCTTTGACCCAACGTTCCATTCTATCCCAGAATACTTTGGGGGCCCCCTGACAGACGCTTAATGCCTCACATGGACGCACATGAATGTATATTAGCTTGTGCACACACACACACACGCACGCACACACACACACACACACACACACACACACGCACACGCTAACACATTAACACACACTCCTGCAGTTGATCTCTGTTGTGCTTACGGGGGTGGTTGATTTCATTAGCAGAGAGATCAGTGTGCTAAACCATATTAGCTCTCATCTCTGCCTCTTTGTACTTTTTCTTCTTCTTCTTCTTTCTCTCCTTGTGTTCAGGTTGACTCAGAGAGACGAAATAACACGTGAATGCGCCCTCACACACACAAAAAAGCAGACAGACAACAACCTCAATGTCAATAGGTTTGTTTCGTAGCCAGGATCAGGTGGTTCTATGTAGGTCAGAGGGAGAATAAAAAGAGAGAGGAGCCATGTGTGGGTATCCTCAATAATTAATCAATCCTTTTGCTTTCTCTGCCTCTCTCTCCGCCTGGCACAGACATGAGAATAAATGGATAAGCTTGGAGGTAGTCAGGCATACAAACATGGGCAGAAGAAGAGACAGTCGACTGCACATCAAGCTGTGGAGTTTATTTGTCCTCGGGGAGCATTTAGCTTGGATAATCACCTCAAGGAGCTTTTAGCAAGCTGCTGTCGTCACCACTGTGTCAAAATTCAGATTACGTGTTCAAGTTTCTCCATTTCTAAGATGGATATTTTCTGTGAAGGTCACACGAGCTAGTTGTTTTTGAGGAACGACGTCAAGTCCCGGTACTTTGATCTGCAGTATCCTCATGTGATCTCAGTGAGAAAAAGGGGGAAGCCACAAGGGTGGCGGGTTTCAGAGAAGGGTGGTGCTGCCGAATGATTGACGTCTACACCCGTAGTGCGCACTTAAATGATCTCTCACACACACACACACAGACGCAGTCTGGTGACACAGGATATCCTGCTGTAGGCGTCAGCCTCGGGAAGAGGAAGTGCAATCTGCAAACGCTGATGGGAGAGAAGCTTCAGTTTGTGTTTTTTCTCACTATAAGGCCAAAATATGAGAATGGAGACACCACAAACACAACAGTTAGGACATTTATTGCCTAATTAATAACATTATATGCAGATAATCTTGAATGAATTATTGAGCTGACACTCTAATATACCCTCAGTCCTGTTGGGATTGAGTGATATTTAAGTCTTTTCCACCCAATTTAAGATACACGGAGGCTTGGAGGTCAGTGGCTCTACACTTCATGCTATGCTGCTGTTGTAGATAATCTTCTAGCGCCATTTATGGATGTGTCTGACATTGTTTGTTGTTTTGATGTGCCGTTAAAGTCAGTTGACCTAAGAAAATTCATTCATGGAGTTGGTTAAGGCGGATAGATAGGTCAAACAAGCACAGGACTTTCCCGTCTTGTCTAAAACCAAAAGTCAACATTGGCTTATTTCAAGTTACATAAGTGAGTCAACTTTGGTTATGTCAGGTACGTAACATTTCTTACAATATATACCTCAAACTAACCAAGAGAGGTTTGTGCCTAAACGTAACCCAAGTGCGAGCATTTCACAACAATAACCACACAAGCATTATTGTGAAAGTCTAACCAGGCATTGCATATTTATTATTGCCACCTTGACTGGATGTTGCATACTTATTGTTGCTAACAGGGGAACAGAAATGACACTAGAGGGATACCTACAGTGTCATAGTTGCCTATGGCATTACCTCTAGAGCCTGATGTCAAGTGGTTGTGGTATTAATTCAGTGTCAATGGAAAGTTTATCCAGCATAGTGCTTTGTGATTTACAATATTGTGGCAAGCAGCTCGGAGTGAAAGTGAAAAAGTAGCTCTCAACAATGTCATTTAGAAGTGGTTGACAATGTTAAATCATTTGACATGTTCATTTTATTTTATATATATTTTATTTTTAGAATATAAATTATTTAAATTAATTATATAAATTAATTAAATATTCTACAATAAAATTTGAGGCACACATGTCGCTATATACACTATAATATGAGATATTAGCTCATTAAAAAAAATGTATGTGATTATTACTTAATAATGACACAGAGGGGCACCTGGCATGCCTTGCACCAGAATGGGGTACTTCTTCCTGATCCTGGAAGGGTTTGTGGTTGGTCCGAGACAGGACTGCCTTCCTCTTCTGAAAATAAATAAATAAAACTACTATTTCCACCACACCTCTGCATTGTCTTTGTTCACCGACACAAAGGCAGACTTTTGAAGGGATTGAAAAGACTAATATAGTTTGGAGTATTTGCTTTATTGTGACTTTATGTGACTATTTACTTCTACCCTCTCATCTGTTTATTTTACATGGGCTATTATATGTTTACTTTGCCATGCTATAATGGTCACAGGGAAAATACACAGTGTTATCATCATAGATACTGTAGGTCTGTGTGGATAACTGGCAAACGGTACACATAATACAACAGATCTCCAATCCAAAATCACATTTCACTACTTTGTTACCTACACTTCTGTCCTCTGATGTCCAAAACTCCTCTCATCCTCAGGACTCAGACCCAGAGGTCACCATTTTCCTTCTTCACGTCGATTTTTCTTTGCCATATCTTTATCCCGTCTTTGTCGTATTCGTTTTTTTGACGGAAATCATGAACAAGTAGACAACAAGAAGCTCACAAGACTGAGGCGGCCACCGTTTTTTTTTTTTTTTTTCTTTAAGGATTGATGAACAATATGATATTTGGGATCATATATGCGCCTGAGGACCTCAGACGGTTCAGTTTAATTCTGTGAAATTGTGAATATTATAGCAGAAATTTAAAACCAATACAACAACTTTACTACTTTACAATAGCGATGGCAGATATATTTTTTTAAATATTTACACACACTGGTAGGAAATAACACTGTTGACAAAGAGGTCTGAGATCTTTTGATGCATTTGTTGCAGAACTGGTTTGACAACTGTGTTTTCAATTATTGATGTGTTTCATGTCTCCGTGAAACATTTTTGTCTGGGTGACATGAAAAATTAAGCTCAATTACCCAGAACTGATTTGGTGCTGCTTGTGAATGATGTGTTGGGGAAAAAAATGGTATAGAGAAACAAATAAGTCTTCCATAGTGATGATAAATAATGTCTCAAATGGCAAGAAGTGATTTTGTTTTTACAACAATAGTTGTGTTTCCATCCAAATTTATTGCAAATTTGAAACAAATTTAAAAAGTAAATCTGCAAAAGTAAATGTAAATGAACGTTTGTTTACATCCACCACCATTATGTGATTATTAAATTGGTTCATCCATATGAATTTGTCTCTTCCCTCCATGGCTGCCAAATACATCTATATGCAGACATATACTATTTTGTACTGTGTTGTTAATTCTGTTCAATTAGACATTGAAAAACTGCAACTGGTGTGCATTGCAACATTATCTTATTAGTTTAATCTTACTTACTTACTTAAACTTACTGTAATCACCATCTCTACTGTCAATGGCTTAACTATTGGAAAGGCTACAAAATATAATTGGCATCTTGGCAGTCACCACACGAGGAACCTTGTTGGCAAACTACGAGGAAAGACTGTTTTTTTTAATACAGAAACTAAACCTGCTTTGCTTTGATTTGTAGGAAGACGACTGTTGAATCAAGTCTGGACTTGGGGAAGGTATCTCATGCCAGGACTGATCTTGGAAAGACTATTTTTAGTATTCAGCTGTTCAGTTCAGCCGAACCTCTTGCAAAGTGACCTAAAACTGAACACTCTTATACCTCTTGGCTATAAGAGTGTACCGCTTAACCATCCCTCACCTGCCTGTAACTGTTTTCCCAGTTTTAGTTTGGGTTGGAAAAACATAATGTTGCTAAAAAAGAGGGCACAAGAAGATGGAGTAATTAAAAAAGCGAGCCTCAAACATAAGAGCACATAATTGAAATCTGTCTGCATTAATGTGAAGGTTACATCAAGGTTACAACTAAAGGAGCAATGACGCAAACTGAACACATCTCAAGTCAGTGTGAAAACTTTTGTACAGAATTATTTTTTCAAATTTGTTGTTTCGATCAACACTTTTAATTTGACACTTGAACATGCACCTAAAAATACATTAATGGTAACACAGCTAGTGACTGTTTTCGTGCATGCCACTACCACCATGCTGCAGGTTAGGTATTGGCAGAAACACTACTTGGTTAGATTGTGGTTGTTGTTACGAGAAACCAATATTGACTGTCGGTAGAAAATGGCATGCAAACAGGAGTCTATGGTCACGCACTTGGTATGAGTCATGCACTTCGTTGACTCGTTCTTTTACCCAGACCACCTAAGAGTGGTATAAAAATGTCACAACATTTGCACAGCCGCTAGAGGTCCTCATCAGAAAAAAATACAATTTAGTTTAAGGAATGTTGTTATTCTCACAAGAGTCTCGGAGAAACAGAAGGTAGGAAGCACAGGAAGTAAAAAGGGAGTGAGCAGGGACGTAGCGACGGCGGCACGGAGGGAGGGGAAGCTCGATGCCTGAAGCAGATGGGGAATAAAACAATGGGGGAGCTGTGACATGATGGGATTCCCCTACATTCCCCTGTTTGGCTGGGACAGAGAGGCCAGCAGTGACAGCAGTGTATTTACACACAGCCTGCTCGTCATATGCAGGAATGAGAACCAAAGGGCGCACATGTTTGTGCCTGTACACAGAGGGTTTATTGTTACAGGACATCGATAAATCAATAAAATGAAATCTTCTGCAAAAAGAAAGTTAGCAGCACGACCTTTTCACTGAATTAAAGACGCAGAGTGCACAACTGCTGATGTGATGAGAGGCTGCAGTTATGAACACATTGTGTAACTAGTTGTGCAGCGCAGAGCTGTCTGACCTTACACAACAGACCCAAATATTTCCGCAGACACACACACACACACGCACACACAAACACACACATTCAGGCATGTTCTCACCCACATTACTCCTACTGTAGTAATGGGGTCACAGAAAGCTAGCTGAGAGCTCTGCTGCTCTCCTTTGTCTACAGATGGTTTCTTTCTCTTTTTATGTAGCTCAGGTGTCTCTGTTAGCCTGAATAATAACTGGCTGTGTGCTATGCTCCACCCAGCCTTCAATTCGTCTGGTTTATCCAGCTGTGTGTGTGTGTGTTTTTTTTTTTATTATTTTATTTGCTGACATGTTAAGCTTTAGGTTTTTACTCTAGTGCAAAATGGCTCTCAATTCTCAAGTTTCCATTGAAATTTGAATTGAAAATTCCAAAAATTTTCAAAAGAAAATGCTAATTAATGCACATTGCTATCTGCTACTCCTGACTGAATATCAGGATTTGGGCACATCAAATGGACTTCCAATAAATGAAAACAGTGTAGAAAACATGATGAAAATATGGCATTTTTATTTATCTTGTGTCAATATGAGGATGGTTTCCTCATCCCTCCGCACAGATCTGATGTTTTTATCTTTATCAAACTGAATGAACTCACTTTTTGGTGCAGATTGAAAATGTGCATAAAACCAAACCGTGAAGTAGCGGTGTAGTTGCTGATTGCAGCCTCCCTCGCCTCAACCTCTCCTGAAGAGGAGAAACAAAAAAAAAAGGCCCTATCTAGAGCCTGTGTTTAGTTTGTTTAATTTTTTTTTTTTCATCTGGGCTTTTGTAGAAACCTGATGGTGCATGGTGGACTCTGTGGAAGAGGACTTGCAGAGTCTATAGAAACGTCATTCCAGATGAAAACATGATCATGCATATCTATCCATTTCTGACATATTCTGCAAATAGTGCCCCCTAAATCTTCTCACTCACTCACTCACTGGGCCTTTGAGGGGTTTTAGTGTGCATATAGAGCCAATGCAGATAGTCACTGTAGCTATACTAAAGCTGACATACAGTACATTTCTTTAAAAATGTGTCTTCATGTCGGGGCTAGGCACGGCTATGCAGATGTGGGGACCACAACAACTGTGGGTTGCTTGTTCTTTCGCCAAAAAGTTGTATATGATAACCGAGGAGCTAATGTAAACGTTCTGCTCACTACAATCATGGCTCTCACATAAAAATGAAAGAACATAAATATAGCAAGAAGGCAGACCTTCCTATTGTCACTTGTATCACAAAACAAATGGCAGAATCAACGCTGAGCTATAAATGAAAACCTGCACTTTGGACCTCTGGTTATACTTAATTGGCAGCTCAATTGCATGTAAAGTCAATGAGGCAGGCGCCTCACTTAAAAATTCAGGATTTATGATCCAAACTTAACTGTTGCTGGAAGCTTACAGACCAGAAAAACAAAGCTTTCAAAAAATTAGTATGCATAAGCATGTATGACTACATGTAGTTCAGTGCTCCAGGCAGTACAAGCACACAGTAAAACCTCAACAGACTTGACAAGAGACAAACCCATTCTGCTTGTCACACATGCCCTTGTATATTCGTCATGCTTAATTACTAAATTCAGTTGATCTGTTATGCTGCTCCTCTCACGCAAGGGGCACACACACACACACACGGACACACACACACACACACACACACACACACACACACACACACACACACACACACAGAAGTTTGTTTCTAGGTTTACTCTTAAGCGCATTATGCTTGTGTCTTTGTGTACGAACACAATGTGCATACATGCATCATTTTGAGATTAGTCTCTTGAGAAGTCTCTTATGTATCTGCATGTGTGGTTCCCACTGTGAAGCATGGAGGAGGAGAATACACTATAAAAAACAAAAAAAAAAAAACTGTTGTTGTTTTTTTATATCTGGCAGCTGTAGTTGCCAGAGTTTTACCGTAATAATACAGTATAACCTTTTCTAATATTACAGTAATATGTTATTAGTACTATTGATTTCATGTTTAAAATTAGTGTTTTATTCCATTTTTTAAAATCTATGTAGATTTTACAATGAGAAACTGTAATCTGTAAACTGATTACAGTAACATGAAATTAATATGTAAATATTACAGTGTTTTACTGTATTATTAACAGTATTCAAAATAAAATACTACTTTTTTTCTGTACAAATTCCCTTAAAATGGCCTACAGTTAAAGGTTTTGAACAATGACTGTTTTACTGTACACAGGAAAACACAGTCATACTTCATGGCATATTTTACGGTCTTTTACTGCCATGGTTTGGCAGTTTTTCCACTAAAATCTACAGACATTTCTTACAGTGTAGTTAGATGGAAAAAGCAGCCAACAAGTGCTCAGCATAAATGAGAACTCCTTCAAGACTTTTGGAAAATCATTCCATGTGACGACCTCATGAAGCTGAAAGTAAGGTGTGTCCAAACTTTTGACTGGTACTGCATGTATTGTATATATATACAGTATTATGTGTTCATGTCAATTAAACTTTAAAGCTCAGTGGTGGCTCCGTTTTGTACATTGCACTTTGTGCATCTGGGATTTGCTTCTCATTGACCCGTAAATAATGAACACAAAGGGATATCCACCAGTAGGGCAGAACACACAGATGCACACACACACCAGAGGAGCATCATCATGTGCTATATATATAAATAACGCACAGACCCATATACACACAAATCCACACTACCCCACTGGCCATGACATGCACACAGCATGCAATGCTATACATAAATATATGTGTGTGTGTATGTGTATGTATGTGTATACATATATTGATGAAGGCTTGTACTAACACATAAGCACACACATGCACATACACACTCTAACTTACTGGATGTGACATACTTGTATGGCTGTGACACATATGTCACACGCAATGTCCTGAACTGCCTGCCCTCCTTTTTTGCTGCAGTTCAGGAACAGTACACTGAAGAATAAAAACTCTGAAGAGAAACATCCCTTGTGATGGCCGTAATTATGACCAAATATGATTCAGTGTTTAGATTTTATTCATTTGGACCCTTGATTTTGAGTTAGTGGTTATATATGTTGCATGCATTGTTATGACCAAGCTCTTTCAGGGAAAGAGCTGTTTTTGTAAAATGGAAGTTATTTATTGCCAGGAGTTCGGATTAATAATAAAACAAAAAAGAGTGAGGTACACTACAAGGGAAAGAAGGGCACGTGAAATCTGCTCCAACCTAATAAATAAATAAAAGCAAAAGAGAACTCTTGACAAGTACTAACTTCCTATACAAGACCAAAAGGAAAAGACAAACCTCACTATCTAACTTTTAGTCAACAAACCAAAAACAGGAAGACAGATAATCAGTATTCGTGGTAGCTCATTTAACAAGTTAATTCAAAAATGAACATTCACAATTCATCACATAGGCTGGCTAAATTTAGTAACTTAGTTCCCCAAATTGCATCCTACAGAACGGGTTATCTGGTTGGGTGCTGCTCAGGATGTTAGAAGGTGATGATGGCCACGCCTCACCAATCAGGACAAGGGGGAACCACACACCTAGCTCAGCATACACATAAACACTACAAGAAAACCTTCAGGTGACATAAACATTTATAGATTAAAAAAATATATAATTAGATAAATAAATGTGTGGATAGGTAAATTAGTTAATTAATATATAAATATACAATTAAACTGTGATGTATTTATAGTGACAATTAAACATTAAATTACATAATTATATATTGGTGATGTATTATCTTATATAAGTATGTATTCTTTCATTTATTTAGGCATTTTATTATATAATGCTATATTGATTGATATACTTAAGTATTCATGTATATGATTATTTATTTGTAAATATAAATATACTTAATTTTGGCCCTCCATACAGGATGCCATCAGAATGTGTACCTTTCTGAAGAGCACAGGGTTCAGTGAATACTATACCCAGCAGACATCGAACCCAAATGGAACAAAAACGCTGTTCACAATGCCTGCTTCACATGGCATGTGACATTGCGTGATCATTTCTGTACTGTAGATTACGTGTGATGTGAACCATAAATGACTCTATACATGCATGTGTGTGTGTGTGTGTGTGTGTGTGTGTTTTCCCTTCTGACCCCAGGCACACAGAATCACAGTGTTGTCGAATTATGTTTGTTTACCACTTTTTCTGCTCTCTGTCTGTTTCTGTTTTCGTCTCTATTTTTACACTTCTGTCTATCCGCCCTTCTTCCTGTGCTATCACCCCCACCCCTTTCGCTCTCTCTTCATACCTGTCTCTCTACGTGTCTCTCACTCCTCCTTCCTGTCTCTGTCCTTCTGTGTGATTTTGTCGTCTATCTTACATTATTCGCTTTATCCCTCTCATTACTCCTCTGTTCCAGCCTGTCTCTATCCCTGTCTCCTCTTCCTCATCTCTCCCTTTCTCTCTCTCTCTCTCTCTGTAAAGTGTAACCTACTTACAGCACAGCTGTCTGATGAATAATGGAGGAGAGACAGTTACTATCAGCGTTTCCATCAGCAGGATCCGGCTTTGATCTCTGCTCCTCTCCCCAGCCTTTTCCTCACAACTTTCCTCCTAAGTTTCTCCTCGCCTCCTTTCTCCTTTCAACTCATTGCTCTCTGTTTTTCTTCCTCTTGACAGTTATTACAAATTGTAGGTCTAAGTTCACCAATAAAACCACCAACTAAACTGGTGATTTTGGCATAAGTGGCCAGTTGTTAGTGTTAGGGTGAACAGCAATCAGATTCAAATGCAGCCTGAATCTATCTATATATACATATATGTTTGTATATACTGTATATGTTATATACTATATGTGGATATTTTTCTTGGTCAAAATGTTATGTGTTACATCTGTCTATGAGTACATTTAGATTATATGTGTCGCTCCTGGCAACAACCAAAACTAGGTGTGGAAGCCAATGACTGGATGTCTGTATTAACCTGTTAGGGGGCCCAGGACAAAAATGAGCTGCTGGAACATGATTAACTCTGCTTTTTTTCATCTGGACTATACTGTAGATGTATGGTGGACTCCGTAGAAAGGGCCTGCAGTGTCTAAAGATCTAAAAGGCTCATTCCAGGTCATTATCCATCCATCCATCCATCCATCCGTCCATCCATTTTTTGTAACTGCTTATCCTTATCAGGGTTGCGGGGGGCTGGAGCGGATCCCAGGTGGCATTGGTCTCACTCACACTCACATTCATACAATTTAGTGTCACCAATTAACCTACATGTCTTTGGACGGTGGGAGGAAGCCAGAGTACCCGGAGAGAACTCATGCTGAACATGCAAAGTCTTGCTGTGAGGCTGCCTGTAGAGTATTCCCATAACTGATTTAGAAATATGCATGATGTATGCAAAACACAATTATCATCAATAAAAGTCTAAAAATATTTTTTGCACAGGGATCCCTTCACAACAGCATGGCCTCTCAGAGCCATGAGCATGGCTGTAAGCTCTTAGACTTGTTTCTACAAATACTTAAAGGTCCGGTGTGTTGAATTTAGTGCCACCTAGCAGTGAAGTTGCAGATTGCAACCAAATGAATACTCTTTCATGTCTCATCTTCTCCTTCCAAGCTTATGGGGAAAAATTCAGGCTGCAAAATTCACATAAAAAGCAAAAGGCCCCATCTACAGCCAGCATTTGGTTTGTCTGTTCTGGGCTACTGTAGAAAAATGATGGTTCAACATGGTGGAGGCAACATTTTAAGGCAACAAAAACACATTGATTCTTATTTTCAAGTGATTATACACTAATGAAAACATACTAATGGATATTATATTCAGTTCCTGTCAATAGACCCTCCTAAATCTTAAACACTGGACCTTTAAGTTCATAATAGCTATCATCTCTGTGATGATAGCGGCTGTAGAGTGGCCGGTTCAAGTCCAGTATGGTGTACTATGGCAGCTGGAGAGGTGCCAGTTCTACTCCTGGGCACTGCCGAGGTGCCCTTGAGCAAGGTACCGAACCCCTAGCCACACCCAGGGCACCGCCATGTGTTGCTGCCTATCACTCCACCAACATTTACATGTGTATGAACTCTTTGTGTGTGTGATTGTTTCGTATGTGAGTTAAAAAGAAGATTTCCCCTCAAGAGATCGATAAAGTACCTATTCTATTCTCCTTAAAAAATCATACCAGTCTATGAGGGCTTTAAGAGTAACTTAGCACCTCCACAGGATGTTCTTGTTAAACCTCCAATTAGTTTAACTTGCTGATGTGATGCAGAAGCAGACCCCAGGGTGTGTCAATATATGGTAACATCACTGTTGAGGCGAGAGTAAACCAAACAGTGAAGCTGTGAGCCAGACAGCTGAATTCAGTGTTCAAAGTTTTTGTCAACACTTCCATTTGTCACTTTGTCTAGTCCCAGTGCCCTACACACTAAATAAACACAAAGTGGCTGTCTCTCTCACACAGCCGCCCTCCTCTCAACATTGACACAAACCCTTTACCAGCTTCACTGAACTGGATCTCTGCTCGCTGAGCTGAAATAAACCACAACTGCACACATTAACCACAAAAATGCAGCATCTTTGTCATTCTGTCTGTCTGTCTGTCAACCTGTCTGCCTTTGTAGCTGCTCTTCTACAACGGCAGTTTAAAGCAAGTAAAGAAAAGACACCAGGTCGAAGGTGGTTTCACGCTGAAGACATAGGCGTGGTGCCATACTTGCTGCAGTTAGAGCTGTGTGTGTGTGTGTGTGTGTGTGTGTGTGTGTGAGGTCGTGTGTGTGTGAGAAAGCGGGAGAGAGAGAAGTGATTCAAGTCTGTCAGAGGACTGCTGAGCTCAGTGATTCTTGAACTGTTTGTTTGGACTGTGGATAGGAACCAATATGTCTACCATGGTGGCTTGTCTGTATGTGTGTGTGTGTGTGTGTGTGTGTGTTGTTAGTGCCATTTAAAAGTATAAGTGGGCCATATATATACATTTCTATTCATGTAATGTGTGGTTGTGCATGCACGTGTATGCGTGTGTCAGAGACAGAGGAGCAGTCCGAGCTGATCTCTGCTACACACACAATTTAAATAACAAGTAATATGTGAATATGAGTTTTGATCTTTTGTCAAATGTGCTGGTGAGTGCAGTTTTCTCTAAATGAAAAAACGGAACGAGAATGACTCAGTTTCCACTTCTTTATCTACACAGATGAGGGTTTATGGGTGACAGCAGTTGGGAGAGGCTCTGGAGGAGTTGATGTGCTCACCTCCCCTAATTCCAACAAGTTGTGGGGCCGTGCTAGTAGATTGGAAGCAGATGTGTTAAGGTCATACACCGAGAGAAATATAAAGTATAAAAGAAAACAGCCATGCAAATGTCCCAGGATAATACCTGTGCACGATCAGCATGTTCCAGCCTGCGCGTCTCTCAGGATATACACAGGGATACAGTGAGGTTATGGTTGACCATAAGTCACTGAGGCTTACAGAGGAGACAATGTGTACACCTGCCAAATCTCAATAACGCCTCTTGTGTCCGTGATTTTTGTAACATGAGGCCTTAGTTTGTCATGTTAAACCAAAGTATTGGGCAAATAAAATGTTTGACCTGATGGTGGCACTAGATTAAAAGTCATTGGAGATCATTAAACTTAATCCTGAGGGGAACGTGAACGTCTGTAGCTAATTTCATAGCAGTCCAACCAACAGTTGCTGAAGTATTGCATTGTTGGATCAACCGACCGACATGTCATATAGCAAGACTCAGTTAAGATACAAACAAAATACATAAAAGTATAAAAGAATCAGCCATGTGAATATCTTAGAATGACAACAGTACACATTTTCTTGCAACCATGAGAGGGCAAAAACGCACAAGAAAGTGGTGAGTCCACCAGCAACCACCATAATGTCCTGCACTGGCCGCCGGCAAGCTGTCAGTTTACTGCTGAGTCCACGTTTTTGTCTCACAGTGGTACAGATCAGCACAGTGCGATGACAACATAGTTTCGAATATTGAATTTCACTTCTGCAATACTCTGTAAACAGAGCCCGCTAAATCTGACAGACTGGACCTTTAACCTATGACCCTAATCTTCATCTCCACCTCCGTCATTCTCTCGCTCTTTGTTGCTTTCTACCACCACCACCACCCCCCACACATTTCACCTCTCCCCTTCCTCTGTGGTTCTCATAGATTAAATGTCCTGTATCGATTAACAGGCGGCGATGAATGTGATGTTTCCCCTTTTCTCCACTCATATTTTAACCAGCAGCTAATCAATACAGGCAGGCCTCACAGCAAGGACATGGGCTCGCTTAAAGGAAAGGATTTAAGCTGCGTGTGCGATGATGCTCCCTTACATTATGGCAACATTTCATCTGTAATAGATAAAATAAAACAAAATGCAACAAAAACCTGAACTAAAACCTTTAATCAGAATCTCAACTAAACTAAAACCAGGGCTACAACTTCCTGTACTACTGCAACACTACCATAAAAAACAAATAGATAAATAAAAAAAATAATGAATAGTAAAAGCCCTGTATTCAGTATGTCAGCGTTATGTAATTATATATTATACTACTGGATCATTATTTCTGATGTTTTATGTAAAACAGCCTTTTAATGTGCATCTGATCAAGTTGGAGCTCATTGCATTTTAGATTGTGTTTGGTAGTTCTGGAACAGTGTATCATATTTCATGTTCTTATGACACAGTTTGCATGTAAAATAATAATTGTGAATATAATATATATTATTAATAATAAATGTTAATATTAATAGTTAATATTAGTATTAATTAATAATAATTTATATTACTAATAATAATATTTAATAGGTCAATTAAGTAGTCTAATAGTAGCAGTACTCGTGAGAATATTACAACTAGTACGAATAGTAAACATTTTACTAGTTATTTTACTATTTGTAGTTACACAGTATAGTCAGTAAACTACATTGAAAGTGGTCGGAAGGCACGCGCAGGGCAGGTAGGTGGAGCTCGTGCGCAGCTGGTGTCACTCATCAAACCGGAGAGAGAGAGAGAGAGAGAGAGAGAGAGAGAGCAGGCAGTCGGGTACAGAGCAGGGGTTATCACAGGACACCACTGCCTGCCTGCACGGCTGCTGAACCTCAAACAACTAGCAACAAGAGGCGCACAAACCCAAACTGCCTCGGATATCTTGACCTACCTCACCGCCGCCGCCGGTTTTACCTTCGGATATACCGCTACTCGGACATACGGCGGCAACTTCAAAGACATATATGACAGCGCGTGTCGGAGCGTTAATGTGTCACGGCTGTGTTTTTTCTGTCGGAAACGTTTGGACCGGAGCAGCGCGTCGTTACACCGACTGGACCTTTTTTTTTTTTTTTTTTACTTTTCGGTGACGGCTTCATTTACCGCATACACGGATTTAAGGGCAAGCAGTAACCGTGAGGAGTAGTCTTGTCAACGAAACAGGCTGTTCCGCTGCTCGCTACAAGGATTAGCAAGCGATATGACAATTACATAAGATCATTTTAGCCACTGTAAAACATACAGCGAAACGATAGCGACGTTTGTAACACCGTAGAGACCCCGGCAGGAGACGTCGAGGTCATAAACTCTTGTAACCGCATGTGTGTTGTCGGCATAGTAATGTTACAGCGTTTCTTTGCCGCGGTTGCCCTCTTTTTAATCCCGGGTGCTTCGAAGTAACGAGGGCTGCAACTCCACCGGCACAGCGGGGAAGTCAGTGGCACTTGTAGCATTTGTCTGTATAAAACACAGCGTTTCATTTTGTCGTCTAAACTCGGTGTGAGGACGACATAGCGGACACCAAAAGACAGTGAACTGCCTGTGCTCCTCCAAGGGCTGAAAGGTCACCGGGACCGGTCATCTCCTTTCCCTCCTCCCCCTTCTCCTCCTCCCATCAGTCTGTTATGAAGATGTGAACTCTTCCCTCCCTTCCCCTCTCTCCCTCCCTCCCTCTCTCTCTCTCTCTCTCTCTCTCCTCGTCTAGGACGCTGTGATCTGTATTTTCTCTATTTGGTACAAAGAGATCAAACGCGAAGCTCCTCGCCTCTCGGGGGATGTACGAAAGCGTGGATGTTGTGGGTCTCAGCCCCAGCCCAAGCAGCCCAAGTCCCGGCTCTTTTCTCAGCATGGACTACTACCACAGACCTCCGGGGCTCGGGCCGGAGAAGGGACTTCTGTCCGGTGTAGGAGGACTCCAGCGTCCGTTCGGAGGGTCCCTGGTGAGCGGCAGACACTGGAGCGGATCCAGCCACTGTGAGTCCCATTGAAAAGAAATGTGCCATTTTAGACTTGTAAACAGAAATAACCACAGGGCTCATCACAATTAGTCAGTGTGGATGATTTAATTAGTTCAAAATGACACAGGGTGCTTGTGGGTAAGCTTATGCTGATGTGTGTTGTCAGCATTTGGAGGGGGGGGTGCTGAGTGTATGAGTCCACTGGGTCCATCTGAGACATGTCAGCCCCTTCCTCTAGGATCAGGTACCCCACAGCCGCTTTTATAGTCTCTTATTAACTAAATGGGAAATGAACACACTGTTCTGCACAGCATTGACTTTTACTTGACTTTTTCCAGCCTCCTCAGCATGTTTCCTTAATACACTCGTTTGTCCCTTAACAGCATTTATGAGCTTGTTTTACACTAGCTACCGTTGGTGTCTGCATATTTTTGCGCATAACATGTCTATCTTTGAAAATGATGAATGACAGCTTTGTCAGGGGGCGTTGACAAAAAAAAAAAAAAAGGAGGACTTTAACTCTGAAGTAAGTTAATCATCAGAGCAAGCTACTGCACAGTGGATCATATCAGGTTTTATGTCAGCTGGCTTTATTCTGCACTGTATACATGTAAGCAGTTGGTAAGACACCATGTTGTTTGTCGACCCATCTTTGGAGCAATGCTATCATGAGTCCTTTTCCATCACGTCGTTAATATAGCTGTGCGTCTACGCTGTGGATTATGCAACTTGAGGGTTTGGTTCGTGTTTTCAGTGGAGTGACTCAAGGTCAGCGGCTGCCTTTTACCAAATCTAGCCCGCTGTGACCTTAGGCCCAGTGCTTTTAGTGAGTTTGAATGAGCTTCGAGTGTTTACATCCCGACAACATAAACTAACAGAGTTTGTAATGTATGGGTGGTTTTAAAACTGAGACGTCTGGGTGACTAATGAATTAGCAGATTGAAGTGTTTTTACGTGGCGTTGATATTAAACACAGTAAAAGCTTTTATGTTTACTTGTAATTGAATTAACGAGGAATTAGGGGGCCATAAAAATGTTGCTCCAACTAAAAATAATATGACTGTTATTGTGGCACCTTCCTTATTCTGATGGCTCATTTTGTGTATAAAAGTGGTGCAATGCACATGGTGCTTTCAGGGCACTGAAATATTCAAATCCCACATATAGGGAATCATAAAGCTTATTCACAGCTGTATAGAATTTTGTGTCTCGTGGTAATGTATTTAGAATACTGTGGTAAGCAGCACAGTAAGAGAGGCACCTCTTAGTATGTATACAGTATGTTTAATTATTTATAATACTAATAATTGGATATTAAAGAATATTTAAGTTAAACACCTCAGCAGGCTGCAAGTTACCTTAAAGAAGATCTTTAAGTAGTCACATCAGTGCAAAATGAGCACACAGTCCACATAGAAAAGGTCTGTTTTCACTCCAGTGAGTTGTCACTCACGCCGCTCCCTCTCTCCATTCACCCTCCATCTGGCTCGACCAGCGCTACACTCTCTGGTTCTCTGACTCCAACCAACAAATCCTCCTCATTCTGCCCGTGAGGGCTAAATCGTGTAATCAGACAAATCATTCCATTTCATTGAGTATTTTGTTCAAGGGTTGTTTAGAGTCATATAAAATATGACAACATCTCTGGTTACGTTAGCTCAGTGTGAGCAAAATCGCTCCGCAATCCACGTAGAAAAGGTCCATCTTAGTCTCAATAATCCTGTATCGGTCAGTTCTAATAAATCTATTATCTACCAAAAATGCTAAACTTCTCAAATCTTACATGTTGCCCAATCACACGCAGTCGTACAGGAACTTTACTGAAATAAAATAAAAGGCTAAAAGCGGCAAAATTCAGATTTAAATCAGGAACTATCCAGTGAACGTGGGAGTAAACAACACCAGGTTCAGTGCCAGCTTAAAATGAGTGCATTTCAGTCCATACGAGAAAATAGTGAGGTTTATACTCAGCCGTGACGTAAGACACAAATATCTTCTGTACCTGCTTACAGGACCCTGGGGGCCAATCCCAGCATGCACTGGCCAAGACGCACAGGTACACAGAGGACAGGTTGCCCTGTCTATCACAAGACTAACACGCATAAACACACGCTTTTGCTGCCACTCACATGCCTCAGAGTCAGACAAGCAACCCAAGGGTGATAACATGGTGATGTCCCTGTGACACGGCCCTTGCACAACCAAGTTAAAGCCAGAGAGAGAGAGAGAGAAAAGAGTGGACTCTGGTCAGCCGCTGAGAGACAGAGCGAAAGAGGCCATAGAGACGTATAGAAGCAAGCAGGGAGCGCTCGTAAATTCAAGCTGTTAAGACAGGGAGTATTGCCCTCAGAGTGTGTGTGTGTGTGTGTGTGTGTGTGTGTGTGTGTGTGTGTGTGTGTGTGCGTCTTTGTGCGTGACTGGAATGAAGAGCGTCAAACAGGTTCAAAGGTCATAGGCCGTACACAGACGCAGGCGCACACACACATTCAGCTTCTGCTCCATCGACATTCTGGGGGATAGTTGTTCACTCTGTGTGTGTGTGTGTGTGTGTGTGTGTGTGTGCGTGATCCAGAGCAATGACTCACTGACAATTGGGAAGTGACCTACATCTCTCCCTCTCTTTATTTCTCTTTCTATCTGCCTCTTTCTTTCCTGTGTCAGCTGCCCAGTCATCACTTCCCTGCACTGAATGACCTCTCTTTCTGTCTTTTGGACACACACACACACACACACACACTCAGTGACGCACATGCACACATACACATTCACTCAGAGTCACAGTTTGTCTGGGAATGTGAGGGTATACTGACCAAGTTTGACCAAAGTGTGACTGTGTGAAAAGGGGAGGAGGTGGATGGTTGTGTGTCAGCGTTTGTTTCTACTCGATGTCTTCATTTCTGTACGTGTGTGTGTGTGTGTGTGTGTGCGCGCTGTCAGATAATGCTAAAGCAGTAGCAGCGTAACGCTTACTGATTCATTTAAAAAGTATGGATACTTTTGGCGAGCAAAACATTAAAACTCCAACACAGTGTCGACACAACAGCTCTGCAGAGCAGTGTTTCACAACAGATGACATGTCTCTGCCCTTTTGGTGTCTCCCTCTGCCAACTTTCTTCACCAGCAGTATGTTTTATGAAGAAACTCACGTGTGAAACTGCAGAGCACAAATTAGACTCTGACGGGAAATGTAAACACAGAGAGCAGCCTCGGGCAGTATCATGGTATTACGGTGCTCCGGGGTATTTATAAATCCCGATGTTGTATTGAGGTGATGTATCGTCCTTACTGTAGGCAGACGTTTTCAACGCAACAATGTGATTTAGTAGTAGGCTTTGCATATTAGACTGAAGCTTTTACGTTTATATACCATGCACCTCGGTGAAATGTCAGGAAGCGATGAAAAACTAGATACCACCTTACAGCAGAGCTAAAGTTTGTCGGCATTTTGGTGTACTTTGCATTTTCTGTTAGACCATCATCCAACTGAAACAAGTTCTCTCTAACATTTCAGACACGGTCAGGATGTCCCGATTAAGTTTTTTTTTGGCCCTGATACAGATCGGAGTCCTTTTGATAGTGAGGATTTGCTGATACCGAATCTGACCCCGATGTTTATAATCATCCAAATGACACAGCTGCTCTGTGCTGCTCAGCCTGAAAATGAGATGAGAGAACTTCATGTTTGTTCCAAACAGGAGTTAGTTAGTTAGTTCGCAGAGAGTAAAAAAAAAAAAAAAAAGAAGACATTCTGGTACTTTGAAACAAACTCCTAAATATGGCACGTGGTATTCTCTAAGAGCTGCTTGATGTGAATACTGGTCCTGGTTCAAAGGTAAACTAATTAAGTTGATAAGCTAAAGTTATTGACATGATGCGAATGAAATATTAACTGGGAGAATGTGACTTGTGAGACTGAAGTGATGCAGGTTTCATTTGGCTTGTCATCATGTATTAACGTTAATAAGGGATGACTGATATGACTTGCCACCAGCGATGTCAATTTAACCATTTTAAGGGAGCGGTCAGCATCAGTTTAAGATGAAAAGCTGCTGTTTGCTATTAAGAAAGAGAGAGGAGAGCTCTGACTGCAGTAAAGCCTCATATTACATTAGCTGGCTGGTAATTCTGGCTGCCTGATGAATCTGCACTTATTACATTAGCTGATCACAGATAGACTTTGGTATTTGGTCTATATGTCGGCCAGTAAACAAAAGGGAAATCACAGTGAAATTCAGTAGTCATTAGTCTGAGTATTAGTTGAGAAAGCTGAGCTGACTGTGTGCTCCTGGTCAACAAGCACTTCAATCAATACTGAATGAGTTAGAGAAAGCTCTGACGTATCACGCAGAATAAAATGAGACGATGCCGCTGTGCATTTATTTAAATGTGTTTATAAAACGTAGCATCGCTGCGCACACGACATTGAGAGCTTTGCCTTCCAGCTCACAAATAAAAACCGCCACGCACAATCAGAAAACAACTTTTTATTTCTCTGATTCGCTGCTTTGTTCTCGCTCTCCTCTCCTCTCCTCTCCTCTCCTCTCTCTCTCCTCTCCTCTCCTCTCCTCTCCTCTCCTCTCCTCTCCTCTCTCCCTCTCTCCATTCACCCTCCACCTGGCTCGACCAGCACTACGCTCTCCGTCTCTACAACTCCAGCCAACAAACCCTCATCAGCCTCCTGATTCTGCCTTGAAACTGAATATTTAGTTCAAGGATTTTTAGATTGTTACAGGTGACAACATCATGACATATGACCACATTTCCAGTTACATTAGGTCAGAGTGAGCAATGAACAGTCACTGCTTCTTGGTAATATTGGATTTATAGAATTGTTGCAAAAAAGCGTGAAATACCACGATTTGTCAGATATGACTTCATTTGATTAGCCAAAAGCAGACTTCCCTATCTGGTTATTTTGTCTATAAATGCTCTCTCAATTGGATATCTGCTATTGGGGCTTAACAGTGTGTCTACAGAAATCATGTTTAAGAACATATGTCTGCATCTTGTTAACTGCCCCGGGAGGAAAAAATCCAGTGCTGTGATCAGAACTCACTCTCTAAGCTGATAGAGCATGCTCTCTATTGGAATAACTGTTTCTTGGCATAAAGCCAGGACTGCTCTGGGGTGGGAGGGACCATTTAACAGTATTTTACATCAGATTTGGAAAACAGCTCACCGCAGCACTGGCTAACAGCATTGTCACTGTTGGACTTCAACTAAACTTACATGAAGATACAGATTGGCTGCCGTGCCCGGGAGCAAAGATGGACGGCGACTCTGAAAGGTTTTAACCATGCATTATTTGTAGCCCTGGCCAGAATAAACCCCAAAGCTCATAATTAATGTAAGAAAATCATGTTTTGTTAATATTTACATGTTTCTTGTCTTTATACACTGAATATGTACAGTCTGTGACAGCCGTATGTAAGGCAGCTGCAGGTGTCATCATTGAAATGCACAGAGTGAAAAGCCGCTACATGCGTGGCATTGTGCGTTCCCGTATTGTATAATGACAATAGGTGTGACCTTCCCTTTCACCTTGGGAAAGCTTAGAGAGGAGATCCTGGCAGCGATAACAGAGACAGAGCCACTGATTGAAGACTGATACACCCGAGCACAGCTGAACACAGCTGGGCTGGAAGCTCCGCAGAACTCCATGAAATATGATGCGGAAACATTTCTTTGTTCAGTGTAACCATAAATCCATCAGTGCACTTTACTTTTATTGGGAGGGACAGCTTTTTGAAGACAAACAAGACGGAGTCTGTGTCCAAAATCACTCCCTGTTCACTAAAGAGTGCATTATATTTAATGTCAGCGTGACTGAAAGAATGAAAAAAGTATTGTTTATGGCATATACACTACATTTGCTTACAATCTTGCAATGCTGTGTGACACATTTAGAGATGCAAAGCTCTATAATATATTTTTATGAATTCATGACATGGTTACTGAGATGTGAGTGCTACACGTCTCGTGAACGTCGCAAACAAGCGGCAACATCTGTGGCTGTAATAGCCAATACTGAAGTGCCAAAAGCTGCAGTTCCTCAAACGTCCCTTGAAGCTGGCTACAGAAGTGAGTCAGTCTCCATAAGTCCCCATGTTAAAATGTCCAACTTCACAGCAGAAATAAACATGTTTACAGCCTGGTACAAAAAACAGTTTTGGTCTCTATAGCTAATTTCCCCGTTCATGACAACTGTACTGAGGGTGAATTTATATACAACTCACCTGTTCAAATGATATTAAGGATTAAAGTTATGCAGAATTAACAGTGTGGCTGGTTTGATTGACAGGTAGGTGCCATTACAGATGGCCTGTTTGAGCACCCAGGCGTCGTTCTGCCCCGCCAATGATCCATGTCTTTGCCAGTTTTTAGATTAGCCGGGAAGTGGAAGAGGCAGGACTACCAAGATGGCGGTGGCCAGAGATGCATATTCTTAGCTTCAAAAAGGCTCTTCAGAAACTGACGGGTGACGCCACACATACGCTGTCCATTCTTTTTACTGTCAGTAGTCTAGCCTGCACACAACTGGCCTCATTAAAATAGTTTTTAATACCATCATTGCACTAAAATTGTACTTAACATCTTAAAGTTTCTGAAAACAATATTTAGTCAGATGACTGCACTCTGCTGTAACTGTCATTATAATTTCATTATGTTTGCTGATGAGTTTATATAAACGCTATTATCCTCATCTGATTAAAATGGGAGGATACCCTCCTGAGTCACACTTTTAAAGACGAGTCATCATTATTCCTATCTGTTCAAATACTGTGTCCTTCCCCTCAACAGGAAGAAGTCTTTTCAGGGAATCGAAACCCATGGCTGGGAGCCGCGCATATTTTTTTGGGTCATTTTGCCTTCTGAGCAGGTTTTGCACACTAAAGCAGAAGTGGGAAGCAATAGGAAGAGATCAACAAACACTCAGATGAAAACAGAGTGAGACCCTTGGAAATGGGGGGGGAAAGAAGAACAGAGAGAAGCTCAAAAGAGGTCAGACAGTGCTGAAGGGAACTTTTGGCTAGTGTGTCAGTGAGAAGAAAGCAAAGACAAATAGTGGAGAGATGAAGAGGAGAAGGTGGAGGGACGGCATGATGGCTGAGGAGGAGGAGGAGGAGGATCTCTCTCTCTCTATTTCCCTGTGTGTGTCTCTCTCTCTATGTAAACAGAGCAGACCAGTAGAGGGGAGTTGGGTCTCCTCCATAGTGGAATGTCTGGTATGGCTACTAAAGCAAAAGGGGGGATGGGAGGTGTGTGTGTGTGTGTTAGGTTAGAGGTTAGAGGAGGCAGAATGAGAGAGGGAGAGGCAGAGGAGTTGCGGTCGTGTCCTGGTATCTTAATCTCAGGGGTCGGGACCTTTTAAAATGTGTCGTACTCAGTCTTTGTCAGGACTCTGAACAAAACTAAAACAACCAGTTTGACAAAATGAGGCCAAGCGCAGAATTTGGGGTGGGATGTTATGGTTTACTCCTCCACCGTTGCTTGGACTGACTTGAGGAAATTACACAAGAAATCAGAGAACATGAATGAATTCCTTTTGATAACACTTCAATCCAACTTATTTATTATTTAATGAAAACAAGCTCTTTATCTGATGCATCTTTGCAAAGGGACCATAGATCACATGGACCAGATCATAACCCTTCAGTTTCAGCACACCGATAAGAGATTTAAGTTTAGATTGGGTTTGATTGGAAGGACATTGTGTGGAGTACAATTAATAAATTCAGTACAATAGTGACAAAAACTTGCGCTCGGCAACATAAATTATCTGAACAAAGACAAAGCCTTTCTTATTTTACTAAACATTTGTCTCATCCATCAGCCGTAGTATAAAACATGATGCTGTGTGAGAGACAGCAAAGTCAAATGCAGCTATGGTGAGGAAGAACAAATATATTCATCCACCTCCAGTTCTGAAAAAAAAAAAATCAGTGAAAGATTCTCAGTTTCAATTCAATTTGATTCATATAGCTCCAAATCATAACAAAAGTTATCTCGTGAAACTTTCCATACAGAGCAAGTCTACACTGTGTACTCTTTATAATGTTGTTTACATAGACCCAACAATTCCCACCATGAGCGAGCACTTGGCGATGGTGGCAAGGAAGAACTTCCTTTTAACAGCAAGAACTGAGCTCATTGGTCGATGATGACAGAAGCATCTCTGTTACTGTGTAACATTGCAAGTTTGTACAAGCCCCCAAAACATCAAACAAAGGCCAGGAAAAATCCCTGCTGCACAACCACTCAAACACCCAGAAGACCAGTAAACATACACCAGAGCTTGTGACTGATTGTCTAAGTAAGGCAAAGATATGGATAAAGATGAAGGCTTTGTTCGACAAACGCTGTGTAGTGCCTTCACACAATGGTTATGTTGCTCTACCTGCTCTCATACCAAGTGTCGAGAAGCAGTCAAAGCGTGATGTCGAAGCTGAACTGTGGAATCGTACATCAGCTTGACAGTTGGTTTTTATTAGTATTGACTTTATCATGGGCAGTCTGCGCCTGCGGAGTGTGAGGATCCTCATGGATCAAACTCTTGCTTGGATTGCTACAGGTGAGCTGTATGTTAATTACATTTTTTCAGAAGTAGCCAAGAGATTTCATGCAGATCTCATGCAGTTACGTGAGCTGTCTGTTTTGTTTTGAAGTCAGTTCATGATATAGCGTATTGTTTGTATCGTCTGCAAATGGAAAAAAAAAAGGTAGTCCTAAGAATTGTTATAAGAATAGTCGTGGCGCCCTAACAGATGAAAAAGTATTTTCTCATGTTGCTTACATTCTTTCAATCTTCCCTTCAAATCGAATATGATACTGTTCAAGGAGCTTGTTATAACAAAGCTCACAGACAAACTCCTGTTGAAACTGGACATAAAACCACACATTGTTTGCTTCCCAAAGAGGCGTTTTTGTCGGGATACAGACTCATTCATTGTTAGGTGAACTGTGGGTTTTGTATTGAGTACTCACTGTATAATACACAGAAATTGACTTCTCATTGTCTTTGTGCTTCTCATGTCTCCTGGTGCCTTTTTTAAAATGGTGATTAGTGGTTGTTAAAGGACCATGGACTGAAAGACATGGGTCCATTTCATATGGTTGACTGATAACTAAAATATTATCTTTGTCAGACTTGAACTCTGTCTGGCACTGCGGCTCCTAGTTAAACCACTAATTTGCTGGCCTTTAAGATTTTCAAGGGCCTGCCTCTACAGGAGTTATCTAATATGTGCGCTAAAGTCCACAGTGACCCACACCCCAGAGAAGTTTTACGCCTACAGTTAAAGGAATAGTTTGTGGAAGAAGTGTATTTACATTTAGTTTTTTTGCCGCACAGATGCAGCCACAAACGCACTGACTTCCAAAAGAATGCACGTTTGTTGTTATTGTTGGCATTTAAAAATATTTTTCAGGCCTGGTGGTCCACCACAAGACATAAAGTGTTAATTAGTGAGCTTCAGAGGTGCTGGTAGGCAGATTTTGTTACCTTGGGACACCGCCAGGCCAGCTGTTTCTCTGTTTCCTGTTCGGCTGCTGGCTGCAGCTTCGTATTTACCAAACAGGCATGAGAGTGGTATCAACCTTCTCATGTAACTGTTGGCAAGAAAGCGAATGAGACTATTTCCCAAAATGTCAAATTAACGAACCTGATGAACAAACCCACACTCTTCATGTTTTCTTCTGCTGTTAACGTTCACCCACTCTGCACCCTGATGTTGTTTGTTGACACCATGTTGGTAGTCCTGCCTCTGTCTCTTATGGAGACTGACTCGTTCTGTAGCCAGCCTCAAGTGGACGTTTGAGGAACTGCACCCAGGTTTTTGGCACTTCCACATCGGCTTCACATCACAGTGACGGAGGTTGCCGCTCGGTAAACAGCGTTATTCCTCTGTCTCTGTGTTCATCAGTCCTTCGCGGAGCAAGGTGGTGGCAACAGTGGTGCAAACAGTAAAATCACTTGTCAGCTCCAGGGGGGAAAGTTGAAAACTTTGTGTAATAGTTTAAAACTGTTGGTATGAAACTTGTAAACAAATCACAGGGTTACAGAAACAATGTTGTGTGTTGCAAATAACCAGATGTCCAATATATAAAGGTGTTCCAAATCCTACAGCGACTAACTCAAATATAAAGCGGAGACATGAGACATCTTTGCGAATATGATTTTAATCTCAGTCTTACTAAACGGCACTAACTCTCCTCCCTCCGTCTCCTCCTGCAGCTATAGAGACCGAAAGCACGAGCTCAGGAGAGGACCTGCTCGTCCCCAGTCCGCCCTCACCTCCACCTCCGCCGCGCATCTACAAGCCCTGCTTCGTATGTCAGGACAAATCTTCAGGATACCACTACGGAGTGAGCGCCTGTGAGGGCTGCAAGGTAGGCAGCTGAACACGTGTGAGCTGAACTTCCATCAACACGACACAAACAAATTACACAACACTCAATCCGGATAACTGGGACACATGCGTGTGTGAGCAGATGCAGACTACGCCCAGAAAAACCTGAATTAAAAATAGTCGCGTGGGACTACCGGGCATTTGCATAATGTGCGAGCAAAGAGGTCACGACCTTTGCACCTCCCCTGGGATTTGTAAGCTTCTTTGCTTCATCTAATCTGTCCCACACACACACACACACACAAACACACAAAGAATCTGTGCATGGATTTGTGTGGTCAAGCTCATGTCCTGTTAGACTACATACTAACTTGCCACCAGCTGCCCATCAACAATAAATGGAACGCTCCTAAAGTTGTGATAGTGAAGTTTTGGTTCTAGTACCGAGGTCGTCCCTGTTTATATGCATATGTGTGTCCATGCTGTGTTCTATTCAGTTTTCTGAGTCAGGGTCCTCAGTCAATGCCTCCATTTCTGTGGTCAGGGTTTCTTCCGGAGGAGCATCCAGAAGAACATGGCGTACACGTGTCACAGAGACAAAGTCTGCGTCATAAACAAGGTGACGAGGAACCGGTGTCAGTCCTGTCGACTGCAGAAATGCCTCGACGTTGGCATGTCCAAAGAGCGTGAGTACAGAGTGTTGGAATCAGTTCAGCTGTGTGTGTGTGTGTGTGTGTGAGCTCAAGTATAAGCTTCTGAAGGCACTTCACTGCAGAAGGTTAATGTGTGTGTGTTTGTGTGAAATTGCTCTGTAGTCAGGCAGGAATAAAGAGGAGCACAGGAGAAGCAGTATAATTCAAGCTGCTCCGCTCAGGCTGCACAGTGAGGTGTTTAACCTTGATGTTTGTCTCCATCTGCTGGCCAACCTCAGTTACTACACGGCCCACACAACCACCACCATTAACTTCGATTAACTATGCAGCATTTAGCATCACTACCATCAGCTTGTTCAGAGATGCACACATGCAGAATTACTAAAAGATGCACTACAGGCCGTATCAACTCCAGAATCTTCATTTCCTGCCTGAGGATCACGTATGAACCTCTGTAATATCTTTTTTATTTTTAATCACTTTCAATCAGATTTGTTATTCCTGAATCAAGTGTTTAGTCGGTTAGCCCAGTGCTAACACACCAATAACATGTTAACAGTAATTAGCGTCGCAGTCACGCATCATCTTAACAAATGAGCCATTTGACGATTGTTACGTACATGCATACATTTCCTTTGTTCCGTGGAACTAATACTTCACTCTGCCACGCTGCACTTTCAGCACTCCACACTGACCTGCTACAGCAACCTGACAGGGTCAAAATTCAAATGGAGTTTAAAAAATGCAGCAAGATTTATAGCAAAACTTTTTATTTATATCATCTCTTTTATTTATTATCCTTATAGCACTAGCTTGATATGCAGGGACAGCTGAAAGTAGCAATTCACTTCAAAAAGTGTATTCATCACGTTTTTTTTTTGGAGTATGATGCTGCTGAGTATGATGAGTCCAGAAACACGTCAGAGTCTCAAGAACTGTAGGATTCAACTGTTCTTCATGCTCCAGTGTTAAAAGCTCTCAATTAATCTTAATATCAAATCACAATACTTACTGATTATCGTGACGAGAAGCAGATCAGCATATCATCCCTGCTCTGCTGCTGAAAAAGTGAGCTAACTCCAGCTTCGTCTGTCCCAGTGTCAAGTTCACCTGTTTTTTTTTTTTTAACGGGACACGAGATAGCCGAGAGCGAATCGAAACACCCGTGCACATTCACTGACCTGAAAAGCAGGAGCACTGCACCCTGATGGCGATTTCATCCGTCCGCAATGCGCACACTTGTTGGCCATCCTCGAGTGAAGCACACAGAAGGGCAGAGCAGAGACACCTGAAGTCTCACTTTTTTCACGCAGGCCTGTTTGTATAAATGTTTTCACAGGCTCAGTAGTACTCCAAGGTCAGATAAACGTAAAAGTGTCTCTAAAAAGTGGTGGTTTATGTCCAGAAAAGAAGAGAGACGTTTTCCTTTGGATTTACAAGAAAGTAGCAGCCAGAAGCATAAATGCTCACAAAAGATTTCAAAGTACTTCATGCTAACAGGAGATCTTTGAAAGACCAGCCTCCTGATTTGAGCTGTTCAGTGTTCTGTGTGAATGGTTGTTTAAACTAATGACCTAACTCTCCTCTTTGACCATCAGTGGTGCGAAATGACAGAATGAAGAAAAAGAAGGAAGAGAAGAGGCAAGGCGAGACGGAGATCTACGTCCTGTCAGCGGACACGGAGCAGATGATTGAGCGAATTCGCCGAGCCCATCAGGACACATTTCCCCCTGTGTCAGCTGGGAAAATACACCACGGTACACACACACACCAGTACACACCACAAGTATGTTTTAATTAAAAAAAAAGGCAGATCAAAAATCAAAAGAACTCTTCTTTACATCCCCGTCCTGCAGAACAACAGCTCCGAGCACCGCGTCTCTCTGGACGTCAGTCTTTGGGACAAGTTCAGTGAGCTGTCCACTAAATGCATCATTAAGACGGTGGAGTTCGCCAAGCAGCTGCCAGGCTTCACAACGTTAACCATCGCTGATCAGATCACCCTGCTCAAAGCCGCCTGCCTCGACATACTGGTGAGTTCATGACTTTTGTCGCACACATGGACGTGAGTGACATCCTTCAAAAGTGAATGATTTGTTGGTTTTGGTTAAACAGTAATAAAAACATAAAGGTGGTGCTGAAAAGTGGAGAGAGTGCCGTTACCAGTCAGTTGTCACAGCCCAGTGAGACCAGTTCAGCTCTGCAGCTCATGTTGGGTTTAGAGAGGAAAGGTTCGAGTTTGACTAGCTGGATTTTTAGCAGTATTGGGTGCCTTTTCTTGAAACGTGCCCGTCATTGTCAGGCTTCATGAAGTGACTAATCACAGCCCGGACGGGGAGGGACGAGCTACAGTAAACTTGTTAAAATGTTAAGAGATTAGCCACCGGTGTTGATTGTTTATTTTTCTCTCCATTGGGGCGTGAGAGCTGATTTGTAGAGTCTGTTATGAACTTGCCTCTCCTCTCCATTTCACGCGGCTGTAGTGTATGTATTAGGTGGTGAGAGGCTCACTTAAAGCAAAGATTGTTTTGTTGCGGTAGCATACGATGAAGAACATATGTGACATATGGGTGATCATTTCAAGGCCACAAAATGAAGTCAAGCTTTGCAAAAAAAAAAAAAGTGAAATCTGTTTTATTTCATGGATTGAAAATACAAAAGCAAACTGTCAATAGAAAATACACTACTGGTCGAGTATTTAGATATACGCTCGAGGACAGCAGCAGGAGGTTTGTGCTGGGTGGAGCTGAAAGCTCATTTTTACACACTGCTTTTGTTTAGAAGGTGTTCAGGGCTAATGACGGAGTCTACGCACCTCCGTAACTTGTTTTACGAAGTGTAAACTGGGACAAATCAATTATCGAGTCATGAAAAAGAGTTAACAGTGAACAGATCAAAGTGTCACAGAGGAACTTCAGAGGAAGTTACAACAAACACAAACCTGCCAGACGTGGGAGAGCTTCCTGCTGTGTCACAACTGTGACAACTGTGACACAGCAGGAAGCTCTGACTGTAAAGAGTCTCCTGTTAACGATTCATCTCATGTCGCTTCCTTTTTTTCCAGATTCTAAGGATCTGCACCCGCTACACCCCAGACCAGGACACTATGACCTTCTCCGACGGGTTGACTCTGAACCGCACCCAGATGCACAACGCCGGCTTCGGACCGCTCACCGACCTGGTGTTCTCCTTCGCCAACCAGCTGCTCCCACTACAGATGGACGACGCGGAGACGGGATTACTCAGCGCCATCTGCCTGCTCTGTGGAGGTACTGCACTCAATGTCTCAGGAATATGAAAGAAAATAATGAATAAAGTGATATGATGAAAAAAAACATATGGACAGAAATGAGTGAAGACAAGACTGGTCCTACATTCACAGAGAGATGATGTCAGGCTGTAAAGGTTCATGCTGTGTGTACTTGTGTCACACTTTATAAATGTGTAATACAGCCTTTTTTGTGTCATAACGTGCTCTGTGTGTGTTCGCAGACCGTCAAGATCTGGAAGAGTCAGACAAGGTGGATGTTCTTCAGGAGCCAATTGTCGAAGCCTTGAAGGTTTGCCATCACATTAAATATTATAGTTTTATATTCAGTTTAACTCCAGAAGGAGACGTACTGTAGTTGTTTTGTGTTTTTACCGTTGGTTTTGGGCTTTTCAAAGGATTTGTTGGTAATATTCCGTTAAATAAATGGCAGTAAATGTGTTCAAAAAGGTGTACGACATGTATCAGAATTAGAGAAGAACACAGATGATGAATATAAATATTCCTCCGTGTCGTGTGTGTGTTTAGATCTATGTGAGGAGGAGGCGGCCTGATAAACCCTGTATGTTCCCCAAGATACTGATGAAGATTACCGACCTCAGGAGCATCAGTGTGAAGGGTGAGACACACACACACACACACACACACAGTGATCAGTGATGAGTGGTGGCTGGTAACAATTTACTCGGGTGGGGCTACAGACCACTTCTGCTTTCACTCGAGTAATGTTGTTGGGTTTGGTCCAGTTTGTGAGCAGTCGACTTCCTGCTGTGACATTTTCTGGTAATTGCTGCAGTGAAATCCTGTCAAATAAATCGTCAATCGTGCAAATAATGTACGTGGTACAATGAGGCTAAGATGATTTGAATGACTACGTCAGATGAACACTACAGTATTCCAGTATGCTCTGAGTTTCTCGTCTGTTAAGCTTCTGTCTATGAAACACATTTCCTGTGGATGTTTCATATTAAAAGCCTACCAGGATGGGGATGAAATATACAGGTTGAGTCCAGTAAAGGCTTTTAATTTGAAGCATTTCTACAGGAAGTGCTGAGTTTTATTGTTAGTCTGTTAAAAGAGGAAAGAAAAACAACAAATAAAGACAACTCAGGGTTATTTACTTTTATTCATATTTATTCTAAATATCATGATGTTATCATTATTACTATACAAACTAATACAAGCTTTTTTTTTAAGAATGTATAGTATAATCACTTTTTTAATGGGAAGGAGGAGGGCTTTGAATACATTTCGATACAAATATTCAAAGATAGGTTCACACATTTCTTTGTCACAAAAGTCAGTGTTGGTTCATTTGGAGCTGGCAAATGTAGATAAAGACACATTTCAGCAGCATATTGAAAACAGTTTTTTATCTTTTGGTAATGACAACACAATGCTAATAAAAAATACTAATGTGTTCCTTCAAAAATAATTTGATGACCAAGTGCAGAAACAGAAAAAAGAGCTTTCACTGGACAGAACCTAAATGTGGCAGTAACAGTAACCAATAACACTCTCTCTACCAGTACTAGCCCAACCCCTCATCATCCCTATCATACACTGTTTGGTGTTTCTCAATGTTTCGCCTCCGATTTTTTTCCCACAACACACTGATTGTAAATCAAACAATCAGTGTGTTGATTTTCGGGTCATTCACCAATCAGATGATTGCGGTTCAATCCCCGGCTCCTCCAGTCTGCATGTCAAAGTGTCCTTGGGCAAGATACTGAACCCCAAATTGCTCCCATCAGTGTGTGAATGCATCTTAATGGTTAGCTCCTAAAACTGCTGAGCAGTCGGCACCAGTGAATGAATGTGTGTGAATGGGTGAGTGTAGTGTAAAAGCGCTTTGAGTGGTCGGAATACTAGAAATTCGCTATATAAGTACAGTCCATTTACCTTTTACCATGGTCAGAACTCACATGAGAAAACGCTGACACATCCATAAACATCCATGACTTGTTCTCTGAACCTGGACTCTCTCTCTCCACCTCTTTCTCACAGGAGCAGAGCGAGTGATCACACTGAAGATGGAGATCCCCGGCTCCATGCCTCCTCTCATCCAGGAGATGCTAGAGAACTCTGAGGGACTGGAGGGGCATGGAGCTGGGGGAGGGAAGGGAGGAGGCGGAGGAGGAAAAGGTAGAGGAGGAGGAGGAAGCAGAGAAGAGGAAGAAACAGAGCTCGGAAGCTGTCATCCGAGTCCATCACCTAAATCGGTTCCCTCTTCAAGCCCAAGCCCGGCGCCCTTCTCGCCATCTTCTCCCTCCCTCTCCACCTGAAGATCTGCACTGAGCAAAGCAGAAGAACTGAAAACAGATGCTCTGGACATGTTTGTCCATAACATTAATAAAACCTTATTCTGGCCAGGAGGGAGGCTAAATATCTTTATAGAGGTGCTGAATGAAAGCAGGTAAACGATGCTGTGTGGACTGTTTGTGCTCAGACGTCATGGTTTTATATCTTATCTTTTTAAAACACCTCAAAGGTTGATTATATGCACACGTGAACTTAAATGAAGGATTATCAAGATACCAGAATGTGGACACAGTGATGAAGAGGACTGCCTCTACATCACACATTTCCTCCCTCGTGAAAAAGTCATGTATAGTATGCAGAATCATGTGTAACATAATGTACATAAAGAAAAAAAAAGGCTGTGAAAGAAGACGGAGACGGACTGATACAAGAAGTTATTTTCCTAAATGTACATGTGTATATACTGTATTTCCATAATACAGCTGTAAAGAGTTCTTCATCACCAACACTCACACGAACCCACAGACTTCTGCTTTCCATCCCCTCACAGACACATCAGGGAAAAATTAAGGTCCTTGACTCAGTTTTACTTCACGAACATGAGATTTTCTATGTCCTCTATAAGAGAATATGAATTTGTTTTCAGATGCAGCTTCAGCAACTCAAGTGACTTAATTTCAACAAACTGTGAAACATAGGAAACTCTCATTTTGGGGTGATACAATGTATCATCATTGAACCAAAGCTACCAGGTGTACAACCCCCGCCAATGTAGCAGATTTATAGTTTAATGAAGGTAATATGGAAATCTCATCATCAGTGATGACAGGTGACTGCCAAAACATGTCTTAAAATGTACGAGCCGTCTTTAGTTTTTAATATTTCGCACCACTAACTGTCCTAGTCCGTTTTACACAATGCCACTGCCTCACTACAACATACTCTGTCAGGTACAAATCAATTTCTGTGTTCTCCTTTTTAATGTACGATGAGGCAGCTCTCATCGGAAAGTATAAAAATACAGGGAGTTTAATAAAGACGTGTCGTTTTCTTCTATCCTGAAATACGTGTGCTCTTTTGTGAAAAACAGTCCAGTGTGGAATCTATTTTGATATTCACGTAATGTTATACAGCACAAAATGCACAGGAGATTCATATTCAGACATTAATATTAATTCCAAATCCTCCATACAGCTTTATCTTTGTTTTGTGCATAGACTCTAGAGTACATGTACAGTGACATATGAACAAGTTAATGTATAATGGTACGAAAGCCAAGCAGATAAAAACTGTTTATCATTATTATTATTATTCCAGTGTGTCATATTTAGGAGGCTACAGAATATGGAAAAAATAGAATATTCAGAACTTGTTAATGTTTACTCACTTAAAATAAGAATTGTTATGATTTTGTTACTTTAGAATGAACCTTTGTGTAAAACAGAAAATAACCTTCATTAGATTCAGTCATTTAAACCACACCAGTAAAATTCTGCCCATTCTGCTTTGGTGAGTGGAACTGGAACTGGATATAGGGATCTGGGCAAGCACTTTACCTCACCAACATCACAGATGCTAGTTAGATGGCTATCAATGATATTGCCTGTAACATAAAAGAGCGGCAGCTTGATAAATGAGCACCTTTTAAAAACTTTTGGGTTAAAGATTAATGATCTGTTGACAAAGGGAAGTATTTCACTGCCCTGTTATTGAGTGACTAATCATCTGACATTATTCACTGTGCTCATACAGCTGTTACGTGATATTGGTTTTGATTATGAATTGTGAATGTTTTCATTTTGGGAGATGATTTTTCTTTTACTTTTACCACTTTCAAAGGGGATTCCACAAGGTTCGATACTGGGTCTTGTTTTGTTCCCAATTTAAATTAATATTACATCCCTTATAACAAACTGCGATGTCTCTCTTTATGCAGACGATACACTATCAGCAAAGCAATACAGAATATTGCTTTACTGATACTGCACACTCAGCCACTGAAATCCTACAAATTACAAGATGCACTTTGAAATATGCACTATGTTAGGTATATTCAGAAGGAGAGAGAGAGAGAGAGACACTATCATTGGTATTCCATCACTCTGATTGCAGAACCTGTTCTAAAGACCTCTGCAGAGACAGGGAAGAGGTAGAGAAAAAAGATCAAATGCAGATTCAAGTTCCCAGTAGACTTAGAATTTATTAAAAATGTAGACTCCCACTATGTTGCCTGTTTTTCTAGCTGATTCATGTTTAAAAAAAAAAAGTGTCAGATTTAGGGGAATCTATAAACACTTCTTCCACAAAGTATGCTACTTGAACCACCACGTTAACAAAATCTAGTTAGCAATGACCTCCATGAGACTCCCACACTGCAAGTATGTAAGCTTGTTTCTCTACATTGTTTTTTCATACCAGTCAAGTAGGGGGGTTAAAGTTAATCTTTAACTGACATTATGCTGGAGGTCTTCTTCAACAAACGCTAGCCTTAGCTAATATGTGTCAGCTAGCCAACTGCACACCAACGGAGCCAACCAGTGGCTTCCACGAATTCACCTGGGAAGCCCAAACCAGAAGTAAAAGTCTCTTTCTGCTGTTGAAAGTCACTGAAAAAAAAACACAGAAATTGTTAAGCTCAAGCTTTGGCAGAACACTGAGCCCACAATGCTGACCACAAACAGAAATCGCTTGTTGTAGTTACCACAAAAGGTACAACAATGAACTGGCAGAGTCTGGAAGGGTCAGCCGGAGTTAAATACTGCAGGAGCTGATGAGGTAATGAGAAACATGTGTGGGAGCAGAGCAAGTGAGGATCCATGGGGGAGTGGTCGGAGAAACTAGGTCAGCCACACCCAGTCTGCACAGACAGGAGAGACAAGACAAAATAGACACAGAACACAAAGAGCAGGGAAAACACAGAGAAATAGACAAACCTGGCAAATAGTCACAGAAATGGTCATGTTAAGCAGGCTGCCTCGACTTTGGAACAGCCAGAAGAGACCCACCTGAGGACCTAAGGCTCATAAGGTGTCAACATGTTTGTTATGTAACATGGAGCCAGACCCTGGGACCCTAAAACAAAGAGAAAGCCATTGAAGAGAAGCTAAAATCGATATAATGTGCTGCCGTCTGTTAAAACCAGTAAGAAGCGAAGTAAGAGAGTGACTTCTGATTTATGCCGGAGAGAAGGGAGTAACAGTAATTAAGTCTGGAGAATATTAATGCATCGATAACTTTTTACAAGTCAGAGCAAGATAGGATTGTTTTAATTCTAGAGATGGTTTTGAACTGAAGGAAACAAGACTGAACCACTTTTGTGATGTATTTTTCAAAGCTGAGATTTGAGTCAACAATGACTAATTTACAGGCATTGGGCTTTACACAATCGGAATAGGAACCTAAACAAGTTTGAATGGAGCTGGTGTGGATGGAGGGATTAGGTAATATGATTTCAGATCATGAGTTGTTGAGTTTCAGGAGATTTTGTGCCATCCAACAGTTCACATCACTAAGACAGTCCAAAACAGCAGCTAGGTCTCTAGGGTCAGCAGCAGGTCTCAGGGGGAGGTATATCTGTGTGTCATCTGCATAGCAATGAAAAGAAACATTGTGGTGTTCAAGAGGGAGCATATAAATACAAAATAAAATTGGACCTAAAATTGAACCTTGAGGTACACCACAGGTAATGTGAACTGAAGAAGATGAATAATTAACTAGTGACCGAGAAGGTTCTTTCTAAAAGGTAATAGTAAAACCAACCAAGTGCAGTGGCCTTGATGCCAACCAAGGTTTTAAGACAGTCAATTAAAAGTGAGTGATCTACATTGTCAAAAGCTGCACTGAGGTCTAAAAGAATTAAAATTGTGCTCTCTCCCCTGTCAGCTGCTAAAAGGACATCATTAGTTACTTTGAGGAGGGCAGTTTCTGTGCTGTGAAGAGCTCTAAAACCTGATTGGAATTTCGCAAAGATGTTATTATTACTCATAAAAGTTAAAAGTTGGAAAGAAACCAATTTCTCTAAAATCAGAAATTTTTAATTTTTATTTTAGAAGATTTTCCTCCACCTGGATAAGTAAAGGATGTTAAAGGGACAATCCATGAAAAACAAGCAACTTATCGTTCATATATTCTGAAGCACATGAAGTCGGTATATGAAGTCTGTATGCCAGACAGATTGTGGTGTTCCACTGCAAACTGCAGTGTTGACACTTTGACCACTTTGTGGTCAGAGCTCCACTGAAATAGAAAAGACGTGAAAAAATACATATTAAGGTTACCAGCACAGAGGTTGGATTATGAAATGCCATCCTACCAATTGCTCTTTGTTTGCTATTTATGGTTTATGTTGATTATAAATGCCACTGTCAACACAAGCAGAGAAGCAGTAAACCAGACTGCAACGCTGCCTTGCTGCGTCTGTACCAACCTGCTGACCCTGGATGCTTCTCTCACTCACCTGCATGAACCAGGATGTTGAAATTTCTATCTGCCGTGCTTTTAGGTGAGTAAAATACACACCAAAAACATCTGTGGCAAGAATTGTCAGAAGTATCAGGTGATGTACATTTTCAATAGATTATTTGTCGTCATGATGGCGAGCATGCATTCTTTCATGGTGTCCAGGATCCAGGTAGCTCTTTCTTGGTTCGTGCATGACCATATTTTAGAGTCCTTCTGCTGTGATCCCCCCAGGAAAAAAATGCTCTGAAAAGTTTGCTGTTTCTCAGTGTTGCCTCTGAATATTCTTTAATGCACTTGTTACAAATTAAACACACTGGTTTGAGAATAATCTAATAAAATCTTTTCTCTCTTAGTGCATTCAACACGACTGGTTATAGCCTTTGCCCCCTTGTTGCTGCTCCTGATGGTCATGGTAGTCTGTCTGATCCACAAGAAGATACAACAAGCCAAGCAGCCTGGAACCTTGGTTCAAACTCAATGTCTGCTCACCAGGACACAGTGCATAACATCAAATGACACACTTAAATCTAAGTATTTGTGTTTTAGAGTGTTTAAGAATGTGATATGTGAATGTGAAATAATTTTATATTCATCATACTTTTTTGCTCTGATGCTTATTTTACAGTGAGTCTTATGAAGAATTGCACGGTCAGGAAGACGAAAGTGTGAAGAAAGAGTGCGTGTGTTGAGGATCGTGATCATGAGAATAATGAAGAAGATTAACAAAGTAACACTATGGTGTAGTATCCAACACCATGCTTCAATTCGCTACTGCATGCCTGTGGACCAAATCAATTGCTTCATAGGAAAAAAACCCTTCTAGATTAAACTTGTTGATGATGTGCATGATGATCGATTGTTTAAAATCCTTTGTTGTTGAAAATTTCTGCAAAAATGTCATTGTGTTCTGAAATAATAAATGATTAAACACATGGGCAATTTCTGTTCCTTTGTAAAGCAAGAAACGGGAAGGGTATTATAGGAGAACAGTGAAGAGATTTTCAATGATCTTTTGGGGCATGTGGCTGTGAAACTGATCAAAGTGATGACCTGGAGTTTGATCTTGCGTTAATAAACATAGTTGTACTTTAGAGAGCAAACATATTCCAGTCTGGCAAAAGCTCGTGCCAAGCTTTTCTAGATCTTTTCTTGTCAAAAGGTCACAGTGCCCTCTTTAGAACCCAGTGTCTCCATATACATTACATCAATTCATAATATTTAGCAATTCATAAACATTCACCCTTTTGATCTACAACACAAAGTACAATCACCTACAGTAATGTGGTAAGTTCAGTTTTACACAGAAGAACAGTGGTCATGTATTACCAATTGGTAAACATCCTAACAGAGGTCCCAGATCATAATTACAGTTCTGATGGCAATCACCCAACTTCATCATCAGTTACATTTATTATAGCGATATTGCAACAAGTATTAGCTCCTAAAGTGTGCAATATTGGATGATACTGACAGTAGTGCATAAACATCTAGCAGCTAGCTAACTGCACATCTACAGCAATTGCTTCTCACTGCTGAGGAGAAGCTAACGACTATGCAGGTAGACACCTCCCTTGTGTCCTTGATTGTTAGCTACCTGACTGGCAGACCACAGTATGTACGTCTACAGCACTGTGTATCAGACAGAGTGGTTAGCAACATGGGAGCTCCACAGGGGACTTTTCTATTCACCCTGTACACCACAGACTTCAGCTACTACACAGAGTCCTGCCTTCTTCAGAAGTATTCTGATGACTCTGCAATAGTAGGATGTATCAGCGGTGGAGAGGAGACCGAGTATAGGGCAACAGTGCAGAACTTTGTTACATGGTGTGAGCTAAACCATCTACAGCTCAATGTGACAAAGACCAAGGAGCTGGTAGTGGACTTGAGGAGGAAAAAAACACAGGTAACACCTATCTCCATTCAGGGGCCCCGTGGATATTGTGGAGGAGTATAAGTACTTGGGAGTGTGCTTAAGCAACAAACTGGACTGGAATAAGAACACTGAAGCTGTCTACAGGAAGGGCCAGAGCCGCCTCTATCTTCTGAGGAGGCTGAGATCTTTTAACATCTGCGGGACGATGCTGAGGATGTTCTATGAGTCAGTGGTGGCCAGCACTATCTTCTTTGCTGTTGTGTGCTGAGGCAGCGGTTTGAAGGTAGCCGAAGCCAACAGGATTAACAGACTTGTTCGTAAGGCCGGTGATGTTGTGGGGGAGCAGATGGACTTGCTGACTGTGGTGTTGGAAAGGAGGGTGCTGTCTAAGGTGCGGGCTATTTTGGACAATGACTCCCACCCACTCCATGAGGTGCTGGACAGACTCAGGAGCACCTTCAGCCAGAGACTGCTGTCATCAAGATGCTCCACAGAGAGACACAAGAAGTCTTTCCTACCTGTGAGCATCAGTCTCTACAACTCCTCCCTCAAAATATCAGACACTCCAAGTCAAGTCCAGTAGCTATCGAACTTGCTTGTGCAATACATAAGTGAAATCTTCCTCACATGCATACTGCACTTTAAAGAATCAGTGTATTCTCTGTACAGTCTCACAAAGACTAAATTCTTTATAGGGTTTTAGATTTACATATTGTATAGTTCACTGTTACTTGGCTTTTATTTTACTGTTACTGGTTTTATTTAACTGTTATTTATACATGTGTATATAGTGTGTATATAGTGTTAAATAGGATATCGTATAGGTGTATAGTGTTAAAGTTTTGTTTTCTTGCTATTGTTTTCTTCATTATTTACTATCTAACTTACCGTTTGGGAGCTGCTGTAACAAAAACAATTTCCATGCGGGGATTAATAAAGTATTTCTGATTCTGATTCTGAATTGCTTCCTAAACCACAAGTAATTCTGTTTCTCTCTGCTGTTGACAGAGTTGAAACTAAAAGCCAGTGTCACTAATATGAAGAGAAATCAAATCACTACAAAATATCCATAACCCGAATAAACTGATGGTCATGTGATGGTTATGGTCATGCTGGCCTAGTGTGAAGTTGGTGTGAATAAAGGTTTACTTTACAATTTTACATGAAACCTGAGAGTAGGGTGTAAACTTGGCAGCTGAATTGTGTAAAGAAATTAAATAGAAAAATGAAGTGTCTTTGTAATTTCAAATCATTATTATTATTTCTTCAGTTCAGCTTGCTCTTTCACATCAAACACTCCTGCAGATGATTTTTTTTTTTTTGAGTAGAGGATGTTAAAGAGACAATCCATGAAAAACAAGCTGCTGGAGCGAGTGAGCTCAAAAAAGACTTATCGTTCATATATTCTGAAGTATATGAAGTCTGTATGCCAGACAGTGTTGTTCCACTGCAAACTGCACCGTTTAACACAGCTAGAAAAAATTGTATTTGTGCATATAGTGCGGGATTTCTGTGGTTAGAGGGTTAGCGCACCACTGAAATAGACAAGAAAAAAAAAATACATATTAAGGTTACCAGCACAGAGGTTGGGTTATGAATTTCCACAATATTTATAGATGTATTCATAGATTATAAATGCCACTGTCAACACAAGCAGAGAAGCAGTAAACCAGACTGCAACGCTGCCTCGTTGTGTCTGTACCAACCTGCTGACCCTGGATGCTTCTCTCAGTCACCTGCATGAACCAGGATGTTGAAACTTCTACCTGCCGTGCTTTTAGGTGAGTAAAATACACGCCAAAAACATCTGTGGCAAGAATTGTCAGAAGTATCAGGTGGTGTACATTTTTCATAGATTATTTTGTCGTCATTTAGCTCATCCATGATGGCGAGCATGCATTCTTTCATGGTGTCCGGGATCCAGGTAGCTCTCTCTTGGGTCATGCATGACCACACTTTAGAGTCCTTCTCCTGTGATCCCTCAGGAAAAAGTTTGTCTGAAAAGTTTGCTGTTTCTCAGGGTGTTGTCTCTGAATATTCTTTAATGCACTCATTACACTGGTTTGGTGTTTGAAGACGGCAGAATAGTTTAAATATATGTCCCGAGGTCACTGTAGGGACAAATCTTTGATTATTATGGGGACACTGACTTCTTCTTGAGATACAGAGCAGCTGTATGTTTGCAGACACCATTCTGATTATTACTATGGTATGGTCAGAAAATACCGCTGTCTCACTCCCTTGATACGACGGTAGAAGACTGTACAATGTCAAATAATAATGTCGGAATACTAGGGTTAAACACATTTCCTTGTTTGTAGATACATGACCATTCATGAACATAGAATAGTTTTGTCTCTGTCCTGAGGGCATATAGATGAGCCAGATAGGACAGATAGGACATTGTCTAATTTGTCCTGACAATTATGAAATTAATATATTTTTACATTTCAAGATGAAGTAAGAGTAAAACAAATGACGATGGAAGCAGCTGAAAGACAGTTCTAAAAGTTGTTCTACAGTCTGTAGTTCTAGAGCAAACACCTGCACGGCACAGAAAACTGAAAAGAGGAGAGTTCAGGTCGAGGTTTAACCACAGGAACACAGCCTGACAGCTGCAGAACAACAAATCATACTCAAAAGTCAATGTGAACTAGTTCAGTTAAAGATCCACCCTCTGCCCTTGTTACCCTGCCCTGCATCACGAAACAAATTGCATTATTAAACGCAAATTTCCCCCAATAAAAGGTGTAGTGATAAGCACTCATACAGCTGCAAACGGTCAGTGATCGGCTTCAAAAATCCTGAAAATGCAAAAATGAAATTTGCCTTGATGGACTGGGCCGTCTGTTTGGATTTTGTTCTGTGTGTTTTGATCTGGCTTGATAACTACACAGCTCATACTGGAGCTCTGGGTTGCCAGATAGGAAATGTACTACAGCCATGGAAGTGTTACAGGCCTCAAGCTGAGTCACCTGGTCTCAGAAGATAAATGCCCTGTTTTCACAGGAAAAGAAGAGACAGAAGTCTGATAGCTGTCTTTTATTAAACAGAATTTTACTATTTTTCTTTACTTGCTCAGGTTTTCACTAAACATACTCCATAAAACTGTCAAAAATCAATAAACTGTATCATGTTCCCAACACGGGATGAAATCACAAAACACATTTGTGTCTTCAAAGTTACATTTCCACTGTTTTTAACCAAAATAATCATGTTTTACTTGTGTTTTTAACACCTTGAATCTCCATTTTATAGACTCTACTACTCTACTGCCCGTATGTACGGAAGCGCATTGCATTCACTGGATAAAAAAGAATTAGACACCTTATCTCGTAATTACGAGATAAGGAAAGGTGCCACATTGGCCACTGTACTTCGGTAAAGTTAGAAAGATATTGGCACTTCCGGGATCAATAACTCTTAAGTGAAACGTTGTTAAAACACAAAACACGCATATTTTCAACCGTAGTAAGATAGACAACGAGCTACAACCTAATGTTCATCCAAACACTGCGGTAACGCTATCTACACTTTAAAATCTAGTGCCCGTCTACATCGGTTTGTACGGTAAAGCGTGTTCGGTAAAGCGGCTTCATGGTGCCTTCAAGTGCACCTCGGAAACTCAGAAATCAAATAATAATCACTTTTCTAAGATACATATGCAGATTTAGAAAATTCTTTAAATAAACAAATGAAATTGTTTTCTGACAACTCCACCTGATTCTTGTTCTACATGTCCCCAGCTACTTCTGGGGTGAATCTCAAGTTCTTTTACTGCACCATTTTCTAATAAAGTGATGCTGAAATCATACACAATGTATGGTGACATATGCAGATTTAGAAAAGTCATTAAATAACATCATTCCAAGACAAGTCAGTCATCAGATTAATAGATGGTACAGTAAAAGAACTTGAAACTCACCCCAGAGGTAGCTGGGGACATGTAGAACAAGAATCAGGTGGAGTTGTCAGAAAACAATTTCATTTGTTTTTGTTTTTTTAAAACAGGCAACATATCAAATTGGCTTATTCTTTTCATACAAAAAAAACACATAAAATATAATTCAAAATTTGCGACCATACACATTTGTAGGCGTCACAGAAGCAAATAAAGTGGATCAACGGAGTAAGCGTTGGATTCTGCCTGACCTAAGAAGCTCCATGAGCAGACATGTGGTAAAACACGGTAAATATTGGAGATGATTTGAAAGATAAAGACGTTTAGAGCCCAAAAGGACCCAGAGTGTCTGTTTTTTGTTTTTCAGTGGGTTTCCACCTGATTTCCTCTGTGAATGAAAAAATATCTCCACCGTGATCGTCCCTCTCTTTTTTTAATCTTGTGGACTCTGTAAGACTGACCCACAGTGCATTCTTCAAAAGTGACAAAGACATTGTAAAAGTTACCAGCCTACCCAGCTCTCACTGCAGAAGAACTTCTTAAACTTAAACTTCTCTCTGTCGTTATTTTGCAGCACAGACTCAGACGTAGAAGCTGCTTCATGAGATAAACCGTGTTGCTCTTGTTTTGCCCTCATGGAGGTTCAGGGTCTTCAATCTGGCAACCTGTGTGAGCTGCAGTCTGGGGAGGAGGGTGTGAGGGGATCTGCACAATCTTACATATTGTATCTTTAATGTTAACGGCTGTCAGCAGTCGCTGCCCTCCTTCACACCAGGTGATTCAGGTGATTTTAGTCTGTCTGGGAAGAGATGTCTGACAAACCTACTGTAAGAGTTTATCTGAAAAACAGCATCCAAAAGAGTCTGACCCAAAGAGATTTGGCTAATATCAGCTACAAGTAGGCTAGTCTTGACTTAGAGTACAAGTTATTCAGTAGATTTCATAATAAACCTTCTTTCTCTCCTACAGTTTTTCTTTTCTTGACCTCATTGCCACCTGCTGCAGGTCAGTCCATTCTCCTTTGTGATGTATAAAATTCTTCCATTTATGTTCTCTGTGAAGTATTCAAATAATGTATTATTTCTTATGTGTCTGACAGGTCTACACATCAGATTAGCTGGCTCTGGATCTACTGAGTGCTCTGGAAGAGTTGAAATCTATTACCACAATGTCTGGGGAACAGTCTGTGATGATGACTGGGGCTTAATTGAAGCTCACGTGGTGTGCAGACAGTTGGGCTGTGGTACAGCACTGAGTGCTCCTCAGTTGGCCCATTTTGGTCAAGGAACTGGACGAATCTGGCTCGATGATGTGTTCTGTCTTGGAAGTGAAAGTTCTATAACTAAATGTTTACACAGAGGATTTGGGACACACGACTGTGACCATGACGAGGACGCCAGTGTGATCTGTTCAGGTGAGAGCTCAGTTTTATCTTTATCATCTTTAAAAGAAGTGATCAGATCCACGAGTTTCCTGCATGTTACCTGTATCAGTCAATCCAAATCACTCTGGATCCATGTGGCTTTCATCACTGATGTTTATGCAGTTTATATACAGAATTCTACATAGTGTACATATATGGAAATCCTGAAAGGAAAGTCTCTTCTGTCTCTGAAGTGCCAATAATAAGTTAAAGATCACTGTTGAGTGTAATATTGCAATTATACAACAATTATCAACTTAAGTAAAATATATAATCAAAAGATTTTCGTGTTTTGGGGCAATTTGCTCTCAAAATAAATATTTCTTTGCTCACCGTTTCCATTCTGATCCCCATTTCCATGGAAATGCATAGGGTCTGACTAATACCTGGAAAACAATCAGTCACTGCAGTAGACTCCTATATGTAATGGAACCCAGTTCACTACTTAGTAACGCGGATGGCGGAGTAATATTTGTAGTGATGAGTCAGGTGTGCTGTGATACTGATGTGAGTGCATTCTAAATTGTTGTTCTAAAGTCTAGTTGACCAATCAGATTGTTCAATTGGAGCTACTTAATCCCGTATAATCCTGTTTAGAACATGGGGTAGTTGTGCACTTCAGCCTCCTGTGGCCTGAATGAGTATTACAACAATAAACACTCAGAATGATCCTGATTTTAAAAATAAGAAATAAAATAAGGAAAACAGAAGAAACATATTTTTATCTTTTTTCCAAGTGATATTAACCTCAAACACACAAGAGAGCGCAATTTAGATCAGACTTAGAAAACTGATCACTGGAATAATTTTTTTCTCACCTGCTCAAGTGTTCCGTATGCAAACATACAGTGCATGCATACTGTGCTAAAGCCACAAGACAAAATATTAGAGGACAATATTATAATAATATTTTTTATTGTGAGGAAAATGACACAAAGTAATGAATTACAGTAATAATAATAAGTGATTAAGGAGTACCATGCGGTAGGGCTGAATACATGAGTGCATATATTTAGGATAGTTGAGGACCTGACCTACTGCAGCTTAGTCCATTCTCCTGTAGTTTTCCATGTATGTTATGTTTAACACATTTCTATTGTGCCTCATAGATAGTCAGATCAGATTATCTGGCTCTGGATCTACTCGGTGCTCTGGAAGAGTTGAAATCTATCACAACTATGTCTGGGGAACAGTCTGTGATGATGGCTGGGACATAAACGACGCCATGGTGGTGTGCAGACAGTTGGGCTGTGGTACAGCACTGAGTGCTCCTAAGTCGACCCACTTTGGTCAAGGAAGTGGACAAATCTGGCTCGATGATGTGGACTGTTCAGGAAGCGAAAGGTCTCTAAGTCAGTGTCAGCATGGAGAATTTGGGACACACAACTGTGGTCATCAAGAGGACGCCGGGGTGGTCTGTTCAGGTGAGAAGATATTTTAATTTACATAAACAAAGAAAAAATATGTAATCTAGCTTTAGATACTCAAAGCTGATGGAGCCCCAAGCAAAGATGGATTATAATCTGGACCTAAATCCAAATTATAATACATAATAGGCACCAGGTTCAATGTATTGGCAGTTTGGAAATTAATGATTAGGTAGCTCAATGTAAAATATAATAAAGCTATCATGTATAGTCTGCTGTGGTACGAAGACGACAGAGTACATACTTATGGTATGCGGGGAGTGGGAGGAATAGGGTGTCAATGTGTTGTACAACTCATAAATCAGCCTCCAGTGAAAGAACATCCATTAAACATTTCAAGTTATACCTCATTCTTAGTCACATCTATAATGTTTTATGACTGTTGATTACTGCATCAGAAAGCATTGTGTGTTTCTAAGTGTCATAAGGCATTATGAGTGCATTAAAATTCACTATGAATGCCCCTATAACGCATATATATATATATATATATGTTGTCTTCATAGAAAGTGTTACTGTGTGCTAAAGAACATCCTGAAATAATCAGAAGGATAAACTCACATCACACTATTTTGCTGTGGTGTGAAAAAATTTTGTCTTCACCAACAAACTGTATAAATGTATAAAAAGAATAACGTTAAAACAAACAAATTGGCAGCAATAATATTATGCGATCTATAGTATTTATTCTCTATGTACAAAAATCCTGAATACAATAAAGACTGATTCAACCCCTTTGGTTGACATTGCTGCACTGCTTATTTCCATATTCACAGTCACATGTCTTGATCTGTCCAATAGGTGTGCAGATCAGATTAACTGGCAGTGTGCTCGGTGCTCGGTGCTTTGGGAGAGTTGAAATCTATTACAACAACACCTGGGGAACAGTCTGTGATGATGACTGGGACTTAAATGATGCTCAGGTGGTGTGCAGAGAGTTAGGATGTGGTACAGCACTGAGTGCCCCTCAGTCAGCCCTCTTTGGTCAAGGAAGTGGACCAATTTGGTTTGATGAGACGGCCTGTTCAGGAAGTGAATTGTCTCTAAATGACTGTCAGCACAGCAGTTTTGAGACACATAACTGTACCCACGGTGAGGATGCTGGTGTGATCTGTTCAGGTGAGAGGACATTTTTATCACTCATCATTAAATGCAGTAATAATGTTCAACTCCACCAGTTTCCTGCATGTTACCTGTGTAAGTCAATCCAAATCACTCTGGATCTATGCGGCTTTCATCTCTGCTGTTTGTGCAGTTGGTCAGCGCATTTATACAGAGGAGAACTATGAAGTGAGTTGAAGTGGTTTAACATGTTATATCTTCCATTGAACTGTCCATTGAACCTTTATTGTCATTTATTTACCTTGAAGATTTTAGGGCATTCCATCAGGTACAGTGATGTTGAGAGTACAACTTAATAAATACAAACAAAAGATAATGGACAAGACAACAGAAGCAAGGTTGAACACATGAGTGCATATGTTTTGGCTAGTTGAGGATTTGTGGCTGTTCAATTGAACTCTGCGTGAAAGTATGAATGTATGCTGTGTGTAAAATGTGTCTTGTGTATGTGCCTCATAGATGATCATATCAGGTTAGTTGGATCTACTCGGTGCTCTGGAAGAGTTGAAATCTTTCACATTCACACCTGGGGAACAGTCTGTGATGATGACTGGGACTTAAATGATGCTCAGGTGGTGTGCAGACAGTTGGGCTGTGGTACAGCACTGAGTGCCCCTCATCCAGCTTACTTTGGCCAAGGAAAGGGACAAATCTGGCTCGATGATGTGGCCTGTTCAGGAAGCGAAAGGTCTATTGCTGAGTGTAAGCATGGAGGATTTGGGGAACATGACTGTTACCACGGTGAGGACGCAAGTGTGGTCTGTTCAGGTAAGAAGACATTTTGCTGGATTACTAACTTGGCTAAGTGGGCAACTGTACCACTGACAGCTGCAGGTTCAATGTATAACAAGTAATATATGGTATTACAATATTTTTGATTAACTTGTATTAATTATGCATATATGTAATATTATTTGTATATACATTAAATAGAAATGACAAGAAACGAAACTATACAAATACACTTCACCTGAAAGGTATCCATCCATCCAGCCATCCATTATCTGTAACCGCTTATCCTTACTAGGGTCACGACAACCATTCACTCACATCAGCTGAAAGGCAATTTTTATTTTTATTTTTAGGGAGCTTCCCAAAGCCCAGCATCTCCATGAATCCTGTTGGTGAGGTTACCTGGGGTCAGGATGTCAGAATCACTTGTTCAGTCTTGACACCGTATTTAGGTAGAACATTCATCCTGCAGAAGACCTCAGAATCATTCAGAAAGACCCAAACATCAAGTACCAACTCTGCTACTTTCAGTATTCCGAAAGTGGACTTTAGCAATGAAGGACTGTACCAGTGTCAGTACAAGACACACAATATCAAATCGAGATTAAGTGACTCTGTCACACTCTCTGTTACTGGTAAGAAAAAATACATTCTCCAATGTTAATTTCTTTTTTCTTATTTTCTCTTAACACTTCAGTATATATATATATATATATATATATATATATGATATATCTATCATCGTATGTGTTATTTTTTCAGTTCGACTCCCAAAGCCCAACATCTCCATGAATCCTTTTGGTGAGGTTACCAGGGGTCATAATGCTGGCATTACTTGTTCAATCTCAACTCAGCATTTAGGTGGAACATTCATCCTGCAGAAGACCCCAGGATCATTCAGAAAGACCCAAACATCAAGTACCAACTCTGCTACCTTCATTATCCCTCAAGTAGACTTTGACGATGAAGGATCATACCAATGTCAGTATGAGACAAGTGTTTCAAGTCAAAACTTCAGGTCCCCCTTGAGTGACTCTGTCAGACTCTCTATTACTGGTGAGGAAAAATGACATTTCTCAATATTAATTTTTTGTTTTGGTCAGTTATATTGAATTAAGGAGAAATGACAAGCAGTTAAAGAGATATACATCAGTTCAAAGGCCTTAACTCTATGACTCAAATGCTGTGTTACTTTTTCAGTGAGACTCCCAAAGCCCAGCATCTCCATGAATCCTGTTGGTGATGTTACCTGGGGTCAGAATGTCAGCATCACTTGTTCAATCTCAACTCAGCATTTAGGTGGAACATTCATCCTGCAGAAGACCTCAGGATCATTCATAGAGAACCAAACATCAAGTACCAACTCCACTACCTTCAATATCCCTCAAGTAGACTTTGACAATGAAGGATCGTACCAGTGTCAGTACAATACACAAGATTTCATATCAAGATTAAGTGACAATATCACACTATCTGTTACTGGTAAGGAAAAATATATTCCCCAGTGTTCATTTCTTCTGTTTTTTTTTTTTTTTTTTTGTTAACTTACATCTCAGCATAAAGTCAATATATCTATCATTCTAATGTGTTTCTTTTTTTCAGTGAGCCTCCCAAAGCCCAGCATATCCATGAATCCGGTTGGTGAGGTTACCAGGGGTCATGATGCTGGCATCACTTGTTCGATCTCAACTCAGCATTTAGGTGGAACATTCATCCTGCAGAAGACCTCAGGATCATTCAGGAAGAACAAAACATCAAGTACCAACTCTGCTACCTTCATTATCTCTCAGGTAGACTTCGACAATGAAGGATCGTACCAATGTCACTATGAGACAAGTGTTTCAAGTCAAAACTTCAGCTCTCCCTTGAGTGACTCTGTCACACTCGCTGTTACTGGTGAGGAAAAAAATTCATTTCCCAATATTGATTTTTTGTTTTCTTTTATTGAATTAAGGAGAAATGGCAGGAAGTTAAAGAGATGCACATAAGTTCAAAGGCAATATTTCTATCATTTAAATGTTGTGTTACTTTTTTCAGTGACCCTTCCAAAGCCCAGCATCTCCATGAATCCTGTTGGTGAGGTTACCTGGGGTCAGGACGTCAGCATCACTTGTTCAATTTCAACTCAGCATTTAGGTGGAACATTCATCCTGCAGAAGACCTCAGGATCATTCATAGAGAACCAAACATCAAGTACCAACTCTGCTACCTTCAGTATCCCTCAAGTGGACTTTGACAATGAAGGATTGTACCAGTGTCAGTATGATACACAGGAGTTCATATCAAGATTAAGTGAAAATATCACACTGTCTGTTACTGGTAAGGAAAAATGTATTTACCAGTGTTCATTTTTTTTTATTTATTTATTTTTTTTGTTAACTTACACCTCAGCATAAAGTCAATATATCTATCATTATAATGTGTTATTTTTTTTAGTGAGCCTCCCAAAGCCCAGCATCTCCATGAATCCTGTTGGTGAGGTTACCTGGGGTCAGAATGTCAGCATCACTTGTTCAATTTCCACTCAGCATTTACCAGGAACATTCATCCTGCAGAAGACACCAGGATCATTCAGAAAGAATCAGACATCAAGTACCAACTCTGCTACCTTCAGTATCCCTAAAGTGACCTTTGACAATGTAGGATCGTACCAGTGTCAGTACAAGACAAGTGTTTCAAGTCAAAACTTCAGCTCCCCTTAAGTGACCTGGTCAGACTCTCTGTTACTGGTGAGGAAAAATAAAATTCCCAATATTGACTTTTTGTTATGATAACGTTGTTTAAAGGACAAGAAGTTAAAGAGATACAGATCAGTTCAAAGGCAATATCTTTATCACTCAAGTGTTGTGTTGCTTTTCTAGTGAGCCTCCCAAAGCCCAGCATCTCCATGAATCCTGTTGGTAAGGTTACCTGGGGTCAGAATGTCAGCATCACTTGTTCAATTTCCACTCAGCATTTACCAGGAACATTCATCCTGCAGAAGACACCAGGATCATTCAGAAAGAATCAGACATCAAGTACCAACTCTGCTACCTTCAGTATCCCTAAAGTGACCTTTGACAATGTAGGATCGTACCAGTGTCAGTACAAGACAAGTGTTTCAAGTCAAAACTTCAGCTCCCCCTTAAGTGACCTGGTCAGACTCTCCGTTACTGGTGAGGAAAAAATAAAATTCCCAATATTGACTTTTTGTTATGATAACGTTGTTTAAAGGACAAGTAGTTAAAGAGATACAGATCAGTTCAAAGGCAATATCTTTATCACTCAAGTGTTGTGTTGCTTTTCTAGTGAGCCTCCCAAAGCCCAGCATCTCCATAAATCCTGTTGGCGAGGTTACCTGGGGTCAGAATGTCAGCATCACTTGTTCAATTTCAACTCAGCATTTAGGTGGAACATTCATCCTGCAGAAGACCTCAGGATCATTCAGAAAGACCCAAACATCAAGTACCAACTCTGCTACCTTCATTATCCCTCAAGTAGACTTTGACAATGAAGGATCATACCAGTGTCAGTACGAGACAAGTGTTTCAAGTCAAAACTTCAGGTCCCCCTTGAGTGACTCTGTCAGACTCTCCGTTATTGGTAAGGAAAAAATAAATTTCCCAATATTGACTTTTTTGTGATAACTTTTATTAAATGAAGGAGAAATTACAAAAAGTTTTAGAGATACAAATAAATTCAAAGGCAATATCTTTATCACTCAAGTGTTGTGTTGCTTTTTTAGTGAGCCTCCCAAAGCCCAGCATGTCCATGAATCCTGTTGGTGTGGTTACCTGGGGTCAGGACATTGAGATCACTTGTTCGATCTCGACTCAGAAATTAGGTGGAACATTCATCCTGCAGAAGACCTCAGGATTCATTTTGCCAATCTTGATTTTTATTCAGTTCATTAGAAATATTAGACTGTAGAGTGTACAGAGAAAGTTGCTTACTTTCCTAACAACACCCTGAGAGAACCATTCAAAAAGTATTCTGGAGTGAATCCCTGTTCTTTGGTCAATCCATGTGGGGTTGGATAATTCTCATCAGGGTCCTCCCAGGTGACATAAGATTGCAGTGTTCCATCACATCACAAGTACATGTGGCCCTAGAGAGGATTACTAAGGACTTGGCTACACTAGATTCCTTTCCAGCTCCTAACCTTCATCAAGGTCTTTACGACAATATAAGTATGTCACTGAAACCTTATGGAATTAAGAGGCTGACCTAGGCCCTAACTGATGATACTTTCACTGAGCACATGTAACCTTTGCGGGTCCAGATATGCAGTTTGCCTTGGAGTGGGACAACCCCTCTACATCTGCCTCATAGTTGGGCCATCCACAAAGTGGCCAACTTTTGTTGTTTTGGGCTCCTAATAGTGGTGGTGTATGACAACCTCTTCTGTGTACAAGCTTCTTTTCTCACAGAGGAGACTAGAGTTATTGTAGCACCAATCTAATTTTTCTTTTTCTTAGAATAAACTAATAAATTATTTTTCTCTCTTAGTGCATTCATCAGGACTGGCCTTTGTCTTTGTCCCCTTTCTGCTTTTCCTGATGGTCTTGGCGTACTGTCTGATCCACAAGAAAAAAACCCAGCAGCCTGGAACCTTTATTCAAACTCAATGTCTGCTCACCAGGACACACAGTGCATTACTTTCAATCAAAATAATTGTGATAGCCACAGAAATTATTTTATATTCATGATACATTTTTGTTCTGATGTTGCAGTGATTCTTATGAACAACTTGGCAGATAATGAAGAGGAGGTGGAGCGACAGGAAGAGGAGATGGAGGTTTAGAAAGAAGAAGATGAGCAGGAAGAAGAAGAAAGTGTGAAGAAACAGTGTACTAAGGACCATAATCTTGAGAACAGTGAAGAAAATAGTAACACAATTGGGTTCTATTGCACTAGAATACCTTGATGTTTCAGTTAAAAAGTACCTGATGGTGATTTAGATGTTGAAAGCAATGATAATTGATATCTTATTCTGACCGATGGTAGTGTCCAACACCATGCTTCAGTTCTTTTCTGCATGCATGTCTAACAAATGCTTTGCTTCATAGAATCTGGGATGATATAAATGTCCATGATGAGTTGAGAAAACCTTTGTTGTTGTAAATTGCTGCAAAAATAAAAATATATTGTATTCTGAAGTAATAAATGATCGAACACATGGACCATGTCTGTACATTTGTAAAGCAAGAAACGGGAAGGGCATTATCGGAGATCTATGATTAGATTTTCAATTATCTTTTTGGGCATGTAGCTGTGAAACTGATCAAAGTGGTGTCCTGGAGTTTGATCTTGTGTTAACAAGCTTAGTTGCACTTTAGACAACAAGCTCATCGTCGCTTAGGTCAAAAAGTCACACTGCTCTCTTAGAATCCAATGACTAACAGTAACTGAGCAAGTTCTCATATACATTACATTTATTCAAATATTTTGCAGGTTTCACACATTTTCCCTGTTTTTGATACTGAGATCAACACCAACATAAAACACAATCACCTACACCAATGTGGTCTATAAGTTCAGGTCAACAAAGCCTCACAGTGGTCGTCTTCCATGGTGTATAAGTGGTAAAGATCCCCAACCAGGTCAAATGTCACAATCACACACCTGACACAAATCACCATACTTCATCATCAGTTACATTTATTATGAAGATGTAGTACAATATTACAATGATTCCTAAATTTTGCAATATTGGATGATGCTGACAGCAATTCATAAACATCTAGCACTGAAATGGCACTGTCTGTGCCCTCGCTTCCCTAGGTTGGATCTCTCCAGATCTTTTGTCTTCAAAGGATGGATTGCTTTTTCTCCAGGCTCACACGCTATCAGAGACCTGTGAGTGAACATTTTTAAGTTCAATATTAGAAAAGCCTGTTTCAGTTATATGATTTTATGAACTCCAATAATATTTTTGAAAAATACTGCCAACTATTAAAGAGAATAAATTCAACATTAATATTGTGGTCAGAGCTCCCCTGAAATAGAAAAAAACATGAAAAAGAAATCCATTTTACGGTCAAGAACAGAGCTGTTGGGTTATGAAATGCCACCCTACAAATTCCCCTTCATTTGCTATTTATGGTTTATGTAGATTATAAATGCTACTGCAAACACATGCAGAGAAGCAGCAAACCAGACCGCAGCACTGCCTCTCTCTGTCTATACTAGCCCAACCGACCCTGGACTCTCAGTCACCTGTATGAACCAGGATGTTGAGCCTGCTTTTAGGTGAGTAAAAATGTGTGCCGTGTATGAGTCAACTTGTTGCAGTCTGTACGCCAGTTTTAAGTGATTTCACTGCAATGGTTTTAAAACATTTTGCAAACTTGATGCTGGCCTACCAGCTCAAACTGCTAAGACTGTTTTCATGTACAAGGAAACCTTAATAACACAATATCGTGTGCTACCTATTCCTGTGTAAGAAGTACTGATTATTGAATAAAATTAAAGATTTCTATTCATGGCTAAAATATAAATCTATAGTATTTGTGCCAAAGTATCTGTAGGATTAAAATGGAAAACAAAACACATCAAAGTTGCACTATGAGAAATAAAACAGAAAACATATGCTGTTTATCACACCCTAGTCAAGTAATATATAGGGATGACAGTGATTAATGTGACAAACAAACAACAGAAAAAAGAAAATGTCATTGCAAAGTTTATCCAGCAGAGTGAGCTATGGTTAATAACAACAACGCACAGAGAGAAGAAGCAGTTCTGAGGATTTATTTGTTAAACGATTGAATATGTGAAAGAATAAATAAATAAATATATACCTACCTTTTATAAGTATATGAAACTTCATGTGCTTCAATACATTTTTCCTTATATCCTGAAATGTTTTTCTCTCCTATACTTTTCTTGACTTCATTGTTACCTACTGCAGGTCAGTCCATTCTCCTTTGTGATTTATACATTGTCTCCATTTTTTGTTCTTGTTCTTCTCGCGCCTGAAAGGTGAGCAGATCAGATTAGATGGGTATGGGTCTAATCAGTGCGCCAGAAGAGTTGAAATCTATCACAACAATGTCTGGGGAACAGTCTGTGATGATGACTGGGACTTAAATGATGCTCAGGTGGTGTGCAGACAGTTGGGCTGTGGTACAGCACTGAGTGTCCCTCAGTCGGCCCACTTTGGTCAAGGAAGTGGACACATTTGGCTTGATGATGTGGAGTGTTCAGGAAGTGAAAGGTCCCTAAATGACGTCAGCACAGCAGTTTTGGGACACACAACTGTAACCACGGTGAGGAAGCCAGTGTGATCTGTTCAGGTAAGAGGACATTGTTAATCACTCATCTTTAAATTCAGTAATAATGTTCAACTCCATCAGTTTCATGCATGTTACCTGTGTCAGTCAATCCAAATGAATAATGAATAATTATAGTTATTATAAGAGTAAGTAATTAGAGAGTACGGCTGAACACGGGTGTATATGTTTTAGATAGTTGAAGATTTGTGGCCTGGCCTGCTGCAGCTCAGTCCATTCTCCTGTGTGATGATTCCTGTAGTTTTATATGTAAAATATTTCTTATGTGCCTTACAGATAGTCAGATCTGATTAGCTGGCTCTGGGTCTACACGGTCCTCTGGAAGAGTTGAAATCTACCACAATAGGGCCTGGGGAACAGTCTGTGATGATGACTGGGACTTGCACACGTGGTGTGCAGACAGTTGGGCTGTGGTGTAGCACAGAGTGCCTCCCACTAGGAAGTGGGCAAATCTGGTACAGATCAGATTAACTGGCGCTATAGGTGCTCGATGCACTGGAAGAGTTGAAATCTATCTCTACAACGGTGTCTGGGGAACAGTCTGTGATGACTACTGGGACTAAAATGACTAAGGTGGTGTGCAGACAGTTGGGCTGTGGTACAGAACTGGACAAATCTGGCTCGATGATGTGGGCTGTTCAGGAAACGAAAGGTCCCTACCTGAGTGTCAGCGCAGTTGTTTTGGGACACACAGCTGTGGCCATGGAGAGGACGCCAGTGTGGTCTGTTCAGGTGAGAAGACATTTTTATCACTCATCTTTAAATGCAGTAATAATGTTCAACTCCACCAGTTTCCTGCATGTTACCTGTATCAGTCAATCCAAATCACTCTGGATCTACGCGGCTTTCATTTCTGCTGTTCATGCAGTTGGTTCCCTTGCATTTATACAGGGGAGCAAAATAAAGTGGTGACATATGGGTTCAGTCATGTCATTTGTACTAAATACATACTGGTTGAACCATCGTGTGTATGTTTTTGATAGCTGAGGATATCTGGCTGTTTAATTGTGCATGAGACCTTATCTGCTGTTGCTCAGTCTATTCATCATGTAGTCTTATTGTACTGTATACACCTACTATGTTATATTATATACATATATTATATTGCATGTAAAAAATACATCTTATGTGCCTCATAGATGATCATATCAGGTTGGTTGGGTCTACTCTGTGCTCTGGAAGAGTTGAAATCATTCACAGTCACAACTGGGGAACAGTCTGTGATGATGACTGGGATTTAAATGATGCTCAGGTGGTGTGCAAACTGTTGGGCTGTGGTACTACACTGAGTGTCCCTCAGTCGGCCCATTTTGGTCAAGGAACTGGAGAAATCTGGCTCGATGAGGTGGCCTGTTCAGGAAGTGAAAGTTCTCTAGCTCTGTGTCAGCACAGAGGATTTGGGCAACACATCTGTGGACACGGTGAGGACGCTGGTGTGATCTGTTTAGGTGAGAAAAGAGTTAACAGGATTATATCAAAACAAGGGCCATAATATTCCAATATTCAATATTCAATATGTACTGCTGCTCTAATTATAATTTTTCTCCATCTCCATGAATCCTGTTGATGATGCTACCTGGGGTCAGGACGTCAGCATCTTTTGTTTCATCTCAACTCAACATTTAGGTGGAACATTCATCCTGCAGAAGACCTCAGGATCATTCAGAAAGACTCAAACATCAACCTTCAGCATCCCTCAGGTGGAGTTTAACAATGAGGGATCGTACCAATGTCAGTATGAGACACAGGTTTCAAATCAAAACTTCACCATCCCCTGCAGTGACTCTGTCAGTATCTCTGTTACAGGTAAGGAAAACTACACTTCTCAATGTTTTGTTTTGTTTTTTGTTCGTTTTTTGTTAAGACTTTTCATGGAGACCTCATCTATAGTGCGTTGTGGGAGCATTCACAATCATCTATGACTTCACTCATAAACACACATAATGCTTTCCGATGCACAATATCGACAGCCATAAAACATTAATTAATGTCACTTATGATGAATTTTAAATGTTCTGTGGATGCCCTTAACTAGCTATAAACTAGAGGCTGGCTGGTTTCTTTGCTTACTTGGCTTGATACTGAGATTGGATTTGTGCATACTGTACAATTTGAATTTCCTGTGTCTGCCCAAACCAGATTTTTTTTCTTTAAAGTACAGATTCAAATGTTCATTAGTTTTATTAGTTGTCATTTTTCAGAATATATCTCTTAAGATCTTGTCTTCATTGTCTTTATGTTGTCTCTTTACCCAGTGCCACTGCAGCAGCCCAGCATCTACCTGACATCTCCCAACAAAGGGCTGGTCTGGGGCTGTGAAGGTGCAGAGATCAACAAGGGTTACAGCTTTGTCATCACCTGCTCCATTTCTTCCCACTATCCTGGAGGTGTTTTCTCTCTCATCTTCTCTGGCTCTGACATCACCGACACCAAACCAGCAGTCAACCAGTCAGCCTCCTTTGACTTCCCTGTAGCTGAGTATGAACACCAGGGAAACTACAGCTGTGTGTATGAAGTCACACTGTCCTCAAGGAACTTCACTTCTACCGAGACAATGGTGATTGGTGTCATCATAAAATCTAAGTAAGCAGAATTTAAGCTAAGTTAAGGCTATGAATTCAAAACATATCTTAATCTTCTTATGTAATTTTGTTTTTTATGTCCTTTCTTTTCCTCCTGAGCTCTGTGAAAAGTTTCACCCAGAACTGTCTAAAACTTGAGATATGTTTTGAGAATAATCTAATAAAATCTTTTTCTCTCTTAGTGCATTCATCACGACTAGTCTCAGTCTTTGCCCCCTTTCTGTTGCTCCTGATGGTTTTGGCGGGCTATCTGATCCACAAGAAAATACACAAGCCAAGCAGCCTGGAACCTCGGTTCAAACTCAGTGTCTGCTCACCAGGACACACAGTGCAATCATTTCAATCAAAATCATTATGTTGGAGTGTTTAAGAATGTGATAGTCACAGAAATGATTTTATATTCATGATGAATTTTTGTTCTGATGCCTATGTTGCTGTCATTCTTATGAACAATTGCACATTCAGTGAAGAAGAGAGGAGGTGGATGGGGAGGAAGAGGAGGTGAAGTGCACCTGTAAGACGCAGGAGCAACCAGAAGAAAAATAAAAGCCACAAAAATAAAATGAAAACATTAAAAATGAAAAATAATTAATAATATTAAATCATTCATATTTTCAATATTTGTGAGTTCAAATAATGGAATGCATCCATTAATTTGTGCAAAATATGATAGAAAATCAAGTGCGCAGTAATATGCTGTCCCTTGTCTGCATGTCTCAGCTGCTCTGGAGAAATCACCCCGAGGAGGCGGGTCTATGAAGTAGTTAAACCAATCGCTAATTTAAGGTATGAACGTCTGACATACGATTTAGCCAATCAGCGTCCTCAAATCTACTCCAGAAAGGGCGATTATTTTATCGCCCCAAGCCAGCTACGGCTAAAATCAGGGCCTCTATTAGCTAAGTATCAGCTACATATCAGCTCTGTCACAGCTGATCACCTCTGCCACAGGGGCACAGGCGTAAAAGTTAAAAGCCTTTCCAACATGTTATGTTTGTCAGAAATTGATACGTCAATTGTTTACAAGTTCTGTTTTACATGTAAAGCTGTGGTTGTGCAGTGTTTGGTTTTGTATAAGAATGCCTCAATTTTTAATTATTGTTTCACAGAGAACTGGTATATTCAATTATCTTCTTTGGGCATGAAGCTGTGTCAGTCTCTTGATAATAAATCTGTTAACTTACTTCATTTTAACTATTGGTACCAGGAAACAGGCCAAAGTGGTGACCTGGACTTTGCCTCATGATCTTATGTTGACAAGCTTAGTTATACTACAGTATCATTAGATTTGACCATTTAAGACGGGGGGAACGCATCCTGGCAGCTTGGAATGTGACTGCCAGATACCGTTCCCCCTCTGTTCCACAGGAAAGGAGGCTCACACATCTTTCAAATTCACACTGCTGACTTCTTTCCCCGCAACAGATAAGCCCTGTGACTTTCAGGCTGATACTGTAGTTAGACTTTCTCTTTCGCATTACAGCTGTTGGCGTACTCTTCTGTCAGAACAAACCGCAACGTCTGTGACTCACAGGCTATAAGTCATCACATCAAGGCTGCAATGCTTTACCCTGTTTCTTTGCAGCGTTATTTGTGGGTTATCTCTGACTGCTCTAGAAGGTGATAAACCTCAACAAAGAGATTATGTTAACTGGTATTAGCAAGGAATATATATTATGAATTATGAAAATGTGACCAACAATTCAAACCAGGTGCTATGTCAGCAAGCACAGACAGCTGCTAACCTTCACGCCAACTTTCCTGACCTTATATTTCATCAAGGTCAGTAGAGTACAGATGAAGTAAGTTCATTTGTACGGCCCTTGCTGACTTGTGAAGCTCTTTGATGCCCACAATTAAAGGACAAATGATAAGAATAGTTGAAAAGTTCCTCCATAGGGCCAAGTTATAACATATACATTACACTCATCTATGCATATGTCATAAATAAAACTGTAATAGACAGACATAATTTCCTGTGTGTGACAGTGTGTTCCTGTGTGATATTATAAGAGACGTCTGTTCTGATGAAAGCAGAAGTTAAAAAAAACTGCATGTTCTTTCTGGTTCAGTCTTTGAAATGTAGATACTTTGTAGCATTTGAGCAGGACCCAACTTTTAGCTTTGTAGTTTTAAAAGGACATACAAGTGGTCAAGAACACAGTGGTTGGGCTGTAAAATAGCTAGCCCACAAATTCCTCTTTACTTTTTATGGTACATGCTCAGTATGCGTGAGAAGACACCTGACATTGCGAACACAAGCAGAGAAGCCACGAAACAGACAGCAGCACTGCATCTCTGTGTCTATACCAACCATGCTGAGCCTTCAGACGCTTCAGGATGCCAGGATGTTGAGACTTTTCCCAAGCCTGCTCTTAGGTGAGTAACTTTTCAAGTCAAGTCATGTGCTTCAATGTTGTACAATAAAAGTACTGATACTTGCGGTAATTACATATTTGATAGAATCTAAAGCATTGGAAGTTATTAAAAAAAAAATAGACAGAGAGAGGCTTTATCTGGTATTACAGTGCAGGTGTCTCATGGGTGTACATTTGTTTGTCACACCAAAGGACGTTTAAGACTTTTGTGTCAGTTCATGACCTTGCGATTCCTAACTAACCTGTTATTAGAAGTTAGCAAGACACATTTGCACAACTTTCCATAATTATTTTATTTAACATGGTTTTACTTAAAATATATACTTCGGGGTGTCACATAAAAGAACAACAAAGCCAAGCACTTTTTGAATTTGGTTTGAAAAATTGAAGTATTTGAACACAATGAAGTCCCAGGCTTCACTAACATAACCCAAAGATAATGTATTAAAGCTGCACCAATGACTTTCTGACACCCAAGTGGCTGTGGTCTCCTCTCCTCTGACTTCCAAACCTCATTTAGAAGTATGGAAGGCGTTTGGGTTGTGTTGTAACAGAGACTGTTCAGAAAGTTATTTCAGTTTTACTTTAGTTTGTATACTTCATCATCATCATCATCATCATCTGTGAAGCTTATATACTTTCAGGAATATATGGATGAATGAAATGCTTACCATTTACTGAAAGACATTTAGAAAATGATGCCTGATTCATTTTTTTATTTTTGAATTTATAAAAGTAACTATCTAAACTTTTTCTAACCACAGGTCCATATACAACAGAAATAGAAATGTTTAACCATTTACTGCATTTTAAATGATGACAGCACCAATAATATTCATTTTTATCTTGTGTGCCAGAGAAAATGCCATGTCACATCAAAAATGTATCATCATAAACCTAAATATGAAACAAAGACTACCTGTGCTTCAACACATTTCTGCTTATGAAGTGAAACATGTTCTTTTCTCTTTCATACAGTCCTTCTTCTCTTGACCTCATCATCACCTGCTGCAGGTCAGTCCACTCTTGTGTGAAAGTTCCTGTAGTTTTCTGTGTATCTGTGAAATGTAAACATTATATGCTATGTCTTATTTGTCTGATAGGTGTGCAGATCAGATTAGCTGGCTCTGGATCTACTCGGTGCTCTGGAAGAGTTGAAATCTATCACAACAATGTCTGGGGAACAGTCTGTGATGATGGCTGGGACTTAAAGGATGCTCAGGTGGTGTGCAGACAGTTGGGCTGTGGTACAGCACTGAGTGCCCCTCAATCAGCCCACTTTGGCCAAGGAAGTGGACAAATCTGGCTCGATGATGTGGCCTGTTCAGGAAGTGAAAGTTCTCTAACTGAGTGTCAGCACGGTGGAGTTGGGACACACAACTGTCATCATAGTGAGGACGCTGGTGTGATCTGTTCAGGTGAGAAAACTTTTAGATAAAGAATTTATAATACATGTATGTATAATTCCGTTTTTTTAGACTTTAACAGCAGAGTAACAAGTGTGAAATGTTGTAACAAGTGTGAAATGTTGATTAAATGTTTGATCTACTGTGTAAAAGTGTTCGATGTTTCTCACAGGCTGTGTGAGAGATGAAAAGTGTGTGAATTATGACTTTTGACAAATGTGTTACAAAAGCAGTTTCTGTCACGTGTTCTATCCATCAATGATTAGTTTTCTGTGTTTTGACACTAGGTAGTCAGATCAGATTAGCTGGCTCTGGATCTACTCGGTGCTCTGGAAGAGTTGAAATCTATCACAACAATGTCTGGGGAACAGTCTGTGATGATGGCTGGGACTTAAATGATGCTCAGGTGGTGTGCAGACAGTTGGACTGTCGTACAGCACTGAGTGTCCCTCAGTTGGCCCGCTTTGGACAAGGAACCGGACAAATCTGGCTCAGTAATGTGGCCTGTTCAGGAAGTGAAAGTTCTCTAACTAAGTGTAAGCACAGAGGATTTGGGACACACAACTGTCATCATAGTGAGGACGCTGGTGTGATCTGTTCAGGTGAGAAAATACTTTTCTGATACATCACAGGCATTTATGAAATTAAATTATACATACTTTGTTACACTCATTGTTACAGACCCAGACAAGCCCATTATCCTGGTTTACAAATAATTTGTTAAACCATGCTGTTGTGGAGAAATTGCTGAAAGCTAATGGCACCAGGTCAGGAGGGAAGAAAGTGTTCATGGGCCTCTGATGTCTTATGCTGTAATATCTTCATTAAGGAGAATCAGAGACATTTTCACGTACAATCGGGTATGCATATGAGTCGGTCTCTATTCTGCCCAACTCATGCTGGTGGTCAGACTTTGAACCCTTACAGATGACACCACAAATACTACGCCCAAAAATAGTCAAAAGGGATGCATTTACCCATGTTAGTGTTAGCCGTCACTGTCTATGACCCCAAGGCCCATGCGCGGCCCTGTGCAACCAAAGGATGGAAAATTCCATAACACATGCAGACAAAAGATAAGCAGTTCATGGGAAATCTTCCAAAAACTGATATAAATGTATGGTATCTGATTAATTGTTCGTAGCTTGGACCAATATTGAGATTTGTTTTTGTGCGTCATTTAAATTCCCTGTGTCTGCCCAAACCAGATATTAACAGTTTTAGATTCAAACTGTTAATAAGGTCAGATCTTTAATCCTAATGTGATCTAGTCTTCATTCATCTGGTCTTTATGTTGTCTCTTTACCCAGTGCCACTGCAGCAGCCTAACATCTACCTGACATCTCCTAACAAAGGGCTGGTCTGGAGTCCTGAAGGTGCAGAGATCACCAAGGGTTACAGCTTTGTCATCACCTGCTCCATTAACACCAGATATTCAGAAGGCCATTTCATTCTCATCTTCTCTGGCTCCGACATCACCAACACCAAACCAGCAGTCAACCAGTCAGCCTCCTTTGACTTCCCTGTAGCTGAGTATGAACACCAGGGAAACTACAGCTGTGTGTATGAAGTCACACTGTCCTCAAGGAAATTCACTTCTACTGAGACAGCAGCGATTAATGTCACCATTAAATGTAAGTAGACAGAATTACCTATCAACTGTTTATTTAAGCATTTGCATGAACAATCTCCCCATGTCTAAACCAGTGGAACACATCCTTCTCTGAATATTAAGCAAAACAGTATTTTGATGTGACTGAAAGAAAATATATGACAATACATTCAAAAAGAAATGTAGAGTTGATCATTTTACAGTTGTACAGAAATCATAGCGTTTTAAAGGGAAAGCTGTTATCTTCCATAAGACATAGCAATACAAGAAATAAAAGAAGTAGAAGTTTAGCAGTTTATGATGCTGATTCATGGTTTTCATACAGATATCACTGTTTCAAACCAATCGCCAAATAAATGGGTATTATAGGGGTAGTATTCCACAAGTTGCAGGGCACTTAAAGCAAAACTGTTTCTGTGTGTACAAAAAAAAATCACAGATTTAAATATTTAAATATAATCTTGTGTTCTAAAACAAAATATATAATACAATTAATTTAATTAAGTAGAAACAGCTCGCCTTGTAGAGCGACATTCAGGTTATTATCTTGGTTATTACCATGGTACGATACCAGTATTACCATATTGTTACCTGTTAATATAGCTGTTACTACTATGCTACAGACTCAATCAACATGTTTCAAGGATTAAATGTTTTTCCCTCCTAGTTCCTTTCTTGCCGCTGTTCTCTTCAGTAGTCGGTCTGCTGCTGCTGCTGGTCTTGGTGGTGGTCTGCGTGGTGTTCAGAAGAAAACAACAAGAAACAAAAAGTCTGAACTGTCGTCCAAAGTCAGGATCTACTCACCAGGATACACATGACATTTTAAGGCTAACTTTTGCTGTTTGTTTACCTTTTTTCCAAGTGATTTTCAGAGAATTGATCATACGTTCTGTTCCCATACTTGTGTTCCAGTGACTGTCACAGACAGACATGATGAAGATGAGGAGCAACAGCATCATGTAAAAGTTGAACCAGTGCACTCCGAGCAAACAAGAGGGTCGGAAGGAGATGAGAGTGATGAAGATCATGACTATGAGAACACTGAATGAATTTAGCACTATCGAAATATGAATGTACTAGAGGTCCTATGTTATTAACCTGCTGTCTGTGCTCAACAAATAATGAATAAATTCCTGGTTCTTACAGCAGTAGCATCAGTGTGAGATGCACTCCTTGAAATGATTTTTTTCCATCACCTGTCACTGTGGCAGGTTTTTAAACATTTCTACTCACCACTCAATGTTTTTATCTACAACTTCTTAAATCTATGTAGAACACTTTAGAGATGTAAACACTTTGTGCTATGGTGATAGGTGACCTGAAATATGTACCTGTCACACCAAACAGTTACTTTTTATGTGGCAGGTGCCCGTTTTTTGTTTCCTTTCCAGGGCTATATTGTGCATACTTACAGTCTGTCCATTAACACCACAGACATTCACAAAGACGCACTAGTCCTTACATCTAAACATACCTGTATTCTATCTGCTTCTTAATGTTGCTTTAGATAGTTCTTTGGCCACAGTCCTTTTCCCCACAAGCATCTGTTAGAGTGTGGAACACTTGCACACTTAACTTGCTTGTGGTCAAAGGTAATGGTTTACTGTTACTGGGAAGAGACTGTATCACGAAGATAGAATTGGATTGGTCCTATGTAAACAGACTAGCACCTCAGAGTGTGGAGGAGTTATGCAATAGATACACAGATGTGTTTCAGCTCAATCTAGGGAAAAAGACAGGGGATCAAAGCCAAGCTCCATTTAATACCAGGGGCCATTTCTAAATTTCACACTCTGTGCCGTATGCACTCAATGAGGAAGTAGAATTTCCAAAACCAAAGCCAGTGTTCAGGGTTTCTTACTTTGACAGCCTGCCCATCACTGCAAAAGATATAGTACATGAAACACAGAGATGTTTTGTCAGAATGGCCAAAGTCCTACAGCAATATGTGAAATGAAGGTTTGACCTCACAATAGAAGGATTGTGTTCTCTCGAGATTCAGGGTGGTAATTCCTGAGACGTTACAAAGCAGACTATTGAGTTGCATGACAGCCACTGGGTATGATATGAAATGTGAAATGAACTCTTGCTCCAAAGGTTTGTTTGGGCGGTCTATACTCTATAGGGAGGTGAGGTGGATGAATCTGTGTGATATCTGTAACCAGCAGCAGAGCATGCTTGTCACAGCGCCTTTGCATACATGGAGATGGGCTACTGGTCCATGAGAGAGAATAACGCCTTGATTTTGCAGAGGTTAATAAGCAGATGTTTCTGGTTGTCCAGATGCTTGTACAGAGCTCATATGCAGACAACCACAGCCAGGAAAACTATTGCCGTTTTGTGAAGCCTTTTTGCATCATCTGGATCATCATCTGGGGTTCCACCATCAGAGCTCAGAGGAGGTTAACAGAGCTCTGTAAAAATCTTCCTTTCAGGATGCACAGAGCGCTCACAGAGAAATGTGTGCACTCCTCAATATTTGGACTTAGAGTGGACTGTCAGAAAGACACTATTGAATTGTGTTCTCATATTATGGAGATACAAACATCATATGTGCACAAAGTAGTTAAACTGGAAGCCTTGTCTTGAACATTTAAATTTAAAAAGAAGGGAACATAAAAGCAGAAAAAAACTACAAGAGAGGAGCTGTAGTGGGGTGGGAAGTAGAAGTGCTTAGTAAGCAGATTGTATTATATTATAATATTTTTGTGGCCCAATGTAGTCATACAGGGAGATTCAGATATATGACTTCACCTGCATCCTAATAAAATAGTTTTGCCATGTTTGTGGTTTTTCACCTACATTTTCCTGAAATATTCTGTTATAGGTGTAGTGGACCTCCAATGGTTTTGAACGTAACCCAGGTAGCCACCTCCCTTAGCTCCTCCCCCTGCTTAGGTGTTGTATAAATGGTCTCAAAATGGCTCCTTTCAGCCTCTTGCTGGTCTATGGTAGTTGCTTTACCAAGGTGGTGAGTAGGGTCCGTTTCCTCCTGTGTGTGATTTAGTTTTGTTTGCCCTCACTAATGTGTATTTTTGTCTTTTAGACTCGCTGCTGTGCAGTTCTGTTGTACAGTTTTGTTTGTTCTTCTCTGCTTTGTTCTGTTTTGAGTTGCTCTTTGTTTATTCAGTTTGGTTAGTTTAAGTATATTTGTTTTAATTTACATTTGTAATATAGTTTGTTTAGTGATTGGGTTGTAGGTTTTGTTAACTTTTTGTCGTTCCTTTCTGAGATTCAGTGCAGCCTGGGTGCATCAGGTGGGAGGCTAAGCACCGTGGTGAGGACCTCACTTCCCTTTTGCATGCAAGTAAACACTGGGGCACTTTTAGTGTGTGTAGTGGTTTTTGTTTAGTGTTGCACCGCAGCTTAAGGAGGACACAAAGTAGTATGCCTCCCACTGAGGACCCAGCCCACTGGTTTTAGTTCTGTTAGTTACTTCAACTTTAGTATTATTATAGCCGGCCTTTTAGTGTTCTGTTAATAAAATAATTTCTTATACTCACCTCATGTTTAACCTTTTTCTCTTAATATTCATTTTTGTCTTGTGTGCCAGAGAAAATACCATGTCACATCAAAATGTATCATCATAAACCTAAATATGAAACAAAGACTACCTGTTCAACACATGTCTGCTTATCAGGTGAAACATGTTCTTTTCTCTTTCATACAGTCCTTCTTCTCTTGACCTCATCATCACCTGCTGCAGGTCAGTCCACTCTTGTGTGAAAGTTCCTGTAGTTTTCTGTGTATGTTAGGTGTGTAACATAAATATATTGTATTGCTATTTCAGGGTCTTGTATCTAGCTGCAAAGTTGAGTCTGAACATCACAATTTAAAACATGAAAGATGCTGATATCTGGTGTTAGAAAGGTGCAAGTTTTTTTTTTTTTTTTTAAATGTCTGCCTCTTTTCCAGGTATTTAAAGCACACCTGGTTGAATCAGACAGCAGAGTCAGTGAAAGCATGAGGTCAACAAGATGAATTGTGGTATTGGGAAACTTTAACATTTAAAGAGTAAACTATAGTGTGTGTGTAGTGGTGGGTTTTTTTTTTGACAAAATAACATTTCATCAGAGGTTCAGCCTCCTTCTACTCCTTCTGACCAAGAATTCAAATTTCCCAGTAAGTGATTTAACTTTTTTTTTAACTTGGTTTTGCAACAATTGTCTTGTTGTGTGAAAGATGAGTTCATTGCTGCATTCGTCGAACGCTATTAATATACCTTCTGCTAAGTCAATATTTTACTACCGCTAATAGGTTACATGGACACACATTCTAGAAACTTACCAGTAATGTTAGCATGTCATGTGATTTTTAAAAACTTTTTCTGTTATAAGACATTCTGGGTGCTTTTGTGACATATCTATCCAGGTTTTTGTTTTCTACATTAAATATCTTTGATTTCTTGAAGTGACTTCTGATGAGTTTGAGAGCATCCAGCTCACACAATCAGATAAATTTTTTGTTTTTGTTTTTTTTTCCCCTGACTTTCAGTAAACTGAGATTTAACTTTTTTGGTTTCCAAACTATATATAGATTTTCTAGACGTGGTGATCCATCTACAGTGGGCTGGTTGTTCACGAGCATTCCATCAAGTCGTCCTCGTGTGAACCGCAGTCGGCATATCTACTCGGAAACCCCCATCACCATACTTTGGAGAGAATCTGCCAGCGCTAGGAGTGGAGCATTGGGTAAGTCGCAAAACTTTCTAAAAAGTAAAAGTGTTTATTTTGTACTATTTCTGACGACAGAAAGGGTAACGTCTGGAGAATAGCAGAGTGTAATATTTTTTTTTTTTTTATACACAGGGCCTTCAGTTTCTCCTCTCGGGAGGCCTGTGACAGAGCCACCTAGGCCAAAAAAACCCACGTCTGTCATCAAAGTAGGCAATGTTTTCTAAATATAAAATGATCTCTTTAAACTATTTGTCTTGTGAATCATTTTCTTGTCACAGCTGTGGAACAAAGGAGCTGTGGGACACAAACCGCTCAGCCAGAAGTACAGCTGGAAGTACAAGCGAGGTGAGAACAACCTGGTGGCAGAGACACAACGGGGGAAGGAGACAACTCACACCCGCTGACTGCAGACAGTCTTGAGAGGCTCGAAAGGTTCGAACTGTTACAGTGAGTTTTGATCTGTGTGATGGCTCTTTGTAAAAAGCTCAAAGTGTGGTGTGACATTTAAAATATAAAATGGATGAAGGAAACTTTTCTTTATCTGTCTGATTTAGCGCTATGCCCGCAGCCTAAATGTAACATCTGCAGAGAGAAATTAGTCTGACTGCTGCTTCATTCAGCCTCTAACTATGGATCATATAGAGATTTTCTATGACTTTGAAACATTTGTTGTTCAGAAGGATGTGCACAAACCTTTTCTTACAACCTCCTACAGGTGTTGTCTTATGGATTAAACTGTCACGGACTTTCTTGTGCATTTCAGGAGGCCCATGTACCAGAACATTGTTTGTAGCCTACAATGCTAAAGGTTTTGACAGCTATTTGATCCTAGACACCATGAGAGATGGGATTGCAACCTACTCATCATGCAGGGCTGTAAAATTCTGTTTCCAAGACCCTGATCATTTAAAATTCATCGACTCTCTTTCCTTGCCATGCGTCATAGTGCCATGCCCAAGGTGTTTCTTTGATCAGACCAAGGGTCATTTCCCTCAGTTTTAGTTCAGAAGAATTTGCAGTATGTGGGGGCCTACCCTCTGCCGCATGATTACAGCGTGGCGCACCATGACTCGTCCTCAGCAGGACGAGTTTTACAAGTGGTACAGAGGCTATAACGAGCCAACCCCGTCTCATGGGATCACCCCGGTTGCCTAGCAACATGTGCGCGACGGTCCATTAAAAGTGACGTTAACCAATATGGCGGGCTACCGGTTTCTGGAACACGAGTGAGAGTGCGGCGTTTCGTCCGCACACTGCGGAGATAGGCAGTTTTAGTACTGAGGCAGTTTAGTCCCTCGTTTCCCTTATGCGTGCTTTCCTGGAGCGGAACGGACCCTCAACGCGGACTTAGGAAGGACGTTTGTTTTCCCATGTCGGAGGAGGAGTCCCTGTGTCCCATCTGGGGTGCCAATTTTTTATGTGACGGGTTTTAGGGGTAACTATTTTTTAGTTTTTGGGGTGCCAGCCAGGACTCAGCCTGACAATTAAAACTAGTTCCCTCTCCTGAAAACCACACAAAGGGTGCATAAATTCAGAACACAATTCATACATTGTGACGGGTTTTAGTTACCCCTAAAACCCATCACAAGGCGAGTCAGGGTATGTTTCACTTTGAGACGGAAGCTCTGTGGTACTGTGAAAACGATGTTGACATTCTTGATCTCATGTTCAAAAAGCAGTTCCTTGGTGATACAGGCGTAGACCCTTTCAGCTGCATCACCATTGCCTCAGCCTGCATGCACCAATTTCCTCCCTCCTAAAACCCTGGCCATACCTTTGCCAGATAACTACAGATGCCAGACCAAAAGTTACTCCCACGCCTCCATCCAGTGGTTGGAGTCAGTAGCACTCAGCAATGTTTTTATCCAGCATGCATTAAACAGGGGGGAGAAACAGGTAGGACCTTACTTTGTTGATGGCTATACCGAAATAGACGGTGTTGTGTATGCTTGGGAGTTTCTGGGGTGCTTTTACCATGGTTGCCCATCTTGTTTTAACCCCCATGACACCTGCCCTCTGAGGCACATCCCCTTTTGAGAAGTTGTATGCGGACAGTGAGGAGAGAATACAGGCATTAAAATCTGTTCATGGCATTCAGACGGCTGTCATGTGGGAACACAAATGGACGGCTATGAAAAATGCACATGCAGGCGTTAAAGCCTTTCTCGGGGCCTTCCTCCCTCCCGAACTTCCGTGCCCTGAGATGATCTTTTTGGAGGTAGAACAAGCGCTGTGAGGCTGAGGTACACGGCTGGGTCTAACAAGACCATGCACTATGTAGACGTCACTTCTCTGTACCCATGTGAACTGTAGCTTTCCCTACCTGCTAGGTTGCCCCACCATCATCCACAAAGACTTTGATGCCCTTCAAAATTACTTTGGGTTCATCAAAGCTTCGCTGCATTCACTACCGCCTGTGCCCGTCTCAAGCCGTGCAGTTATCTGGAACAGGTGCAGGAAAATGTTCTGTACTTGGATACTGACAGTCTGATATGTGGTGAAAGAAGGGGAAACCCCTCTGAAATTGGAACTATCTCGGGGATTTGACTGAGTTGGACAGTGACAGCATTCAGGAATTTGCAGCCACTGGTCCCAAAAGTTATGCGTACCAGACTAGACAATGCTGTGACCGAGTCAACTTTGACAGCGTCAGGGAGTTGGTGGAGGGTTACCTCAAGAGATCACAAGAGGGCGTGATTGAGGCCCCTCAGCATTAACATCAGACGTAATAAGAAGGGCTTTCTCTTGAAAAACTCCACATTTCAAAAGTTTAGAGTGTATGATAAGAGACGTCTCTTTAGCGATGGGACAACTCTGCCTTTTGGTTATTAGTGGAGAATAGGAGGAGAGACAAACGGACAAAAGAGAAAAAATGTCATACCTTGCTAACATGGAAGTTAACTTTGATCCCAGATTTGCAACACCCTTTTCATGTATGATTGTGGGACCTAGTTGGTGTTGGAGAACTTTTGAACATGTGATGTTGTACCTGAGAATATTGTATGGATTTATACTTCAATGTATGCTGAACTGCAAAAGATGAATTAAAAAAAAAAAAAAGGACTGTCTGATTCTTTTGACACAGACCTGTTTCCTCCTGATCAGAACCATTTGATCATTCTGGATATTTTTCAAGCCTCCAACCATCCTGAAGTGGTCAAAATTTTTACTCAGCACAGACATCATAGAAATATGAGCATGTTTATGCTGACGCAAAACGTATTTCACCAGCCTTAACGGTCGTACCATGAGTTTTAACGGTAATCATCTGATGTTTAAAAACACTCAGGACAAATTACAGATGACTATATTGCCACATCAAATCTTCCCTCACAAAAAGCCTTTTTAGAAAGTTTTGAAGACGCCACCAAAGACCCCCGCGGGTATTTAATCGTCGATCTCACACCTTCCTGCCCAGAACCGTACAGGCTGAGGACGGGTATACTGCCGGTCATATATGTTCCCAGAACAAAATAAGTCAGTCATCCTCACCAGCATGTCGACGCATACAAGAAGAAATGCACCCTTAAGGCTCTGTACCATGCCACGCCTCGTAAACGTAAAGACATTCTTGCCCACTCTTCCCCGCACTTTCTCTAAGCTCTGTGCGAGATTGCTTTGAATCTTTTAAAAGGGAACATTCCTCTGTCTTCCCCTCAATACCAAAAATTGAAGACGACGAAAAATTATCAGACTACTGGCTGATTTAAAAAGACTGGCTTAAATCAGAAACGCCAAACCTCGATGAAACAGTCAGGAGGTTTTATTTTATCTCTGCATTCAGCTGTGGTGCCATCCTCGGAAATCTTACAGGAGGACTCGTTAGAAAGTGAAAGAAGATGTCTCCGAGAACGTTGCAAAATATGTTTCTTGTTAAACCGCCTGACTCAGCCAGAATCCTCCATCAGACAAATGGCCGAAGACGATTTAGACGCGAAAATGAAAGCGATATTAAATGAGCCATGGCTGAGTTCTTATGAAAAATAAAAATACAACAACACCCTGATGCATAAATATCTCAGGCAGGCCCAGTTAAACAAAATGGAGAGAAATGGGGTTATTATGACTTAATTACAGTGAATGCACTACACATACTGAACATCTCTAAAGTAGATCACTATAAAGTGTATCAACCCATGGCTGGGTTAGGTTTGGTTTGGGACGCAGTCCCGTGCGGTTGAGGGGTACTCCGGAGGGCACAGGCTCACGGAGCTCCTAGGAGAGTGGTTATATTTAAAATATTTTGTCATCTTAAAATAGTTTTATAAAAAAAAGTTATAAAAGATTCCCCCCTACTCTGCAAAGTCAATAAAATCCCAATGTTACATGTTGTTGTTGTGCCACTAAACTTTTTCCATATACAAGGTCCATATACAACAGAAATAGAAATGTTTAACCATTTACTGCATTTCAAATAATGACAGCACTAATGATATTCATTTTTATCTTGTGTGCCAGAGAAAATGTCATGTCACATGGCAGTGTGACATGAAACATGTTCTTTTCTCTTTCATACAGTCCTTCTCTTGACCTCATCATCAGCAGGTCGGTCTGCTGATGATGAGGTCAAGATGAATATAAAATAACATAGGAGTGTTTTGTATAATTCAATTAACCATTATCAAATAAACAGGCTGACAGGCTGAGTTATGGTTTGTTTGGTCTCATAGTTGGAACAGTGAACTCCTGCAGATCTCTGTCTGTGCTGCAGTTTACTGGGGGTTAAAGGTCTAAAACTGAAACCCACTGTCACTCTGTATCCACATCTTTAATACCCGACTCAGCTCAACACAACTGTCAAATCTGAAATACGAATTCGACCTGAGACCCAAAGCTATTATAAAACATATAAAACAGCAGGTTGGTCAACACAACTGTGCTTCTGACACTAAAATTTTTACGTTTTAATAATTTATTATATGTGAGTAAAATGTTGCTTCCTGTGTTCACTATGTGGTGCTGGAGAACACATACTAATTATATGTTATGTTCCAGTATATCAAGTGTAGATCACACCATAAATATTGCATGTAAATTAGATGATGGATGTCATACAAGGCTAACTTCCTGTTGCCAGTAGGTGATGAAATGACTATGACTCCTAATTAGCATGTCGATGTCCTCAGGCCCAGGACTCATCAAACAAAGTCTTGGGTAGATTAGACATTATACATAACTTAGAACAACTTCCTGTTTCATGGTGAGGGATGGTTAGATAAACATTACGTGTGATTTGTTTAATCGTTATATTATTCATGTTTAAATTAAAAATAAAATAAATTACAGTAATAGTGTAATCTACTTCAATAAAATTTAACAATCAGCGCAACAATAATATATAAATACAACTGAAAAACAATATTTTTGTATTATTTAATAATAACATTTTCCCCACATGCCGTTGTTTCTTCTTTTTCTCTTCTCAGCACCAGACTCCTGTTGCCTTTTTGATGCCATGTTTTCATTGCTTTAGGGCTGATGTCAGGTGTGTGTCTGACTGGTGTAGCCTAATGAACAAACCACTGTGTGATGGAGGGAGCTAGGACACCAAACCATGATGTATTTTATTGTTTTGAGAAAATGTTGCCTATAGTAGACTGATGATGCACGTTACATTAAGGGGAGATGCCATCTCCTGGGGTTGAAGTGCACGTCATCTTTGGGGTTAACCCCCTTCACTTTCTCCAGCAGTGGAATAACACACATGAGCTCCGGCATTGGTCTTTGAGACACCATGGCCTTTATTTGATCACACACTGTAGCCTACACTGTACATTTATTCCTAACCTAACTCCTACAGCTAACCTGCAGCTCCTCCATCTGCATTCACTCACTCGTCTCTGCTGCTCTCTCTCTCGCTCGTCCACTCACACCTTACACACATGTTACGCACAGCTGTATTCTCAAGGGCAATTATGCTACTCTTAGAATATGATGATAATTGGGCCATTTTGGTGCCCCCTCCAGCACTTGGTTCCCTACGCACAGTGCGAAAAATAAACCTGTTTCCTGAACTTGGTGCTTCATTCACTTGAGTAATTAATCAAATGGAAGAATAGGAAGTGAAAGAAAGTATAACTCAGCTCAAAGGCAACACATGTAATTCTCTAATGTTCTGTTTCTTCAGTGAGCCTCCCAAAGCCCAGCATCTCCATGAATCCTGTTGGTGAGGTTACCTTGGGTCAGGACGTCACCATCACTTGTTCGATCTCAATTCAGGTTTTAGGTGGAACATTCATCCTGCAGAAGACCTCAGGATCATTCAGAAAGACCCAAACATCAAGTACCAACTCTGCTACCTTCAGAATTCTTCAAGTAAACTTCGATATTGAAGGACTGTACCAGTGTCAGTATGAGAAAAGCAGCTCAAGTCAAAACTTCATGTCTCCCCAAAGTGACTCTGTCAGTCTCTCTATCACTGGTAAGAACAATAGCAAATAAATTGAGAAAATAAGTCATAAAACAGAATAAATATGTCTGAGGGAATATACAGATTTTAGTGGGAGGCTGTCCTACCCAGGGAATAATATCCAAAACTGTATCCATGTTTCAAGGATTAAATGTTTTTCTCTCCTAGTTTCTTTCTTGGTGCTATCCTCTTCAGTAGTTCGCGTACTGCTGCTGCTGGTCTTGGTTGTGGTCTGCGTGGTGTTCAGGAGAAGACAACGAGAAATACAGCATGGAGCTGTTATCCAAAGTCAGGGTCCACGCACCATGATACACATGATATTTCAAGACTAGCTGTTGCTGTTTGTTGTGATTTTCAGAGAATTGATCTTATGTTCTGTTCCCATACTTCCAGTGACAGTCAGGAACCATCATGAAGACGAGGAGGAGGAACAGCATGATTAAACTTTGAACCAGTGCACTGCAAGCAAACAAGAGGGTTGCAAGAAGAGGAGAGTGATGAAGATCATGACTATGAGAACACTGAAGGTCATGATTCTGTGGGAACAGCTATGTTACTGCTGAGGGCAACGATGAGAAAGAGGTGGACAAAAGCAGTGACACTGATGACGACTATGTAAATGTACAGCAGCCTTTTGTCGAAGATGCTCGGATTCGGCTGTAGTCTTCACTTCAACATGTGCAGATTGTTCATTAAAATTCAGTGTGGCCAGGTAAAGCCTGAAATGAGGAAGATTTGAATGGGGTTACTTCAAAATAGTTTGTGATGGGCTAGAAGCTAAAGTTTAACATCCAGCCTAGCAGTGACTCCTGGTGGACAAAGGCTAAGTTAGTCATTGGCTCAGTCTCAGTAGCACCATGAAGAGTGGACAGACAATTAAGGGGAGCTCTCCATGTAGACTAATTTGTCGACTAATGTGTTGTTGTGTGTAGCTGAACCTGAGTAAGTAAGTGCTGCTTATTTATTTACAGACAGTATTATTATTAACAGTTTAAATCTTATGTTAAAAATGTCTGAAGTGTCACTGGTCTGGTAGCACTCTAGAGCTCAGTTATTATACTTTTGACTATTGACTATTGACAACATGATCATGATACAATTTACCTGCAAAGCATCCCTAAGTATGAGGACCTTGAATTTTTGTATTCACAGGATAGTGAGATTTCTTTGTTTATAGTGTTTATATGTGTATGACAGGTGGAGTTCTGTGAATACAACATACAATACGACTGTTTTCTTTTTTTTGCTGTACTTCAACCATTAAAGTTGCTAGATTTCTTTCTACATGAGGAATGACGTTCTCTTTAGCACTATAAAAATATGAATGTACTAGAGGTTCTTACAGCAGTAACGTCAGTGTGAGATGCGTTCCTAATTTTTTTTTTTTTCCACTCCTGTCACTCTGGCAGGTTGTTAAAAATTTCTACCCACCACTCAATGTTCAAACAGTTTTTATTGAGCAGGTGTCTGTTTTTTTGTTTCCTTTCCAGCGCTATATTGTGCGTGTTTACATACTGCAATCTGTCCATTAACACCACAGACATTCACAAAGACGCACTAGTCCTTACATCTAATAATAATAAAAAATAATAATCATTATTGTACATTTCATTTTCACAAGCACCTTTCAGGTCACTTCACAAATTAAACAAATAACATAAAAGTATTAAAATAATAGCAGTCACATATTTGAAATAACATTTTATCATTTCATGGAAAATATAAGCTCATTTTGAAATTGATGGCAGCAACACATCTAAAAAAAAAGTTGGGACAGGGGCAACAAAAGGCTTACAAAAGGTTAATTGGCAAAAGGTCAGTAACATGACTGGGTATAAAAGGAGCATTTCAGAGAGGCAATTCCCGCCTGGTGGTTGGCACAGGAAATGCAGCAATTGCTGTGATCTTCGTATCCGCAGGGCGCACCTGGCCTCGACCATCCTGCTGACCAAGATACAAGATAGAACCTCTCCTAAATTCACATTTAGAAAGGTTGAGAATTATTGAGGCATCAGCTAGACGTTTGAAAACGTCCCTCAAGGTAGCCATGTGAGAGTTCCAATCATCAGAGTATACAACAATGTCATCCAAGTATGCCTTACAGTGTGGAACATCACCCAGAATCTTGTTTACTAGTCTCTGAAAGGTAGCAAGCGCATTGCAGAGACCAAAGGGCATTACTGTATACTGAAGGAAATTGTCTGGTGTGACAAAAGGTGGTCTTTGACACTTGGTGTCATGATGTCAAAATGTGAACAGCATGATGAAGAGGACTGTTTAAATACAAACTGTCATTGAAGCAGAACATTTAGTGGTCTGTTCATGGATCAGACACTTGATGTGATTTTGAATCATCTTGTTAGAGAACAGCATGTTCTGCAATAAGTACTGAAACATTGATCAGTTGGACATGGTCATATGGTCATTCAACATAAAGGATGTTCATTTTGATTTGTGTGCATCAGTATAAGGTTTGACTTAAACATTTGGAAAAGAAACATCAGTTAAAGGTCTGGATAAATTAAATGTATTTTCAAGTGGGAGTTTTCTTTCTGTTTGGTAACATTTGTGCAACTGCAGGACCCAATGTTGTTTTCAATCTATTGCTTAGTGGTTTGACATGATAGACATGATAAGAGTGGTTTTGGGCTGTGAAATGCTAGCCCTCAAATTCCTCTTTATCTTTTTATGGTACATCCTCAGTATGCGTGAGAAAGCTTCTGATACTGCGAACACAAGCAGAGAAGCAGCACCTCATCTCTGTGTCTATACCAACCATGCTGAGCCTTCAGATGCTTCAGGATGCCAGGATGTTGAGACTTTTCCCAAGCCTGCTCTTAGGTGAGTAACTTTTCAATCAAACGCTTCTTGTCTCCCAAGTGGGTACGGTCTCCTCACCACTGATCCCCAAGCCTAATTTGGAATTATGGAAACAAGGTTCAGAAAGTTATTTTAATTATAGTTCAGTTCTTATAGATCATCATTCAGCTACAACAGAGAGAAGAGATGTGTGTGTGTGTGTGTGTGTTGTTGTTGTTGCTAAAAGATCATTTCCCCCTGATTGATCTGAAAAATGTCATTTTAGTGTCAGACTCAGATCACCATCGGACAATTTTGAGATTTGGCTTAAAAAATGTCAACAAATTTTAACTTTTTCTAACAACGGCTCCATGTAAAACAGAAATGTATCATCATGAATCTAAATACGAAACAAAGACTACCTGTGCTTCAACACATTTCTGCTTATGAAGTGAAACATGTTCTTTTCTCTTTCATACAGTCCTCCTTCTCTTGACCTCATCATCACCTGGTGCAGGTCAGTCCACTCTTGGGTAAAAGTTCCTGTAATTTTCTGTGTATCTGTGAAATGTAAATGTATTGTATTGCTATGTCTTATGTGTCTGATAGGTGTGCAGATCAGATTAGCTGGCTCTGGATCTACTCTGTGCTCTGGAAAAGAAACATTTCATGTGACTTGTTCAATTGGTTCACCCCAAATTCTAAAATCAGTTTCATGAACTTGGTGCTTCATTTACTTGAGTAAATAATCAAAGGCAACAATAAGAAGTCAAAGTAAGTAACACATGTAATTCTTTAATAATGTTCTGTTTCTTCAGTGAGCCTCCCAAAGCCCAGCATCTCCATGAATCCTGTTGGTGAGGTTACCTGGGGTCAGGACATCACCATCACTTGTTCAATCTCAACTCAGGTTTTAGGTGGAACATTCATCCTGCAGAAGACCTCAGGATCATTCAAAAAGACCCAAACATCAAGTACCAACTCTGCTACCTTCAGTATTCCTCAAGTGACCTTTGACAATGAAGGATCGTACCAGTGTCAGTATAAGAAAAGCAGCTCAAGTCAAAACTTCATGTCTCCCCAAAGTGACTCTGTCAGACTCTCTGTCACTGGTAAGCACAATAAGAGAATATACAGATTTTAGTGGGAGGCTGTCCTACCCAGGGAATATTCCTAACATGTGTGATCTGTTTCACTAGTTTTGGGTAATTTTCCTATTTTCACACTTTCATAAAGTTAAAAACAAACAACTGCCACAGGACAGACATTTATTCTGTGTCTGAATGTCAAACAGCAACAGTAGGCTACTTTGGATCAATCATCCTAAAGGCATCCATGAATTCAGCTAATCTAAGTGACTAAACCATCCATGTGCATGATTTTTAAATATATTTATTTAATAATGTGTTAATAATAATAATGTGTGTATTTCAGAATTGATCTTAATATGATCGTCTTCATTGTCTTTATGTTGTCTCTTTACCCAGTGACTCTGCAGCAGCCCAGCATCTACCTGACATCTCCTAACAAAGAGCTATTACAATTATAACTGTAATAATAATAATAATAATAACAATACTAAGAATAATTGTGTCTTCTGGGCACTGCCAAGGTGCCATCACTCCACCAACTCTCCACATTTACGTGTTTATAAGACCTAGTGTATTTTCTTAAAATGCATGTAAAAAACTTGAAAAAGAAAAAGAATTTCCCCTCGAGGGATAGATAAAGTATCTATTCTATTATTTCTATTCTACTCATGATAACTATCTAACTGACTGGTGAAAACGACACAATGAGTCTTATACACTGGAAGGCAGAGCACTTTATTATCTTTGATATCTGACACAATATTCATGAGATCTGACTCAATTAATTAGGTTGAACATTTTAATATGTTGGCTTATTGAGACCCGACTCGTTTTGAAGCTGACCTCAAGTAGCCTTTAGAAGAACTGCAGTTTTTGGCACTTCCGTGTTCACTTCACAGCCCTGAAGGTTGCCACTTGATGACATAAAAATATGTATTTATTATTTATTATTTTTAAAATATATATTTTTTTATATTATTTCTGATTAAAAAGTTCATAAATTCAATTGAAGGAATAGTTGGAGAAACATTTTGTGTAACTTGTTCAATTGGTTCACCCCAAATTCTAAAATCAGTTTCATGAACTTGGTGCTTCATAAATATCAATCAAAAAAAGTAAATAATCAAAGGCAACAATAAGAAGTCAAAGTAAGTAACACATGTAATTCTCTAATAATGTTCTGTTTTTTCAGTGAGCTTCCCAAAGCCCAGCATCTCCATGAATCCTGTTGGTGAGGTTACCTGGGGTCAGGACGTCACCATCACTTGTTCAATCTCAACTCAGGTTTTAGGTGGAACATTCATCCTGCAGAAGACCTCAAGATCATTCAGAGAGACCCAAACATCAAGTACCAACTCTGCTACCTTCAGTATTCCTCAAGTGACCTTTGACAATGAAGGACTGTACCAGTGTCAGTATAAGAAAAGCAGCTCAAGTCGAAACTTCATGTCTCCCCAAAGTGATTCTGTCAGACTCTTTATCACTGGTAAGCACAATAAGAGAATATACAGATTTTAGTGGGAGGCTGTCCTACCCAGGGAATATTCCTAACGTGTGTGATCTGTTTCACTAGTTTTGGGTAATTTTCCTATTTTCACACTTTCATAAAGTTAAAAACAAACAACTGCCACAGGACAGACATTTATTCTGTGTCTGAATGTCAAACAGCAACAGTAGGCTACTTTGGATCAATCATCCTAAAGGCATCTATGAATTCAGCTAATCTAAGTGACTAAACCATCCATGTGCATGAGTGATTTTTAAATATATTTATTTAATAATGTGTTAATAATAATAATGTGTGTTTTTCAGAATTGATCTTAATATGATCGTCTTCATTGTCTTTATGTTGTCTCTTTACCCAGTGACTCTGCAGCAGCCCAGCATCTACCTGACATCTCCTAACAAAGAGCTATTACAATTATAACTGTAATAATAATAATAATAACAATACTAAGAATAATTGTGTCTTCTGGGCACTGCCAAGGTGCCATCACTCCACCAACTCTCCACATTTACGTGTTTATAAGACCTAGTGTATTTTCTTAAAATGCATGTAAAAAACTTGAAAAAGAAAAAGAATTTCCCCTCGAGGGATAGATAAAGTATCTATTCTATTATTTCTATTCTACTCATGATAACTATCTAACTGACTGGTGAAAACGACACAATGAGTCTTATACACTGGAAGGCAGAGCACTTTATTATCTCTGATATCTGACACAATATTCATGAGATCTGACTCAATTAGGTTGAACATTTTAATATGTTGGCTTATTGAGACCCGACTCGTTTTGAAGCTGACCTCAAGTAGCCTTTAGAAGAACTGCAGTTTTTGGCACTTCCGTGTTCACTTCACAGCCCTGAAGGTTGCCACTTGATGACATAAAAATATGTATTTATTATTTATTATTTTTAAAATATATTTTTTTTATATTATTTCTGATTAAAAAGTTCATAAATTCAATTGAAGGAATAGTTGGAGAAACATTTTGTGTAACTTGTTCAATTGGTTCACCCCAAATTCTAAAATCAGTTTCATGAACTTGGTGCTTCATAAATATCAATCAAAAAAAGTAAATAATCAAAGGCAACAATAAGAAGTCAAAGTAAGTAACACATGTAATTCTCTAATAATGTTCTGTTTTTTACAGTGAGCCTCCCAAAGCCCAGCATCTCCATGAATCCTGTTGGTGAGGTTACCTGGGGTCAGGACGTCACCATCACTTGTTCAATCTCAACTCAGGTTTTAGGTGGAACATTCATCCTGCAGAAGACCTCAAGATCATTCAGAAAGACCCAAACATCAAGTACCAACTCTGCTACCTTCAGTATTCCTCAAGTGACCTTTGACAATGAAGGACTGTACCAGTGTCAGTATAAGAAAAGCAGCTCAAGTCAAAACTTCATGTCTCCCCAAAGTGACTTTGTCAGACTCTCTATCACTGGTAAGCACAATAGCAAATAAATAAAAACATAGTCATAAAATAAAACAAACAAAAAAAAATCTGTTTGGAATATGCATTTTTTTAAGTGGGAGGCTCAGTGAATAGAATCCTAAAGGCATCCAACTTGGTAATGTTTTGGTAAAAGATCAGAATTTAACCTGCACATTTCAGATGCCACCTTAGCTGTAAACTTATTTTCAAAACTAAATTAATCTGAATCTGACAGATTTATAAATCCATCATGTGTATATTTTCTTCATCCTCCTGTCCCTTTTGTACCCAGTGACTCTGCAGCAGCCCAGCATCTACCTGACATCTCCTAACAAAGGGCTGGTCTGGAGTCCTGAAGGTGCAGAGATCACCAAGGGTTACAGCTTTGTCATCACCTGCTCCATTAACTCCAGCTATTCAGAAGGCCATTTCATTCTCATCTTCTCTGGCTCCAACATCACCAACACCAAACCAGCAGCCAACCAGTCAGCCTCCTTTGACTTCCCTGTAGCTGAGTATGAACACCAGGGAAACTACAGCTGTGTGTATGAAGTCACACTGTCCTCAAGGAAATTCACTTCTACTGAGACAGCAGCGATTAATGTCACCATTAAATGTAAGTAGACAGAATTTAAGCTAGCTATTTATTGGACCATTTGTATGAACAAAGTCCCCATTTCTAAACTAGTGGAACATATTATTCTCTGAGTATTTAGCAAAGATACAGATACAGATATCACTGTTTCCACCAATCACCAAATGAATGGGTATTTCCACAGGTTGCTGAGCACTTACACCAAAACTGTATCCATGTGTAAAAACAACAGATCACTGCTTTAAATATTTAAATACAATCTTGTGTTCTAAAACTAAATATATAACAATACAGTTAAGTAGAAACAGATCGCCTTGTAGAGCAACATTCCATGTACCATGGCCGTACCATGTACATCTATGTCTCTCTATCTCTATCACAGGTTCCACTGCTACTGTAATCAGCTCTTCCTGAGGTTTCTTTCATATCATAACAATCATAGTCAGATCAGGAATACACATTGTGCTTGTACAGAATCAATCAACATGTTTCAAGGATTAAATGTTTTTCTCTCCTAGTTCCTTTCTTGCCGCTGTTCTCTTCAGTTGGCCTGCTGCTGCTGCTGCTGCTGGTCTTGGTGGTAGGCTGCATGGTGTTCAGAAGAAGACTACGAGAAATGCAGCATGGAGCTGTCATCCAAAGTCAGGGTCTGCCAATTAGGAAGCACATGATCTTAGTTTGTTTAACTTTTTTTTTTTTTTTCAGAGAATTGATCATATATTCTCTTCACATACTTCCAGTGACTGTCGGGAACCATCAGGAAAACGAGCGGGAAGAACATGATTACATAAACATTGAACAACAAACAAGAGGGTTGGAAGAAGAGGAGAGTGATGAAGATCACGACTATGTAAATGTACAGCGGCCCTTTGCTGAAGATGCTTCAGACAGTTGCGGAGAAGACAGCAATATTTATGAAAACATTCACAGGGGTTGTCATGGATGAAGGAAAACGAAACTATGCAAACAATGGTGTCTTCATATGTCTGTGTGCCTAAAGATGTGCTGTTACATTGTGCATTTAGTAGAGGTGTGAGGGGGTCAGTGTGACAACATGACATTCCATTTTTTTGGACTCAACTGGTGTTACTGCACCTCCTCTATTTTTTTTTTTTTTTCATTATTATTGTGTATTTTTGATTAGCTCAGTATCTTTAGCTTTTATATCTGCCTAGCACTCCGTTATGGATAGGTAGTTATGTAGACATTCTTCTAATGAAATCATTGGATGAGCTTATTACAGACCTGTATTGATCATATTTGGTACTGATTTGGATCTGCACTGCTGTGGGCAGGGGTGGAAGTAATGAATCATATTCCTCACCTTACTGTTTAATATACTAATTACATGTGTTTTACACATTATTTGATTTGAACAGACAAATCTGCTTTATGTGTATATTTGTTTAGGAAACAAATTGTTTGATCAGTTTGATCCATTTATACATTTTATCAATGATCACAGAAATGTGCTCTTGTCAAGGTTTGGGCTTTTTTGTTCAGTGTTTCCTGTTTTATTTTGTAAGTCTCCTTGTGTCTGTCATTTTACTTCCTGCTGTTGTTGTTTCCCACCAGTTTTCATGGTCTGTTCCATCCTGATTAGTTTCACCTGTATCTTGTTATCCTGCCTTCACTTGTGTATTTAGTCCGTGTGCTCCTTGGTCGTATTGGACAGATTTGTTTGCTTGCATAGATTGCCTTACCAGGTTTTGAACTGAGCCTGCTTGACTATCTTTAAGCTTTTGTGCATTCACTTCTTGCTAATAAACCAATAATCTGCACCATATATTCCACTGAGTCTGCATTTCCATGTGTTCTGGCTGCTGCTTGAACCGTGACGGCTTTGTTGACAAGGATTTGCACTTTCAATTGATAATGCATTAAGCATGAATGGTTAAACAGACACTAATATTCTCTCTCAGTTGTTACTAGTATTTTGGGGGGGTTTAACAAACTTTGTCTGCACAGCATTAGTATGTTAGTACGTACAGACTAGCAGTACGTCAGTGCAGTCTAAGGGGTTAAATAGCAGTTGTATTCTCTGTCCTAAAGAGACAATCTCTGCAGCAGCACACCAAGAAACAATTTTCATTTACAAAAAGTTCTTGTAAGGTAATTAAAGAAATACCAATAAAGTTTGGTTCATCTTCTATCTGTAATTGTTAATGTCCAGGTCATTACTATGTATCTATGTATATTAAACATGTATGCACAAACAGTGCAGTTGAGACAGTGCAAAAGCTACATATTTTTGGATAAATGACTTATATTGAAGCTTTGCAAATATCTACAAAGTAAACCGGACCTCTGTTCATCACTAAAAGTACAATTTGTTCTAAATGAGTGGGGAAAGTAAAAGATGAAAACAAAAACACCTCGGGAATGCGAACCATTACAAATACATAGTTCTAGAGAAGACCCCCCTGTACTTAAAGGTATGGATGTTGGGGTGGATAATGGCTATTCCTTTAACTTAAGATGTAGGCTAATACATTACTTAGTGCTGTCAAATGACTCAAATGTGAAACATATTATAATTTGTTGAAAATATATTGTTCCAACTTTGTACACATGTGAGGTCAAATGATTTGAGTAATATTTAAAATGTCTGTTAAGGAGCAAACGCACACAGACTTTAATAACTTCCTGTAAGGATGGTAATCACAAAAACAATAGGCGGCTGAGGAGTCCAGGTAAAAAAACAAACTAAATCAAAGACAAGGACAGAAAGTAAAATAACACAATACACCCAAGACCCAAGAAAGACTCTTTCATCATAAAACAGTAAATACTAAACCACACTACACTACACTACGGCACACATTTCTTTGCTCTGTGCAAATCCAAAATGAAAAGAGACGTTCAAGACTAATTTGTGTTCGTGGATCATCGAAGGACTGGGTGCACCTACCTGTCATTCAAAGCAAACACGCTGTTAATTATGCAGAACTTCAAAGGTTAATTATATTAAACCTTAATTAAGGTTATTATAATTAACCTTCATATGTATCACTTACGTTTACCTCTCCTCTACCTACCCTGCATTGGATTCTGTGTAGGTAAGAATTTTTCATCATCATGGAAATAAAGGGCTCTGTTGTAAACAGAAAAAAACAACTCCAATGTGCAAATTATATGTCTCTTTTTTTAGGTGGTGTGGGTTTTGTGAAGATCTGACGGTTGAAGCTGCGCGAGATTTTTCCCTCTGATGTTAACAATGGAGTTGCTTTTGTGACAAATCCACACAGAATTTGTGTCCAGCTCTGCTCTTCCTGTCAGCTTTAAAGCGATTCATAGCTTCCTTTAGCTATCATGTTTTTTACAGCATGCAACATTACACTCATCCGTGTTGTTACCAGAGAGAGCAGGCATTTGTTTTCAGAAACAAACCTCTGACAGACAAAGCTAGCAACTAGCATGGTGAATATCGTGAGCATTAGGCTCAGAGGGCCAGAATTTTTCCACAGGAGTTGGAGAAGTCAAAAAGTGAAACAGAAACACATGTCCAAACAAATGCTATACAACTTTGAACTTTGTCCACTGAATTTGGAAATCAGAATTGTCTGCTAAAACATTAGCAGGTGCAGTTTATTGGCTTTTGAGGACCAGGTGGTTTAATCATGGACATTATAAAACATGGATGTAGTCTCTGTGACGTCATTCACAGATTTCTGAAGAGCAGCATCTCCATCTTGGCAGTCCCAGCTAATCCAACAGTGGGCAAAGACATGTAACGTGGGTGGACCTGGGGCTGGATCAGGACTGGTTAATCAAACAAGACACCTGTGACGGAACATACCTATCAATCAAAGTCACCGCACTGTTAATTATGCATAACTTGCACTTCTGTGTGCAGCGTCTGCAGTGCTTCGGGTGCTGTACTGGACCACTGTGGTTCAGAGGAAGTTGAACCGGAAGGCAAATCTCTCGATTTTCCTGTCCATCTATGTTTCAAGTGTCACCTATGGTCATGAGCTTTGGGTAGTGACAGAAAGAATGAGATCACAGATACAAGCAGCTGAAATGAGCTTCCTCTGCCAGGTGGCCCGGGCTCAGTCTTAGAGATAGAGTAAGGAGCTCAGACATCAGGAGGAAGCTTGGAGTAGAGCCAAGTAGAGTCACGTCTGAAGGAGCCAGCTGAGGTGGTTTGGGTATCTGATTAGGATGCCTCCTGGGCACCTTCCTTTAGAGGTGTTCCGGGCACGTGCAACTAGGAAGAGACCCTGGGGCAGACCCAAAACTCACTGGAGGGACTACATAGCCCATCTAGCCTGGGAACACCTCGGGATCCCCGAGGAGGAGCTGGAATGCATTGGTAGGAAGGAAGACGTCTGCAGCACCCTGCTAAACCCGCTGCCCACAATTACCTCTTTCTCTAGACAAATGAAGGAAAAGAGAGAAAAACTGAAGGCTATGAATATAATTAATGTTCTGTCCACAGGTCTTATAGTAGAATACTCATGGCCATAATTGGAACAATAAATATAATCTTTGCTCCACTCTGTATCCTTCTGTTCAGTCCACCTCGGCGGGAGGAACATTAGGTGAGAACTGATAACATGTAGAGATATCAGTCATACTTTGTGCCTTCTTCAGTAGAATGGATTCAACAGAATTTCAATGAGGAGATGGTCACACTGAGTCAGCCAGCCAGACAAGAGCCACAGACTTTAAACAACCCAGATTAGCTTTCAGGCTGAAGTCTCCTTTTGAACGAACTTATTATGAACATATAACATGATATTTTGTCCTCATTTTTCCAACCAAGTTTAGCTGAAACCAAGCCCACTTCCTTATGACAAAAGCCTCTACAGTATATGACTATATTTTTGCAAACAGTGACATGGGGAACTGAGTTGTATGTATTTACTGTTTATTATAGTGTTGAGTCATGGGAACCGTTTATTCTGAAGGACTATGAGTTAACAGTATGAGTCAAGCATAGACGCTGTATTATCTGTGGCTCTGGTTGGGTCTGTTTTTCTTGTGGTCGGTTTGTAAGACAAACAGCCAGCGATGTTGCTGATGCAGCGCATTGTGAGCTGCATTTCCCCGATAAACACCACCACCAACCTATTCGGCTGTTGCTGTACCTCCTGCCCTGCTGCTGCTGAGGGTCACTTCTCCTCTGGAGCCCAGTATTTCTGAGCTCCTGAGAAGAGTGGCAGGCCTGGTGTCATCAGGACGGCCTTTCCCTCCACACACACCGAGCTCCTGAAGTCGTCAATGTTTTGAAACCGGCTAGTAGTTCTAAGAACTTAGGAAAGACTTTGCAGGCACGCAAACAGTAAGGTTCTGCAAACAGCTTGTGCAACCAGATCTTGAGCTTGCGTGTTGTTACAGTGGTTACCCAGTCAATCGTTAACTGTTCTGTCTTGTGTTCCAGTCAATATCAAATGGAAATAAAGGAAGCTCAGCCTTTCCACCACGGAACTTTGAAAGTTGAAAAACCAAAATCAAAATCTGGTAACAGTTTCTGCTCAAAATAAAGATTCACGCCTTCCTAGTTTGTGTCATTCTGTCCGCTATATTAGCGCCATGGCTGCAAAGAAGACAGTGTCGGCCCAACCTTTTTGGTCCCGAGTGAATATCTACTATCAACAGAAACAAGAAAAGGTCTTCCAAAACATTAACATTTTTGAAATGCAGGCTTATTGTGCGGCATGTGTCGTCCCCCACAGCTGCACTGGGGTTATGCAAACTGACTGACTGCAAACAAATTGGAAGCCTGAAGCGAGATTTGCATTAAAAAGTCCCACTTGTATAGAGTTTTTCCAATGAACAGTATCCTTATGTGTTGGCGATAATAATGATACATTTCGCTATGACTGTACCTGTGTGATTATATGTGACAATTAACTTTGTTAACTCATAGCCCTTCAGAACGTATCCCATTACTCTACACAGACACTCAACGAACATACAATAAGGAAATAGCACATTAGCTATTTTTTGGTGGTCCAATAACCGTCGTTGTGAAAAATAGCTGTTAAGTATTTTATTATATGGAAGTTGCCGTGGTTTCATCGTGGATGCATGACAAGACCTGGATACGGTGTCACCATTCAGCCTTGCTTCTGATTGTCCAGTGGCCACTTGCAGGATTGTAGCAAAACCTCCCCTGGAGACCAAAAAGCATTTACTAAAAGACGTCCATTATAATAGAGACGTCTGTAAAACTGTTGACAGGACACCTCCAACTGCAAACATGTTCAATTCTGACCCTGTGAAGTCATCACAGGGAAATGTGAAGTCTGTGGGCTGAGTGGGAACTTGTAAGTAGGGCCAGCAGGACAAACACTACTCTGTATATTCAGTGGGCCACATGACCAGGAAGTAAAGCTGGAAGCTAGAGAATTGCGTATCCGCCAGGTGAGGAAGTTTTGAATAGACCTTTTTCACAGTAGTCATTCTGACATGAAAATACTAATTAAGGTTCTGTTCCATTTATTGCAGCAGAGCCTTTCCAGTGAGCCAACATGCACCGCAACAGCACCCTGGCTGTGTATCACTGGAAACACCTGTGTTTACCTTACTTTCATGTCAAAATGACTGCTATGAAAAAGCTCTATAGGCGCCGCTTGTGGCCTTGTGCCCTGGTAGAGGATTAATAATAATAAAAAATAATAATAAATAAAAAAAAAAGTTGAGGTAAACTACAAGAGAGTGGATGTGCTAGTGCTATCTTATTAACCAAAAACACAGACAAACATCACCTTGAAACCTAATGACTAAACAAAGCATCTCTACACGTGCAATCAGAAAATCAACTACACCTGGCTCTGTCCACAGGTAATGACAAAGTACTTCAGCCAAAAAAACAAGTTACTTCAATTATTAACATTTACAATTATGATACCAAGAGACATGTTGGCAAGCTTGAGAATACCCAGCTGTCATAACTGTCAGGCTGTTCAGACTTAAATAAGGTAGTCCCTCGAATTGCATCCTGCAGATTGAAGGGCAACCAGCCAATCAGGGACAGGGAACCACACAACTAACAAGCACTACAAGAAAACTTATACACAGGAACTGGCAATACTGGTATTATATTAAATACAAAAAAAAATTATCCTATCATGATAATGGCAATATATCATACTGTTAGTTACAGAAGGAAGATTCAGAATCACTTTTATTGGGCAGTGTGTGCACATCACAGACTGTATAAAATATGAACGCAGCCTCTGTGACATCACCCACAGCTTTCTGAAGTGTGGTGGCTCTGGCTGCCGCCATCTTGGCAGTCCTGCCTCTGCCTCCCGGATAATCTAAAAAAAAAAAAAAAACAATATGTGGATAATGGTGTGGTAGTTATTAGTTGTTCCTTATGTCCAGTCTGCTCCGTCATTTTGATTTGGTTATTCCAAAGAAATTCTCCAAAGACGTTTTTTTAACACATTTTTGCTAGCTTGTGGGCTTGTTTGAGGTAACGTATCACGTCAACGACATGGACATCTTATCATGTCTCGACATGATGTACAGTGTTGTGGGTAACGCGTTACAAAGTAACAAAGTAATGCGTTAGAGTACTCTAATTACTTTTTTAAAGGAGGCTGTGTGTCTGTGTCAGTTAAGTTGCAGCATGTGCGAGGCGCTGCAAGCGGCTTTTAATGTTTGGTAACGCATGAGTACTCTAACGCGTTACTTTTATTCATAGGTGACGCTGTAACTATACCCAACACTGATGATGTATATGGACATATTTCAAAAATCTGAGTCAATCAATCGTTCAGACTCTGATAATCAATAAAATATTTTTTTATTCACTCTTCCTGTGTAGTCCACGTTATTTCCAGTCCACAGCTCGGTGGCTGGGGGACCGCTGGTCAATGACACAAACATGAGATAAGTCCGCGAGTCACACACCTGTGTGTTTCCGGCTTTGGCAAATCAAAATGTTGGCCGTGAATCAGTCCATAAGACCTTTAATATCTCAGTTTAATTCACATTTATCCAGCTTCATTAGTGCTCTGATGTGATTTTTATTAATTTTTTTATTACATGTGTGTTTGTTTCCCTTCTCTCACTATCTCTTGACCACTAGAGGTCCTCCTTCATCTCATGACCGCTTCATGATGACAGCTGCTGGTTCAAACTGTAGCCACAGAGTCCTGTTGTTGTCTGAAGCGCACGCACACATACACACGCGCGTGCACGCACACGCTCGGCGTATTGGCCACGCCCCTTCATGAATAATTCATCACCACCCGTCGACTGGAGAGGAGACTCGTGCCACCGGAGCTCTTCAGACGTCAGCTCACCGGAGGAAGCAGAATAATGGTCAAAATGTCACCGTCCGCGTATCGATAAGGACACACTCATATCCGGTAATGAACGGGGGATTGGGAGGAGTGGGTATCCGCTTCATGCACGACTCCCGTTGCTTTCTACCGGGGATTTACAGAGGAGTACAAACCGAAGGCTTCATATTAACCCGACCGTGACCGACCTATTATCTACCGGTCTGACGTTCTTCTTATCACCGGGGGATTTGAGGGGAAACGAACGCTCACGGTACAGTTATTGTTTTTCTGCGTGCGTTTGTGCGCGCGCGTATGTATGTATGTGTGTGTGTGTGCGCGCGTGAGCGCGAGGGACGGGGAGATAGATATTGTAGTAAGATGATTTGTGTGTGTGTGTGTGTGTGTGTGTGTGTGTGTGTGTGTGTGGAGGCTCACATCTACTACCAGCACCATCAACGAAATCAATCAGAACATTAATATTAATGAGAATAATGTCTCTTCTTATGAATATATAATATAGATTTTTATGTATTTATATGATTGTTTCATTGCTCATGGGTTTAACGACTTTAAGACATTGAACTCACCACAGCAGCTCTGATTATACTGTGAAATATTGTACAAATAATATGAAACATCACTTTAAATATGGCTGAAATACATATATGAATATATATATATATAAATACAGATATGACAGGTGCAGCTTAGACTTTAAAATTGTGGTTGTACTGGGGGTAGAAAATAACAACAACAGACTAAAGGGATGGGAGTGTGTGTGTGTGTGAAAGGATTTTACTTTTTCCCTCCCTTCTCGAGCTGCCGTTCCCATTTTTTTGTCCACGTTTTGGTCATGTTTCAAATTCTGGAGGTCGTCTGTCGGAGCCAGCTGGTGGTCAACAGTTGTTTTGGTTGTTCAGGAAATCCTTTGTGTGCGAATGACGAGATTATCCCCGACAACACTATGTCCAATATTTAATCTACACCATTCTGCTGACTGTGTGTGTGTGTGTGTGTGTGTGTGAGGCAGGTCTGATTCTATCTATCTATAGATCTATGCCTAGTGCATAGATAAATGATAGATCTATGTGTGTACGTAGCCAGGTCGATAGACGTGTGGATACCTTATTTTTAGTTTCCTCACTAGATACCTGACACACGTCCTTTGTCTTGTCCTCACTGATGTCTCACTAGCGAGGACCACGCCATCAACAAAGATCTGTTCAAATGATTTATCAACAAAACCAAAAAGACTGCGAGTGAAGCGTCAACTCTTTTGGTCTGTTGTGGGGATGCTTCAATGGGGAATCTGCTGTGATGGACCCCCTCAGAGACCCTGCCAAGAACAGGAAGGACATGCAGGAGAGGGTATTTATAGGAATGTCAGAAGTGGCTCTGTTGAGGTGTGGTCTGCTAATAGCTTCAATCAGTTCCAGCGTTTTTTCATGAGCGTATTAAATGTAAGGACAAATGTAACCTCAAGCCGCTGTGCAGACTGCAAGGACTGTTTTGGATACTTCTTGATGCACATGCATGAAATGTGAAAAGTGTACGACTCGGCCACATGGGGATTCAAACCCTGGACATTTGTATCCCCAGAGAAGGTGACTTACAGACTGCACCAGTGTTGTAGTACTCAAGATCTTTAAATGCCTCGGTCTCCTCTCGGAAGCGACCACATATTTCCTCAGCCTCGTCTTGAACTCAGACAAAGAGGACTCTGGATTTTAGACCGGTCAAGACCACAATGGCGGGCACGTCACTTAACTGCATGTGCATTCTTTAATTTATTTGCCAACTGTCTGGGAGGAGACATCAGCCAAATCTCCTGGGATAAAATTTGGTTTCAGCGTCCGAAAGAACACAGCGGATTGTAAACACTGCAAGACGAAGCTTAGTGACTTCATGATTTTGGTGTCTATACAGTAGCTAATCTCCCCATCCATGATGACTGCACTGAGGCTGAATTACTACGTAACTCACCTGTTCAAATTATATTATGGCTTATGGCAGTTTTGATTGACAGGTGGGTGCCGTTATAGATGGCTTGTTGGAGTAACCATGCTTCATTCAGCCTGCCTCGGGTCTGCCAATCGATTTTTAGATTAGCCGCCTGGAGAGCCAACATGGAGGGAGCCACTGAGCTTCAAAACGGCACTTCGGAAAACTGTGGGTGACGTCACGTGTACACTCTTTATAGTGTCATTGGGCACAACCCAGAGTTTAGTGAGTCACAATGACGTTAATCGATCACATTATAAAATCCTAAAAAGCCTATGGTGACTGACAGGTGATGTTTCATTGGCCAACGTAGCGTTGGCGTACCTGCTCTCTAAGAGCTGTAACGTTATCCTATGATGCTATCATCACATATCATGTCATGTGCGTATCTAAAGTTTATATGTAAAGTTTATCCAGCCAGCGGAGGAGAAAAATCTATGACAGCGATCTCTTTGTCTGCAGTCAGAGCACAACGTTCAGAGAGAGTCTGTCTGTCTGTCTGAATCAGTCCACCAGGTTGCTTCTTTGTCATATTTTGTCTCCCCCCTCGCTCGCTTCTCTTTCTAGACAGTGTCGGTGCAGATGGGTGTAATCCCATGTTAATCTGCCTAACCCTGTAGTCCATAGTCTGGGTTTAACACTGCTCTGATTAAAGATCCCCCCCCACGCACACACACACACTCCCACCATGTCAGTCATTAGTTTAATTAGATCACTCGTGCAGCATCGCTGGTGCTAATTAAAGGCATAGAAAACATAAGGAGCTGGCAGTGCAGCGTGATGACGAACAACACTGTGCGCACTTCATCTCACCTGCCAAAGCAAAGATATTTATTTGTTTCTGATCCAGCGCACTAAAAATAAGTGTTAGAATATTTAATATTTAATCACTAATAGAGAATATTCCGCAGCGTTAGAGTGCAGCGCCTGTGTCCTCCTGACTTCCCGTGGAGGAGGAACTGTGTGGAAAATGGGCAGTGTGTGATTGAACACTCCGGTATCATTTTCCACATGGTGAGAGTGAGAATGGTGTGTGGACCGCCTGACTGCTGTCCTTGATGATCAAGATCATCAGGGACGGCAGTCCTTCATTTGAACTTTCCATATTGCAGAGGGTATATTGTGTGTATCTATAATGTACTTCATGGAGTCATGTATGTGCGTATGATTTCTGAAGCTAGCCTCCAGTGCAACATTAATGAACACTAATGTTCCCAGTGTGGCAATAACGAGAAAAAAAACATCATATTATCTGTTAGATTATGTTATTTACGGAGCCTCCATCTCACAGCGTTCGCTTCTTCTTGTAGATTCATGCTACATCAGCCAAATGGTTACTTGAGCTACTACGCGACCTCGCCCAGGGACGGACCAGGAATAAAAAACCAATGCCCTGGTAGCTCACCCGGTAGAGCGAGCGCCCCATGTACCAAGGCTGTAGTCCTTACCGCAGCAGCCCGGGTTTGATTCCAAACTCATAGCCCTTTGCTGCATGTCCATACCCCCTCTGTGTCCCCATAAAATACAACTCCATTTCACACTAAACTAGAATAAAGCGGTAAAAAGGGATTTAATTACATAAACATAAATTTAAGTTTTATTATATAACAGAACAGTGTCATAATATTTGCGCCTCATTGGGTCAGATTCTGTGGTCATATTGTGTGAAGTTGTGACCACAACAAAATGCATCGTACACAAACGATGTAGTATGAACAAAACCTGAACTTTAATATAAGATAGGTGGTATTTATTACAGTTCCTTTGCTCTGTATTACAATATACATGTATGTATCTACAGCAATAATAATACTACTACTAATATTAGTGTGAACGAGCATGAACTGGGCAGTACAGAACCTATTCTCCTCCTCTCGTACAAAAAGAGTTGTGTGGCACAAGTCTTTTTGACTTAGCATATTAGATTCAAGCAAAGAACTAAGATTAAGAACCTGTTAATCAAACCCGGATCATTTTATCCTCGCTGTCGTCCTCCAGCTGCTTTACATGTAGAACCCCAACCGGTGTTTTCACTGGACACACCGGTCCTTCCTCTGTCTGCACAGTGCTGTATGCAAATCAAGCGATCTATTTTAAAACCTCTGGACGACGTTTCAGAGGGACTTTAACTTCTTTTCTCAGAGATGTTCGGCACCCTTGTAAACCAGGTCGGCAGCACGCCGCCTAAAAAAAGACCCGCGGCGCGCTGTTGTTCACGGTGCGTCACAGTGCATACTATGCTCCATATCCACGCCTCGAGGAAAGCATAAGTTGATTTAGTTCCACTGAATACCAACACATCCTGTTAGTGCGGCCCGCCCGCCTGAAGCCCATAAGATGCACAACACTTAAAAGATCGATACATCTTTAGGTCCCAGACCTGTATCAGGGTTTGAGGCAGAGTGTGCTGCGCGACCACCTAATACAACCAATCATCTTTGCCTTATTTTTTTTTTTCTCTGTATGATTTTATAATTTCCTAAAATTCCTGGGAACCAGACACTGTTTTCTCTGTCAGTTGTTTTTGGCCGCCCTCCCATGCAGACAGGTTTCACCAGTCCTGAACTTAGTCAGCCAGTCACAACAGTTTATCTAGTATAGGGCGTGTTTGATACAACGGCTGACCAGAGGAGTATCCAATGACCCAACGGCCGTTGGGTCATTTTCTTAAGCCAAACCAAGATGGCCGGCGTTGATATGGAAGTGTTGTCACATAAGAATTAGCCGTCGAACACCTGCACTTAGTGGTCAAATTCCTCTGGGCCCCGGATATGACGCATAAACTGAAACGGGCCGGTTAGAAATGAAAAGAGGAAAATCACAGAATATAGGATGTGTCCAGGACAGCGCATTACTGCCCCCACAGGTCACAAATAGAAGTTTGGATATTGGATATTGGATTTTTAACGCGACGAGAAATATCGTCAAGTTTAATCTCGCGAGATCTCGTGGCACAAGATCTCGTCACACCCCTATCAAACACTGATGATTTACACAAGACGGTAAGGCATTAGGAAAGGATATGAAAGAAACAGGGTAATGTAGCTGCTGCACAGCAGTGAGGCAGAGTATTTCAGGAGGAGAAAGCAGGACGAAGAGTTACGGCCAGGGTTAGGGTTAGAAAATGATCATTACACTTCAGTGTCTCTAATTCACACATCACAATGAAGATGTTCACCTAGATTTCCTCATAGGAATAATAATTTAGTTTAACAGAAGAGGGTCTTTGCTCATGTCTCCACACAGGAGACCTTCCTGAGGTTCCACTCTCAGCCACTAGGGGCCACCAGGGTGAAGACGCCTTGAGAAGCTTTAAAAGACTTGAAAGAGTGTGAAAGTGAAAAAAAAAAAAAGTTCACAGCGTGAAGAAAGGTTAAAGAGGTGTGCGTATCAGTCGGCCCTTTGTTTGTTTATCTAGAGGAACTTTTTTTGAACGCACACACACTCCCTTCCTGTATGTGGGCAAGCTGAGGGGAGTCCTGAGCGATTACAGGAAGTCAGGATTGGCTTCTCTGGGGAAGAGAGATAAGAGTCTGGTAGAGTGTGTGTGTGTGTGTGCGTGTAGGTGTGTGTGTGTGTGGGGGGTTCAGCTGAAGGCAAAGCCATCTGCACTCAGCTATTCCTAATAACAAAAACACATCCAGACACACAACCAACCTTTGTCAAACAAACCAGTCCTGTACTGTATGTGTGCTTTGGGCTTAGTGTGTGTGTGTGTGTGGATAAGTTGTGTGTGAGTGATACCAGCTATTTTCTGCTCACAGCAAGCAGAAACTCTTTGTGTGGTTTGTAAAAAGGGGAAATCCATCCATCTGAGGGGTTGAGGAAGAGGGGGCAATCATTCAGTGCAAAAAAAAAAAAATCCCCATTGATGTACAGGAGAAGCAGGGTGGACAACATCTCCCAGCATGCCTTGGATCATGTGAGAATACCCATGAGGTACTGACTGTCTGTTCTGGTGCACAAGCACACATGTAGTAGATTTGATCTGGGACAGGTAGAAGAATTTAAATAAGATTTGCATGTTGTTCGGCGACATTTTGTTGACTGAGAGTCAACAGCCGGCAGCTCTGTGAGGCTGCACGCAGACACAGTGGTGCTAAAATGTTGCTTACTATGTAATGTTTACCATGTTCATCATCAAGTTTAGCTTGTTAGCATTATTAGCAATTTGCTAATAAGAGCACAAATTTTGTTTGAACTGCAGATGGTGCTAAAATTAAAACAGAGGAACCACCAAAGATATAAAAATTCATCCTGAGAGGGAACATACTGAGAGAACTGATGTGTTGATATCAGTAATTAACATTTTGATTAGTCAGAATGGAGTTGAATGGAGTATAATCGAAACTAATCAAAACTGCATTACTGACTTGGAATTCTATCACGTCAGTATTGAATTATAGACGTGTGTGATTGAGTTTTAATAGAGGTCATTGGTGAAAGTGGACTAGTTGTAAGTCACCTGCATAAACACACCAAAAGAATAACACATCCAGATGTGATGTTTTAGTGTCCTGGTGGCTTCGTGCTCTCAATAACACACCGCGACCTTTTCTGGTCTTTTAGGTACTGCTGAGTCATGAGCACCATCACCTCTGATGAAGAGCAGAGGTCACAGAGATTGACAGAGGTGTGGCTGACTAAGTAGACTATTATTTCTGAAGAGTGAGGCCAAAGAAGACTTCTGTTAAAATGATTTTAGTTAACATGATGTGCAACTTTTGCACATTAAGCAGCTGTTTAATGTGCAAAAGTTGCACATCATGTTAACTGTGATCTTTGACACCCCTCTGAGGGGGCCCAGACCCCAGGTTGGGAAGCACTGCATTGAAGGGCTTATAACTAATTTAAAAAGTATCAAACTATTTATTAACCATTTCTGAAGACATAAAAATAGATGTGCTAACTAAAACCAACAATTGGAGTGAGGCCATAAAAGATTTATTTCCATAATTGTTTTGTGCCAAACACAAAGTTTACAGCAGCCAGGTTTCTGCAGGTTTCGTATTTAAAGGATTAAAGTGACTAGTAGTGACAAGTAGTGAAGTTGCAACCCCCTCCACTCACCTTCCCATTCCAGGCGTGAAGGGTCAACTGTGGTGGCCACAAAACGTGCTGCACCCTATCTGTAATCAGTGTTTAATTTGTCCGCTCTGGGCTACTGTAGAAACATGGTGGACTCTGTGGAAGAGGACCCACAGCACCTATAGATATATAGATCAGAATATTATATTGAATTTCTGACATATTCTGTAAAAAGAGCGTCTAAATCCGACACACTGGACCTTTTTAAGTTACTGAAATGGTCAACCACTTTTTTCATGTATTTGTTGCTGTGAGGTATGTGAGGTAGGGTTATTAAATATTTATTTTAAGTTGCAGAATGTGTTTTAAGTAGCAAAATGAAATACATTTGAACAGATGTTTGGATATCACAAAACAAGGCTCATTATACGTTACTTCCGATGGTAATATTGACAACAGTGTTGGGCAGTAATTGGGTCGTCCATCTGTGCTGTCTGCGTGTGCGTCAATGTGCCGGCATAACGGCAGCATATGTGCGGGATGTTTACTTCTGAATAGTAAGCATTATTTATGCAGGGTATAAATATTCAAGCTTTCAGAACAACACGAATACAAAGACAAATGAAAACAGAGCACTAATATACTGAAGGACCGTGCCAGCGGTGACTCCTTCCACAGTGATTTGTCTGTCTGACGGTGGCGATCAACAAGGAACCAACATGGTTTCGACACCCAAACATTGTGTTCTAGTGGATACATGGGTGAACTATATGGTAATATTTGTATAATTTGAGCAAAGGTTTAGTTTTTATCACCAACGGGCAGCTGTGCCGAACAGTAGCATGGAGCTAAAGACTGCGCTGTTCTGTCTTTAATGTTCTTCAATTAGTATAGAAACCTTTCAGTGTTTGTGTTGAAGACAAAAGAAGTTCTGAGAGGTCAGATGGAGCTGTAACTGAGGACAGATGGTGTGTGTGTGTGTGCCTGTGTGTGCCTGTGTGTGCCTGTGTGTATGTGAAAGAGAGAGAAAGACGTGCAAACACCACATGTAGCTCTCTCTTTCACACACAGACCATCTCACATGAATGAGTTTCACCACGTCAGTGATGCTGAGTCACATTTACTGGCTGCAGACGGCCATGAGTGACCCAGTTCATTTTCTTCATTTCCCACCGCTCTGTTTAATGTTGTGTGTTTCATGATTTTTGGTTTCCGAGTGTGTGTGTGTGGTGATGTATTTAATGCTTGTTCTCCTACATTACTGCAAGAGTGCACAAGTTAGATTTCCATACGTTTGACATCATTCATTACGTAAATAAATTAACTAAGAACTTCAGTTAATGAAATGACCGACCTGACGATTTGATTTACTTTGCATATCAGTGAATCATTGAGTCTTTCATTTAACGGCAGACGACGAAAAGACGAATGTTACAGTAAGATACACATCAGTGTGTTGCCCTGTATCACAGATATTACGCTCTTTAACACACACATACATGCAAACATTCTTGGAATTTCTGGAATCCGTGGTAGTGTTGAAATTGTGGTAAATCCCCTGTACTGGTGCTATATTGCACAAGCGTTATCTGCCTTATATGACACATATAAGGCTCTTCTTTTTATTTTGAGCCACAGTAATTCATATTTTTATAGCTGAAATGGATGAAGGAGCGTTTTACTGCTTTACTAAAACCTTTTGAATAAAAGTTATCACGTAGTCTGCGAGTATGGTTCTATAGTTTTATCTAATATACTTTTTATTTCATTGTCTCTCTCTCAGGCAGAGACAAAGGAGTTTTCCAAGCCTCATTTGTCTTCAGCGCATTTACATAAAAAGCCCAACATCTTTTCTTTTCTGGACACACGTGCTGTCACATTAATATATGTGCTGCTGTTCAGCCATGCGTGTGTGTGTGTGTGTGTCTGGACGCAGCCTTGGTTTTTAGACTCAATCCCATCACTCCTGCTAACTTGTCACTAAGGATTAGCACACTGACACACATTACGCGCACATGCAAGGCTGAGCTTGACACTGCTGTGTATGTGTGTGTGTCTTGATGTAAAGAACAAGATGACATCTGACTGCTAACTAGAAGCTCGTGTTGGAAGCTTATTAAGCTTATTCCTGGACTAGATATTTGTGGTTTTGTTTGCTCGGGTTTTGAGACACCTGCTGCCGAGACAGGCTGTGAACAGGAATGAGCGTTAGTCGTGTTAAGTGAGTTTTGACACCATGGATTACTTCAAGAGTGACTTTAAACACAGATATGAAGTGTTGTTTACTGGAGGCAGAGTCTTATCTCGCCGGTCAGTCAGTGGCACACTGTGTAGATCATCCTACCTTTCACACACACACAGACACACACACAGTATCTCGGCATGGCGGGCTTTGTCCTTGTGAAGTCACCTCCCTCTCTCGCTCAGCACCTGGTGTTATAGTTTTCAAAGCACCTGATCCACTCTCCTGTGGATACACACACACACACACACACACACATACACTCGGGATTGTTTCCCCTGAGAGGAAATGTAGTAACCAGTGAAAAGAAAGAGTTAGAAAAGAGGAAGAGGACACACGTCTCTCTGCCACATGCCACATGTTGTTATGATAATCCACTGACACGATACCTCATCTATCATGTATCTGTGTGTATGCTTACTCTGTGTTTGTGTGCGTGTGTGTGTGTGCACTTGATTGTCACAAAGTCACGAGACCTCCCAAAAAAGCTTGTGTCACAGTGCTGACAAAGTGAAATTTTCTTATATATGATAGGATAGGAGACGAATCGATATCCAAGCAGTTGATTAAGGGTGTTTCTGCATCTATTTAAGGCTAACTGCAGGGATGTAAATGGGGCTTGTGCACATGCGACCCATTCCACATTGATTTAAATTCATAAAATACAACAATATGCATACACAGAGCTTTGTAAATCTAATCTTTTGGTCATGAATCTACACCAAGCCTAATACATGTGGCTCTGATGTTGAGGGATGGACATTTGGGGACACTAGGGTGACACTAGTTGTAGTATCACTCATTTTAACTCTTAGCTGTGGCTAATCTTGTGACAGCGCAGTTCTTATACTTAGACAGCTGTACACAAATCATGTACACACACCAATAACCAAGTGACTACTTGTGTTTCAAGCTAGCATCATATCATCAGATAAGATAGAATACCAAATGTGATTAAAACCAGCATTAGCCGTGGCAGGAACATTCAAAGACCCTAATTGGTGTGTATTGCTGCTTAGAGTCATGTATTACTCTACAACCCTTTTTCATATCAAGGGCCATTTCAGTTTTTATAACATCCTTCAAGGTTCATACTAAATTATTGAACACATATGTCACACCAACCTCAATGAGCCTGCTAGATCTGCTTCTCTTTGGCGAAGCGTTTGATGTCAGATGGTAGTGATGATGGCGCTATTCGCAGCTGGTTTTCCAGGTTTGCGTCAGTCGGCCTTGAGCGAAACTGAGTCTTTGCAAGTCAGTTTTGAAAAGAACTGCTCACAGCAGTAGGTTGTCCCAAACACAGATGCAAGCTTCAGGGCAAGTGTCCTCAGTATTGGGAAAATCCTCAGGACCTACATACAGTTCATGAAACGCTACAAGAGGGATGTTGTTGTACCTTGCTTTGAGCTTGTCATTGCTCTGCAGCTCAATGATTTCATGTTGTAGGTCGTCAGGAACTTCAGCAAGGTCCACATTAAATGTCGTGGCGGAGATGTCCAAAGACTCCTCTCCAAATGCATAAAAGAGTTTTGCATATTCTCCATCAGAAAGTGCAGTTTCCTCTTTCGAGTTGCACTTACCACAGCTTTAGTTGAGCTTCAGAGAATGCACACAGACTCTCTTGGTGTACGACTAAATCACTTGGTTTGCCCCCAAGACTCTCTTTTTGACCAATGCAGTTCATCCCTTTTATGGGTCAACCATGACCTCCATCTGTGGCAGGGCCACTTACCTTTTCAAATTACAATTCAAGTTTCATAACCAAACAAATCCACACCTGTTGTAGAGCCTTGCATGGTTTCCACAGACAGCAGTTCCTCCCTCGTATCAACTCAGCTGTAATCCCCCACACGAAATAGCCAGTTGGGCAGTATTTGTTATGTCTGTTGTTCCATCACAGGCCAGACAATGTAAATCTCTGTCTTTCAGTGTTTTATTCAATATCTTATGGCATATAAGGAATCCGTTCTGTGACGGCTCTTCAAGACAAACCGACCCTTAGAACTTCAGTTCTAGGCACTCCTTCACAAATTCGTCCTCGATGAGGTTTCAGCTTCTTAGCTATCAGCTCGCTCACCACAAATCTTGCCTGCATAACACTGTCTGTCAGAATGTGCATCCAGTTCAGCATGTTTGGAGCTGTAAGATTGGACTTTTTCAACAATGCAAGCGCAACCTCACAAACGGACATATTAGCTTTCCTTTTACTTCATCAAAAGATAATGATTTGTCCATTCCTCTTGAAAAGTGTGACATTCCGGGTCTACTTATCCTTTCTTGACAGTCGCCATTATGAATGACCATGACCTGGACAGACATACAGCCGGACAGGACTTCCCAGAAAGATGTGTGTGTACTTTATTTCACGTTAATTTATTTAATCACAGAAAAAGTAATGTCTGTCCAGAGAATTTCTTTGAATTTTTTTTGTGTTGTTGTATTTATGAATTGCCTAATGGGCCGGGTCAAAAGTCTTACATGCCAGACGTTCCCCACCCCTGCATTACTCTTAACTTTGAACTCATGAATTCTTTACTGATTTATTCCCTGTAGGAAGTAGTTCATTACACTACTCTTTACATTACTCTTGCTACACTCAGCACTGCCTGATGCATTGTCACATAACATGAGTTGCATGTAAAGGATCAAATGCACTCAACAAATTGACCTGAGTCACTCGATCACCAAACTATGGCTCATGAGAAGAAGTGTCTCACTTGGTTCATCAATCAACCTGTTCTTCCTCAGAGTCAGGACATCCCTGCTGAGCCTGAAGTGCCTCTCCAGTAAGGCACCAGAAGGCATTGCTATTGTAGGGAAATGGTTAATTTCCAGCTCTTCAAACGTTCAACTTCAGTGCCTGAGTTGAAGGACGCTCATTCCTCATCTTCAAAAAGCAAGAAAGGCGATTGTTCTTTTCTATCCACCCATTATGCAGATAGGCTAATTGAAGAACGGCGTTACAGACAAACGTAATGTTATTACAGGAATGCATTACACCCAACACTGAGCAGGTGCCGAACTTAAATGTGAAATGATTTAGTAGTGAAGAGATCAGCGCCCTCAGTGGATGTGATGGCCTAACAGCTGTGTACCGAGAGACTGAGACAGGAAGCGAGTTCATGACCGTGCTGCTGTGATCACCAGTGGTCGACAGAGGTCAGTGGTTACCTCTGCTGCATAAAATGTGACGGCCGGTCTTTTTCACACTGATATCCTCTGTGTGACACACTCTGAATATGCACAGGCACACTTATTTTGTCTTGAAGTCACTGTCTTTCTCACAGTCACGCAGACACAAACGTTCTCTCAGTAATTTGTGTGTGTTCAGCAGAATAGTAATTTTCTGCTCGGATGAGTGCGTCTGCCAGTGAGTAATTGACTTAATTAGACAGAAAGAAAGTGAGAAACTGAGAAACTGGGCTCTTTTTCACCTTAATGAAGGGTTAAGGTTAGATATTATTGTTGGTCACAGACAGACTTTGTTTTAGGAGGACAATGTATTTTAAATGAGCGTCCCCACAACTGGGCTTTGTGATCTCCACACAATTAATACAAGCACCCTACACCCATACTCTCTCGTAATGTAGATTGAATCATTCTTTATGATCTTAACGACAGATGGACGCTTTAATTCAGTCCAAGACTCCAAAGTAGTAACGTATCCAAATTGAATTTATGCATCACAAATCCACATCAGCAGGGTTTTATTCGGCCACTGAATACATCGCTCTTGGTTTCCCTTCTGTTTGACAATCAACTGTTGTTCAAGCCTCATTTGACAAAACAGAATTGTGTTTGTGTAACATCTTGAGTCGAAGTTAGTCCTTTGCACTTTACCAAACTCCAATATGTCTTGTCCATGGACTGTATAAAACATGGATGCAGTATCCGTGATGTCACCCACTGCTCCTGCCGCCTCCTGGCTAATCTAAAAATTGGAAAGACGTAGAGGCTGGGTGGAGCAGAGGTGGACTGAATGAAGCCTGGTTGTTCAAACAAGCCACCTGTGACCGAAACCACCCATCAATCAAAGCAGCTACACTCCTGATTCTGCGTAACTTTAAGCCTTAATATCATTTGAACAGGTGAGTTGTATAAAAATTCACCCTCAGTACAGTTAATAAATTAGCTATAGAGACCAAAACTGTTTTTTGTACCAGGCTGTAAACATGTTTATTTCTGCTGTGAAGTTGGACATTTCAACATGGGGACTTATGGAGATTGACTCGTTCATGCCAGCCTCAAGTGGCCGTTTTTGGTACCTCACAGCTGCTTGGTCTTGTCTTTCCTTTTGACCTAACACACAACAGTGCCTGTTGTCAAATAATATTGCCTTAATGGCACATAAATGTGAAAGTCTGCAGATGTGGATGCAGAATACTGGCATGGTGCTGCATTTATTTGGAGGGGACGTCGTTAACTGTAAACTTAACTCAAGTTAAATGGTGGTATAAAAAAAAAAAAACCCAATTGACAGTTTTTGTCATTTATAGTTTGGGTTTTGTTTAAAAACTCAAACATAGAAAAAAAAAAAACCTACAAAAATGTCCGCGTGCATGTGTGTGTGCGTGTTGACATCTCTGTGTGAATTAGAAACAAGTGGCTCTGTACTGCTTCAGCCTGCCATCTGTTCACCGCTCTTACTCTGATCGTTATATTCTCAGCACACATACACACACATGCGTAATAAAATCGCAGCGTGTGTGTGTGTGTGTGTTAGTGCCTAACTAAAATGGTTGTATGACAAAATCAGAAGGGTTGAAGCAGATTTTAATTTAGGGATTAAGTTAAACTGGCAAGCCTTCTGTACATTTCCTGTGTGTGTGTGTGTGTGTGTGTCACATGTTTCTCTAATTAAATCACCTTTAGGTCACTTGTTGTTACATTGACCCACATGAAGTCCTGTTATCTTTAAGCAGAACACACACGCACGGATGCATACACCAGCATGCGAACAGGGTTATATTCTAATACGCATTCTCATTAATGAATCGCTTAGCAACGGCAGACGGTTGCCTAGCAACAACATTACCAGTTCCAGCAAGTTGGGTGTGTTCGAAAGTCACACCGTGGTAAAAGAAGAGAGGGGGAGTGTGTATGTGTGTGTGTGTGTGTGTGTGTGAGTAATAATTATACTACCAGTTGGATAAATGAGATGTTCCGCAGAGTCAGCTACTTCCTGCAGAACACAAGCGTGGTCAAACACACACTGTGCTTCAGTAAGCGCTACTGTAGATTCTGTGCACACCACAAACTGTATAATGAATGAAACCATTGCAGGAGTGTCCTAAACCTGCATTATATCTAATGGCCAGTAGGGGGTGGCTCCATTGGTTGACCCTAATAGAAAAATTAGCCGACTTCTCACATAATTTATGACCTCAGTAAACAGTTTCCCCATGAGTTCATGGTCTCAATCTCTAGTTTCAAGTCTTCTTCCATACAGCACGACGTTCACTTGGTTCCATTTTGAGAGGCTTTAGCTACCTTGTGGCTGACAAGTCGTTCTTAGTGAGTCTGTTCAGCACAACACACTGGACTCATGGAACTCAAATCAAACCGTCAAACTCGGCTACTATTCGTTTGTAATAAGAGAATGTTTGTGAGCAGGCAGCCACCATTTTTACTACTTCCACTCATCCATTTTATCCACTAATTGATACTACATAATTGTATCTTTAGCCACTATTAGCTGACATTTCCCGGACTGAGTGCCGGATGATTCTTGGTTTTTTATGTCTGTAGCTTTGGACCGTGGGGAGCGCCAGTGGTCCGAGCTCCCCATTAGGAGTTAGCAATTAGCAGCTCCAGTAAGTAGCTGCTAATCAAGTAAATCTATATGTTTATGACTTCATGAATCACAGAGAGCTGAATCAGAAAAGAGGGAAAAGCAGAATATATGTATTTGTACTTTTCATCACAACCAACAAGGAACTTGGAGAAGTCCTGAACAAAGTGGTGGAATAACTAGACTGAGCAGGTGGACAGGTGTGTCCCTGTACTTTGTAGAGATGCTCAGCTGTGCTCAGTCATGCTGTTCCTGGAACAGATGAGCAATTAAAGAACGAGCTGTTGCGTAAAGTAGAAAAATGGTGATAACTTTTAACTTTTCATCATGTTAAACTTTGGCCATGTTTCATATCCAACATTGTAACGTTATGGCAGAAAAGAAGGGAAGAAGGGAAAGGAGCTTTAAGCTCCAGGCCACATTAGCCAGTAACACTTTATTTGAAAAGTCCACCTACAGACAGTTTACAGAGTATTAGTAACTTTTCATGAGATTCAATAACCGTCTTCTGATATCACACCACTGTAGTGAAGGTTTGGGTTTAGACACAAAAAAAGTGTTGGTTTGTGTATGTTCATCAATTATCATTTATGATCTCCAGATAATCTGTTAAAACATCTACAGACAGAGTGAAACAGTTTAAATGTTGTAAATACTCTTTAACTATAACACCTATAACTGTAGGTGGACTAAGTGTTACCAATTAAACACTACTTGCATAACACGCTCAAATCCCTGACCAAGATATCTCTGGTTCTGCTGCACCAACTGTCCATCATGAGTATTCCTAAACTAGTCTTTTTAGCATTATGAGAATGACATTTCTTAAACATCATTGAATAAATAAACTCTGGTCCTTGAAATATCATCACACAACCAACAAACCAACACAGTAGATACCTACATCATCATCACCACCACTATCATCATCATCATCATCATCATCAGTAACTAATTCCAATTCCTGGTATTATTGCACTTACCTAAATGACTATCTATAGGAAATGATAGATAGTATTATATAGATAGATGGTATTGGTTGATAATTGATACTGCTCTTTATGAGAGATCTTTAAAAAAAATGTATTTTTATGGGAGTATTTTTGTGGGAAAACAAATTCATACGAGAGCATTCAATCAAAAATCTAAGACATTAAGGAGGAGGTTAAGGTGATGCAGCAGTGAGAAGTGTCAGGTTATAACGGCAGCGCCAATCCAATTAGCTGGAAAAGAAATTCTAATAGTTGACTGACTCTGTCTCTCTCTCTCTCTGTCTCTCCTCAGCAGGTGTTCGTAGGAAGTGTGTGTGCGTGACCCGTCGTTGTGACCAATCATGTTCCGAAACAGCCTGAAGATGTTGCTGGGAGGCAAGGGCCGCAAGAATAACAGTGGTCAGTACCTCCTTTATCATCCCTGATGGACTTTCCAGTCTGATTGTACAAACACAGTCATGTCAGAACGTTGCAGATATGTTCCTCTGGCGGTTACTATGATTTCATACAGCTACCTCATTCAGCCTCTAAACTTTTGTCTACCAACAGGTGGCAGTAGCATCGAGTCAGAGGGCTCAGATGTCAGGATGATGGAGGGATTCACTCGTTCGCTGCCCTCTTCACCCCTCCTCAACCTTCGTCTGGCAAAAAGAAGTGGTAGGATTATCTGTCTGTCTGTCTGTCTGTCTGTCTGTCTGTCTGTCTGTCTGTCTGTCTGTCTGTCTGTCTGTCTGTCTGTCTGTCTGTCTGTCTATCTATCTATCTATCTATCTATCTATCTATCTATCTATCTATCTATCTATCTATCTATCTATCTATCTATCTATCTATCTATCTATCTATCTATCTATCTATCTATCTATCTATCTTCACACAACATAAACAGGACAACATGCTCTTCACACAGAGGGAGAAACAGATGGCAATCCCCAGCTGAACTGCAGGCAGCAAACAAACATGGCTGCATCACACCATATTCTGTGAATGACCACAGGCGCAACCTGACTGGATCATTGGTCGCTCTGTCAGCTGTCCTGTGTGCGTTGTCACATGTCGATGATCGCACGATATGTTGTGAGGCCGCGTTCAGAGGAACGTTAGCTTCACACTCACTGGTCTATTATTTTTTATTATTATTCTCTCAAACTGGACCTTTTGGTTCATGACTCCACAGCTTTAAAGAAGCTGGCAACTTATTTTCAAAAGTCTTCCTATCAGTGATGTGATCCCTCATTAACACACTGTCTTCTGCCAGTGTTTGCATAAGCATCAGATCTGACTCTGACAGCTGGGCAGGACCTAAAACACTTGATCTTGATATGATGAGTAAACAGACGATAAACAAAAAAACTAGAACACACCTTTTCTCATTCAAACCAGGTGAGAACGATGAGCTTAAAGGGTTAACTATGTGCACAGTCGGAAAGGTTTAAGAGATATGGAGTCGATTAGGCCGCCATTATGATGTAATCATTTTACGGGATAGTCAAGCCATAAGCTGTATAGGAAAAACACCCCACTCCCCCCGCACCCCCTGCATGGACTACAGCAACTGGTTGAATCGAGCAGAAACCACAACCAGCGCTAGAAGACTTTTTCTTCTTCTTCTTTTCCTCTCTCTCCTGTCACACACACACACACACAGCTGTGACCTGTTACACTGTGTCTGGCAGCCGAGGGGTGTATGTGTGTGTGTGGGGCGACCTTTGACCTTGCATTTGAACGTCCCTCTGTGCCTTTAGGGAGAGAGAAAACGAGAGAAAACAGAGAAATGTAACCCAACCCCCTGCCAACCTCCCTCTGCTCTGCTCTGCTCTGCTCTCCTCTACTCTGCTCTCCTCTACTCTGCTCTCCTCCCCTGCTGTTCCTCCTCTTCCTCCTCCTCGGGGTTGACTTGACAGACTTCTCCTAAACATTACCATGTGGAGTCTCTCTCTCTGTCTCTGCTGCTTTGCTCCCTGTCAAAACAGAAACATAATGAGCCGAGGCAACTTCTTAAAGTCAGTACACACGAGCTCTGATTTCAGTTTATTTCTCTTCACTCCTCGACGTCTTTCCTCTGCTTTACCTCTCCCCCGTTGTCTTCCTCTTCCTGACCCATGTCATCTCAGCTCTAGAAAGGCATAGCCGTGTGTTTGGTCAACATTTAGTTAAGGCCAGGATCTGGCTTGACAACTGTTTACTGTATGAAAAATGATTATGTCATAGAAATCCAAACCACTTTTTAAATCTGTAGTAAAAACAAAGCAGAGCGAACGGTAACTGCACTCTGGCTATGTGAGTTAATGCATTCATGCTTTATATTGTTACGTGCTTCAGTCGGTTGGTGGTTTTGTTGAATGTTGAGGCTGCCGTTGACTCTAAAACTCAAACTAAATGTACTTGTTGTTCTGTTCTCTGTTTATTGTAAAATATCTACACTAATGAACTGACTTCTTCGTCATGCCGTTTGTTATTCCACACTTTAATGAGATGGTAGCTAAATACAGTCCAGATGAAGAAAAACATCCAGCAGCATTATGGCTAAATGTTAACCAGCTTTTAGTGTCTTAATAGCCGCCATCTCAGCTTTTGACTGTAATGGCAATTTGGTGTTTTGTGGTATCTAGTTTTATAGCTGCTGATTGCAGCCACCTCGCCTCTCCTTCCTAGCATGAAGGAGAAACTGTGGTGGCAACTATGGTAGTTAGTGTTTAGTTTTTCTCTTGTGGGCAACATGACGGTTCAACATAGTGGAGGACCCGCCGTGTCTATAGTTATGAAAGGTTCATTCTGACCCTAAATTCCACCGGACACAGCTCTGTGACGGCGGCATTGCTGTTTGCATTTGTTCTCCACCCAGCTTCATTCTCCACCAGGAGCATTTCAGAGGTTTGCTCACCAGACTTTGTTAACTTGAGTAACTAGCTACGTAGTTATATAGTTTCCCGTTTGTCTGTTTTTACCATCTGGAGTCTGCACAGGGTGTCTTATTTTGAAAATTGAGCGGATTTTCGATGCCATTTCTGTCTTCCAGCCAGCTCGATCTGCTCAGTGATGCTAGCATCCTTTAAAAATAGACAAGACATGTATTCTCTGAGGAGCAGAGCGATAAGCTGCTTCTAGGAACTTCTAAAACACTCCGCAGCCCCTTTTTTGTGTGAACAACACAACATATAACAGCTCTTATTTATTCAGATGATTAAACACTAATGAAAACATTCAGTTTGTGAAAACATTGCATCTCGGAAGTTCACAGCAGAAACAAGTTGCAAACACTGACATAGCATCACCTTTTAAGTTTTTTATGGCAAACTTGTTAGTCAGCAATAGTTGCTTATTTACACATCCTGCAACATTATCTTTCATTTGGACTCTTTTAGCTCCGTTTTTGGTCTCTACCAACGCCTGAGGGAAACATCTGGCTCTTTAGCTGCTAAATGCTTCTACCGTGTTCACCAGCTGGTCACTTACTGTGGCCGTCTGCTGTTTGGTGAAGAGCAGGTAGGTAGAGCTTTGTGAACCAGAACAGTGAGGTCAGAGGCCTGAACAATGAGCTGAAATTCATTATTCATGTTCACATTTGTTGACTCATTCATCATTTGATACTTCATTATTAAAAAAATGGATCATAGCACTATAAATGGATTCAAATGTAAATGATAAATATTAGCAGGGCAGGCTAAATGATCAAAGTTTTTCATCAACAAACTGGTTTAAATGGACCAGAAAGCTGAAAGAACACATTTTAATATTGCATTATCCCCCACACTCCCTAGATATTATGTCATATGTGCATTTTTTATGTATTATGAAGGTTCCAGTGATTGTTTGGGGAGAATAATCTTTAAGAAAGAACAATCTGTAACACAGTTTTCTGCCAAGCTCAAAACTTTAAACCCTCTTTTCTCAACTTCATTTCTTCGTAAAGCAGAATTAGTGTTACACTTTCTGCCTTCTTATCGTTTTCATACACAGCAGGATATCTTTCTCACTTTTTCTTGAGTCACTGAAGGGTTTCTCTCTCGATCCTAACTGATGTTTAAGTCAGTCTTGTTCTTTATTTAGTACTTTTCTTTCTACGTTTTTCACATTTTCTGGACTTAAGTGGATTCCAATCTTCCATCTTCACTGTGATTTGTGGTCAGATGCTCTTCTGTTCTTGGAAAAAGGAGTTTCACTGTAATTGCAGCATTTCTTTGCCGACCTTCATCCGAGTCCTTCCCTCAGTCCTTCTCTCTCTCTGGCTGTGTGTTTTTCTTCCACAAGAAGAAAGAAGACCGGACTGTCTTTCTAAACTTTCCTCGCGCTTCTCGACATGTAACAGATTACTTCTCTCCGTTCAGCTCCTCCTGCGGTCCTTCCCTTTCTCTCCTGTGTGTGTGTGTGTGTGTGTTTTGGGTTGGAGGAGGGGAGGTTTTGATTTGCGGTGCAGTCAGACGAGGGAGGTCGTCTTTCAGACCAGATATGGAGGCTCCGCTGTTGAAAGAAAAACTCTTCTAACACTTGGAAACTTCTTCTTGTGCTTCTGACCAAACATGATCTGAGAGGATATTGAATCTTTTCCACCTCATGCTGTACTTGTTGTTCTCTCTCTTTTTTGCCTGGTTTGGAGGAGGCTCTACCTGTGAATGAAAAGGATTGCATTTTTTTTGGCTCCAGAGGACAATAAGCTGTGGATTACAGATCTGCTGTGAGTTGAAGTCAAGTTTAAAAGTGTGTGGTTTCACCTCTGAAAGTAACAGCATACCTTTACTTTACGAACACATGAAGAGTTTTATTATTACAGTATTCTCATGTTTCATTGTCCTGCTTGCTAACTACAGTTATCGTGCTTCACAAGTTAGAGTACCTCTGGTGTGTTTTCTTTTCCTGGAGAGTCCCTTCCTCTTCTTATCTCCTCATTCCTACCTCCTTCATCTTTCTCTCCCTCTCTCCTTTGTGTATTCTGGAGAAGGAGGAGCTCAGGACCAAAGAGAAGAGGACTGAATGGTGATGTCATCATGTTCATTTACGTTACACACAACAAGAAAGCTTGATGGAGAGGACAAACGGCACGAGAGCAAACATTCAACAAACCACGCTAACTGCTGACTTAAAGAACCTTTCTCCCATTCATCGCGCTAACTGTTGTTTTCTGGGGCAATAAGTAGCGCCCCTTTGATTTGTTGACGCCGCCCTCTACATGGAACCACTCTGAACCAATCAGGACCCCACTGCTAGCTAGCTATGGACTGCACGGCAGCTATTTTGAAAGCGTGCGCCCGCTCCAGGTCCAAGTGGTGTCGCCATGAGCGGTCCTCCATGCGTCGCCCGTGGAGACCGGCGGACAGCTATGGCTGCGGTTGTGGCGGAGACGTCATGGCGGCGGGGGTCGTCGGCCATGCCTCCAACCTCCTGCACCGCTTGTTGTTTTACATTTGCTGTTGTCTGTCCCACGAGGAGAGCTCTGAGCTGTGTCGGGAATGGGTGGAACGTCCCGTAGGAGGAAGAGGAAGGAGTGAGGACGAAGGTAAGAGCCAAGGACTCTGTCCCGATAACCCCGATGACATCATCAGGGTTATTTGTTCAAACTTTGGTAAGATCTCTACAGAACCACAGAAAATGTTATAAAACTGCTTTTACATGCTCATACGGAGTCGTACTCCTTGTGATGAACAAACTGAACTTCACGTGCCCCTTTAATAATATTTATCCATTACAGTCAGGTACAACATACCGTCCTACCAGTGTTGAATACATCCAAAATTGATCGAATTGTATTGTTTTCCAAGGTGAATTGTTTAGTGGAGGTATAATCGGTGCATACCTACTACCTACAATACCTACATCCAGCAAAATCTTTAAAGCCAAGTCTTTATATTGTTCCCAACAAGGTTTTCTCTGTTTTTGTCTGAAGAGGTGTCATCTATGATTACGAAAGGTGAAGCCATGCGAGTAAAACAGTGTATGGATTCCACTGTGTTCACTCAGTCTGTCAGTGCTCAAACTGAGGTGGCCTTTATTTCAGGTGAGGCAGCCACAACATGACAGGAAATCCAGAACTGATCTGGATTCATCCTGATTCATCACCAAGAGCACCACGTTTTGAAACCAATTTGACATAGAGAAATTGTCAAATTGTGTAATGACAATGTCACACCCCCCCACACACACACACAATATGCTTTCAGTATATTCAGTGCTTGTAATCTGACATCGAACACCAAAGTCAAACAGTATTTAGAGGAGCAGAGTAGCATCAATGTCAAACAGCCTTTTGCAGTCAATCCTACCTTTTCAGACTCTGACTTGTGTGGCCCTCACAGTCACAAAGGAATTTTCAAGTGTCAGGTTGCTTGATGTCGATGGCGGGGGAATGGAAGCAGACAGAGCCGTGGGTAAAAAAAAAAAAAAAGGCCTGTCTCGTGTGGTTGATGTCTGCGACCTTGACAACAACAATTGTAATTTCTTTCCATATGTATTGATCCATTGGCTTACTGACATCACCGACACCCCACACTCAAGGCTGAGTGATAACCGGTGTACATCAACTTGAGATGGAGGCTCAGGGAGCAAACAGGGGCCATTGTCCTTGTCTGAAATGTCACATAAATCTTTAGCAGCTGTGAGGATTTATGCTTCTTCCTACTACCAGATATGATGTTTGATACATAAGTAATACTTTAATAAAAATGTGTCTTTTTAATGTTAAACGCAGACACAATTAACTGAAGGTAAACCCGTTAACCTGTACAATGAAATAACGTAGATAATGTATATTCTCTAAGACTTGATGTCTTGACTGACAGGTCCAACCAAGTGGTTGTGCATCCTCAAGAAATCTATGGCATTGGAAGCTTGGGAACTTCCAAGAAACTACTGCCACCAGTCATATCTACGTTTTGACCATGCTCTCCAAGAGCAGCACTTCAGCTCAACACGAGGGCTTGGCGAACAAATAAATTGGTGTTTTGGTTTTTATTTTTAGCTGGGTTTAGTGGGGGTTTTTTTATTTTTTATTCACAACCACATATGTTTTTATCAAAACCACATACCCCTGTCATAAGGTTTGTTCTTGTGTTGTCGCTCAGTCGCCCAGGCAAAGACGATCTAGGAGGGTATACTTGCACAGAACAAGGTTGTGCAACGTGTCATCCAAGAAAATCTAAAAAAAAAACAAAATGCTTAGAGCTGTTGAGAAATGCCATCACAGAGAAGGACATGATCGTCTTTCAGATATCAGGATAATTGCGCAGTCTTTCAGTAGCTAATCTTGTCAGTAGGCTTTTGGGTAACAGGTTCAAACCCTGTCTGTACCTTTAAATACCCATGTTTACAACAGAATCCAACCTAATCTTTAGGAAAGGTGCTGTAGGTAGAAAATTAGAACGAAGGAAGGACGTGAGACAGATGGAAAGGAAGTAAGGGAACAAGAAAGGACTGAAGGAAGGAGATAGGTAAAGAAGACAAGATGATGGAGATGAGAGAAGAAGGCAGGAAGGAAGGAAAGAAGGGTTGATGGAAGGAATCAGAAGCTGCAGTAGTTAACTAGACAGAAATGGAAAAGTCTGTGCTCGCTGTATCTGATCTTTCCATTTTATTTTTCTTCTTCTAAAAACGACTCACACACCCTGTCATTGACTGACCACACACACATGTGTGTATGTGCGTGCATACACACACGGTCTTCCCAGTGTGCTTTGTGTTTGGTTGGTTTTATTTTCAGTGTGTGTGTGTGTGTGTGTGTGTGTGTGTGTGTGTGTGTGTGTGTGTGTGTCTGCGATGCTTCTCTGGTATTTAGTCCAACAGTCAGCAATTTATAGCTGTAATTATAGACTGTCAGAGAAAGAGACAGAGAGTATGAGCTTTCATGCTGTGGCTTACAGTCTTGTGTGTATGTGTGTGTGTATATACAGTGTATATACATAGAAATGTGTGTGTGTGTGTGTGTGTGTGTGTGTGTGTGTGTGTGTCTACTCTTGGCATATTTAGGTCATGATAGTGAATATATTAATATGAAGATCAATTACAGTTCCACGCGCTGTCTTCCCAGAAGGCTTTGCGTCGGATATCATGCGTGTGTGTTTGAAGTTCTCTCAAGATTTGTTCTATTTTCATCATCTCTTCTGATCGGACATATTTATAACTGTTCTTCAACCTGATTGGACAGATGCTATCTCATAGTGCGAGGAGGAGGCGGGGCTCCACGGCAACAAAATAGATGAAGGATGGAAGGACAAACAAGAGAACACGAGATTTATGTGGCTCCATTTGTATTTGACCATGCTGTTACTACTTAGCGAGGCTACTACCGTGTGTAGAACCTAGCACATCGCCATCATTTACATACTAATTCGGTGTTGTGGAACACGGCCACAACCATAGCTCCATTTTAGCTCAAAGAATTGCTGAATCTAAGTACAGCCTCACAGGGCTGCTTGCGTGGCTGGAGACTCTTAGTCTTGTTAGAAGTTTTTTTTTTGCTGAAAAACAGCTGCCAGCTGCAGCCAAAAAGGATGCTGTGAGAGCTCTAACAGTGAACTGAAAGACACTAAAGCTTCATAGAGCTGAGGAGAACTCTGCAGGACTCTGTGGGTTTATCACTACGACTGACACCTTTGACATACTCAGTTATTTGGTCTATTAAAAATATAAGAATATTGATTGTAGCTGCTTTGTTGCAGAATATTAAGCCAGATGTCCACTGCATGGTACACTTCAACTTGCTTGGATCCATTCTTTCTTGGTTTTTCATAACCAAAGGTTGTGGATAGTACCTAGTACTTTTTGTGGTATCATCTGTCAAGGTTCCAAGCGAGCTAAGAATGGTCACTTTTAGGATCTCACACAGGATCCTGCATCTTCATGTGTTTCTGTCACATTCAAGATGACATCACGGTAGTTTAATGCGTCATCACTATGATGCTCACCTAAGAATCCCGTCTACATTGAGGGGATGCGATCTGTAGTGTCAAACTAAATCAAGAAAAGTACCCAGTACCAAAAGTGAGTTGAGAGAGAAAGTGAATAAGGCGAACAATCCCTTTAAAATAACTACTTCCTTGGAAAATCAACATTAACCAATGGTTTCACACAGGAATCAAACACTTGTCTGTGTGAAAGTCCTGTGTTCATCTTACCCATCTCCCAGCCTTTTTCACTATTTGTAATATGGTTGCTCCCTTTCCTTAAATCTAACCAAGTAGTTTTGTTGCCTAAACCCTAACCAAACTCTGTTTAACTCTTAACACATGAGCTCTATTGCTCTTGCTTGTTATTGCTGTGTTGTTGGTGAAAGAGATTCCTCGCCAAAATGGGTGGGTTAGGGTGTTAGCATGCTTATATTTCCTCATTAGTACAGCCAGTTTTGCAGAAATGTAGTCAGAAACCAAAGGTTTGGACAGTCATAGCAGAACAGCAGACAGATTTAGCCACTAGCTAGTGTGCATAGTGGAGCATTTAGCAGCTAAAGAGGCGTAGAGGATATTTCTATCTGGAGCTGATGGAGAATAAAACAGACCTATAAGAGTGAGTGTGAACTTTGGACTTCTATTTGCGAAACACAAATCAAAGTGAGTGATAATGTTGCTCCAGTTTGTATCAGCTTAAACTGTGATAATATGTCAAAGGACTTGTTTCCACTGAAAAGGAGCGAGTTGCCTTTCACGGTTCAGTTTGTTCAAAACAAATGCAAACCTTCACTCTCTCGCTCTCCAGGTGAGGATGAGGAGTTAGGACCTCCGCCCTCAGTAGACGAGGCAGCTGACGCTCTGATGACCAGGCTGGGCTTCCTGCTCGGGGAAAAGGCAATCAGTGGAGAGCCGGGGTCATCTTACCACGCCCAGGACGATGGACAGGTAATCAACTCACACACACATACACACTTACAAACAGCTAGGCTGTCCTTACCACAGTCAATGTATCTTGTTTCTTCATTGTTGTTTGGTAATATGCAATATTGTGAAAGGTCGGTCTAAAATGTAGAAATGACTCAACGGTTTCTAAAATATTAAAACGTTCATCCCTCAAATCACTTGTGACATTATTGTGTTTAAATTAACTGTGAATTTAAGAATGATAAACAACTATGAATACATTTAAAGGTCCAGTGTGTAGAATTTTGTTGCATCTAGTGGTGTAATCGCTGCATTGCAATCTCCTCGCATCACCCTCACTTTCCTAGTGTAAAGAAGAAACAACACTTGAAAGGCCCTGTTTACAGTCAGTATTTAGTTTGTCTGTTCTGGGCTACTGTAGAAACACAGTGTTTCAACATGGCGGGCTCCATGAAAGAGGACCCGCTCCCACTGTAGATATAAAAGGATGATTTTTAAGTAACAAAAACAACTTTAGTGAGAAATAACTGTTAAAAAAACTTTATTCTGGTAACTGCAGCTGTCAAATGAATATGTTGGAGTAAAAAAACACCATAAAAGTGCATACCCTTTGTTGCAAAAGCAAACATTGATTCATATATGATGGATAATAACATAATGTATATGTAACATGTTGTAGATCCATGAATTCATGCACACACTCACAGATGAAAATACAATCTTCTCTCCTTTCCACCACAGAGGATCTCTCCTTCCTCCAGTCTGGCCAGTAGCAGCGCCTCCCCGTGCTCCACACTGCAGCCTCCTGCTGGAGGGGAGGGCAACAACAACAAGCATGCCTCCCCCAACCATGCCTCCGTCACCTCCCCCACCTCAACACTGGAGAGCAGAGACAGCGGCATCATAGGTGACATATTTTAGACACAGCTTCTTGAAAAACACCCTCACACTGCTGAATTATTCACCTTCTCTGTCATCTTTCAGCCACGTTGACCAGCTATTCTGCTGAGTCGGCAGCGGAGCGGGACAACGGCACCAAGTACCCCGGTGACGGTTACCACGGCAGCAGCCTGAACCTCTGGCAGCAGGTGGGCCGGCCGGTGGTGGCCTCCACCTCCTCTTCCAGTATGGTAGCAGCAGGAAGAACCAACGACGGCTTCCTGTACAGGGTGGAGGACAACATGGCCGCCTCCACTTACAGCCTCAACAAGCTCCACCCAGACCGAGGCCCTGACTCTGCCCGCTCATCAGGCTCCACCCACTCCATCCCTCTCTACCTCATGCCCCGCCCCAATTCAGTTGCTGGTAAGATGGCAGACGGCTGATGTGTGTTGTGGGTGTGTGTGTGTGTGTGAATCAAGTGGTTTCCAGTCATGCACTGCGCTCCCACACACTCTTTCCTGTTAGGAAGGAAATACATCATTCTTTCTTAACTGTAGTGAGTTCACTGGTGATAGAGAGCAAACAAAGACTCGCTTCCATGATAATTATCTGTCCTCTCTGGGTTTAAAACAGAGCTTCTAACAAAGAGAGGCGTATATAGTCTGCCACACTGCAGCCAGTGCCTCTCTGTTGTTAGATTTAACATTCTTTTTCCACCACTGCAGTTCAGGATAACAGGAGTTCAGTTTCACTTCAGTTTTATTGTCATATGTAGGTTAACACAGGCTCAACAGTGCAATGAACTGTGTTGGATGAGAAAAACAGGTCAACGTATGAGTGTGAAATCTTTGTAGACTTAATGAGATGATAATTGTCAATGAAATTTGTCTCCACTATTAGAAAAAAAGCTGCTGAAGCTGCATTTTAGCTTCATTCAGCGAATTGTTTTGGTGTTACGGGCTGCAACTTTAACTCGGTTCAATTTTATTTATATAGCGCCAAATCATAACGGAAGTTATCTCATGACCATATAGAGCAGGTCTAGACGGTACTCTTTATAATATTACCTACAGAGACCCAACAATTCCCACCATGAGCAAGCACTTGGTGACAATGGCGAGGAAAAAACACCTTTGAGAGGCAGAAACCTCGAGCAGAACCCGGCTCTTGGTGGCTCATGTTCATCTGTCTTTACTGTTGTCTTCAAACTAATTCTTTTACATCTGCTGAATGTGTAAAGAGGAAACTGCTAACAAATTCAGCATATAATAGGGTAACATAAGTGCTGGCCAAAAACATGAAGAAATAACTGGCATGTTATTGCAGGTTTAAAGCCACAAGAAATGTGAGTCTGGTTCTGTCTCCCTGCATTGTGATTGTTCAATTATCTCTTGTTAACCTTCCAAAAATATGTAATTTTATTGTGACATTTTAATTTTTAAATGATTTTTGATGACTAATCTCGAGGTAGTACACATGAATATATCCAGTTAAATGTGCTTTCTTGGCAAAAGTTAGATGATGAAAATCAATACCACTCTCATTGGTAAAAATGAAGCTACAACAAGGTGATTGTTAGCCTAGCTTAGCATTAAGAGTGAGAGCAGGGGGGAAGTAGTTCTGGCACTGTCCAAAACACCTCTAAAGCCCAAACAACACAGGTATCTCGTGTTTAATCTGTCCACGAACAGAAACGACTTGTCGATGAGCTCCATGGCTTTAGTTTGTGATGTGTGGATACAAAACAGCCAGGCTGAAAAACATGTTCACATCTCATCCTCCCTTTCCTCTTTTTCCTCTCTGTGTCTCATAAAATCTAAAAACCATGAGTACTTTGGGAAAGGAAGGAAGTGACATGTATGACGTTTCTCAAAACACACACACGCACGCACACACACGCACACAGGATATGAGGCATAGCCAGCAGTGACATTCTCTGTGGTGTCGGAGGATTGTAACAGGATTAATTGGATCAAACTCTGGGTAGGTTTCTGTCTGTTTTTGTCGGGAGTCGTGACAGCTCAGTGTTTAGCAGCGCTTTGGTAGCTTTCAAATCAGCTTTACAGCGACTGTAGTGGAAGTCAAGACACAGCGCTCCTCTGACAATATCCTTTCAATCCCGCCTGCTTTTCTCTTCACTAACAATAGATAAAAAACGGAAGACAGCATTTGATTTTGTTGCTTTTAACCACAGATATGCATAACCACTGTCAGTCTTCTCTCATTTTTGAAGCAGACCTTTCAGTGTTTCAGACCACTTTTTTTGATTGTGGTTATATTTAGAGTTCAGCTTCTTTTATGAGTGCATGCTGTGGTTCCTACAGGTTCTTGGTCTATTTGTTGTTGACTCCTGGGCATTGTTGAACATTAGCAACAAAACAGCACCGAATTCACAAAGTGAAAAGTTATGCCCCATTTAGGATAATTCATAACACTGTGATGTTGCCAAGCAACCAGTGCAGAATCCAGGAAGTCACTGCTTAATTCCAACAAACCTAAAAAAGGAGGAAGGATCATTAAGTCACTCCTTCATGATTCATTTGCATGCAAGTTACGCTAATGTTATACTTATTAATGTTGGATTTATAACAAACTGGAGCTTCTTCTACATATATGACTGAATGTATTATTACTATAATATTAGCTATTATTTGCCCTGTCAATCATAAGCAACGTCCAGACTGAAATAAAAGGAAAGGAGAAGGATGAAGAATACAGGTTTAGAATGTTTTGGGCTGTTGAAGCATGTTTGTCCTTGTCGGCTAGGATAATAACCCCCAGTAAAACTACAACTTTTCATTTCTACATTGTGGTTTGTGTTTAGATCAAACTAATGAAATGTAACATGTTAATTAGTGAACTTTAGACAGGCTGATATTTAGATTTTGTTACCCTTGGAGAGAACCAGGCTAGCTGGTTTCACCTGTTTCAAAATCTGTATGCTAAGCTAGGCTAACCATCTCCTGGGTGTAGCTTCATATTTACCAGTGAGAGTGGTATTGAGCTTCTGATCCAATTCTCATCAAGAAAGCTAATAATGGCATTTCCCAAACTGTTGAATCGTTACTTTAAGTACAGAGCTGGATTCAGGACGTGTTTAGCCTAGCTTAGCATAAAGACTGGGAGCAAGGAGAAAGAGCTTGGTGCCTACCGACACCAACAAAGCTTGCTAGGTAAAAGTAGGTGGGTAGTTTACTTTGCGGACCTCAGCTGCCATTGCTGGGCAAAGGAAGGAACCTTTTACGTATCAGTCTTGTACCTTTTGACATTTATCATATAAGAAAATGATATTTTCTTACAATTCATATGCAGAAAATGAACCTATTCATCTCTCTGTCTCTCTTTAGCCACCAGTTCTGCCCACCTTGAAGATCTAGCCTATCTGGATGAACAGCAGAGACACATCCCATCAAGGACGTCCCTCAGAATGCCCAGACAGAATTCTGGGAATCGTAGTCAACCAGACCACAGAGGTAAATGTATGCAAACACACATACTTTCAAGTATACTTTTACAAGCAGTATTATGACCTCCTCTCTCTCACTCTTCTCCTGCAGTTCGTTTCACTCCCTCTCTCAACCTAAAGCCCCTCCACTTCGAGGTTCCCGGTCTCACGTATGATTGGCTGTTCACCGGCAGGGAATGGCTCTTCCAGGAAGTGGACGCTTGTCTTCGCAGTGGCGACCCGTCAACCAGCCGGGGTGTGGTCATCGTCGGCAACATGGGCTTTGGCAAAACAGCCATCATTGCCCGTCTGCTAGCACTCAGTTGTCATGGAAACCGGATGTGGCCAACCGCTGCCGGCAGCCAGACCATGCCAAAACGTAAGACGAGTTGGAGTCATCATACACACCTCACAACAATCTGTGGAAACTACTCTTTACAGTGCTGTTCATTAAGGATAACACTCTACAAGTCTATCATAACTTCAGATCTTTTCAAATAACCATCAGATTCACACTTTTCCTTCAGTGTCATCAGTAATCCAGGTGACTTTCCATGATACTGATTTGCCACACAAGTTTTATGTTTAATATTTAGTATACAAATGGAAAGGAGATGTTAATGAGCTCCATATCTATAGTTTGCAATGTGATCTTCATACACACCTCGCAAAGACTGACATCGTGCAGGTCTTTTTTTTTTTTTCTTCAATTCAATTTTATTTATATAGCACCATATCATAACAAAAGTTATCTCATGACACTTTTCATGCAGATCAGGTCTAGACCGTACTCTTTATAATATTATTTACAGAGACCACCATGAGCAAGCACTTAGCGAGCATGCACACTCTTCCACAGAAGAGGAGCTTGATAGCTGAAAGCTCTGGCTCCCAGTCTAATTTTGGAAACTATATGAACCACAAGGAACCCAACATTCTGCAGTGTTCTAGAGGGGTAGTAAGGTACTATGAGCTCTTTTAGATATGATGGTGCCTGACCATGAAGAGCTTTGTATGTAAGGAGAAGAATTTTAAATTCTATTCTAGATTTAACAGGTAGCCAATGCAAGGAAGCCAAAATGGGAGAGATGTGATCTCTGATCTTGGTTCCTGTCAGAACACGTGCAGCAGCATTCTGAATTAACTGCAAAGTCCTAAGAGACTTATTGGAGCAACCTGATAGCAAAGAGTTACAATAGTCCAGCCTAGAAGTAACAAATGCGTGGACTAGTTTTTCTGCATCCGCTTGAGACACGATGCGTCTGATTTTGGCGACGTTACGTAAGTGGAAGAATGCAGTCCTAGAAATTTGGTTTATGTGGACATTAAAGGACAAATCCTGGTCAAAACCAACTCCAAGATTCTTTACAGTGGAGCTGGAGGCCAGGTTGATCCCGTTTAGAGTAACCAAGTCTCTAGAAAGAGAGTTTCTGAGGTGTTTGGGTCCAATTACAAGAACTTTTTCACATCATGATCTGCTAATGAAGTATAAACCCCCACCAACTTGATTGAAGCTGATAATGATGTGCTGAAGTCAGGGGCCACCTCTAAAGTGCATGGAAAACAGTGACAGAGAGAGATTTTCTGATTTTTGTGAACAACTTTCTCATTTTTTTTGTCACAAACAGACCAACTTTATTTTTCTGGATGTTTTTGTCTGAACTTTGTATTTCTATTATTAATTCACTGTTACATAGCTTTTATTTACACTGTTTAGACTGGCTTTCTGTTTTTCTTTGAAGGTGAGGATCAAATACAATTCATGCTTCTTTATTATTTAGATACATGGTTTAAAATATTGTGTTATTTTGTTGGCAGCTAAACTGGTATTTGGAGGAATCATTGTATAATTTTTTTAAAAGGAAATAGATTCATTGGAAAACATAATAAGGCCATCAAAATACTACACCATTTAGAATTAAATAAACCAGTTCCTATAATATTTTTGTTTGCCTGCTATGTGGACACATTCATGCACATAGCGTGTACACACATCCATGATGACAAGATGTCAAACAGAGGTGAAATGAATGGTTCAAAAACTCTGTAATCGCGACTCCAAACAGGAAATATTAGGAAAAGAAGTGTGGATGAGGAGTACACCTTTAACACCAAATTAGCTCTGGTTCTTCAGTCAACAATAAATAATCTGCTTGTTATTGATGGATTTAGACAGTTAAAGATGCCCAAAAACTTGTAGATATGTCTACAAGAATGTGTAGTAATGTACATGAAGTTCAAACAAACAAGAAACAAAAAGAAGTCATAGTTCCTCAAAGATAAAAACCTGATGTCGTCTTAGAAGAATTTGATACAGTATGACCTGAACTCGCTTGAACGGGACTCAGTAAATTGTTGGCAGGAGTCCGTATCACATGCTTGCCAAAGGGACCCCCAGTGAGTTATTCAACCACGACTACAACTTTATTCATTCTGTACGAGACAGCTGAGTCATCATGCAGAACCCAATAAAATCAGCAAGACTCACGACCTGGATCCAGACTCACGGCCAAGTGAGCCACCAGATAAATCCATTAAACCCTGGAGTGGAAAAAAAAAACACACACACGAAAGAGGTAGAGATGAAGTTAAGAGTAAATTTGACAGCAGCCACAGAGAAAGAGAGAGAGAGATCTTTACAGCTTTACTGAGATTTAAAAGTCTGATATTCTTCTCTCGACCCTACAGATGTAGAGGCTGTTTCTTTCTCCCATGATTCCATGGGAAGAGGAGGGGGAGATGAAGGAGGAGGAGGAAGCTGCCCAGGGACTCCAGAGATGAGGAGGAGACAGGAGGATGCGCTGAGGAGGCTCGCAGGACAGGTAGGATCCAAACTTTACCTAATGTCGACATTAGGTAAAGTAGGTAAATCGACATGCTGTGTTAAGGTATTGGTGGTTAACTTCTTGTCTCGTCTTCCTGTCTTGTCTTTGCAGGTGGTCTCGTATCATTTCTGTCAGGCCGATAACTGTCACACTTGTCTGGTCCCAGAGTTCGTCCATAACATGGCGGCAATGCTAAGCGATGCCCCTCAGCTGTCAGCCTATCGCGAGCTGCTGCACCGGTCGCCACAGCTACAGAGCACGCTGAGTCTGCGCTCCTGCATCCAGGATCCGAGCGCCGCTCTCCAGAGGGGAATGCTAGAACCACTGGACGCTCTCTACAAAGGTACGTAACACAGTCTACTGGATTCTGTTCTCTAAAGACCGGGTCAGTATTTCATCTGTCCTCTTTCTGTTTTGTTTTCCAGACAGGAAGCTGCATGTGGAGGGGGCGGGGCTTATTATATTGATTGATGGGCTAAACGAGGCAGAGTTCCACCGGCCCGACTACGGCGACACACTGACTTCCTTCCTGTCCCAAAACATCCAGAAATTTCCTTCCTGGTTGAAGGTCATTACCACTGTCAGGACCAGTCAGCAGGTACATACTGTACACACACACACACACACACACACACACACACACATAGAGAAAAAAACATCATCAAATTCATCTGGTGGATGTTAAATTCTATTAAAGCTGCCAACGTTTTGGCATTTTTAATATGATGTTTTAAAAATGCTTTTATGGTTGACCCAGCAGCATCCATGGTCGACAAATTCTCTTTGAAAATCCAACAATTTATGACTTGTCTTTCTTAACAGCAAAAATTCACATAAATGTAAATTGTTTGATTGCAAACAGGACTGTCTCATACCAAAGTCTAAAGTCATAAACTGTTAGATTTTTGAAGGGAATTTGGCGCCCATGGCTGATGCTGGGTTGAACATAAAAGCTTACTGGTGTTGTTTTAATCAAAATCAAGAGTGTTGGTTCTTCTCCACATGCTGAAGTGGTGTGCACATGGCTGTAGTGTTTTGGCATCAAAACAGTTTGCAGGCTGTTGTAGTTTTATTTAGAATTTTTCCTTGATTTTATCTGTTCCATCGTAGGTTGCTAATGTAAAACTAGCTACCTATGATAGGAAAGTCAAGTTTTACATCCAAGACCAAAGAGCCAATCATTCTAAATTTGTGAAATAACAAGTTAAATTTGAAATAAGGCCTGTTCAGGACTGACACATCCACTGTGTTGAAATTGATAGCATCAGCGTTTAGGCTAACGTTAGCATCTCTATCCCGCTCTTTATTGGATTTGGACACTCAAGCAACCCGGCCAACGTTACCCATGATGACACTGTGTCATCAGTCTTTCTTATGGAACATCTAAAGTAAAAACATATTGATTCTTCATGATACCATGCCCCGCAGACCCTTTTCACAGGGTTTCTGTTTCATCATGAGTCAGCTGGAAACATGACATGAGTCATCAAAAAATTTTCAACAAACTTGTGAAGCTAACGTTAACATTTGTTTACTTATGTCTGGAATCAAGGACCCACAGTCCTTGTATATTTGTGGACCGTGTATAGCTGATATGCTATATTGTGTCAAGATTGTTACACAGACAGTCAGTGGGGGTGTCTATAATGTGAATTTCATTGACGAGGCATGAACTGTTGACTGATTTCTTGTAAAGTCGGTGTCTGTGCTTGTGGGTAGCGGACAGACCCAGTGGGGCATGGACCACATCTTCCTTGACCCTAGAAGGTGTATCTATGAGTACAGGCACAGCCCTCGAAGCTTTGGGCCACTGGGTTCCTTTAAGTAGTTGAAGAAGTCAAAGCTATTTTCTGGTCTCAGCTCAACTTATACACAAGGTGAGACCAAGGTGGGATGAACCCACTAGTGATGACCTTAGATGGCTGCGCCTAAACTCAGATTCTAGAAAAACTCCAACACTTGACTGCTGACTTTCATCATTGATTCACTCAGTAAGTCAGGGACATTCAGTACTCTTGTGTTTATTGTGCTGGCACCGCTTTCCTGTGGTCCAGCCAAAAACTACAGGTGATTTCGAGTGATTTCTTCCCCTGTTATCACTGTAAACTGTAGATGTGCTGCGCAAGCATGTGTAGCAGTAACTAAGACGCGCTGGGCATAGCAAGCAGTCAATTAGAGCACAGAGAAGGGTCCACTTCAATTGACACAATCTGTTTCTCTATCTTTACGTTACAGGACATCACAGGTTCTCTGCCTTTCCACCGCATCTCTCTAGACAAGATGGAAGAGAACAACGCCATAGACCAGGACCTGCAGGTAGCATGACCACAGTCCGCCTCGTTGTCTGTCTTTCTGTCTCTCCCTCGATTAGTTCATCCATATGTCCATCTGTTGTCTTCTCAGGGTTACTTGATGCAGCGTATCCACAGCAGTGCCGAGATCCAGAGCAATGTGTCGCTGAGCAACGGGCGCCTCGACAACACAGCGCTGGCTAAGCTGATCAGCCACCTGAAGGCCCTGAGCAAGGGCTCGTACCTCTACCTGAAACTGACCCTGGACCTGATAGAGGGAGGGTACCTGGTCCTAAAGAGCTCTAGTTTCAAGGTAATGTGGGGAAGAAGGGAAGAAAGAACAGAGTGAAGTATAAGTGAAATGAAAGTATTGTATTAGTAATTGAATTACTAATTAATTATTATTATTATTATTAGCAGTTTACTTTACTAAAATATGATGCAGTTTCACCAAAATCAGTCAAATAGTAGATGGTGTGTGATGCATTATGCATGTCCCATCCCAGATGCCAAAGTTTCATAGTGTGGGAACAGAGAATTTAAACATCAGCCAAATTGTGAATGATAAAAGCTGTTGACATTTCAGTTCAAGTTTGAGAGCTGCAGACAGTTGAAGTGTCCGTTGTTATGTAAGCAATGACAGATGTTAAAATATCAGAATTAAGAGTAGATAATAAAATTAAAGAGCGAGTTGATGTGTAGAGGCTGAAAGCAGTTGACCTGTCATTTGAAGTGTCATAGATAGTCAGAAAGCTGTTCATTTGTCAGATGAAGTGGAGATATGAAAGCAGTGGAACTCTGTTTAATTGTATATGAGAAAAGCGGTAATATTTCAGCTGAAGTGGAAGCAGAGAGGCTGAAAGTGACTAAAGTATCATTTGAAAAGGAATTAACCCCTCAAGCCTGAGACAGTGTGTCGATCCTAACATGTAGCATGCCAAAACGTCGGGGAGAAACTCAGCTAAAAGTCTCCCAAATGAAACACAATTCAAACCCCGAGCGATTATAGTGGCATGCAAGAAAAACGCAAAAACAGCAACATGTCCACTTTAGTGCTTCTGCTAATTTCACCACTTCAAGGAAACCACCCATAAACTCAGCAAGCTAGCGACCAAAGAGTAGCAAAAAACAACTTCACAAAATGATAAAGTGTGTTTTATCTTTGCGGTTTTGTGGTCAAAAGTTATATTATATAAGTTTATATATGTTTTTTAGGCCAATATAAAAAAATCCAAGGTGAATTTACTCACACGTAACACATATCTAGATATAATTTCTTGTACAGTAGTTGTGAAGATATGAGCCATTTAGTTTGGGCAAGTCATTTCGGACAGCTTAGTACAGGATAGTTTAGATATGTACCACTGTAGTCAATGAAATGTTTCTTTGCTTCGGTGGACGTATTCAGTTTGCTCAGCAATAAACAGGAAGACGTTAAAAGTGTGTGTGTGTGTGTGTGTGTGTGTGTGTGTGTGTGTGTGTGTGTGTGCGCAGGTGGTTCCTGTGAGTCTCGCAGAGGTCTATCTGCTGCAGCTCAACATACGTTTTCCGACCCAGTCGTCTTTTCAGAGAGTTCTGCCGCTGCTCAACGTTACCGTGGCGTCGCTGCACCCGCTGACGGACCAGCAGGTACACTCTCTCACTGTGTCTGTGTGTGTGTGTGTGTGTGTGTGTGTATCTGTGTGCATGCTGGTGTTAGCATTTAGCACAAAGCACCACTGTGTGTCTGTCTCACAGGGCTGCTAGCACGGCTGTAGCCTCTTAATCTTGTTGGCACGTCTCTGACACATTGAAAATGGAACGATACACTTGAAATATGACTGTGACCTCTCCTCTCCTCTCCTCTCCTCCTCAGCTCTTTGAGGCGGTGAACGCTGGTGCTCTGACCGGAGGAACGCTGAGCTGGGTGGAGTTTGCGCACCGGATGGAGCAGCTCTCATCTTTCCTGCTGAGGCGGAACGACGGCAGCAGGATGCTAAACCACGCCTCCTTCAGGGAGTGGCTGATGTGGAGAGAGGAGGGTCAGGACGACAGGTTCCTCTGCGACCCCAGGTACGCTGACCGGCAGTGAGACAGAGAGAGTGAGTAAGACAGAGAGAAAGACTTTTTTTTTTTTTCACTGAGCTGTTTCTCTGTTTGTTTCCAGGAGCGGTCACACTCTCCTGGCCTTCTGGCTCTGCAGACAGGAAGGAAAGTTGAACCGTCAGCAGACACTGGAGCTGGGACATCACATCTTGAAGGCTCACATCTACAAGGTTAGCTCACACACATGCACACAGTCCTCAGATGGGTCAGTATTGACGAGGGGGGCTGACATGAGGAGTTGTTTTGGTGCTGTACACTGCACGAATCCCAAAAGTAATGGAGATAAATGTTCAATATCCAAAGAGGACGATCTGGCCTGAGCCATGGATGAAGGTGGTTGATAGCTCACCCTGTTACTTCATGTGTATGACTGTCCAATGATTGGTGCGGTTGTTTGTCAGGCTCTGTGATCAATGCTTTTATGATTAGCTCCATGTGATCCAGTGTGGCTAATAAATAATACTTATAATGTCATTAACACCTTATTCCTATCCAGTTAGCATGTATAAGCAGTGTACACTCAATACATGTTTGATAAGTAAAATTTATGGACATCTTGAGTATGACGATAACTTCTCTCGTGAGGTATCTACATCTGGTGAATAATCAAGCAAAGGATGGTTGATAATGCAGTATAACTTAGCTCTAATCATATTTAATGAACAAACATACATGATAAAGTTCTTACAATCCTGAAATACTGTTTACACACAGTCAGTCACGAGTAGGTTTAAAACAGTTTGTCTGATTATTCACTGGACTAGTACACAAGTTACAGATGCTTCACAGGAGAAATTATCAGCGCTAACAAATACATTACATTTACATTTAGTCATTTAGCCGACGCTTTTATCCAAAGCGACTTACAGAGAAGGGAACGAGGTATCAAGGTAGTGCCAGGAGAGGAGCTAAAGAGCTGGAGGTCTTCAGGAGTTTTTTAAAGGTAGAGAGGGACGCCCCTGCTCTGGTAGGAACTGGTAGTGCGTTCCACCAACGGGGAACAACAGACGAGAAAAGTCTGGATTGCCTAGAGTGAACAGGTGGCAGAGCCAAGCGTCGTTCATTGGAGGAGCGCAGCGGTCGTGAGGTGACACATACCTGTATAAAGGCCTTCAAGTACTGTAGGTAGGTGCAGTACCGGAGACAACTTTGTAGTCAGCGTTGGTGATTTGAATTTTGTGGGTTGCTACAGGTAGCCAGTGGAGCTCGATGAGCAGCGGGGTGACATGTGACCTTTTGGGTTGGTTGTAGACCAGGCGCGCCGCCGCGTTCTGGATCATCTGAAGAGGTTTCACTGTGCACGCTGGGAGGCCCGTCAGGAGGGCATTAGTCTAGTCTTGAGGTGACCACAGCTTGTGTCAGGAGTTGAGTAGCATGCTCTATTACGCTTGCTAGTATCTGCCTGTTTTTTTACTCCTGTGGCGTCTCATCTCCAGGGTCTGAGCAAGAAGCTCGGGGTTTCCTCCTCAGTTCTGCAGGGGCTGTGGCTGTCCTACAGCACGAATAGCCTGAGCCCTGCTGTCTCATCACTGCGCAACCTCTACACCCCCAACATCAAGGTAACATGATACTACACACACACACACACACACACAGGTGATACAGATGGACTGTAACTCGGCGTCCTACCTGTCCAGGTGAGCAGGTTGCTGATTATGGGCGGGGCTGACGTGGATTACCGTAGTGATGTCCTCAGCAACGCCCCCCTGCTGTGTGTCCACGCTCACCTGGGCCACACTGATGCCGTGGCACTGCTGCTCGACCACGGAGCTCAGGTAAAACAATATTTTTCATCATATTTCATAGTTTTTTCTGAGGTTTTTCGCATTTGTGAAATATCATTTACATTGTTGACATTGGAACTTTGTGCCAGTTTTACTACACCCACACTTCCTGTGTCGTATTTCCAGGTGGATGCTCAGTCACATGACGGTTTGACTGCACTGGGGTTCGCTGCTGCAGCTGGACATCTGGACATCGTCAGCATGCTGAGTCAGCACACAGCGAAGGTATCTGTCTGCCTGCTTCTCAGGATTTTAAACTGTAACGTGCAGGATTTAAAACAACCGGTGCTCTGGTGCCACCCTGTGGTCACATCAGGAATAGCATAGAGGTGGACGGCACCTCATGTCCACCTCATGGATTTGGTGGGATTGGGATAGTTCCCAGTTCAAGCTGTTATGATGGGGCATGAGGCGTCATCACATGATCAAATAGACAGTCCCTGAAATCTGTGAATCTGAGAGTCTTTGTCTCCTCGTGTACTCAGGTGGGTCATGTGGACGGCTCCGGCCGGTGTGTGTTGGTGCACGCGGCTCAGCGGGGCCACCTCGAGGTGCTGCGCTTCCTGCTGAAGCGTGCCGAGTGGAGCTGCACTTCCTGCTGCGGCCAGAGGGGGGCGAGCAGGTGCCAGGCGGTGCAACAGGCTCTGATCGCAGCGGCCAGCATGGGCCACACAGAGGTCAGCTACACACACACACACACACACACACACACCTTTTATTATAATGTGCGTTACTGAATTGTGAACTGATATTCATGATGTGTTTGTAAAATCATTTCTTTTGTTATCGTGTCCTGTGTGTGTGTGTGTAGACGGTGTCATACCTGCTGGATCTTCCAGAGGAAGATGAGGAAGATGAGGAGAGACCTGAAATCAACACACCTGACAGTCTGTGGGGAGAGACAGGTACAACAAGTACACCACAAATACTACAAATACTACAAATACTGCTCATTACTAATAAATATCTGATACTCATGTATTTGGTACTTCAGGATTATTGCTGATTCTGCATAATTACCACATATCTGATCTCATTTCCTAATCTAAAAGTATTTATTTTCAATATTAAACATGCCAACAAAGACCTAAGATGTACATTTAAAGTTCAAACACAGAAGTTTAACTGTGTTTATGACTTACTGACAGTGATGGACTGAGGTGTTCATTGGCTGTAAGGCTCACTTTAAGCATGTTAAAGCACATATATGTGAGCAGGGAGTACACGTACATACGGCTGCAGGCTGTAAACACAGCAGTACATTCTCATGTGCAGACTCAGGCTCAAGATTTATATTAAAATGAAATAGGCGCAATTACTGAGTTTAAATTAAGAATCCCAGAAACGTCACAATACCTGAAAAATTGACTTACAACATGATGTTTGAAACTACAAATCCCTTCAACCATCAAGTTTGCACCCCTTCAGATTAACAGTGGAACTGGCCATCAGTGTGAGTGACAGGCAGGGCCGGTGAATGACTGTAGCACGGCAGCACATCACTCCAACCTTCATCACAAAACAGAATCATTTTATAGGAGGGAACTTCTTATTCGTATTAACTTATTCTGCTGTTATTAAAATATTACTGAATCAAAGCTGAACTTGTGTTTCAGATTGTGTGCATTTTGTGACGTAACTACACTGTAGTTTAAGGTGTGACTACCTCCAGGTTGACTGGTTCATCTTAGTCATTTGGGCTGCATTCAAAGTATGATCAACACATCTGGCATAATTGAGAAAATAATACCCTTATTTTATTCTTTAAACTCTCTTTTGGCTTGCTGTGTTTATTTTAACTGTTCATTTTAACTGTGTGTGTGTGTGTGTGTGTGTGTGTGTGTGTGTGTGTGTGTGTGTGTGTGTGTGTGTATCAGCTCTGACAGCAGCAGCAGGAAGTGGCCGGCTGGTTGTCTGCAGGCTGTTGTTGGATCAGGGAGCTGCTGTTGATCAAGGCAACAGGAAGGGTGTCACACCTCTCTTCAGTGCTGTGAGACGTGACCACTGGCAGGTATGGTGGAACACACACACACACACACACACACACGTTTTAGTTTAATTCCCGCTCCACAGAAGTTGAGTGTCTGTCTCTGTTAGGTGGTTGAGCTGTTATTGAATCACAGCGTGGAGGTGAACATGGTCGACCAGCAGGGCCGAACAGCTCTGATGACGGCAGCCTCAGAGGGACATATGACCACCGGCCAGCTGCTACTGGATCATGGTAATGTACTAATGATGAAGCATTAACAACCACAGCAACAATGTTCATTACAAAACTCAAGATATTTCATCATATTTAGCTCAGAAGTCAGTGAGTACAACAAGAAAGTCTTGTCATAGTCACTGCTCCTATTTGGGTACAAATGTATACTCTAATACTCTGTGTGTATATAAATATATTTCAATATGAAGCAGCAAAACAAACTATCATCTGTGTCTGTGAACAATGACCGTGAAAAGAGTCGCCGAGGTCGCCTGCAGCTCTTCATCTAACAGCTGCTCCTTTTGTTCCATTACTCTGTGTTTGATGAACGTTAGCGCTCAGCGCTCATCTCACTGACAGACACATTACATTTCCTGTAACTGCTTCATAATAAAATAAAATCCAACTAGTGTTTCACCAGTTAAATGCTTTTAAGGTGAAGCTGCAGATGTTGGAAGTGTTTGGTTTGCATTAGCAGTGACTTAAGACAGTATTTTGGGGATGTCACCACCAGCATCCTTTCCTCCGTTGTGTTACGTCATTTGCTGATAGATAGTGAGTTAACAGACATTTATTTAGATGAAAGTCTTCATTAATCTTTATTATTTTAAAGGAGCAGTGTGAAGGATTTAGTGACATCTAGTGGTGCAGATTGCAACCAGCTGAATACCCCTCGCCTCACCCTCCCCTTCCAAGCGTGAAGGAAAATCCACAGTAACTTTAAAAAACGTTGAAAAGGTGTTCAAGTTTGTCCATTCTGGGCTGCTGTAAAAACATGGCGGACTCTGTGTAAGAGGACCCGCTCCTTCTGTAGATATAAAAGGCTCGTTCTAACGAAAGGTGATTCTTATTTTCAGGTGATTGTCCATTTATGAAGACATATGTATGAATATGATATTCCATTTCTGTCATATTCTGCTAAATCCCCCCCTAAATCTGACACACTGGACAGAATCTGTCTCCTTGTGTTAAAAAATGATGAGAATTAGACGAGTTAGGATGAAAGATTGTGTTTGATGGAGAATATTATGAAATGATGATGTTATATTATATGTTCTGTATGTATAGTCATTAGTTTTTTTCTGGTATTTTGTAAATCATATTTTTTTAACAAATGAAGATTTGTTTTGATGCAGAAAGAGCATCAGACCTCTGACCCCAACATGATCTTTGACCCTAACACGCACTCTCTCTCTCTGTTTCCAGGAGCCTCTCTCGACCAGACTGACAGAGAAGGCTTAACGGCGCTCAGCTGGGCGTGTCTGAAAGGCAAGCTCCAATTGGTCAAAGAGCTGGTGGCGAGAGGTGCAGCCACAACTCACGCTGACCGCAGTGGACGGACGCCTCTGGATCTGGCTGCCTTCTGCGGTGACCCAGAAGTGGTGTGTGAAACTGATGCAGTTATCACTTTATTTAAAATTTTTATTATTTACCAAATTTTAGAAAAAGAGTGGGTCTCAAAGTCTGCGGAGGATAGCGTATGTTTGAGTATACTCTGATTTACTACTGTTTTTAGCAGTATTTATTGATAGCAAGAGTAAAGGACGCTGATGGAAAGAATTTAAAACTCCATTTCATATCAGTAAATAATGCTAAACATAGCCGGTGTTTGTTGTTTGTGTCCTTTTCCCGTGTTAGGTGCAGTACTTGGTGGATCATGGTGCATCGGTGGAGCACGTGGACTGCAGCGGGATGCGTCCTCTGGACCGAGCAGTCGGCTGCAGAAACACTTCAGCAGTCATCGCTCTGCTCAAAAAGGGAGCCAAAATAGGTAGAAAACATGACTCAGCAATGCTATCCCAATGTTTTTAAATTAGAAATGCAGACATGAAGTGAGAGCAAAAGAGGAGAATTACATGTAAGAAAGGTCCTGAGCCGGATCAAACCGGGGATGTTGTGGTTGTGGTTCTTTATGGCTGGTATCGCATTATGTGTTTGTTTGTGTAGGACCAGCGACCTGGGCCATGGCAACCTCTAAACCAGATATCTTAATGGTCCTGCTCAGTAAATTGATCCAGGAGGGAGACAGACTGTACAAGGTAACACACTCAACCACACACAAACGCACATTTAATTAACCAGACAGGGGCACATTCATTACATATTCTAAATATTCGACGTGTGCATTTGCAGCAATCTAAAGTGAGAGAAGCTGCTCATTCCTACCAGTCGGCTCTCCAGAAGTTTCCAGGGGATGAGCTGAAGACGTTCAGACAGCTGAGAGTGTGTGTGCTGCTCAACCTGTCACGCTGCCACCGCAAGATGAACGTGAGTCTCTTTCTCTCTCTCCTACACACACACACACACACACACAACCACACAGGTAAAATTCCTCCTAATTTACAATAGCTGCCACTCAGAATTGCCGCCCCCAGCCAGCTACCAGATGTATCCATTCATTCTATTCAGATAAACAAGAGCTTGTCATAGACCAGCTGGAAATTCTAGGTGGCTGCATCTGTAATTGGAATACATGAAGTTCTTTAGTTTCATGCCAAGAAAGAATGTTTTTTTTTTTTTAAATGTACTATCATGTATTCATTTTATTTTCTTTCAGGATTTTGGCCTTGCTGAGGAGTTTGCTACCAAGGCGCTAGAGCTGAAAGCTAAATCGTACGAAGCCTTTTATGCCCGAGCCCGAGCCAAACGCAGCCGCAGGTAAGCCGAGTGACATGAGAACAAGTGGTTGAATAGAACAAACTAACTCTAACCAAGTCATAAGCTGCTCACTTGAAATGTGTTATGCATTAATCAACAACAAGTCTTTCTTTTCAATGTCCAGCTGAATATCATAATATCAATGCTTTCAGCATGCTCTCCATTATGACCACCACTCAGGTTTCGGGTCTTTGGTTGTTACAGTATGTAGCTTCCACAGTTTTGCATCCTTCCACCATTACGTCATATGACAGAGAAACTAGTCCTTTCCTTTCTCAAGAAATTCTGCTTAGTAAAAGCAACTTTACAGGTGACCAACATGAAAAAAATGTGAACAGAGGGGGGAAGAGTTGCACAGATTCAGCCTCACTCCGTTCTGGAGAACTGGAGAGCAGTCAGGAGGCAAGGACTTGCCAGGGTTTACTCCCTTTGCCTGCCCCTCTCTTGACCTAATAGTTAGCTATTTGACCAAGGACACATGTCAGGAAACTTTCCAGAAACTTTGCATGGGAAGTTAAGCTCGGGAATTTTGGAAAGTAGAACTTTATCAAGTTTATCAAGTGTCAAGTATTATTTTATTGAACAGTATGTGTTATGTGCATGTGATAGTAAATATCCAAGTGTACTTGCATAAAATCTGGTTGTTTTAGTCAAGATTATGCTAAAATATATTTAACTATATTTAAGTTCCTTGTTAAGGGCCAACCGTTGTAAATTCCCAGTTTATTCCCGTTTATTCCCATCAATTCCCATGGAAAGTTTCACAATATTTTGCAACCCTAGTTTGCAGAAACATGACAAATTCCTTTATTACTTTTTGCTGTGGTTGATTTCTGCAAGTTTAAAGCCACAGAATTCTTAATTCTGTCTTTTGCTCTCTCTCAACATTTAGACAGTTCCATGCAGCCCTGGAGGACCTGATTGAGGCCAGTCGACTGTGCCCGTCCAACCGGGAGATCCAGCGTCTGCTTTCCCGGGTCAAAGAAGAGTGTCGGCAGGTGGCACAACAACAAGACTCTCCCCCTCCTTCATCACATCATGTTTATCAACAAAATGTGTCCATCAATGAGGCCAGGTGCAGAGATTCCGGTTGTCTGCAGGTGCAGGACAGGGAGGGGCTTACAGAGGAAGAGGAGGAGGAGAGTTACAGAGAAGGAGATGCTCTTCCTCACTCCTCTTTTCATCCTCCACCTGTGATTCAAAGTCTTGACACCCACTGCCACCCTGGGGGGCCATCACCCTCTTCTCTCTCGCCAACTCATCTGTACCGTCACCTCCCCAGCCCCACCCACTTACCCTCCTCCTCTTCTCACTCTGCGCCTCCTCCTCCATCCTCCTCTTTTCGCCATTTCAGCCCTCCTCCCTCCCCGATGCAGCATCAGCAGCGAGCCAGTCCAATGTCGGAAAGTATGCCTGCATTATCAGGAAATGGAGGTCTTCACCACCATCCGCAGTCCATTTCAGCCCTCCATCATTCAGACCAGAACCAGGGACTGCAGCAGCACCATCATATGTCCAATCAGCGATCATTCCAGAAGCAGAACCCTGTTCAAGGCCAGTGGCTCCAACCAGCCAAGGTTCAGGTTGTCAGAACCAGTCAGCCCACTTCTGCGGCCCACTCCAGCATGATTTTGGGAAGTTCTGCCTACTCCCAGTTTGGCCAACTACCCCAAGAACTGGCCGAGCTGGGGGAAGGCATTTGCCCAAACCCCCTAGATATCAGGCCAGGTCTGCAGGTCCAGGCTGGTCTGAGCTCTGGAGCTTCATATCCGCTAGATGATGTGGATGGTGACTTCGTTTGTCAGGCAAGATCTGGATCTGCCTACGGGAGAGAAGGTGGAGGGGAGAGGGCAGGAATAAATCGATTTGGTCAGGCCCGTCAGTTAAGCCGCAACCAAACCAAAGCAGCATACTACCCCATGGAAGTGACTGAAGCGACAATGGGGCATCCTGACAGCCTTCTACCATCAAACGATTATCAATACCACCCAGGGGGACTACGACGCCCACTCAGTGCCCACCCAACCTCCTCTCAAGCTTCACCCTCCAGGCCTCTTGTCCACTCGCAAAGTATCAGCGTCCGTTTCTCTACCAGCAGCGGCAGCCTTGCTGGTGGGCAACCAGTTAATCATGGCCAAGGCTTCAGGACCTCTGCCTCCGTCCAGCAGATGGATTTACCATCAGATCTGGCCCCTGTGGGAGAGGTTACTGGTTACCATGACGATCTATTTCTGATCTCCTCTCCCCAGTCAGAAATATGCATGGTAGGAGGTGGAACCTATCCTGGAGAGGCAGGCCGTTCATCTAGGAATACTCCTTTCATGGGCATTATCGACAGGACCGCGAGGGTGCACCAGCAGTATCAACAACAAGCTCCTTCCAGTTCAGCATCCTGTCTCAGTCCTTCTCGTTCCTGGGCTGTTTCTTCAGTGGACACAGTCATCACCTCACCTAGCAAAATGCCCACCAATCAAGGCTTCAGCCAGCTCCAGCCATCCTCTATTGCTTACCACAACCGTAGCAACAACAATGCCCACAATGGTCACCTCCTCCATGACAACCACCTTGACTACTATGAGGTGCTGCCGGGCAGCGGTCTTCAGAGTGAAGGCTCAGTGCAGGTTGCCAGTCAGAATCCTTCCTACCTGGATGTGAAACTGGCTCGAACACTGCCGGTGATCCATAGCTGCTCAGACAAACCAAGCGACAGACAGACTGGCCCTACCTCTCCTGTCAAACCAAAAAGACCCTTCGTAGAATCCAATGTATAGAGAAAACCTTAAATGTTAAGTCAAAGGCAAGGAGAAGGGTTAATGAAGAGTTATTAAAGAGAAATGAGTGCACTTATATATTCCAAGATTCACTGGGGCTATGGAATTATTGAGGCCTGCACAAGACCTAAACAAACTAGTTTGTACAACATGTTGTGTGTACAACACATAGTTGGTACAACATTAAGAGGGACAAGACGCAATATTCGTTCAAAATAGGGACAACAGCATATACTTTCAGTCTCTCTTTGAAGGTCTTGTGCATGAGTACATGAAAGCAAGAGAGCTTGACAAAGAAGTTCCTGCCTACGTTTCCCCTTCTGCACACCTGACCAAACGCTGCAGGACGTAGGCGTGCTTGTCGGATCAGTTTCGGAAAGCACTTCATTTGAAGGATACCGACTCCTTTATTGTTTAGAAAAGACAGTTGGATATGGAACATATTGCCTGTTACAGGTCAGGTCTGTCAGTTAAGCTGCCAGAGACAAAGGAAAGAAGCAAGGATGAAGGGAACAAGGAAAGGACGAGACTTCTTACATGACTTTAATATAAGATGCGCGCCATTACAAAGCACAACAAGGAAGAGAAAGATTTTGGACACCAAGTAGCATTAAAACATTCTTCCTTCCCTCTGTGTTCATCTCTGGTTTAAAGTACGTTTCTAAAACTGAAATCTCACTGAATGTCCATAATGCTCTGCTCTAGAGTTTTTTCTGCCAAGTTCACGTATGCAACTCTAGATGGTGGCGTTCAGTCAGAGAAGAGAGACGAAAAAGCACCACTATCACCTTCTTTTGATGATGACGCCTTCAATGAAGATTTTCATTTCAATTTCGAAGCGCTTAAATGATACGACTGGAAACCTGGATACAGCCACTGCAGGATCCGGGCTCTAAAACTTGTACAAGTCAGATGCTGGTCAGTGATGCTGGTCCCAAGCCATAGTTTGAGAAACTAGGATAATGCTGTCATTGAACAAGCACTGACTTGCTGTATATAAAACAAAAATAAGTGATATTTATCTTTTTTAAGTTATACCTGTATTAAACTGTATAAATATCATTTCTCTTAATGCTGTATATTCCTTTTGGATTTGCCTTTATATGTTTGTTTATATGTTTTGTTTTTTCCACACAGAACATAGAAATGGGAAACTTTTCAAAGCAGAGTTGAAGTTTAGCTTTACTCAGGGTTGGGTTAACATCTCCTCCTGCTGGTGTATGATGGTGGCATCGGTCTGCTGTGAATATCCTGTAAAAATTACTTTTAATGTTTTTGAATTTTTGAATTTTTTTTTTTTTTTTTTGCTTCAAGGGGCTTTTGTTTTTTCTATGAAGGTCTTTTGTATTATGTAGTCCTAAAAGTCCTAATTTATGCAAACCACAAGGATCCCAACTGATCTACTAGGGCCCTTTACATTGCCGTAGAACAGTGCTTACATGGGATTAGCTCCTTCTACTGTCAATAACTTAGTAAAAAACAACTGCCTGTTAGTTGACCCCCTCCTCGTCGCATATTTAAGATCCCTTTTGCAAGATTTCAAAAAGTCAGACGAAGATGTTTATGAGGAAGCTACAGCTGATAAAATCAGCCTGTGAAGGTTTGCATTTCAGGTGTCGAAAGCAAAGGTTGACGGATAGAAATAAGGAACCTGCTTTTGTTTAGCTTTGTCTGAAATCAAGAACCCATTATTTAAAAAATTCTGAATTCAAGTGCTTAATATGTGGTGCCCCGCCATTGTTCTGATGGCCCATTATTCCAAAACCCTGATAGTCACCCAGGAAATGTCCCATTGGATGGAAATCTCATTTGTCCGGCAGCCTTTGAAGCTCCCTGAAAACAAACGCACCAAAAATACACACCTCTCCTTGTAGTTGCACCACATCAGTGTCAGTATTTCCTCGCCAAGGCTTGCAAAGTACATGATGGTGTAATGGCGTGATACCAGGATACCACTTTGCCGTGATACCGTGTTGCATTTGAACCCAGAAGTAGTTTTGGTGCCTGAACGTAACCAAACTGCAACCATCTAACAGGATGTTGCATATTAATTATTGCTAACTTGAGCACACTGGAGGATACCGTGTCAGTGCCGTTTGAGATAACAAGCTGTTGGACAATTGGACTTTTGGTCCTATGCAACATTCTTGGACTATTGCGATTTAATAATTAATAATGGGCCATCAGAGCAATGGACAGTCCTCACGTCTGTCACTCTCATCATAGTAAACTGAAGAGAATGAAAAGTTCGACAGGCATAGCGACAGTCACAAGGGGAAGGGGTTGGCGAACAATCCATTCCAGGGGGTTTTCCAGAGGGGGTGCAACTAAAAGACGGTGTTCACAACAGTTGGACTGTTTCTTTAATTTTTTAACTATTTTATGCACACAAATGCCTGATTTTTCTACATTTCTTTTTATGTTTCTAATGAATCAGCAGCTTGGTTTCAGAGCTGCTGATGCTGATGGAACCTATGACCTCTGACCTCTCTGTCACGGTACAGTCTCTGTGACCACTGCCCTTATTTCTTACTGCTCAGGAGTTTCCAGCTGTGAGAACATGTCGTAATACTTAACCACCCCGGTTCACAAGCCATTTTCACAATCGGACTGCTGGGTAATTCTGGACGTTTTAGAATGATGACGTTCGTTATTAGCAAGCTGATTGGATATTGGAGAGTAGCTTAAAATGATAAAGGGTGGAAACGGCTCGTCATAGGGCATCAGTGTTGCTTTAACCTGATGAGCTGGATGACAGATGTGTTGTCTGTCAGTTAAAACAATGTGTTGTGCTGTACATGTAGGATGTAACCCCCAACCTGCCTAGGGGTCCCGAGCCCAGAGTTTGAAACGCCACAGGTAATTCAGCAGTAATCGAGCATTACTTGATGTTGAGTGTGTGTGCTCCCTGTTAGTGGGTTTACTGTGGGCTTTTTCTCACTGTGTGTAACATAGGTCAATATTTAAAACCCAGGATGGTTATAACAATAAGAGGAACGTCTTTATTAAACATTTAAAACATGAATGTGTCAGCTCATGTGGAAGTACTGACTGCTGATTTAACATTACAAAGAGGAATAAAGCTGAATGAAAGACAGATTAAGTCTCTCTCTTTCTCTCTCTGTGGGTGTGTTAAGGGACTGATGCTACAGTCGTCAATGTGGATACTAGCTCACTTTCCCACCATCGTTTGTGGTCATGCATTAATTAGCTTAAAGCTTAAAGCTTCATAAATATATATGTTTATGTATCTGTCAATTGGGGCAGTAGAACAAGCAGTTAACGAAATATCAGCACTCTTTGGGAGTCATTTATTGCCAAATAACAAATGGAAGTTATCCACTCTCCTATTTTTTATTTAGTAGTGGTGGAAGAAGTACTTGGATACTTGGGCGCAAATAAAAGTAGTAATACTCAAGTCCCACATTTAGAATTTTACTTAAGTAAAAGAACACAAGTATTAGGGAAGATCGCAGTATCAGAGGAAGTTACAAACAGTTTAAATTGTTCCGGGGTTGTTCACATAAGCATATGTTCTTCTTACATAGGTGGACAGGATATGCTGTGCAGAGCCTCCCAAATTATGCAAACACGCCACCTCCCCTCATGTCAAAGCAGGTGTTAAAGTGTACAACTTCAATAAGGCAGAGAAGGTGAGCTATCCTCCTGGTCATGAAAAGAAAAAACACAAGAGTGAATTCTGGGAACAGCAAACTTCTCTTCGATGTCAGTAAATAACATAATTCTTTGTTTGCTAAATGGCAACAATGCTCATAAAGTGCAGCCCGGAAAGAGAAATGCATTGAGTTTGAACTTAGCTATAGATGATATAAAAACATGGATGTAGTATCCGTGACATCACCCACAGGTTTTGGAAAAGCTGTTGTGAAGCTCAAAGTGTGGTGGCTGTCCTGCCTCTGCCAGCACCCAGCTAATCTAAAAATGTAGATTGTAGAGCGTGGGTGGAGCTGAGGCTCATTTCATCAGAACAGGTGAGTTGTATATAAATTCACCCTCAGTACAGTTGTCATGAACAGGGAAATTAGCTATAGAGACCAAAACTGTTTTTTGTACCAGGCTGTGAACATGTTTATTTCTGCTGTGAAGTTGGACATTTCAACATGGGGGCTTATGGAGACTGACACATTCTGTTGCCAACCTCAAGTGGTCGTTTGAGGAACTGCAGTTTTTAGTACTTCTGTGTTATACATATTCATGGAGGTTGCCACTTGGTTCAGATATTAAATGGATGTGACGGCACTCATAATCGTTGCTATACTGGACAAGGAGGGAAAAATCCCAGAAGCAGAGGTTGAAAAAAAGGGGGAATACCACCATCTACTCTGTGTGTTGTGAGTTATTTCTGCTAATATCAACCTCTTATCAGCATTTGCCATTGTCCCACCATTCCTATCACAAGTACTTGCATCAACAGGAAGGGTGTAGTAAAGTAGCAGTTTAATCTTTGAAAATCATTTTATTTGTTAATTATTTGTATGTAAAACATTTTCCTGCAAGGGAGCCAGTAAGCGATGTAGTGGAGTATAAAAGTACATTGAATGTGTAGCAGAAGTATAAATTTTGCAGAAAATGTTACCTACACCTGATGCAGCTTTAACATCTAGAATCATACCAGAAGTTTAAGTCAGGACAAAATCACACCTGGACAAACTTGCTGTTGCACACATTTTGATTTAATTCAGGTTGGCCCAGTTATATTAAGACTTCCCTTTATAAGAAGACACTGTCAAAGACAAACAACATTACAAAAGCTTTGTGTTAGGCACTAGTGCTGAGTCCTGAAGTTACACCAAAAAAAAAAAAAAAAATGTAGATGTTTTTTAATTTGGTTTAAACAGTTCATAGATATAAATTTAACAGCTGTAGGTAAAAATAACAAAACATACATAATGGAACGGATGGAGGACGGTTTGTTTATGCATTATGTTTTATGGACAATCTGTCCTGACCGGGCTTCTCGCCATTTGGATCTGGGACAGGTAAAGATACTGTGGGACATCAGACTTCATACATACAATTAATAGTGTTGGCCTACAAAAGTAGTGTGATGTTAATTATTATCACAAAGGCTAAATCTTCTATGAGACATTTTCTTATGACTTTTAAAAGTCTACAACTTGTACTGATATCATTACAGAGTTTTGACAATATTATCAATCTGTTTAAGTCCAGGGCATCTTGAATTTTGAATGACAATATATCTTAATTTTTTATTTCAATTAATTAATATATTTCTAATGATCCCAATCAGTTATCAATTTAAGAAAAAAAATGAAAATTCAGATGGCAGACCTGGCTGCTTTCAAATGGAATGTGTCGATCAAATGTGACGTTTAGCATCACTTTGACTTTTGCTGTAACAAAGCCAAACTGTATCTGAGTTTAATATTCTGTCATTTGCCAAGTCCAGTCAAATTTACCTGAACGACACAGGCACAGTGAACATCCAAGGAACAACTCAACTCAAAAAGTAATATTCAGGCCAAAGATGCTCAACACACACAATAAAAACAATTCTATACATAGCAGCAGAAAATATGCAAAAGTTTGATTAGATACACATCCAGCACATTGAAATAAACAGGTGTAGACTAATTTGACACACCATATTTTTACAAGCTTCTTGATCCAACTATTAAAACTATTCAATTGTTAACCTTTAAATTATTAGCTTTATACGAATGAAAGTTTAACTGGGAGAATGTGACTTCTGATCATGTGTGACATCACCAGCAGGTTTCTGAAGAGCTGTTCTGAAGTTCAAAATCTTGTGCCTCCAGGCTAATCTAAAAATCGGCAAAGATGTGGCTCATCGGCGGAGCTGAGGCGGGCTGAATGAAGCCTGGTTGCTCAAACAAGCCATATGCAATGACCATTTAAAGTAGCCATGTTGTTAATTGTGCATAACTTTAAGCCTTAATATAATCTGAACAGGTGAGTTGTATAGAAATTCACCCATAGTACAATTATCATGAACGGGGAAATTAGCTATAGAGACCAAAACTGTTTTTTGTACCGGGCTGTAAACATGTTTATTTCTGCTGTGAAGTTGGACATTTTAACATGGGGGCTTATGGAGACTGACTTAAGTGGCCATTTGAGGAACTGCAGTTTTTGGCACTCACTTTCGCCTAGGCTTCACTTCACAGCCACAAAGGTTGCTGCTTGGTCTTTACTCAAGAAGACATATCACTCTGTAGATTTGTCGGCGTCAGAATTTGGCGAATCCGTGTGTTTTGCTGATTCAGGTATCAGAACTCTGAATCACTCGTATCAGTGCAGCCAAATTATTTTGACATTCGCACACTTTGCTACACTAACAGGCTGAGGTGGACACACAGTAACACAGTACGGTAAAGACAGGATCGGAATTTGATGGGTTTTTAACAGAGCTGATACCCGTTCTGAGTTAGGGTTTTTGACATTTTCTTATAAATAAATTAATCAAACGAGAACAGGAGAAAAACATCATTAAAGTTTCCTGTCCATTTCATGGACTGAACTGAACCTAGTCTGCTATCTGTTGGTGTCCAGATTAGGGAGCGTGTAGACGGTGTCGGGCTTCTCGTGCGTCAAGGCGTTGTGGGTGACCCCCCTTCAGTCAGGGTCTTAAAGTGGACAGACAGAGACTCTTCCTCTGGGTTTGGTGGACGTCTGTACTCCTCCTTGGTGATCAAGTAGCCCAGCAGCACCCCAAAACACATCAGCAAGATCCCCAAGATGTTGGCCAGAACCCCCTCTGGGGTGAACAGCGAGTAGGTTGACCTGAGACCAGACAGAGACCAAGAGGCGTACATCAGATATAAATAGAACTCTCAGGATTGTCATATATGTTTGTTTTTTTTAATAATGATGAGAGAGTAGAGAGACAGACAGATAGACAGTCAGACAGACATACATGATGCTGAAGAGGAGTTTCTCCGTGATGCCGAGCAGGCTGGTCCCTATGGCCATAACCAGCAGAGCCACGCCACAGAACACATGGATGGGGAGATACGAGGCTCGTAACCATGACGACGCAACAGGAAACAGGAAGAACAGCAAACCCATCACCCACTAGGAGAAATATGGTGGTGAAAAGTTAGTTTCACTGTTTTAGTCCACATTACACTTAAGATATATACAGTGTGTGTGTGTGTGTGTGTGTGTGTGTGTGTGTGTGTGTGTGTGTACCTGTATACAGAATAAGACTAAGGTAGCCATGCCGCACCAGCTGTGTAGAGAGTACATGTCTGGAATCTTTGATTTTCTGTGGAAGTCAAACACAGCTACAAAACCTACACCCACCCACACACACACACACACACAGATACAATAATTTAGTCAGTCTTTCACATACACACACACATATATATATATGCAAGTGCTTGCTCATGGTTGGAATTGTTGGGTCTCCATAATTGATATTATAGAGAGTAGAGTCTAGACCTGCTCTGTATGCTCTGATGATCTGGAGGTATAGAAATAAATTGAAACTGAATACACATCTGTCTCTCTCTCTCTCACCTATAATGCTGATGATGAGGGCGAGCAGGTGGATGATGCCATGAAGCAGCTTGACGTTCCGCTTTGCCTCATTTCGAAATACTCTGTAGACCAGGATGGCTGGATAGAGAGAGAGAGAGAGAGAGAGAGAGAAAGTCAGCACTGAGTTAATTAGAGACACAGATTCTCAGTCATGGTCCGTCGTCAGGCATTAATTCACAAACACATCTTTATATTGAAGTCCAAGACAATTACCATATCTCCATCATATCAATCATTTATGAAACATTTCTAGACAAACTAGATTAGATTACTAGGTTTTCTAACCACAGTGCTAATATCTTTGTAATCTTAACGTCATGATTTTGGGGTTCTTGCTCAGTGTTTCCTGTTTTATTTTGTAATTCTCTCCTCGTTTAACTTTACTTCCTGTTGTTGTTAAACTTCCTGCCAGTTTTGATTGTCTATTTCAACCTGATTAGTTTTCAACCAAGCCGTAACTGTGACGTGAAGCCAGTGCAAAAACTGCAGTTCTTCAAACGTCCATTTGAGGCTGGTTACAGAACAAGTCAGTCTCCGTAAGTCCCCATGTTAAAATGTCCAACTTCACAGCAGAAATAAACATGTTAACAAAGAGGCAGGACTACCAACATGGTGGAGGCCAGAGCCACAGATTTCTATGAGGGATGTCACAAATATCCTACCTTCACTTGTATATTTAGTCCTTGGTTTCTTTGTGTCAAGCGTTCAGCTCTATAGTTTGGCCTTGCGTTTTTGGATCTTGGCTTATCTTGCCTTTTCATTTGGACTTTTTGACCCTTGCCTGTCTCACCACCCTGTAACTCTTGTGTTTTGTGTTATTAAATTGTTTTTTTGGACTGCACAAGCTCTGCTTTTCCTCCTGAGTTACCCCGCTTAGACAGTCATGACAAATAAAGAAAAACAAGTGGAAGGAATCAATTACTGTGAAGGATATACTAATAATAATAATACTAATATTACACAACATATGGCCAATATTTCAATTCAACTGTAAAAGTAATGGATATTGTTTCAGGATATATTACATATTATAAATAAAGTAACAAAAACTATGCATGAGGCTGAGAAATAATCAAAATATCAGCATATAAGCGAGACATTATTGATGATTGCAGCATGTAGAATGTTCTAACAGGCCTACAGAGAACATACACACAGAAGCCGAGCCTCCAGCTGCTGTATTTCCGAAATAGTTGTTCAGTTCAAATCCTTTCTTTGAGCCACCTGTGCCAACAGCTTTGTACCATTCCCACTAAGCAGCTTCACACGTTTTTCAGTGTGAAGTGTAGTTTGCTTTTTACAGAGCGAGCATCAAGACCACACTGAGTCTGATTCAAAGCTGCTGATTAAAGTCTGGGTACAGAAAAATATTAGCTGTGAGATGTATCCACATTAGCGTGGACGTGGTCTGAGGCAACAAAAGCAAACTGAATCACAGCGAATCAGCTTTGAGGTGTGTGTTTATGTTTGTGTGTGAGGACCTCCCTAGGGTGTTTCCATTTCTTACCAACCCCCCTTCATCAGTCCCCATTTAATGTCCAGCTGACCTTTGCTTTTATTGCTCTAATGCAATCCAGCTCTGTAATGGACAGCTGTGAACCAGTTGAACTAATCTGATTACTCTCATTAGGAAAAGTACCCAGAGCTGCAGGCGTGAAACAGAGGAGGAAAAAACAGAGACATCTCACTTTGTATTTATTTCTGGAACCACATGTCCATGTTTTCCATCATGGAAAACATGGACAGCAGATTGACCAGTTTAAATTTTGCTCTGAGGAAAATCAGTGACAGAGGAGACTTTATCAAGACATATGATAAGTTAGTGACAGTTCAGAAATTCAATTCAGGTCCAACAGTATTTGTTTGCTGATGTTCCAAATTCAGTTTTTTAACAGCATGTTAGAAATTAAGATTGTGAATGACTTGACCAAACCCTCTTTATGGACTTAAACTACCCTAAATTGTTCTCATAAAAACAGTCATAAACAAGTTATCTTTGTCTCTTTAAGTTGGTAGAATGCAATCTGCATGATGAGGCTTAGCTTTTTTGATTGAAAGTAGCTAGTTTGTATAAATGTGTCGTTCAGTCACATCTGAAGGCAAAAGTGTTTATGGCTGTTCATTACGGCAACACCTTTGAACAGTCTGTTGCACTCAGCTGTTTGTCTACTTACAAAAATGTAGTAAAGTGTGTGTAGTAAGTGTGTGAAAAATGATAAAGAGAGCGACAGAACATGAACCAGGTTCTCCTCGAGGTTTCCACCTCTTTTCCTTGTCACTGTCGCCAGGTACTTGCTCATGGTGGGAATTGTTGAGTCTCTGCAAATAATATTATAAAGAGTACGGTCTATTTCATGTGTCTTCATGAAATATTTGGTTCTCGAGGCTTGGTGACGTAGGAGCTATTCACAGGGTCAGTTGGTAAGCTAACATAGCCAGGAACAAGCTAGTGCTAGCCTATCATGTATCCTTATTGCCCTTCTCTTATATATTCTTCCTTATCTATTTTCTCTGTTCTGTGCCATTTACTGTGCTAATTTTACTCAAAGGTCTACTGAGAAGAGAAAAAAAGCTAATAAGCTGTTGCTAATTGTTAGTTAGCAAGCTCATTAGCTCAGTCACTGAGAGGATACCAGTTCACACTGTTTATTCAGAAGATATTTGTATCATCAGCTCTTGTCTCATAACTATCTGTAAACTATTCAGAGCAGTTTATATGATGACAAGTGAGGGGTTAAACAAAATTGGATGGTGCAACACAATAAGCTACGATAGCTTCTTCCATTTTGGTCTCTCTGGCTCTGTTCCCTCACAGGTCAACAGGGTCAAGACAGCTTGTCAGTAGTGGAAATTCAAGGGCTAGTTAGTTGTTAAGCTAAATGTTACCATAACCACTCCTCAAATGTTGTATTCAAATGGATTAACACAACAGCAGGGACAAACTAAGGGAGTCCGGTTTGATAAGGGTGTCATTGGTCAAACGTAGATTTAATCAAGGCAGAGAAAGAGGTTTGCTGACTGGCTCTTCCTGTGCAAGTCATTGGTGCCATTTCCTGTCGGGCCACTCTGTCAAAGCTTCACTTGATATGTCCCAAACACACACACACACACACACAAACTGGCATGTTTCTCCATCTCTCTGTATAAATCGGACTTGCTGGGGGGGGGTGTGTATCTGGGTAGCATTGACTTAATGCGACAGGTCAGCAAACACAACGCTTGAGGCTGTGACACACACACACAGACACACTCATAACCACAGACACACACCAACAGGCTGACACGTTCTGCTGACCTCTGCTTCCAGTTTCACTCAATTTACGGAACATTATCCAAAAATGATTTGGCGTAACCATGACAACAAACGGATGTAAGACCAGCCGGGTTAATCTGAAGATATCAATGATGTCAGCTATTGAATTAGGCAGAGATGACGGGTCACTTCCTGCAAGGACTTCAGTCTATTTGATTGTTTTTAGCCATGTGCATGATGTGGCTCTAGGAATTGTAACGTGTGTCTGAGAGTCGACGTAATGGTCAACCATTCCGGTCATTTGATGGATTGTTAAATAATTTGGTAGAGACATCTAACGCTACAATGAGATTCATATTCATAGGTTAAATGTCACAATGAAAATCTATCTATCTTGCAAAACCAAGTTACAATGATGTAAACATCAGCGTTGGTATCTTGCCTGAGAGATGTCGTTTTTTTCTGTGCTCACAAAGTAACCATTCAACTTTGCTAAGATCACAGAGGTTCCAGTTTCTAATGGCAGGTGCTGAGTCTGGATGTGATGTCAGGACTTTTAATCTGGTAGTGTGTCTGTGTATGTGTGTCATACTGGTGTTAGCATTTAGCTTAAACCACTTTTGTGCCTAACACCTGTGCCTACAGCCCAGAGCTACTCGAGTGGCTGTAGACTTTATAGAGTCTGTTTTTCCTCACCCGTCTGATTTTGTTTTGCTCTGTATGCAGTTTGAAATAAAAGTTCTTTGTGTGAATGTGGTTGTATAAAGCAGATCATTCAGTTTTATGTGCCTTTCAACCACGTTTGCTTCAGTACAGTCTGGTTTTTCAGCAAACCTTTGTTGGTTCCAGCAATTTTGGTCAGTAAGTTGGTTGTTCTATTTCTACCAATGTGAAGTTTTATGCCGTGACATTTGGTATAGACATCGACCAAGATTATGAATCATGCATCATGCAGCACCACCAAATGGTCAAGCCTTATGCTTGTCTAGGATAGAACTAATGGTTATAACTGACTTGAAGCTAATAAATTGTGCAACGCCACCTCTGCCACAGCTTCCTTGTCATTGTGGACGTGTCAACAGTTGCAAACTAGCAGCTTGCATGACTTTGGGTGGCTGTACATCAGGAGGTAGAATCGGTGTTTCACCAATCAGAAGATCAGTTCCTTGAGCAAGATACGGAACGCAAATTGTTACCAAAGGTGCATGAATGTGATTAGGTACTTTCTGAGGAGCAGTTGGCACCTGGAATGGGTGAATATGATGTGTGGTGTAAAAGCACCTTGAGTGGTTAGAAGACTAGAAAGGTTCTATGCAAGTACAGTCCTTTTACCATTTGTTCCAAACATATGTATGTACAAGGTGGTGGCAAGGAATATTCCAGACACTTCAATCATCAGTTTCACCATCTACAGACATTTATCTGCACCCTATAAAGACCAAACAAATTTTTTTTGACCATCCCTTCCCTTCTTTGCATGTTGCTTGTTATTCTTCGTTTTCATGAATGGTCGGTCCACAAAAATTGGGCCATCACTTTTTGGATATGATAAAATACACAAACACTCAATACCTAAATAGTGTTAACACATGGTCACTGAATCCAATCTCAGTATGAACTTACCATCGCCGTGAAGGAAGACCAACCCCAGCACCATGCACAGAGGGTGCAGGTTGAACTCCTGTGCTGAACCATCCCAGGCGAAGCCCCCGCGGTAGTGGCCCATCCACACACCGGTCAGCACCACTGATGTCAAACCCAGTACTTGCGATGCTCCCACCAGCCACGCAAATGTAGCGCGACCAGAACGTGGAGCAGAATCATCCATGATCTGAGAACAACAAAGAAAGATCACTAAGTGCAACTGATGCCTCGGGCTGTACTGTTGTTTGTTGAGCTCGACTGAACAGAATTAAATTAGGAGGGCAAATTAGAGAAAGACAAAGGCAGAACGTCACATGGAGGAGTCATCGGGTTTCTTTAGCAGAAATTTAGATGTAGTAAATGTTTTTTTTTTTTTTCATCTTTATTTTTGTAGTTGATTGAGTCATTTCAGTTTTAGACTGGAACAAAACCCTTTACACATTTAACTCTGTGAAGCCCTGGATCTGAGGTTGGGTCAGGCTAATCTGACCATGCTAAAGGCAATTCAGTTGGAGAGTGTTTCAACCCCACAAAGATCAATGAAAGTCTAAAGAGTGATTCTTCCCTATAACCACAGTAAAACTAAGACCATTAGCTTCCAGTGCAGTATAGTCAACGTACAATATCCAGACAAATACAATTATTGTTAATCCCTTGTGTCATCTGCAATTACATGGATGTTTCTGACATCTTATAACTGTAAAACCAGAAAACACAGGAGTAACTCCAGGAATAGATCCGTCCTCCCAGTGTCCACAATCACTGCTGCACATTGACACTGATAAGGACTATTACCTGTTATCATACCACACCTCAAAGTGAGTCACTTTCCTACTGTTTGTCCATTTGTAGCGCGATGCATGCTTTAACTTTCCATTCATCCATTATACATGCATTGTATTCATGTGTGCTTGTGATATTTGTAACACAGGTGCATCTTTCTGGACCAGCACTTTCATTCACATGTTACATAATCAATCATTGCAATGTAAATATCATATATGTAGAGATTTTTGATGTTTCAATCTTTAGTACTTGCAATTGAGGCAGTATGTTATGTACACCAAGCATCAGTGGCACAATGATTAAATATTATATCTAATTAGTTTATCATCATGTCATCTTGGAGAGAGAAGTATTTAGGTCATTTACTGAAATATATCACAATGCAAGATGTTCTATTACAAGTAAGTTTTACCGCATTGTAAATTTGACTTATCTTACTTGAGTAAAAGTATTAAACAGTATCAAAAGTGAAATAACTCAATTCAAAGCCATAATACAACTGGTAGCACCTACATTAAACAAGAAAAACTAACAGTTCATTGGAAAGAAGGTCTGGACAAAATATTGCGAATTCCAATGGAAGATACCAAGTTCAACCTCTTGGAGAGTGTTTGGCTGGAAGAGTCTTAGTCTTATATTTTATCACACATATTCAGCAGTCTCATCACTCAGGGCACTTGAGGTGAGGTATGTGGCTGTCAGAAAGCAAACCAGTATCACCTGTTCTGGGCCTATTTAGGTGTAAATGCTTTCTGGTGTAAGATCTACACAGAATTAGTGACGATATTTAGGAGGAAATTGCTTTCAATTGGGATGAGACCTCTTTGGATTTCTACATTCAACATATGCAATTATTAAAACAAAATACCGCTTGCTTTACTGAGTGTATGCTAGAAAAGCACTTCTACAGAGGAATGGCCTGTTATTATTTATGAAATCTTTGTTATGGAAAGACTCACTTTCTCTGTGAAAACACTCTCCAGAAAACTCAATTTGAGGAAACTTAAATGTATATCGCCGCTAAACTCTTTTAATGTTTTGTGTTTGTTTGTTTTTATTTCTTCTTATATTATAATACTGCTTCATTATTATTGATGCATTAACATATAAGTAGCATTTTATTGTTAGTCGTTGTTGTATAGTCGAGGTGGAGATATTTTAGCTACTTTTTTACTGCTGGGTAGTTTAATTTATTTTATTTAAGTCATCAGATTATATATTCTGGTCATTTGATTTTAAGATACTTAATACTAAAATACTTTCTATGTAAAGCTTACATATTTATTTGTATGAAAGTATGAAAGTAAGATTGAAATACTCGAGTAAAGTAGCTGAAATTTGTATTCTCTTAAGTAAAATACTTCATAATGACTTACTTTCACTGGTTTGATAGGCTGATTAATAAAAGTAAAATCACTGATACAAAAATATCAAAAGTTACACATAAAGGCTGCTTCAGAATGAGCTCTTTATGTCCCTGACTGATGAGTTCAGGGTGAAACAGGGTGAGCGCTCCTTCATAAAGACACGGAACCATCATGTGCTGCTCTTATCATGTTCTCTATCAGCCGAAGAGTCAACCAACACAAACATGACGTGCGGATTACATGCAGGAAGTGTCGCACGGAGTCAGGCTGCAGCCTCCGAGGACGCAAACACCAATGAACCCGAATCAAACGACTCTCTGCCCGCTGCAGCACCTCCTGCACACCGTCCTGATTATTATAACCTCACCTGAGTCGAGTCCTGACATATCACACTGCTCTTACCTCTTTCTCTCTCTCTCTCTGTCACACACACTCTCTCTCTCTCTCTCTCTGTCACACACACACACACACACACACACACACTGACACAACCACAGGCATATTCCAGAGAATTACAGCTGCTTTGGCTCCGACACTGAGCTGTCACCTGTCACCTGCCTCAGTGAGAGATCTGCATGACTCTCCTCTAAACATATGATTTAACTCCAGCTCTGATGGTGATGACATTTAGACACTGTGAGGTAAGATGAGTGTCATAATAAAGATCTTTACACTCACTGCGCTGCAGGCTCCGCTCCGCTCCGCTCTGCTCTGCTGAGGAAGTCCTGGAGTCTAGCCTGCTTACAGATCCGCCTTCCTCCACCCTCTGACCGTGCGGATGCGTGTGCGTGTGCGTGTCTGTGTGTTTTGGATGCCCTCCTAAACAAGCCCAACCCATGTGACAGCAGGCCTGCGAGGGAATAACTAAATGCACTCTTATACTACCTCTAAGACCATTGTTGTTACTGTTATTATCCTTCTATTGTGATGCTGCTTTATTATAAATATACTTTCCCACAGTCAAACTCACGCATATACTTATCTGTCTATCCAATAATGAAGGTTGAAGTGGACACGTCACATAAACGTCACAGTAACGTCAGGAGATAGAGGGGTGGGGGGTGGACTGTGTGGATTGATGACTAACAGCTCCAGTGTATAAAGGTTTGTTGCCTTGACAACACTGCAAGTGGGCCTGGGGGTGATGGGGGATGATGGAGAGGAAAGGGAGGAGGTGGAGGAGGAGGAGGGGCAGGATGGGAGTGTCTGTCAGTGAATCAGAGCTGCTCATTAGAGGCAGATCAGAACAATCAGCAACTGAATTAATAAACCTGTAAGACCCTCTGATACTGCTGCTACCATTACTACGTCTGATACTGCTGCTACCATTGCTACCATTACTACGTCTGATACTGCTGCTACCATTACTACATCTGATACTGCTGCTACCATTACTACATCTGATACTGCTGCTACCATTACTACGTCTGATACTGCTGCTACCATTACTACGTCTGATACTGCTGCTACCATTACTACGTCTGATACTGCTGCTACCATTACTACGTCTGATACTGCTGCTACCATTACTACGTCTGATACTGCTGCTACCATTACTACATCTAATACTGCTGCTACCATTACTACGTCTGATACTGCTGCTACCATTACTACGTCTGACACTGCTGCTACCATTACTACGTCTGACACTGCTGCTACCATTACTACGTCTGACACTGCTGCTACCATTACTACATCTGATACTGCTGCTACCATTACTACATCTGATACTGATGCTACCATTACTACGTCTGACACTGCTGCTACCATTACTACATCTGATACTGATGCTACCATTACTACGTCTGATACTGCTGCTACCATTACTACATCTAATACTGCTGCTACCATTACTACGTCTGATACTGCTGCTACCATTACTACATCTGATACTGCTGCTACCATTACTACATCTGATACTGCTGCTACCATTACTACATCTGATACTACTGCTACCATTACTACATCTGATACTGCTGCTACCATTACATCTGATACTGCTGCTACCATTACTACGTCTGATACTGCTGCTACCATTACTACGTCTGATACTGCTGCTACCATTACTACGTCTGATACTGCTGCTACCATTACTACATCTAATACTGCTGCTACCATTACTACGTCTGATACTGCTGCTACCATTACTACGTCTGATACTGCTGCTACCATTACTACATATAATACTGCTGCTACCATTACTACGTCTGATACTGCTGCTACCATTACTACATCTGATACTGCTGCTACCATTACTACATCTAATACTGCTGCTACCATTACTACGTCTGATACTGCTGCTACCATTACTACGTCTGATACTGCTGCTACCATTACTACATCTAATACTGCTGCTACCATTACTACGTCTGATACTGCTGCTACCATTACTACATCTGATACTGCTGCTACCATTACTACGTCTGATACTGCTGCTACCATTACTACATCTGATACTGCTGCTACCATTACTACATCTGATACTGCTGCTACCATTACCATTCTGTTTTATTTTATTTTATTTTATTTCTTTAACCTGCTCCTGGTGTTTCCTCCATGTTGTTGACCATCTTTTATCTGTCTATTTATATGTTTTAATGTGTTTTATTATGATTATCATTTCATTTAATCTTTTTAACCTGTGTCCAGTATTTCCTTACTGCAAAATGATGATTGATTGATTTATTGATTGATTGATAGTAATCCCACTCATTCACAGGATGTTTGCAGTGCTGAGACTCACTCATTCACTTTACTTCTTAACAGAAGCAATAAATAAAGTACAGTAAATACCAGAAGTATCATGAGCAAGTAGAAGAAGGTAGAAGTATACTGCAATGCAGAAATGTAATAGGATCGGGGTGGTCTGCTTGCATCAGCAGTATGAGGGAGTGTACTCATCATCACTCTGATCTGAAGTTCCTTTTTCACTTAAACACCTGCAGCCATCAGAAGCTCCAGCTGTTGATGAACAGTTACACAGCGTCTACCTTCATCTATTCAATTACATTTTGACAGGATCTTTTTGCTGTTCAAGTTTAAAAAGTGAGTTTATTTATTTATTTAATTTACTTTAAGCAAATCTTCAGAGCACACTGGATGATGTTATGCACATTTCTACCCTCATGTGAGTAATGCAACCTTTTAAAACAGACTAATAATGGAAACAAAAAGAACTTTTATTGTTTTCTAAAATGACTTCATGCACATGAATGATGCACACACTGGCAGGGACGGTGAAAGACAGTCAGACTTGGGGATGCAGAGAGAAACTTAGTCTATTTAATGATGTTACACGAAATGCTCAATACAAAACTACAGATCTACTGAAGTTCATTTAATCAGCGACGTGCCTGTTCATATGAGACACCTGTCACTATTTACTGTTGACAGCTGTAACAGCTGCAACTGGAGAATCAAGGTCGGGAAAGTACAGTACTGTTAAACCTCACAAAATTAGAGCATAATAAATGTATCTGCTTTATTAGATCTAAACCCACATCACACATCCTGTTTTGCTACATGACAGTACTCTAGATGTAGCTGGTTGAGTTGAACTCTCTGGGTCAGTCTGACCACAAGCCCTGACATCTTTGGTCACTTTGATTCAGTGGGACACTCTAAACTTCTTAAAACACCTCGCTGTGCTCACATGTGAGAGGTCAAACCTGTCTTGCCTCAACCTGGGTTGGAAATTAGGTTGAACTCCCTTCAATTTAGTTTCATTTATATAGCGCAAAATCATTATCCAAGTTATCTCATGACACTTTCCATATAGAGCAGGTCTAGACTGTACTCTTTATAATATTATCTACAGAGACCCAACAATTCCCACCATGAGCCTGCGGTTGGTGACAGTGGCAAGGAAAAACTTCCTTTAAGAGGCAGAAACCTCGAGCAAAACCAAACGCATTGATAGGCAGCCATCTGCTGCAGAAGTTAAATATCAGAATAAAATATATAAAACAAGATATAATACTAATGTATTATTTTGTAGCCACTGAGGCAACTGGTGGGATTATATTTCACTGTGACTGTACCTATGTATAAGATTACGTTTATTTATTTAGACAAAATAAAGTTGATTGATTGTAATATGAATAAATTGTAAACAGGTGCAGTAATGTAGTAAATGTATATGAATGTGAGAAACAATTTTAGAAATACTGTATAATACTATAGGAATAAATGTATGATGCAGTAATAAATATATCATACATATTGTGCAATTAATTTGGGAAGCTGTATATTATAATGAGAAGTTCAGTATATCAATATTATATATGTTAGTAAACTGCTGACAGAGGCTCCTGATATTAATCTTTGGGGTTCTGTATATTTTTGCCTCATAAGAACAGTTCTCTAAAGTGTCTGCCCATGCCAACCATGATCATATTTTATTTGCTGATGTTTTATGTATGTAAAATCTGAACAACACTAAAGTGATCAAATGAATTAGGTGTACTAAACAGGACAATATTCCTTTCTAAAATGTACACAAAGTAACATAAAGTGCAAGTACTCAAAGTACAAGTACCTAATTTTGTGCCTAGATTTAACAACCACATTGTAAAATATATTATTGTACTTCTACAGCTAATAATTGCAGTAAATTCACTGTAATATAGTAATTATTTTACAGTATTATATATAATTCACAGTATTGTACTATGTTTTTTAAACAGACACAATAGTACTGTAAAAAAAAAAAATCAACTCTGTAGACAGTAAATTCCTGTAAATTTACAGGTTCTACATGAAAGTACTGTAATTTTACAAAGAAACTGTATCTTTACATATTTTTGATGTTGCTTCAGAATATTCCAAATAATTATCCATCATGCATTGCAAAAGTGTCATTCCAGTAGTTTATTGTGAGAATTTAGTGTGAAAGCCTGCCGATTATTTACAGTGTAAGTACATTTACTCAAGTAAAGTAATCTTTGTGAGGACACTTGAGGGAATCATAGGTAGGCATACAGTAAAGACCATGCACCCTCCCTTGCTCTCCTCTTGAGGGCGCTGCAGTCTTGGATAATTTGGCTTATGATCAGGCTGAAGTGCAGCATTTAATGCAGCAGCGGGATCAGTGGTGTTCACCCTGAGGTCTATGGACCAGCAGGGGACTTGAAGGTCTCAGAGGGCAACGCAGGATGATGGAGAATTATGGAGGAGCTTTCTTTCACCATCAGGTGTCCGTCCGAAGTCTGTAGGTAAAATTTTATTAGATGTCTGTAAAAGTGGGGCTGCACTGTGATCTGTGTGTGTGTGTGTGTGTGTGTGTGTGTGTCAAACCTTCCACTCTTACTTTAACTCAGAAGGTGGAAAGAGAACAGTTGTCAAGGCTATCTTCATTAATGTCAGAAACTGGTGGCCACAGCTGTGTGTGTGTGTATGTGTGTGTGTGTGTGCGTGTGTGTGTTTGGCGTGAGTGTGTATGCACTCTTTTTCTGTCTGACATTTCTGGTTTCTCCTGTGACTCACAGTAGGCTGACTCACCACTGCTCCTTTTGCTGTGTGTGTGTGTGTGTGTGTGTGTGTGTGTTACATATTGACATGTTATTCGTTCATCTTTTTCATCATTCTCTCTCTCCCTTTCTCTCAGTCTCTTCATCTTTTAATGACACCAGTGGACCCACAGTTTTTCCACTTATAATAATGAAGTCATTGGCTCTCCTTCAGTATGACTGGACACATTTCTACCTGTGTGGGCTTGAACCTGTGACGCTTCTATTAGTCTGAGATTTTTATATCCACCCACCGGTGCAGGATGAGGTCACAATTAAAGAACCACAGATTTCAACAGGGAAATTAAATGTGTGAAAAATGGTGTGTGTGATTTTGTAAATTTCCATTTGTCCATCTTAATTAGCCCAGGCTGAGTAGGTGTGTTGTATATTTGTGTGAGAGTGTGAATTCAAATTTCCACCCTCATGAACAAACTCTAGATCTTGATCAGACATTGTTACCTCTGGTCATGGTGAACCTTTGAAAATATAATGTAGATCCCAGAGCACCCGTCATTTTAAAATCATTCCCAGTGCATCAAAACATGGAAAATAAGGTCCTGAGCTTTGTATTGTAGATCGTTTAAGTTGTCATCAATAACCAGAACTGGAAATATGCATCATAAAATTGATATCTATGATGATTTTCGTGGGTTTACACCTAAAAATGGCTCAGCCGGCAAAGCTTCCCCTTGTTTACAGTCCTATGGAAGCGGGCAGCTCTTGTGTTTTCTTCGCATCACAATGTTGATGATGAATATAAGTCAAATCTTCAGTCTTTCTTTTAGCTCCATTTTTGGACTCCACCAACTGTGGAGTCGGTGATAATTCACTGTGCGTTTGTTACAACAAGCCCTTTCACATATGCTACACATACTCATGTGATCCATTGTTTATATAAAAATATTGACTAGAGATACTTCAATGTAAACAAAGGGCTCTTGAAGGTTCCTTTAAACAGAGCACAGTGTGTAGGTGTAGCTCTTAAGACATGTTTTTCATTGGGCAGTATATTATTTTTAGCTTTATTTGAATTCACTTCATGACTCAGAGATTAACAAGCAATGGAAGGAGGAAGTAGAAAAGGAGGAGGAAATGATAAAGCATTCGAAGGGTAATGGGATACAAAGGAATGACCTTTAACCTTCACCTAGGTCAACCAATCTATGGTCCTCTGTTCCAAAGACCTCCACCAATCAGTGAAGTCCTTTAAAAATACCCACAAGGCACCTGTGGAGTAGACTGACTGAGGAAAGCGTCTCCATGGCAACAACATCATTACCAGAATAGCTCTTTCTTTCTGTCTTTCTCTCTATTTCTGTCTCTCACTCTCACTGTCCTTTCATTCCACCTCCGCTCTCTTTCTCTTTGCTATCTTGTTCTTTTCCTCTGTTCAGAATATTTCTCCTCTCTTTTCCTGGTTCTCTATCCTCCCATCTCCTTCATATTTCCTTTCTTCCTGTCCTCCCATTCCCTAACTCACCTTTCTTCCTTTCTTCCCCAGTCTCTCCCCCTCTCTCCTTCATCTTTTCTCCATCCTCCCTGCCCTGTCGCATTCTCTCACCTTCTTTCCTCCCTCATTTTTGCCAATCTCCCTCACTTCTGTTCCCTTCACCTCCGCCACCTCCTCCTCCTCCTCCTCCTCCTCATCTATCTGTTTTGCAGTCACATTGTGCTAAGAGTGGAGATATTTATAGCTTCAACTATGATTCCTCCTCTCCTCTCTTTTCCTCTCCTCTCCTTATATTGTAAACAATGATGAATGAAAATGAGATCTTGCCTTTTTCCTTTCCATCTTAATCTTGTCACTGTCAAGTCTGGCAGTTATTTTTACCTGTAAGCATCACAATTGAAGTTATTTTTAAATCTGTTTTGACAAACCCCCACAGCCGTTTCCCCAAACCAAGCCAAAATCCCACCACAGTTTTGTTGTGCTAGATTCTGCGATGCATTTTTGCAATGTATTTACATTTTTGTTTCTTTGGTACTCAGTGGGTACAACCCTGTCTCACAGTGAGTAGCTGTCCACAGCTTATAATGACAAAGAGAGCTAAAGTTCACACCTATAGGAATGTCGGAAATGCTATAATTCTACAAAAGAACGTGACTAAATTTGCTAAAATTGCTGAGTTATCCAATAGGACCTTCACCTCTTTCTCTTGGTATTACGGTATACAGTATATTCCATATTACAGTACTTCTAAAACATGGAATAATTTCATTTAAATCATGCAGGAAACACACTGGTTCAAGCAAATGTAGACTTCCTGACAATCAGCTTCATCAGTCTGCATTGCTGCTGGGCAAATTACTGATGTAATGTGATTTCGGCTGGATTACCAACCGGGCGACTCCCACAGGACCCCCTACCCTTCTGAGATCGTGAGAGCTCAAGGCTTGCCGTGTCTCAACTGACTCCTGCTTATTTAATTGATGTTTGGGGATATATACCACTAAAACCACGAAAACACACTAAATCTCAGCTGACAGGATGGGGGCCTTAAAGCGAGACTATATAACCTTTGCTGAACGGTGGCTGCTGTGGCTGAAAGTGACAATTATGGGATAATGGTGAAGGCTATAAGATGGTGCAACAGTAGCACAAATAGAGAAGAGTCGCTAACATCAGCCACCACAGGCTACTGGCTGTAACGGACCGTGTAAGGCTGTAGAAACAAAACTTGAGTGTGTTGAGCTGCTCGTGGGTGTGTTTTTGCGTTTGTAACTTTGCATTTGTGCAACAAATGTGATATTTCTTTTTTCAAAATGTACATAGTCTCACTTAAAGTGCTCAGTTATGTGCTTGTATGTTTCATAATCCCGTGTTTTGGTCAACCAACACTCCCAAAGCTAAATATAACCGATTCATATACTACAAAGAAAAGCCATGGCTGGATTAACCTGCTGGGGGGGCCTTGAGGAAAAAAGACCTGCTGGGCCTTTATTAATACCAGCATTCCCCCTGCTGTCCCTGCAATGTGCACATGTTGTCTTAGAAGCTAGTTTGGCCCTATAGGTTCAGTATGTGGTACGAGGACAAAACCAAAATAATAAGATCTTAATAATAAGATCTCTTATTTATGTATTCAAAGTGTGTAAGAATTAGGGGACTTTATTGGCAAAACATGGAATGTACTAGTCATAAGTATGTTTTAATTTGTTTAGAAGCACCAGGAAATAAGAGTCCATATGTTTTTGTTAGCTTAGAGCGAGTCTTTATATCTATAGAGGGAGTGGGTCTTCCACGGAGTCTACCATGTTGTATCACCATGGTTCTACAGTAGCCTAGAAAGGACAAACCAAATACTAGCTCAAGATAGTTCCTTTCATGTTTTTTTCCCAAATGGCAAGCTCTGTGTCTGTGAAGTGAACACAATGTGGAAGTGCCAAAAACTGCAGTTCCTCAAACGTCCACTTAAGGCTGGCTACGGAACATGTTAATCTCCATAAGTCCCCATGTTAAAATGTCCAACTTCACAGCAGAAATAAACATGTTTACAGCCTGGTACAAAAAACTGCTTTGGTCTCTATAGCTAATTTCCCCGTTCATGACAACTGTACTGAGGGTGGATTTGTATTAATTAATTATATTAAGGCTTAAAGTTATGCAGAATTAACAGCTTGGCCACTTTGATTGACAGGTGGGTGCCGTTACAGATGGCTTGTTTGAGCAACCAGGCATCATTCAGAGATTTTGAGAATAACCTGAAGGTGGAAGAGGCAGGACTGGACCTTTATAGCTGGTTCCATATTAAGATCCTGTCAGCTGATATTGTGCTTTAGTGGTACATATACTCATATTTTCTCATCAAATCTCTAAACCTGGGGCTTTTTCTGGGGCCGTGAGCTTGAATATTTATTCATCCAGATGGCTTGGAGAGTCTCTGAGGATTCTGAAAATACCCTCGGGTCAGCGCTGAGTGTTGTTAAGGATTGCAGTTTTATTTTGTAGAAAATCCGATGCACGGCTCTGTAACCTGAATCCAGTAAATCCCAGAAAGCCAGTAAAAAGTAGGAGCTGTTGTGCATTTTGCTCAATAAATGAGCTGATTACTTCAATTGTTTTCTTTTAATTGAGCTGTTGACTAATCACCTACTTGTTTGAGCGTTACTCGCGTTGCTCAAGTGATTGGGAACAGTCTAAACTCTGAGAGTGAGCAGTCTAATCTGTGAGCAGCTCCGTCTAAGTGTGTGTACGGAGGCTTCATGCGCGTAGAAAACCTAAGAACGTGAGGTGAAGCAGACACGAAACACACAACTAAAACAGCGAATCTGTCTGCCTGTCTATCTCTGCCATGTCTGTCTGCCTCCATTGCTTTCTATTGAGTCTATTTTTAGCCCCAGCAGACTGGTGGGCAGGAGGAGGAGAGAGAGAGAGGGAGAGGGAGAGAGGCAGACTGTAAATATGGAGGAGGTGAAACGATAGGAGGTGAGAGTCGTCTTGCTTGGTAAATTACACGTTTACCGCGTGAAATTAAAGCGCGGAGAGGAGCTCTACGGAGGAGGTGGCGGAGCTGGGGGGGGGACACACCGAGCCTCGGCGGAAACCAAAGCCGGGAGGAAGCGACCTCTGCGCTAATACGCGTTCCAGGAGGAACCGCCGACATCCACGGTACTGTGCGGTTTACGAGAGAGCGTGTGTGCGTGCGTGCGTGTTGTGCGTGACTGTACGAGAAGGTACCGACAGTTTAAGTTTTTTTTTTAATTTTTATTTAAAAAAAAAAAAATAATGCTAGCAGAATGAGACGTGAAACTGTGTGTTCGCTAAGCGCCACTGCCTCCACTTGCACTGTGCAGTGAAGAAGTGTTAGCTAACTTCCAAACTGTTCCCATGTTACTACAGCTAACTAGCCACCAAACAGGTAACACTTGACGGCTATTATCTGCTCTCACACAACAGCACAGGAGCTAACTGGGACACAACAAGCAAAAGTACTACAGGAGAAGCCTGAAGCTAACCGAGGACAATAGTTAACCCTGTACACTGATAATAGGTGGTTAGTGGATGGCTACAAGCCAGCAGTGACTTGCCAATGGCTAACTAAATAACACGGCAGCTACTAACCAGCAGTAAGAAGTCACTCTCTGGCTGCTTGAAAGGTGTCTATAAACCAGTGTGTGTTATACTCTACCTGGTACATACACCTACATCTATGAATGAGGTCCTTATTAGAGCCTGACATATGGCCACATTGCTCACACAGCCTCCCTTTCAGTTGCATTGTCAGCGCAGACAGCAGCTTCTTCTTCCAAATGAGCAACTTCACGCTCAGCGCGAACTGTGACAGCCCTTTTTTACTTTGCGACCTGTCACTTGTCCGCCGGCTGGAAAATATCTCGCACAGTGTTTGTACATTTTGCTGTCAGGTTTCATATCGTACCGGCGTGTTGTGTCTGGAACATTTACCTGTGTGGGGCCAGTTGAGGAATGAGGCAACAGAACTGTCAAAAAAAGCTCCCGACTTTCTCGTATTTGTGAATTGCAAAGAATCCCACAAAAGTATGGCCCGGGAGATAATGTTTTTGTAGAGTTCATTACATAACAAAGTGTGCATTGGCTGTAATTTGTGCAAGTAGGTCCCAAAAGATCGGTATGTTCATGGTACTGTTAGTTACCAAATATTCTTATGCATATGCTTGTGTTGTTGACGCACGTGTAGTTACAACTACCTTTTCCACTCGAATGGCAAACATTCAAACACTCAGTTCGTTGCAAATCAATGTGATGTAAGCCAGACAACCAAGTAGATTATGTAAAGACATAAAAAGAAGTTAGACGCACAAGAAAATAGTCCACCGACAGTAAATGGCAAAACGCCTTTCTAGTCTTCCGACCGCTCAAAGTGCTTTTTACACTACATATCTCATTCAAGGTGTCAACTGCTCATCAGTTTGAGGAGCCAACCGTTCATATGCATTTACACGCCGATGGCGAGGCCTTCGGGATGCATTTGGGGTTCAGTATCTTACCCAAGGACACTTCGACATGCAGACTGGAGGAGCAGGGGATCGATCGATTAGTGGACGACTCGCTCTACCTCCTGAGCCACAGTCGTCTGTAGCCAGCCTCAAGCGGCCATTCAAAGAACTGCAGTTTTTGGCGTTCACTTGTATAGGCCAACAATTGTAATCGTTGATCACAATTCCAATTTTTTTTTTAAATTCGCCACCATTGCTGGTAGGTTGAGCAAATTGACTTGCCGACTTCTTCTGCCTACTTCTTTCCCACCCACTGGGTTTCATTCAGAAAATAAGCACTTCATCAGGATTAAGTTGGGCGCAATTTAGGGCAACAACTCGATTATCGTCTGTTGATTATTTCGTGGTGAAATGGTGATAAATGCCCATTTCAACTTCCAGAAGTTAATCTTGATGAATTTTTTAGTCTTCAGATGTCTCGATTTGTTTGACCAACAGTCCAAAACCCAAAGATGTTCGGGTTACTATAATATAAGACAAAGAAAAGCAGATAATCCTCACAATTTAAAAACCGGAGCTTTGTGACCTATTTCTGATGAATTTTGACTTTATGAACGATGGCACACAGTCGGACACATCTGGGCCATCTGGACAGTTTAGAAAGAAAAACGACCAATCTCCAACAACATGCAATAAAAGTGTGAGCCCACATACTGTGAGAGAGATGTAGAAATAAACGTACATAAAATAATGATCATCTTTATTTGACTACCATAGATCATGGCTTTCCTGCGTCTGCTTAATCGGTGCCTTTGAACATTCTGTCATCCAAATGAAAGAGGAAATGGGACGAAAGCATCGAGCACAAGCAAAGGAAATAAATAGCAAGAGGAAATAAGAAACAAACAGAGAAAAATACGGGAGGGAGGCCGGCAAAACAAACCCGTCGCATCCCATCCCACCCTGACAGGATACCAGCCTACATTTAGTCCATCACTTCACAATAGAGTGTACCTTCTCAATCGTCTGCTGTATTACTTTGCTATTGGATATGTTGGCAACATGCAGATTAGTCATTTTAGTCGCAGAAATAAACATGTTTACAGCCTGGTACAAAGAACAGTTTCCATCTATGTAGCTAATTTTCCCGTTCATGACAACTTACGTAACGTTACGTCGGAAGACGCGGACACGGCAGATATTTTACAACAGTGGATGGTGCAGATGCCATTCGGGACTGCACTGGTTTGGATCGTTTTGAATTTGCCATCATTACCAGCAAGCATCCTCCACATGAGGCTCACCTGCTGGTGTGTAAACAGAATGGTGGAAAGGTATGTGTGCAGTAAGTGTCATAGAAACAAGGTATGGAGTGATTTGTGAGTGAACCCTGAAACAGTAAAAGGCAGAGAATTAAGTAGAAGTAGAACCAAGTAACTTTGGACACGGGGAGCCAACAGATGACAGCTTGGTGGGGATTTCCACAGAGTTACTTAATTCTGCACTACTCACCATATAGTGCCATGCCAATGGCTGTTATTTCTGACAAGTGAACATGATATTTCAGTGAAAGAAAATGTCTGCTTTTCTTCCTCCACGCCACCCAAGCTCTGTCATATATGTCCATTAGGGTGTGTTCTTGAAATGCTCAGTTTGTGGTGGTGGAAAGCATTGGCTTAATTTTTAGTGGAAGGCCAAAATGGAGACAAAAAGATGTTTTCATATTTCTCTGTGCAGCAGTGTTGTGATGTTTTCTGTAGACTTTGGTTGCCGTGGGTGTTTTTCTTTTATTATCAGCTCCTTATAGCAGGTAGTGAATCTTGTTTAGGGTTAATTAAAATTCCCTCCTTCACACTTTGAAGCGAAGAAATGAAGATTCATTCTGAGATCAGACTTTAGTCACATACGTCTGCTTCATCTTGGCACAATAGATCTGCTCTTACCATTATCAGCAATGTTAAGAATCCATTTCCCCGTCTCCTGTGACTCTGTCTGTAATCTTTTATTTAGTCTTTCAGTACAGTAGTCTGGCACACGGCACAGGTGCTGCCACTAAGTTTCCGTCTGTCTGTTTTATGCACATTTTCTCTCACAATTTGAGCCGAGTGGAAACACCAGAAAGTCGAAAAAGAAGTCAGAATATCACCAAAAAGTTTTCATGCTCGGCCGAGGTGGAAAAGTTTTGTACAGTTAAGCAGAAATCCGACAAAGCACCATGGAAAGACTTAGGGAATTACTCCTGATGTGCATGAAGCGTCTGATTTAGAGGTCAGTGGAGGTTCCGGTGCACTGGAGAGACCAAAAACATCAGATCTGTGCGGAGAGATGAGGATATGTCGTGTTCCCATCACGTTTTCCACAGTGTTTTCCACTGTTTGAGGTTTGACTGGCGCTCTTTTAATTACGTCAGCTCGCTGCGCCCACTTCTTCTGCAGTGTTTTAATGCAACCAGACTGGAGAATTAGCACCACAAACTGTTTATCTTGATGTGTCCAACTCCTAATATTTGTTTAACAGTAGTGGATTGTGTCATTCTGGCAGTCTGTAGGTCCAGAACTGTGGAAACCTGATGAACGTTCCTACTCATGTACTGGTGAGGAACATTTGTGTTCAGTCTACTGAATACATCCACGGCCCCTCCTCCCTGATGAGCCTGACCTCCACATCATTCCAGCTGCTGATGGTTGGAAGGACGGTGGTGAGGGATTTGAAGCTCCATCATGCACAGGGGTCAGACCTTACTGATCAAGTCAAGGGTCAGTCCATTAGTTGCATAAGAGCTTTAAGGGCCATGCCACTGAGGCCCACTCTGTTCTGCCATATGTAGGTTGACTGTAATGCTACTGGACTGCTGGGATGAAGCTGCCCAGTTCATTCCCAGTTCATTTGAGATGATGGATTTTGCCTCGCCTTCGTGGCCGCTCATTACGGCAAGGCTAAACATATTAGAACAGTTCAGTTATTCTGATTATTTGGTCTATGAAACATCAAAATACTGAGGAAAAGCTAAAGCCTGAAGTGGTGTCATCATGTCTTGATTAGTTTGACCAACAGTGCAGAAATCAAAGATTCAGTTTGCTTTTGGGTCCCCTGTATCAGTTGTTTCCAACCTTTTTGACGTGTCGTGATTGAAGCCTTGAAATGAAGCAACATCTTCTTGCCACCCAATCACAGAATAAAAAATAAGCGGCGTATGCGTGACGTCACCCACAGGTTTCAGACGGTATAAAGTGCCAAAGCTGCAGTTCCTCAAACGTCCACTTGAGGCTGGCTACAGAAGTGAGTCAGTCTCCATACGTCCCCATGTTAAAATGTCCAACTTCACAGCAGAAATAAACATGTTTACAGCCTGGTGCAAAAAACAGTTTTGGTCTCTATAGCTAATTTCTTCGTTCATGACAACTGTACTGAGGGTGAATTTATACACAACTCACCTGTTCAAATGATATTAATTTGTAGGTCCTATTACAGGTGGTTTGCTTGAGCACCTGGGCGTCATTCAGCCCACCTCAGGTCCATCGATGATCCACGACAGACACAGGTAGCATCTAGCTGGTGAACATAGTGGAGCATTTAACAGCTCAGGAGTTGGGAGACCAAAACAGAGCTAAAAGAGAGTGCATTTTACATTCACTTGGTGACAGTACCACTAATGCTGCTCTGTTGGATGTGTAAAAAGGCGACTGTCGGCAAACAGGTTTGCCAGACCAACTTAAAAGGTGATGATATGTCAGCGTTGTGTTCCACCGGTGCCAAGTTTCCAAGAAATGACTGCAGTAGTTTGTCCTCTGAAGTCTGAAAGTTTGCTCTACTCTCCTCCACTGTGCATCATCTTATCGTTCCTCACTTTCACCTTGTGGATCTTTGAGGTGGTCTCGACCTTCACTCAACCTTTATTACACGCAGAAATTGCTTAAATAAATATAAAGCAAGTTTCTTTGGTGTGTTGCAGGAACCTTTTTATCTTTGTGTTCAATTTCCTGTCATGTGAGCACATGAAAAGACTGCAAAGCTCCACATTTGATAGAGAATTTCTGCAGACGCATCGTTGCAGCGGTCTTTATTATGCAGTCTTGATGTCACCTCTGGAAGGACAGCCACAGTGTGTGTGTGTGTGTGTGTGTGTGTGGAATATGTGTAATATATGTGTATTTGTCTCCTTTCACCTTGAGCCTGCTGGACGAGGGGCGGGGGCAGGTGTTATACATAGTCATGATTGAACAGTGTGTGTGTGTGTGTGTGTGTGTGTGCGTGTGTGCATGCGTGATTGTGTGACGGAAAACCAGCGAGAGCGAGCGAGAAAATCTAGACTACAAACAAATCCTGTTTCGAGACAGACTACCGCTCTCCACATCCCGTTCTCGCACTCGCTCACACTTGCTGTTTGTTTAGGGAAGAGGTGCTCAGGTGAAGCGTTACCACGGCAGCCAGCTCCCCGGTTGCCAAGCAGCACTTCCTGCTCCTCTCCAGAATGGGAGGGGCCAGGTATTTTAGGAAATGATGGTGTGAAGAGGAGGAGGAGGAGGAGGTGGCAGAGAGAGAGAGGGAGAGGGAGTGAGAGTGAGTGAAAGAGGGAGAGAAATTTATATTTCTTCACGCTTTGACAACACTGACACACTTCTTTCTTTCTTTCTTTCTTTCTTTCTTTCTTTCTTTCTTTCTTTCTTTCTTTCTCTGCGTGTCATTAGGCTAATGGAGCAGTTGGCCAGCAGGTTAGTCTGTCACAGCTAGTTAGCTCCATAACCTAAGCGCACACACAAACACACAAACATGCATTCACCCACAGCTTTTCATCCCATTATCTCAGCCATGACACCGTTACCACGGTGCCTGGCCCAGTCGCTGTTGTGACACGGTCTCCTGTGACTTCTTGTGAGAGTTAGCGTGGTTTGAGAGAAGAGTCACATATTCTGTTATGTAGCCACACACCCGTTGGACGCCTGAGTTAATTCATTATACGCATCTTAGATTTCAGTTCAGTTTTTGTTGGATTTCATTGTGCATTAACAATTAAACGTGTTCTGACCAGACGAGGGCCGCAACTAATGATCGGATTAATTGTGCGCTCTATAAAATATTTAAAATAAAAGCCCATCTCAGTTTCCCAAAGCACACGATGACCAGGAGGAGATCAGCTGACCGTGAAACGATCAGGATGGTGGAACCAATGACAGACAGCTTTGTTATCAACAACAAAAAAACAGTTAATTTTAATAATAAAAGTTTAATATTTGTGTCAAACTTATCAATTAATTAATGCTTTCAGTTCCGAAACGTACTGAGGACTGAAAACAGTCATTCATCTGACATGATGAAGAGCTGAAGAGAGATTTCATTATTGAAGTGACTTGACTCGTCCGCTGATTCTCAAACTGTGGTACGTGACCTCCCCTGTGGTGCTACTTGGAGCTATCTCTAATATTGTTTATTAATTTCAAAACGTACTATTAAAATACTACAAAGTTTCTAATTAAAATAAACTCTGGGATCGCTGTAATATCATTTCAAAGAAGTTTTGCATTTCCTGAAATGTTTAGTTTCAGTATCCTGCTAGGTGGTCACGTTCTCGCCCGTAACTTTGATACACGAGCTCAGATGTGACAGAAAGACAGTCAGCGGAGGTGAAAGAAATGGTTCAAAAACTCAACAGTCAAAAAGAAATAATCTTCCTATTAGTAATAAACCTGTCTTCTGTGTGAACTGTCTGCAGCTGATTAGAGTCGGCCTACGCTGCTGTATTCAACGTCAGTCGTGATGATGGTACTTTGAGAGCCTGATATTTTCTGAGGTGGCACGTGTAAAAAATTTGAGAAACACTGAATCAATGAAGAGAGCATTGTGTTTTTGGTAATTGATTCATTCTGTAGGTAGGTAGATAGATAGATAGATAGATAGATAGATAGATAGATAGATAGATAGATAGATAGATAGATAGATAGATGGCTAGATAGATAGATAGATAGATAGATTACTTTATTTAAAAAGAAGATAAATAGGTAGATAAAGTGAAGTGGCAAGATGATGGTAGTAGTACTGATGATATGATGGTAATGTTATTGTAACTAAACAGTATATAATAATAGTACAGTATATATAGTATATAATAAAGTTTTAAAGAAAAAATGGCGAGTGTTATCTGCTTTTTGTCTTAATTGTCTGAATTGTGACAATTTACACAAGAGTCGGCCCTATTTTGGATGCGCCGGTTTACGAAGCTAATAAATCACTTATCAAATCTCTCCCTTCTTTTGAACATGTGTCGTCTGACGTCTCACAGTTGGATGCAGTTTGGCCTTCAGTCGCTTGCAAATGTTGTAAGGCAAACCTAATAAGGTTCAATAATCAGATTCAGGTTTGTTAAGTGGATTTGATTTGGACAAAAATCCCCATCCATGGTGATGTGGAAACTTGTAACCTGCAGCGCACACACTGAGAAGTAACCCTTTACAGTGAGGAAGGAGTGTGAGAAACATTTATGAATAATATTTATAGATAGTGGATTTTTTTTTAATGAGTGGAAGCAGATGTATTTTTAAGACTTCTTAAAGTCTGTGTAAAGTCAATTCTGAGATTTCTTTCAAAACACATTAAATATGTTGGAAAATAGTTGCTGAAAACGTGAAAAGACTTTGAACGATATATTAGTGAAATGTGGAGTTAGAGGTTCAAACTGTTTTTCACCAGTTTTCAGTCCAGGATTTTGTGGGCGGTCCTTAAAGGGTGGCTCGATGACACGCTGAGGCCACCCTGAGCATACCCCTGCACCCCTAACAGAGAGATAGAGATGAATTCATCTCGCTCAGAGTGTTTCAAAGTTAGTCATGTCATTTTCTGACCTCATCTGACTCGTTTCATTCGCTTCAAAATGGCTGCTTGACTGCTCCTGTGAGTGGGCGTGGCTTCAGAGCATTCAGCAGACACGCCCCCACAGTCCTGGAGCTGAGAATTCATTTTTACCTGATTTTGACACCTCATTTCATAAACTTGTTGATATTTTTAATCATTCAGATTTGACTGGGTGGTTAATGACACTTTCTTCTTTGGTCTGACAAACTCAGAAAAAATATTTATTCTTACTTACACAGACTTTAACGCACAGTTTTATAGCCTGTGTGTTCAGTAGACCTCCAGCTGTACATGAACGCCTCAAACAGTGTACCTGTAGACGTGTGTGTGATTCATGCATTTAAAAAGTAGTAACCAGTTGACTGTGAACCGTTTTAGTGTCTTTCAGCCACAGTTAAAATACAGTGAACAGATGATGATTGTAATAATCATGATGATGATGATGATGAAGAATCAGCCCACCTCCCTCAGTAAGAGCATTAAATGACTGGGATCTGTGTTTGGGCTCGGAGCCAGCAGACCTCAGACAGGCCTGCTGTTGCTGCTGCTGCTCTGTGTGGTGTGTGTGTGTGTGTGAGAGAGAGTGTGAGAAGAACAAACAAGTGTGTATTTGTATGTTAACACGGAGTTGGTTGAGGAGAATTGGAGCTGAACGTGCTCCTTTTAAATCACATTACAGATGAGTAGCATGAGCGTCACCTGTGACACACACACCTGTGACACACACACACACCTGTGACACACACACACACACTCTGACATCCATTCAAGACCAGGATGGCAGAATCTGTGATATTCTTCTGTGAATCCTGTCTCCACCTCCTTCACACATACACATCCAGTAGGTGGCACCAGAGGACCAGGGAGCCACAGTGAGCAACAGGGTGCAGCCTGTTTCCTTACTGTGATATAATTCCTGTTCAAACAGGACACACACATACACACGGAAGAATCATTCATACAAATGAAGAGCAGTAAGACACCAGTTGTGTAACCAAAAAAAGAAGTTGACATGAAATATAATTTATATTAATAAATGTATTTTTGTCAGGAGCAGGAGAGAAAACATCAGATCAGATTTTATTGATCCACAATGAGGTAAATTTGGATGAAATAAATCAAAATAAACAAAGAATAGAAAGAAACAACAGCTGCTTGTCTTCGTTTCTGTCTTTGTAAACTTTATCTTCGGGTTTTTCACTGTCGGTCAGATGAAACAAGATGGTTGGACGTCAACCTGAACTCTGGGAAATAAGGAGGCCAAGATGAATTTTATTGAATACAGTTATCAGGAACATGAAATACATGGCTCTAATCAGTTAGCGCTGCACAGTACAAATGCAAAATGGCTGCCCAACCTGACAGTTTCCACACACACACGCTTCTCAAGAGAAGTCATGTGCATTACTATGAATAAATATAACAATAATTTAAGAGACCTTTTTCACAGCAGACCTTTAGAGGTGTGTGAACCCGAAAGCTGTCACAATTCAGGTTTGCAAAATTTCCTCAAAAATCAAAACAACACATACAGAACGAGTCGGACAGACTGAAAAGAGATCGGAAAGTTTGGATCTGAACTTTTCATCTGAGGCTGAAAGCCCTCACTGACTAAAGGAAGCTATCTTACTTCACAATAGAGTGTTGCTTATTCATTAAGCACACGTCTTCCTCTATTGTTTCCTTGTACAATGGCAGAGAAACAATACACGCTGACGAGAAGCCTCCAGGAAAGACATTTTAGTGGAAACACATTCTGGCTCCACAGCAGTGTTCACACGGCATTTTTTTAAAAAAGTTCCTTGTAGGATTAAAAAAAAAAAAAAAGTTGAGTCAAGCTTTTCATTCTCAAATGGCACACATGTAGTTTACTCCGATGGTGGTGGCAGATTCAGACAAAAGATGTATTCTCATTTCTAGCTGGTGATTTTGCCGGCTGAAGTTACAACTGTCCTATCAGATTTTAGCTAGCTAATTCAGCTAAATATGATAATGTTAGCTCCGTAAGTTGGTTGAAAACGCCGTCTACGGCTGACTTTTTAACGTTTCCAGCTCATTTTAAAATGAAAATCCTTTTCAAGGGTTTGAAGTACACACAGTATTGTGCTAAAAGACAGAGGCTATAGTTGCATATCTGATGCAAACACTCAAAGTCATCAAAATTCATGCAGAAGTCATGGAAATGAAGAAGTAGTAGAGCTAGTTGCTCAGTCCTTAAACGTTTGCTAAATCCAGTGAAGAGCAAGACAGAGTTGCTAGCATTAGCTTTAACCCTGACCTGAACCAACCTTCCACACACTAGGAAAACACTATAAATTGGATGTGGTATCATCAACAGGACTTTATTAAAATGGAAAACAATCTCGAAACCTATTGGCTATCATATATGTTGGACACAGCCAATGTTCCTAGACTTCTGGTGTAGACTGTGGATATCTGGAAAATGGATATCCGGGCCAAGACTTCCTCTACAGTCTGATTAGCAACTTGATACATGAGAATGATAAAAAAGACACATTTCTGCTAATCTTTACCAACTGATATCTGCATATTAATACAAATAAAAAGCTAATAAGAAACCAAATTGTTGTCTCACGGTAGCTACTGGGTTACAATATTACATTTCAGCGAATGTGTTCTGCCTCTTTTGCTCTCCAAACAGACTTAAATGTGATTGGTTGATACTACAATCAGAAACACTTCCGGTGCCAAAAGCTTGGTCGCACATCAACATTTATTATGCAAATATCTGTTCCTAGAGATTTAAAATGTAACATAACCACAAAAATGAAACGTTACATGGAGTACCACTGGGTTAGGTTTGTATGCTAGTTAGCTGCTAATGTTAGCAATGCTAAATCTTGCTGCTTACGTTAGAGAAGATGAGAAGATCTATTTGGGGGACAACTGTTGAAGAAAGTGAAAACGTGTGAAAAGCAAGCACTGAAAACCTTTTTCTCTTTCGTAGAAAAGCCGACATTGAGAAGAAAGTCTGATCCGTCTGTCCGTCCAGCGCCTGTGCTCCGACACATGGCCGACTCAGAGGACCCACTTTAACGTGCACACACAGCGGAAGGATTGAGGAAAGAAGTCCAGGTTCAACCTTCATGAATTCATCACACTCTTCAGGTACGTCTCTCAGTCTGTCTTTCCTTCTCAAAGAGCTGCTGGTTTAACAAATGAAACCGTGTCCGACAGGATGGCTGTTGAGTGGGTGTATCTATGCCCAACACAGGACAGCATTCCTTTCCATGACCTCTGTGTTTATTGTGTCAAATGTTTGACCTCACAGTTGAATCCAGTTTGTTTGTTTGTTGTTGCACTTCTCGGCTCAGTCAATTTTAAGAGAACTTTAATGAGGCGGCAGTTTCAGTTTTGCTGTCTGGACGTAAACAGTGTGTGCAGGGACTGAAATATTTGAAGCATTCTAAGCAGTGCTTTCCAGCTGATGCACGGCTCACACTGAGTTCAATATCAGGTCATATCATCAGATTGTACTGTATGTTACTGCTGTCTGCTGTCCCTCAGGGTCGGTGTGTGTGTGTGTGTGTGTGTTTATGACACTAATGATATGGTAGAAATGTGGCAACCAAACTGTTTCATGTGAAGAGCGCTGAACCCTGTACTGAGTATTTTTTTCTGTGATTATGAACATATTATACTACAGCGTAGTCACAAGTATGATTAATTCTCAGCCATGTTGGCTCCAGAGATGGTGATGTCAGTCGGTCAGCTCACCATTTTTGTCCACACTGAAATATCAACAACTATGCTAACATGATGATGCTAGCAGCAGGTATAATATTTCCAGTGCTCACCATTTGGGATGCGCGGTATAGACTTTTTTCAGTTCCCGGTCGTGCTGCTTCGCACTTTACAACATAAGAAACATCAGGCCTTTGGTAACTCAGCATGCTGCTCAACTCCTGATACAAGCTGTGGTCATTTCGCGACTTGATTACTGTAATTCTCTTGTGATGGGCCTCCCAGCCTGCACAGTGAAACCTCTTCCGATGATCCAGAACATGGCGGCGCGCCTGGTTTTCAATCAACCCAAAGGGACACACGTTACCCCGCTGCTCATCGAGCTCCACTGACTACCTGTAGCAGCCTGCATGAAATCCAAATCACTAATGCTGACTACAAAGTAATCTCCGGTTCTGCACCCACCTACCTGAATGCCCTCATACAGGCATATGTTACCTCCTCCTCCTGGCTCTACCACCCGTACACTCAGGACAATCCAATCTGTTGTTTCCCGTACCATCATGACAGATGTTAAAATACAGTCGACCCTGTTCAGCTACAGACAGTTCACATAGGAGGCAGGTACCACTGTAAAAAAAATGTAGATTTTCTGGTGAAAAACTGCTTAACCATGACGGTAATAGACCGTAAAATATGCCATGAATTATGACGGTGTTTTCCTGTATACAGTAAAATGCAGTCACATTTCAAAACCTTTATTTATACGCCATTTTGAGGGTATTCATACAGAATAAAGTAGTATTTTATATTAGAGACTGTTAATTCTACAGTAAAACACTGTAATATTTAATGGCATATGTTACGGTCTTCTACTTTCATGGCTTGACAGTTTTTTTACTGTAAAATCTATAAACATTTTAGAATATGGAATAAAATGCCAGCCTTTGCGTGAAATTAACAGTACTAATATCTTTTTAACATAATATTAGAAAAAGTTATACTATATTTATTATGGTAAAATTCTGGCAACCGCAGCTGCCAGTTTTTTCCTGTAAATCTTCTCTTTCTTATATTTCCTGTTTGAAGCCACAATTGCAGCATTTTCTAAGTTAACGTTGGATGTATGCGAGCCACGCTCTGCCTGCATGAAAGTCACTGCGTATCAGGCTGATGTTGAAACAAAATGAAAAACTTATTTTAAATGACCTTCCAGTGTAGTATTTTGATAGTATTATATGTTTTTAAATGAAATTATCACCCACCAGTGGTACACATACCATAGATTGAGAACCAGTGGTTCAGGTGGTTTCTCAAATACAACAGTATACCAAAAATCAGCATGGAGGTGTGTCCCAACTGACTGTGCTTTGTGCTCTGACTGCTGTCTGAGCGTGTGTGAACGTATGCAGACGTTGTTCCGTGGTGTTCTTTCCTGTATTCTCGTGTGTGCTTATCAATAGGCGCCACATTAATCATCTTAATTGGGTCGCACACAGTCAAGACACCTGTTAGGCCTCTTCAGGTATTTTTGACATCTTTGTCTCAGACTGAATCACTGGTTGACTGACTGACTGACTGACTGACTGTAATTTGGTTGTCATGGATACAGATATAGTACATAACGCACACACATACACACAGACAGCAGTGTGACTCCAGGGGTTGATGCGCCTCAAATAGAAACGCAGAGATGAGTCATCCACTGAGCTACTGCAGTAGACACACACACACACACACACACACGCACACACCTTTAACAGATGTGTTTAGTATGTGAGACCATTAAGATGTCAGACATGTTGCCTGGTCAGTCGCATCCCTCTCTGTGTCTGTGCTGCCACAGTGATTTGAAGTAGCGATGTAAGCTAACAGAACACGTCTTTAATAACTAATCATAATAAAATTAATAATAGGAAAGCAATGCATCTGCTCAAGTCAATATAAAACAATCCAGAATGTTGCAAACTTGTTTTCAGTATTTACATTTCTCTCCTCCTTCTATGGATTCAGTCTCTCCGCTCATGAGTCATACTGAAGCAGCCCTAAACCTGCTTGAGGACACACAGAGCTGTTTACACAGGAGGTGAGGATGATGAGGGCGATGAAGGTGATGAGGAGGAGGTGGGATGAAGGTGATGATAGAATGATTCAATGAAATATTATCATTCCTGGAAAGGAAACTATCATCACAGCAGCAATGAACAGCCCAGAGATGAGAAGCCGATGAATAGTCAGATTTATCAACCTTACTGAAATGACATTGTATTAAGTCTTCATACATTGTACTGGAGCCATTCAAGGCTTTTTTTTTAATGTATTAACATCAGTTGCATAAGCCTGATTCATTTTGATCCTTTTTATTTTATTTTTGCAAGCACTCCAGCAGCGACAACCCACCACACTCTGTTAAAACACTGGAACCTGTGCCTTAAAGCGGAGCTTCACTTAGGACTGAGCTGCTGAATGGAACAAACAAACACTATAAATAGCAGCCAGCAGTATCAATTAATAATATCCACACTGACAGCCAAGTGAGAAAAGTGAGCAGTGCAGCTTTTGGTTATAAAGCCACATTTCCGTCATTCTCCATGACATTTCTCATGTGCGACTAGAACTTGCATGTTCAAAAATCAGAAATGTAAAACAAACATGTAACTGGGATTTCATGTGTTGGACTATTTCTTGGCCAGGCACAGTTTCCTCTCAGAGATTTGACATCGGCTTTTACAAGGTTTAAACACAAAAGATACTGTATATCAAGCTAATCAGAGCTTCAGAGGTGCTACTAAGTGGATTTTGTTACCTTTGGACACAGCCAGTCTTTGTGCTAAGCTAACTGGCTGATGGCTGTAGCGTCAGTTTCACATGCAATGGAGGAAATTTCAACACGCCATTAAACATATTTCCAATGCAGTGTTTGACATGAAATGTATACTAGGCACTGGTATTAACTCAAGAAAGATAAAGAAATTGTTACATTGCAATAAATAATAGTAAACCAGCTGGTTTCAGATTGGTTAATCCTCCTACCTTTGCTAATAACCCTAACCCTAATCAGCTGAGTTAGTACGTGCTGGCTGCTTCATACCTTCGCTCTTTGAAAAATGGCTGCCCACCTCTGAAAGTAAACAAATCATTTGTTAGCAAGCTGTCACGCAATAAATATCTCATGATGAGCTTCCCTAAGACCTGCGCAACAGCATCATTGAGTTACATGGCAATGGCACTGGTTATCTGTGGATCTTTGAACTCCTAAATGTTCCTAAAAGCACCATCGGGAGCTATTATCCACAAGTGGAACGAATGTCACTTCATCAGCAACTGACCACGCACAGAAGCTCCTCTCAAGATCTCCAACCAGGCAGTCAGAAAATTAGTTAGAAGAGTAGCCAAAGAGCAAAGGACCACTCGAAAAGAGCTCCAGAAAGACCTGGAAGCAGCGGGTACAGTCATCACAGAGAAAATAATAGGTAATGCACTCCACTGCCATGGTATCCATGCACGATCACCCCAGAAGACTCTATTACTGAAGAAAGGGCATGTTGAAGCTCATTTGAGGTTTGCTACACAACATTTGGAGTCTACATTACTGGGAGAATGTAGCGTGGTCAAATGAGACGGAAATCTAAACCTCCAAAGTCCAGAGGTGGAAGCATCACGGTATGGGTCTGTGTCTCCTCATGGTACTGGCACAATCCAAATTACCCAAGGGAAGATAAATGGAGCCACGTACCAGGAAATTCTTAAGAGGAATCCGTTGCCATCCATCAAAACGATAAGGACAAGACGTGGGTGGACCTTCCAGCAGGACAACGATCCAAAACATACTGCAAAGGACACTGTCACTGTCACTGTTCCAGACAAGGAAAATAAAGGTGTTAGACTGTCCCACTCAATCACTGAACTGCAAGCCAATAGAATATTTGTGAAAAAAACTGAAGATGAAGATTTCCCAGCAGGTCCTTCTGAATCTTCAAGATTTAAAGGCTGTCTGTCTCTGAACACTTCAAACGATCAGTTTCTTCACACAGGAAAGTGTTTTGAAGTGACAAAGGCTTCCCCACCAAGTATTAATAGTATTAATTTCAGTCAGTGTATTCAACACCTTTTTCCTGCCATTCCATTTTATTGCACATAACTTTTTGTGTATTGGAATGTTAGAATGTCTTCAAATGCATAATATTAACAGACGGTCTTCATATGGATCCTTAGCTTTGTTTTTTTCTATTAAATTGTGATGTAGCCATCAACATGTGAGTGTTTTCTGGCAGAAATACTTGGTTTCTAAATGAACCTAAAATCAAACCTAGTTTGGCACATCTGTACTTAATTTTTTTGCTGTGTATTGGTGGACATACGACTGCCCATATATCTGCAATAAGCTAAAATTGGCTGATTTATTTTAGACAGACAAGTTTTTATGGCTCGTCATGTTGAGACAACATTCAACATTTGTTAATGTTTGCGTTAGTATCAAATGAGTTTATAGCCATGCTAATGGTTCTGTAATGCTGTAGTTGTTAGCATTTAGCTAAAAGCACCCCAACATCTTAGTGCTAACATGGTCACAATGTCATGCTAATGTTTAGTATAATGTTTACCATGTTGACCATTCATTAGTTAATAATTTTAGTCTGGTGGTATTTGGTCCAGAAGTACACCAAAGTAAAGTTGAGGTTGAAAAAAATAACATTAAGGATTGCCACAAAAATCAGGATTCATCCACTGGGGACCATGAACGCTGTGAAATTTGGTACCAGTCCACCTTATCCACTGGATAAGAGAAGACTATGACCTGCTGGTGTCTCTAGAAGTCAAAGAATCACTAAATACATTCAAGTTTAAATTCGAGTTGTTGTGTGGCCAATGTGGTGGACTCCATCGCCATCCATACTGCCACAAGCCTAGAACAGCGAATAAAAGTGGAACAACACCGCGGCCACAAGTTGCATCTCATCTTACATAACACGCAGACGGGGACGAGGTAGCAGCCTGAGCAGTCACAGTGTTTTTAAAAAAAATGGACGATCTCCACCTACAGAAACTCCAAACTGCATCAGTGCAAAAAAAAAAAAAATCAGAGGAAGAAGAGGTCACAGTGCCGCCCACACCGTTTGATTGACAGGCAATCTCTGGGCAGTGCAATGCAGAAACATGACAGCGCTGAACGTTTCTCCCCACCCTCCCCCCTCCACCCTCCACCCCAGAGCTGGAGGCTTACTGCTCTCTCTCTCTCTTTCTCTCTCTCTGTCTATTTTTATCTCTGGCTCCTCCTCCTCCCAGGCAGGCTATTTTCAGCTATAGTCCCTTCATCAACCCCCCATCTCCTGTGTTAGTAAATGCTTCTCTTCTCCTCTCTCCCCTTTCCTGCCATTTAATCTATAAAAAAAGTGGCAAACGCACGGTGTAAAAACAAAAGAGGAAATGAATGAAGGCGAGCGGACATGAAGGAGCGCTCTCCTTCTCCTCTTTGGATGTTGTGACGCTCGCTCAAACGAAATAAGCTGTTGTTGACTTTCTCTTTATCCGTCCAACTTCCTTTCCACCCAGTGATCTACTTTCACCCTCTCTCTCTCTCTCTCTCTCTCTCTCTCTCTCTCTCTCTCTCTCCCTCACCCTCCTCCCTCCTCCCTCTGTCTCCCCAGCGTTCATTCAGCAGCTCAAAGAGCGTCACAGACACACTCCGGCGTACACACACCAGTGACTCTCAGACAGTGAATATTAGCTGTCTGACCAGCAGCTGTTTCTGGTCGCTGTACAAAGCTCGCCTCTGCAGCACCCCTACTCTCTATCTCTCTCTCCCTCTCCTCTCTCTCTCCCTCTCCCTCTCTTTTTGTGTGTTTTCAAGCGAGGGATAAGAGGACAACGTGTGATCTCAGGCTGTTCATTTCTCTGGGAGGATTCTAACTTGCCGCTCGTCTTCTCCAGCCTTCCTCTCCTCACATTTTTTTATTTTTTATTTTTTGTGTTGTTTATTATACCGCTCCGTCCCTCTTTCTCTCCCTCCCTCCTTCCATTTCCCTCTCTCTGTCATTCTCTCAGCGCTTCGTTCTAATTTTGGAAGCATGGAACCTCGGGGAGCGCTCTCCCAAAGCTATTTACGTCCTCGCCTCTCCTCCTCTTCCTCCTCCCCCTTCTTCTTCTCCTCCTCCTCCTCCTCCTCCTCCTCCTCCTCCTCCTCCTCTCCTCTCGCTCTCGTCGTCCAGGAGGAGAGCAGCATGAGGATCCTTTGATGCACCCGAGCAGGGGAATTCGGCTTCTCCTCGTCTCTGTATTTTTGTTGTGTTGTTGAAGAGGCTGCAGCAGCACCGCTCTCTTTCTCTTTCTCTTCCATCACTTCTCGGCTTGTGGACAGTTTTATGAACACGGCGGCAAGATTTCATTGATTCCTTCATGGTCTCGTTTTTGCTTGTTCAGTTTGGTCGGTGAAGACTCTGAGAGGGTTCAGTGCACCAGAGGAAACAAACTTTCTGCAACGCACCAGCCGCTGTCACTGTTACACAAGCCAGCAAAGTGTTCCGCGTGGATCAGGACTCCAGGTGATGTAGACCGGACTTTTAGGTCATCATAAAGCTGTTCATTTTCCCCTTTTTTGGGGGGATTTTGATTCATTCCTTGAGACGAGCAGAGGGGAGGATTTGTGGGAACTGCAGCCGAGGTGACAACGTTGGAAAAGAGGATTTGAGTGACTGGTCATCATAGCACAAACTGAAGAGCCGGAGACAGCGGAATCTCCAGGAAAGCTGAAAGACAGAGGCATCCTGCACGAAAAATCAAACAGAGACTGAAGCCTGAACAGGATACCTTTGCTGGATTACACAATAAAAGCACAGAGGAGTTTTTTGAGAGCTCTTCCTTTCTTTTACAATAGAAGCACAGAAAACATGAGTACTTCATGATTCAGTATTTTTGAAAGCACATTTTAATGTTTGTCCCCCCTCCGTCTTTGGCAACTCTAATCCTGAACTAAGCCATGCCGCTATCTCGGAAGAGGAACTGACTGCTGTTTTTTTTTTTTTTTTTTTTTTTATTTTTTTTTTTTGTGACAAAATAAAGAGCTGCCTCTTGTCTTGGCATGCTGTTGCATCCTACGGTGTCAGGATTGTGCGCCATGTTGCAGACCATCTATGAGACTGAGTCCTGTTTTTCCTCTACCAGCACAGACAGCCACCACCAGCCTCTGGAGCTCCTGAGTGACAACAGGGGCTCCAGCACTGCCATGCCCACCGCCGGTGAGTCATCTCTGGGAAAAAAAAAGAGAAAGGTGGGGAGGGGGAGGAGGGGGGCTGCTGCGTGCTGGAGGTTTGATGAGCCGTCAGACTTAAATGTTCAGAACCAAATGCAAAAAGTGTCTGTGTGTGTGTGTTTGAGTGGGCGTTGATGGACAGCAGGTCTAGGTCAGAGATTTTCAAAGCATGAGGGCACGCAGGGAGAGACTGTGAGGTGAAAGGGACAGGTGTCACGCTGGTGTTCTAAAAACAACAGGAATCTAGGTAGTAGTTTGACCTGCTTATCAACGCGGTCAGCAGTTGGAGCAGCAGTGGATTTGACACACATTGTGGCATGCGTTGTCTCTCATCGGGGCAATTAAGGTAAAAACACTCAAAATTCTCTGATTCAGAGTCAGAACTGTCAAATCTAAACACAAACATGATATTTTGAACTTCAGTGTGAGGAAATCACTACCTCTGATTTCCAATTTACATAAACCTGCTTAGAAATCACAAAGAAGTCCAGAACTCGCCTGAGAATAATCATATTTTTAAGTTTTCCTCAGCATCAGAGTGATCTAGTGATAGTTGTCAGCTCATCCACGGGTTACGCTGCAAACAGGAACCTCTAATCGCTAATTCGTCATACTTTTACATGGTGCCAGTTAGCTTAAAATGTGAGCAAACAAACGGAGCTCAGACTGTAGCCCACAGCTAACTCACTGAATCCACTGAAACAGTATACTTCCTGTTTACATCCCCCCAAAAGCTCTTCAATTATAGGAACTGTAGTTCTAAAGCTTAGAGTTAAAGTACGTCAAAATAATGTTTCCTTTTTTTGTTTTTGACTTTATTAAGATTCAGAATGTTCTGTCAACATGTTTTTTATGTTCCTGGACTAGCCTCTTTCTCCATTCATAAACAGATTCCTGTGTTGTAAAATTGTGCCCAGGGGTGACGAGGGTGAAGATGAAATAAAAAAAAAAAAAAATCATATTAAAGGAATTCCTCAGTCTTGAAGGGAAGTAGCTTCATGAAGCACGATGTCTCCTCTTCACTTTTTCAGGAGGAAAAAGGGCAAGAATGCCCCGGGCGCTGTTCCATAAATCGCACTCTCTCGTGATTTCCATCTACTGCTGTGCACTGCTTCTTGTCAGTTCAGGGAGCGTGGATAACCTTTGTTTGGGAGCCTTATGGGACTTCGAAGAACTTTTGTCTTCGAAGTAAACTCCAAGGGCACTACCTTTTATCTTTACTTTTAGAATTAAGTCATTTATTTCATGCTGAACACACAGGAAACTCAGTGCCCTTAAAAGAACAATAATGTCTGCTGTTGGAACTCAACCTGTGGACGTTTTGTCACAGTAAAGTCTGCTGAACAATGTGGCCACTGAAGTGAGGTGAGCCGGGTTTGGATTGTGGCCTGATGGCACCTCTCGATGCCAGCAGGTTGTTAATTGGTACAAACAGGATGTAGATTCACTCTAATCTTCTTTTCGAGCCTGCAACTACAGAGTTGGCTCACTGGTGAACCCAGGTCAGTGTATATTTGTGTTTGTGTGTTCAGGCTCAACACTTGAATATTGGTGTTATGGGAGGTATGTGTCCATGTGTTTGCTCATTGATCGCATTTATTCTACAAAAGCTGGTGTGTGTGTGTGTGTGTGTGTGTGTGTACTGCTGTAATGGCCGAAATATTCAAACCAGCAAAATGATTTAGAATTGTCATCTGCAAACCCTTTAACTGCCATATGTTTTTATTATATTAATATTTCTTTCTCTATTATGTATTAAAACAAAAAATCAGCATGTTCACCAGCTAGTTGCTAACTTAGCCTGTTTTTATCAAAACTGAAAGACAAAAACATTAAAGCTGCACACTGTAGACCAAAACAATGAGCTGAAAGATGCTAAAATGCTCTGTAGCGCCCAGGGAAACGACAGAGTTGGTGATCATTTTTCATGCTGCCATTAGATTCATTATTAATATAAAATATTTCTGTGCAGCTTTAAAAATGGCTGACATATTCAAAGCAGCAAAATTATTTTGAATCTTTTAACTGCTATCTGTTTTTATTATATTATTATTTCTTTATTTATATATAATTTATTAAAACACGAAACTGTTCCTCTGCCATCATTTGGAGTCATGTTTCTGTCCAAACAACAAACCTTTGTGCTCGATTTTTAGCTCCAGTTTGGTCACTAATTGCTGAGGAAAATATCTGTTTCTAGTTTCAAGTTTAGATGCTAATTGCTAAGCTATGTTCACCAGCTGGTCGCTAACTTAGCCCGATAGCTTATAATTGGTTTAGCTTCTTTTTTTTTCTTTTTTTTTGCTGAAAACAACTTCCTGTTACTACAGGAAAAGGAAACTGATGAGAGCATTCAGACTGTCAACCGAAACAATCAGCTGAAAGACGCTAAAACACTGATTGGTGATTTGTGGGTTCTTCGCTGTGAGTGACCTCCTTCACATTACACACTGCCATTAGGCTCATTGTTAATATAAAATATCTGTTAGTGCAGCTTCAAAACGATGCTTGATTAATGTTGTCAAAGACATAAAGCTCGGTAAAACACAACAGACAGCATCCGCTGTGGATGACCTACAGTCTGCCAGCCCATAATACTTCTGACCCACCCTTGGTCTCTATAGCAACACTACACATGTGACTCCTCTCCCTCTCTCTAAGCTTCTAATTTGTCTAAAGTACACACAGCCATTATACTATTTTTACCTCACTCTCTCCTGCTCTGTCTTTTCTTTCTCCCTCTCCGTCTCTCCCTCTCTCCTGGCTTTTTTTAGAGTGTTTTGCAGGGCTGATGTCATAGTGCCTATTTTCTTTTAGCAACGCAGAACGAACAAGACAGGGAGAGAGAAAGAAAGAGAGGGAGAGAGAGAGAGAGAGAAGAGAAAAGACGAATATTGGTTTCCAGAAATACCTCCCAGCAGCAGCAGCAGCAGCAGCAGCAGCAATGTGAAACAGAAGCGACAGAAACAGAGTGGACTTCAAACTACACACCTCATCTTCCCTCTTTGTGTCTTTATGAACCTTTTCCCTTAATTAGCAGTGGCAAATCTCGGCCAGTAGTATCTTTCTATCTTTATTGGCAGACAGCATCCGATGATGGCTTTAGATTGAGTAAATGTAATCAGAGGAAACAGATAAAGGAGCAAAGGGAAGACTTAAGTACTTATCTGGCTCATGGAGGCAACAATAACAACAGGCCTCGTCAACTGTTAGAAGTCCGTCCTTTGTTTATTAGCTCATTGCACCTCACAGAGATCATCTGCCAAGTTAGAGAGTTTAGTGGACTGCTTTCCTTTGTCTCTTCACTTCTTCTTCTTCTTTGTCTTGTGTCTAATCCAAACTGACTGGACTCATATAATGCTTCCTGTGTAGACACTTTAGACAGTGAGTGTGCAAAACGGTAAACAGCTTTCATTATCTGGATCACAGTCGCTTTAAAGCAGGCACGTGTAGCACCAGCAGATTCTCTGTTAACTCTGTCACAAAAAGTCAATTAATCAATTAGCCCATTGTCCCAAGTATATTACTAACTATTTTGATAATCCACTAATCGTTTTTTTCAAGTAAAAATGCCCCAAAAAATCTGATTCCAGATGTTTAAATGTGAGAATTAGCTGCCTCTCTTGGGCTTACACCATAGTTCATTGAATATATTTTAGTTTTGGGCTGTCAGTTGGGCTATTTTGATTGCATTTTTCACTGTTTTCTAATGTTGTAGAGACCAAGCTATTGATCAAATGAATTTCTTGGTCCGTCCATCCGAGGTTCAATTTCTTATAGATGAAGAAGAAAGCAGCAAATATTCACATTTCAGATGCTGGAGTCATTTTTTTTGTCATTTAATTATGAATTACTAATACCAATTAGTTTTTTTTTGGTCATATCTTACTATTTTCTGACATTTTCTAGATTATTGATCCATTAATTAAGACAGATTAACTGTAAATGGTTGCAGGCCTTCAACAAAGTATTGTTTGAGTACGAGTTTAAGGAGGAACGCCTGACAGAACACAACTGGGAGTCCACTCAGACCTGACCAGTGCAAACACACGGAGCCAAACTCTATGCTTCATTCATAATCTTTGCATAAACTCTGTGAAAACTCTTTGTGATTCGAAGTCCTCTCTGCTGCACACACAGTCGGGGGTATAATCGGCAGTCTGTGTTGGTTTTCACAGGATTCACTGACTGGACAGACGGATGGACAGTCTTCCTTTCATTCTTTTTACTGCATCCGTCCCGGTGCATGAATTACGGCGTTTAACTGTGAGCTGCACTCAGTTAGAGACTGATATGACTGACTGAAATGTTGCCTCTTTGTCAGACTGTACGTTGGTGTGTGTGTGTGTGTGTGTGTGTGTGTGTGTTTACCAGACTATAAATGTCTTCAGTTTGACGTCAGACGCTGGCTGCTGTGGAATGCTGCTCTGTTGCCAAAAGGACTGTTGTACACACACTCACAGACCAGTCTCTCACATACACACTCACACGGGGACAGTGTGTGTGTTGTAGTGGAAGGGGAGACACGTGCGTCACAGTGAAACGCCAGAATATTTGTTTAGGTAATTTAGATGTGAGTGGCTGCACACGTATGCACACACACACACACACCCACACACAGCCCTGTTTATGCCCCAGCTCAAAGTCTTTGGGCTTTTTTACCAACTTTTTCTTGAGTGACTTGAGCTAACTGAACCCTACCAAACCAGCTAACATGAAACCGGACTACGTCTTTGCATGCGCGCGTGTGTGAAAAGGGAAAGTAATCTTTTAATACCACGCAGCTATAACAGCGTATTCTCTTTTTATCGAGGTCTGAGGTCAAAGGTCAGAGGTCAGGCTGCAACTAAAGACCGAAAAGATTTGAAAATGATGAAATGTTTCCTCCTCTAATTAGCCACAATCCTCCAGGACAGGGCTAATAGGCTTGGCCCTGTTGTGGATGTTGGCGTTTGATTAGCTTAGCACCCATGTGACGCAAGAAAGTCAAGGGCGTGCCAGAGAATGGGAAGCGACCAATCAGAGTCGTCTCTGTTTAGAAAGGTCAGAGGTCAGACTACACAGTAAGTAATTGAATTTCCTCTTTGGCCCGGCAGACGGGTAATGACGTCCCATCATGCTGCAGCATGTGGCATCTACTAGGAAGTAGCCTGATCCAAGAGAGTTAGTCACCACAGGTTTGTAGCAGGTCAGGGTCATCGATATCGAGACTCACTGAGACACATCAGGCAGTGCACTGGCTCTCTGCACTATCAATACCTAAAGAAATAGTCCAAATGATGTCATGCAATCTAACTGTTACACTCTCCCTGTCACACACACACACATAGAAGTGATCAGTGTAAGCTGATTGGAGCAGCTAAGCTGATAGGATCTCCTGATTACTGCAGAGTCCATCCACCCCTATTTATACTCATTTACAATTTTGCATTAAAAAAAAAAACAGAGTGCAAACACAGGAAAGTTGTTCTAAAAAGGTTTTTCACTCTCGGCTGCGGTGGAAAAGTTGCTGTATTCTTAAAACCAAAATATAAACAGACTCTGTGAAGTGAACAGATCGTGACTCATGCGAGGCATTTTTTGACTGGAGCTTTTAATTACGCCAATGTCGCTGCACCATCTTCTTCTGTCGTGGTTTAATGGGACCCGACTGGAGAGTTGGCGCCACAGTTCAAATATTTACATGGCAGTAATGTGATGAAACGTGGATTAATTCACATTGTACATGAGTAGTTCCAACCGAGCAATCTGATCTGGTCAACTAGATATTTAGAATGTGCTAAAATCAACATGACAGCACACCACTACAAATATTACTCCATATCGTCACATCCTGAAAATATATCACATGTCAATAAATATGAATAAGTACACTGGATAATAATAATAAAGTGATCTGAATTTCAAATTTCTTTAATGATATTTCAATGAAGAAATGTTGGAGGTCAAACAGTTCAGTGAGCGTACAGTAAATGTTCTTGTTGAAGGACTAAAGGTCGACTAATATGGACTGAAGAGGAAAATTTGAACATAAAATCATGTCGTAAATATAGAAATGATTACATCGATCTTTGTTCAATACATTTTGACTTTTGGACTTTACAATGCTGTGGAGTTACTGGAAATGTTTGATCACCTTCTCCATCAGCTGTGCACTGAGTCGCAAATCCAGCGCTATTAGCTTGTGAAGTTGACAGATTTGGTAGCTAAACTCCGCGATATCTAGAAAGCTTTAACTTTAGTTGGCTGGTACTAGAAATCGTCTTTCGTCTTGCTAGCTCGTTTCTAAGACTCAGACTACTTGCTGGAGTAATTAAACAGGGTCCATTACATATAAGTAGTTCTTTCCTGGTATTAGTCAGACCCCTTGTATCTCCATGGAAACGGAGATCAGAATGGAAACGGCGAGCAAAGAAACGTTTATTTTGAAAACGCCCCAAAATCTAAAATTTTTTTGATTAATTGCCAATTGTTGTATAATCGCAATATTACATTTGAGGGTGTGCTTTACCGTCAATATTGGCACTTTAGTGATGCAACACTGTTGTGCCAATAATGACGGTAAAGCACACCCTCTCATGTATTATTGCTTCATTTTCTTTAACAGATTTTCTGGAATTTCAGCTAAGTTTGAACTAAATTTGAAGTTTGAAAGAGAAGACATTGTCTACCAAATATTACTACCAGGAATTTCCCAAAACATGTCACATGCCGAAGCTTTGATGGCGTTGACACATTTGAAACGACGATGATGAATTCTCGCCTTGACGACTTCCCATATCTTTCATTTCACGAGGTGAACAGTCAGCTTGCTCTGCTCGGTGGCCTGAAGCAGGAAATCAATATTAATCTGTCACACTAATTAGCCCGAGTGGAGGCCACAAATCCAGATCAGTACAAGGCGGTGCATTTCTTCACTCGTTGGGGGGAGTTGGGGGTTCACACTTTTAACGTTTCCTCTTATACTAGTTGTCTGTGCTGCAGCAGTGCACCGGCCGGTCCCGCAGTACTCTGTTCTCTCTTTGTGTTTTCCTTTTTTTTTCCTGCCGCTCTGCTATAAATAACAGCGTGCTCCTCTGATAATTTGTCTCTGTGAATATGTATGGCACACGCTAACATATTCTGCAGTGTCCTTTAGCCTAGCCACACTGAATATCCTAGGCTAATGCCAAGGTAACACGAGGGTAATTCTAAGTCAGTGCTCTCCAACGCTAGCCTAATGCTAGGCTCGTGGCTATTTTTAGGGCGGCAGGACGCTGTGTTCCTCACTTCTTACAACTCTATCACAGCTCATCTGATTGAAACGGGAACCGCCGATGTGTGTTGCGGCGAATGATGTAATAGTTTGACAACACTTTCCAGACTAATCAATCACTTTCTCTCTCTCTGTCTCTGTCCTGCAGTAGTGGAGGTGAAGAGCAGCCTCCCATCAGGCATGCAGAGCCCAGTAGGAACAGCGAGCGAGCAGAGAGGAGGAGGTGGAGAGGGTGGTGAGTAGGGAGTCCTCTACGAGTCCTTGAGGGGAGGAGTGGTGGTGGTGGTGGTTATGGGGGGTTCCATGATTTAGCAGGTCAGATGTCTCCTAAAAGTGGACCAGTAGACCGTCTAAGAGGTCTAAAGGGGATCCTGAGGGTCTTTGGGTGAGTTCAAGAGTCACTTAAAGGGAAACCCCGCTGATTTTACACATCATAGCCTCTTTTCTCGGCATACGTGTCTCCAGAGGGAGCTGTGTGAAGTCTTATAGATCGCGTTGGCTGAGCCTGAAGACTACAAGTCTGAAAATGAAAACACTCCGGAGGTGTGGAGTTTAAAAAAAAAGAAGAGAGCTTACCAAACCTCAGCAGCCCACTCCTCACCTCTGCTTCAGACTACAGGCTCCAGGTTACATATGCCACTACAAGCACAGCACACAAATCTCAGGGTGGAACTGTTGGCAGTCCAGTTGCATCGTGGGTAATGTAGGTGGCAGAATGGAATTTAAAAAAAACGACATCTCTGCTTCTGCTACATTGATTTTGAATTGAATAGACTGAATGTGTCCTTCAGTGACTGCATGAAATCACTCAAAGAAAGAACTAATTAGTCCTGCAGTGAACGTCAAATCTGTGCAGCAAATAGGACGAGTCCTGTAGGAACCAATCAGTCGAGTTAATGTTAACACGAGTGACACTCTAGATCAGTGTTTCTCAAACTTTTTACACCGCGTACCACATCAGGAACTATTCATCTCTCCACCATTACGACAGGGATTAAAATACAGTGGAACCTGCTCAGTTACAGTTCACACAGGAGGCAGGTTTATTCTTCTAAGAAGATCATTTATTGTTGTTGAATCCTAAACAGAACCGGTTCCTGAACCAGAGCTACCTGGGTCGAAAAGGGGCACTTCTCCTCCTGTTTGGAGCTACATTTGCAGTGTTGTTGAACCATCTCCACGTCACATTTTAGTTTGTAACTAATCACAAATGCTGTACCTGCTTGCGCACAATAACACATTTTAACTCATACCACTCAAGGGAGCTCGCATACCACTACCACAGTTTGAGAACCAGTGATCTAGATGTACACATTTATAAAAACATCCAGGTAACTTCTGTTTTGCTTCACTGTTGTCTAGGAAACTTAAAACGAGAAGATTACCGAGTTTCTTTCACGTTCTGATAGTAAAAATATTTTTAAAAAAAACAAATTTCAGTGCAGAAATGCAAATCTAGTTTCACATATTTTTTAGAAACACAGTCTCAGTTCTGTTTGTCCACCACACACGTTGATTTTTACACTATACAATAAATTGAACGGCTCCATGTCTAGTATATCTAGTATGTGGTCCAGTGATGTTCTCTTCACTCCAGTGCAATCACAGTTCTCGTGGTCTCCATGTTGTCATTTTTAATGAGGTCCACGTCAGCTAGGAAGAAGCTACAGTGGGTACATGTGTTGGCTCTGTACACCACAACCCATAATGCACCAGTTTAAATCCAGCTTTAGAAAGGACTCCAGTGGTTTTGATGAAATGATTCTTGGGCCTCTGACGTTTACCTACCAGGAAAGATTGTTGGAAAGTGTCCACCATTATTCCCATATTTAAATAAAATTGAATAATAGGAGGCTGATCAGGACAGCCACGAACACTTATACCTTCTGATGTGGTTGGACGAGCCGTTTCAAGCACACCCTGGCCTTTAAGGTCCATTCGTGGTGTGTTGGAAGCCCTTTCAAACGGTTCTGGTGGCCTAGTTTTAGGGTTTAGGGGTCATTTGAGCAGATTCCAATGGTCCTTTTAAATGGTCCAGTGGTTTCACAATGGTTGCAGAAAGGTTGGACTAATTACTTTTCAAATTGTAGAAAGCCACTGTTGCCTTACACCAGAGAAGCCAGCTGAGTAGGTCAAAAAACACAAAGGACAGTTATTAAAGTTAAAAGAGGAACAACACAGTCAAAAATATCATCAGGATTAGTAAAGCTCACATCTTGTTCTTTCCAGGCGGAGGTCCAGGAGAAGGCCCAGGAGGTGGAGGAGGAGGCCCAGTGGACCTGCGGACAGAGCCCAGGGTGGGCTCTCTGTCTGGGGGTGCAGGAGCAGTCGACACGACCCTGAGAGAGCAGCAGCTCCAGCAGGAACTCGTGCTGCTCAAACAGCAGCAGGAGCTCCAGAAACAATTGCTGTTTGCAGAATTCCAGAAAAAACACGAAGTGCTCACGAGACAACACGAAGTCCAGCTTCAGGAGCACCTGAAGGTAGCTAGTCAGGTAGTTAGACTCCGAACCTACAAGATGGCTAGTCAACAGGATGCACACCTTCCATGCTGACTCTCATCTCTCATCCGTTGGTCAACCAGCCTGACGCGAGGCAGCTTTGTCACTCAGTTGTGTGTGTGTGTGTTTGTGTGTATGTAAGCAACAACAGGAGCTGTTGGCGGCGAAGCGGCAACAGGAGCTGGAGCAGAAGAGGAAACTAGAGCAACAAAGACACGAAGAGCAGGAGAAACATCGACTGGAGCAGCAACTGCTGCTGCTGAGGAACAAGGAGAAAGGCAAAGAGAGTAGGTCACTCTGCAGCTTTTACCACCACGCTATGCACGCGTTAGCTCAGACGATTGCCTGATTGCTGTCTTCTCTCTCTGTGTTGTGTTTTTCGGAAGGCGCCATTGCCAGCACGGAGGTGAAACTCAAGCTACAGGAGTTTCTTCTCAATAAGAAAGAGCCTGGCATCGGCGGACTGAACCATTCCTTCTCCCCAAAGTGCTGGTGAGGATTGCAGAGGACTCAAGCTGTCCCTGGGCACATCAGTCACATCACTGATATTACATATTGTCTCAGAATAACACCGTGTTCTGACCAAGCGAGCGTCAGCAACATAATCAGAATGTTTAACAGTACAAACGTAGAGAGATAGCAAGTAATCACCCGCGGTTTACTTGAGCGGTTACGTCTCTTGTCTGATCTTAAGCACAGTTTGTTTACATGACGCAGCAGAACAGAACAGTGCTTATTAAAGTGATTCAGCAAGGACAGAGTGTCTGATGACAATCAGGAGACGGGGTAAAGTCGTGAATGTGAATGCGAGCTGTATTTTCTGTCCTGAATCAGCAGGGGAAAATGTTTCTCAGTCACAGATCAGACAGTGTCATCCCTCCTCACTGTCCTGCCTGTACGTCAGGCTGCTGCTTTAGTTTGTGAACAGTTTTATAGTCCGACCCGGGCTTAAGCAAGCGGCTTCAACGCGCACTGTGTATGTTTAACTGGGTTTCTAAACCAGGACCCAAACACCTCGGAGTCACTCCGAGGAATCACGCCAAAGGTTAACTTCACTCCTCTGAGTGGTAAACTTTATGAGGCGTTTTGAGCAAGGAGGAGAAGTACTAGAGGACGACACTGTGATTGTGTGACATATTGGAGTCATTGGTTGCATTTCTCTGACAGTCGCATAGCAGTACTTTTTTTGGAACATGAATTTTGTGGGTAGGTAACTTTCCAAGGATGTATATACAAAAATATGATGACAAAACAAATTTAAACTCTTGAATTTTGACTGTAATTAAACATTAGCAAGCCACTAATGTGGCTTAAGGAATGAATGTAGCCTATATGAAATCAAAATACAGTCAGTCATTAAATGATCCTGTCAGCCACATCATGCACACAGAGCGTCTTCTCCTCTACTGTCAAAAGTATGAATTTATGACAATATGAACGCCCCTCTCAAATATTCTAACCCTGCTTTTATTTTGAAATACATAAAAAATAATAATGAGCATAATACATTAGATGATACCTGTTGTAATTAAGTTGAGATATCCGTCAGCTGACGTGGGTGATTCTCGTTAATGTGATCAAGCTCGATTCATGACTTCTGAAAGTGTCCGCTGTGACAGAATCAGCACTGTTGCAGCAAAGTGTAAGGTTGTGAGGACGATGCTTTGTGAGGAGACATCGTGTGCTCTCCTCTGCTTCCCACACAAAGTCACTCTGAGGAATGATTCAGTTTTTTGTCAGAATGAATCCCAGCAGGTTAAATAAAAACAAACAAGCAAACACTTTTTTATTGAGCTGATAGAATGCTTTCACAAAAACGCTTCACACATTTTTGACCAGTAAACTTTAGTCTCCTGTTTTGACACATTTGAGAAGTGCATGATCAAACATGTCACATGCTAATCATGCTCAACAGTGTGACAGTTGACCAATACCTTAAAAACACTAGTAGTGTATGTTATGATGAGTTGGTAAAAATTCTAGAAATTAGGGTGAGTATAAAAGTAAATACTTTAGGTAACTATTTACCAGTGGAGTACTGAAAATCTGTACCCAAGTAAAAGTACTGTTACATTACTAAAATATTACTCAACTACTAGTAAAATTACTGGTGTTAAAAATACTTCAGTGAAAGTACAAAGTATTCTTCTCAAGACCTTTTTTTCTTCAGGAAAAATATGAAACATTTCTCTGATAAATGATAAAAAGTATGAATGGATCAAACTGAGTCAGCAAATAAATCTGCAGATAAAGCAGAACTTTTAGCCTAGAGCCACTAAAAATGTGCAAAACTAGTCTGCCAGTTGGTGCTCTCTCTGAACAGCCTTCAATCAAAGCATCCACGCTCTTAATTCTGCATAACTTTAAACTTTAATATCATTTGAACAGGTGAGTTGTATATAAATTCACCCTCAGTACAGTTGTCATGAACCGGGAAATTAGCTACAGAGACCAAAACTGTTTTTTGTACCAGGCTGTAAACATGTTTATTTCTGCTGTGAAGTTGGACATTTTAACATGGGGACTTATGGAGACTGACTCACTTCTGGAGCCAGCCTCAAGTGGACGTTTGAGGAATTGCACCACCAAGGTTGCTCTTGGAAGCTCTTGGTTTGGATATAATTGTATAATTCATAAAATGTGAAAGTCACTAAAATAAAAACTTTCTGAGGTTATTAATGAAAATAACTAATAATGATGCCCAAATTAATACATATATCTAATAACTCATGTGGTTTAAAACAATAAATTGATATGCAAGTTAAAAAATTCAATTCAATGATTTCATTAATTGAGGGATGAATAAAACACATACCAACATTGACAGATATTGCTGGTGTTCTTCTGCCACCATCATCAGCTCCTTTAAGACACACACCTCGTTACATGAGTATGACGACAGTTTTCGCGTCAGTGTCTTGTCTGAATGAGCACCTGAGTCACTTTTATGTCGAAGTCACAACAACAGTATAACCAGGTTGGACATAAACACAGCGTGTGTCTCGTCTGTGTCTGTCCTGTCTTATCTGAATCAGGCTGTGACACACATTTACATATCAGACGCTCATGTATGAGAATAACCATCTCTTTAACACAGAGATGGATTCATGTATTCCAGTTTCAGGTTCAGGTTCGGGTGTCAGTCCTTCTCCATAGCTTCTCCATAAATCCATCTTGCGCCACATGGGAGCAAACAATGAAAGAAGAGACGCAGAGGAAACATTTCCACACTCACAGAAACAGGAAATAACAGGAAAGGCATTCTAGGAAATGCAGGAAATGACTAAACAAAGTACACTGAGAGGGTTGATGGGAGATGGTTTTACTGAAACACTTCATTACTTAACACTGTGACTGTTGTACCAGCCAGATAACTCACTTTCCCCTCCTGTTTGTGTGTGTGTGCGCCTGCAGGGGAGCCCAGCACACCTCCCTGGAGCAGGGCTCTCCTCCGCAGAGTAACACCCCGGGAACTCCTCCCTCCTACAAACTGCCCCCGCTGCTGGGGAACTACGAGGGCAAAGACGACTTCCCGCTCCGCAAGACAGGTAGGAGAGACAGACTGAGGCAGAGGAAGGATGTGTGTGTGTGTGTGTGTGTGTCTTGTCACTTGCCATGTACAAGTAATTTGATAAAGAACAATGCAGAGGTGGAGTGTGATGTGCTTATATATATGTGTGTGTGTGTGTGAGTCAGTGCCAGTCTGACTCACCAGGGAGGAGGTAGCCCAAACCTTCATCAACACACACACAAACACACACTGTTTCAGATATAACTGATAGCACGTTACAGCATCTTCTCTGAACATGTCTGTGTGAGGTCAGAGTTCATCCTGCAGGAACCTGAACTGACTGTTTCATATTTTTATGTCCGTCATGCTTTTCTATCCTTACGTGGCTCGTGTGTAGTTTACAATAACAGTTGCAGATTTCTCATTCAAGCGCAAAGTGATTTTTGAAATAGGAAGTGAATTTCCACCCACCTGTGTTCATGTGCACTTTTTAGTTTGCTGATTTAAAAAAAAAACAACTGATTTGCAAAATTACTCATGGCTGAGGTGGAAAGTTTGGTGTTTTTGCAGCAGAGACTTTGGGAATGTATCATGATGTACAGTATGTGTGTAAGTGTGTAGCTGTGTGTGATCAGTAGTGGGTTAGTTTGTTTATTTTGGGTTATTATTTTTCCGTTGATTTTCATTCAAAACTTTCACTAAATCTGGATGAAAATTTGACTCACAGGACATTTGATTTCATACAGAAGTAAAGGCTAGAGCTACTGTACATGTTTCTGGAGAGTTAGCCGACGTGCTTATTTGTAATTTCAAATGGTATGTTTGAGGTTTTTGAAATGACAAGAGAAAAAGCTTTTTAGCATGACGGCCTAATGATGTGTTTGGCCACTTTTTTGTCAACCAGCCAAACGGCAAGTAAATGTTCAAATGTAACCAGTCATCAGGAGGCTACCGTTGATTTTTTTGCTGGTGAGTGAAGCAAATCTAGCAGACACTTTTTTGCCAGCATCTGGCTGGCGACTGGTGCTAATTTTATGCCATGTTTGGCCGACATAACTTCGCCCAATCCAGTAAACAGCAGGACGGAGCTGCTAACATCAGCCTTAAGTCCGATAGCATCCAGTACCACGATGTTCTAGTCATGAAAAGCGACTATCTAATTGCAAGTGCACATGACCTGCGGTGAGGCTCATTTACATCTATGGTTCTGTCATTTTTCTAATTACCTGCTCAGTAAATATCTTCCAATGTGTCCTGGGATACTTCAGGCTCCTGCAGCCTCACACATGAGAACAAAAAATACATTGATATATAGCATCATTTTAAAATCACTTGCAGCTCTTCTTCATGCCCGTGTCCAGTTCTTGCTCAGTCAGATCTGTTGATCTGATCTGATGCCACATAGTCAAAGGGTTAGCAATAACAAGACATCCAGGTTTTCCTGGAAACAGGACTGTTGGATACTGTTCAGACAGTTTAAACCAATAAAACCTGGATGCTTTTTCTCCCTCTTCCTGCTCCGTGCCCTTAACCTTGACTTTGAGACCAAAGCCACCTTAAAATACACCTACTGTAGCTGCTCATCCAGCAAACAAACCAGCCAGCCAACACGTGCAGCCAGCCAAAATGTGATGTAGGATTACCAGACAGCCTGTATCCGCCCTGATAGTCTCCTGTTGGCAAATCACCAGCCACCTTAAAATACCCCCATCAAATCGTCTGCCAAACAAAACACCGCACTCCACAATGAAACACACAAGTTAGAAAAATTCTAATTAAACAAGACAAGATTTAAAACTCAAAAAGGCAAAATACACAAGAGCAGACTCTGTTCTCTATCAAAGAAAGGTCGACGTGATCACAGAGCAGGTTTCACTTCTTCTGTCTCTCCACGTCTCTCCAGTCTCAGAGCCCAACCTGAAGGTGCGCTCACGGTTGAAGCAGAAGGTGGCAGAGAGGCGGAGCTCTCCGCTCCTTCGCAGGAAGGATGGAACAGTTATCAGCACTTTTAAGAAGAGAGCCATAGAGATATCAGGTGAACACACACACACATGCTGTACATGAACATGAAGTTGAAAACAGACAGAAAAAGGATTATAAATGGTTATAAAGGTTATAAATTATATTAATAATACATGAGGCTTTTTCATACATGAACTTGATGATTAAGTCCTCTCTCTCTTTTTCTGTCTGTCCATGTCTCTCCACCAGTCTCCTCTCTCTGTAATAGCGCTCCAGGTTCAGGTCCCAGCAGTCCCAACAGTTCCAATTCAGCTATCGCTAATGGCAACACGGGATCGGTCCCCAACATACAGACTGAGGTACACACACACATACACACACACACACTTTATTTTAAATAAATGTAAAGTTATGCTCGTTGACTCATGCAGAACAGAGGTTGGTTTCATTGTCACCATTCAGTTCTTTGTACTGGACAGACAGCTTGAACTCGCCAATTACAGTTCACTGTGGTTCAAGAAAAGTTAATTTGTACATTTACAGAACAATTGTTAACCAAAGTGAAATTTAAAATACATAAAGAAATATTTAGTTGTTTTCTGCATTCCGAACACATTAGGGTCAGGACGTTTTGTTTTGCATGTATTTTCTCAAGTTGCAGAGCGTTGTGATTGCTGAAAAGGCTTTATTTTCATGATCTATCAAATTTTAAAAATTAAAAAAGTTTCAAAAATGACAACCACACTTCTTGCATAAACCACACATGATGAGGATCTTTGTATGTTTATTAAGCTGTAGAATATTATTGGCCATTGGGCATTTCACATCTTTCAGCTGAGAAGAGACTGAACATCATGTGTTTGTTGTTTAGAGGGGAAATATAGCTGAATATCGTTAGTGCGGCAACGATAAGGAATGTTATATATCCCCAGATCTCAGAAGAAGCGTTAGTAATGCAAAGTAAAGGGGGCCTAAAATGGAACCTTGGGGTACACCACAATTGACAGTCCCAGAAAAGAATGAAGAATTATTAAGATGTTTGTTATGGATAAAAAACTGGGCTCAACTGTAAAAGCCCTAACCCTTTTAGATGTGGAATTATGTCCACTGAAACATAATTTCTGGGAAGTGGTCTGCCTATGTTAACAGGGATAATGATGCTTGTAAATGCTAGCTAGCTAGGAAGTGGGTTGAAACAGCTGGACAAATTTGGTTGCATTCTTTAAGTGTGGCTTAAGGATTAGGATTCAAACTTTGTTAATGTGAGATGATGGTCAAGTGCTTACAGTAGATGTTAAAAACAATGGTTACTATGGCAATGTGGATGAATTTTTTTAGGTATAACCATCAGATTACCTTACATCAACTACTGCTAAGATTCCACAGAGCATACTTAAAGTCTGCCTGTGTGTCTGTCTGCCTGCAGCTGAGATCTCTCCATCAGACGCTGGGGGCTGATGGGACATTGAGTCCTCTGAATCTCTACACCTCGCCATCCTTGCCGAATATCTCCTTGGGTCTCCCGGCCAACACACACATCACGGTGGGTAAACATCACAGTTCTCATCAATACCCTTAAATCGTAACACCCGCAAGTTACCTTGTCAGCATGGTTACCACAGTAACAGCCCTTCTCCCCTCTACAGCCCTCTCAGAAGCTGTCGGCTCAGCAAGAGGCCGAGCGCCAAGCCATCCAATCACTGCGAGGGGGCGGAGCTCTGACAGGGAAGTTTCTATCCACCTCCTCCCTACCTGCAGGTAAACTTTTGATCATTTAAGTTATTAGGTTTGAATCTTTATGTTAATAATAATATGTATGGATTATTCTGAACTAGTAATGATGTAATAATGTTTCTTTTAAGGGGTGGGGCATGATGTGGAGACACCGCCCCCCAGCTCTCATTCTGCCCATTCCTCGTTACTGCAACATGTACTACTGCTGGAACAGGCCAGACAACAGACTGCTATGCTAGCTGGTACACTCACACACACAAGTACACTGAAGTCTATGCTAACGTTAACGGTAGTGACCCTAACTCATTGTCTTTGTGCTCTGACCCTCCACCCGCTCAGTCCCCATGTACAGCCAGTCGCCGCTGGTTACGGCAGAGAGGGGCGTGTCCAGCGGCATGCGGTCGGTCAACAAGCTGCCTCGCCACCGGCCATTGGCTCGGACCCAGAGTGCACCTTTGCCCCAGTCCCCCCAGGCCCTGCAGCAGCTGGTGGTCCAACAGCAACATCAGCACTTCCTGGAGAAACACTACAAGGTACACAAGTTCACACAAACACATACACAAACACACACATGCGTTCAAACACTGACACTACCTTGTGTGTGTGTAGATGCTATCGAAGGGGGCAGAGCTTCCCAGGCCACCGCCCACCCACCCAGAGGAGACAGAGGAGGAGCTAACAGAGACCAATGACATGCAGGAGGATGACGGAGGGCCGAGCCTTCACAGGTGAGGCATTTCTGACAACCAGTCAGTATGAATGACTGATTAACCTGTATCTATATCCATATATGTTATTTTAAACCTGAGTGTTGTCTGCCCTGTTATTCTGACCAATCAGGCTTCAGAAAGAGGGCTCTGATGACAGCACGCCCTCTTCCGAGCAACTTGGCGTGCATATGAAGGGCGACGAGGAGCACGGGGGAGTGCATGTGAAAGGGGAGAGTACGGAGAGCGAGCTGGATGAAGAGGAGGAAGAAGAGGACGTCATCCAGCTGAGGGAGGATGACGAAGAGGAGAGAGGGACCTACACACAGGTTTGTGTGTGAACGCAACGCTGCTCTCTGCAGAGACTGAATGTGCCGCAGTGTGTCTCAGCAGCTCCATACACATCCACTTATATTCTAAGAAACTGATATTTGTGGAGTCGCTCATTGACTCATCAAAAAGAATATATCCTCATGTTTGTGTTCTCCTTGGTGAACATCTTGGAGGCTACCTGCTACGATAGGCTGACTCCGCAGTGGATAGTCTCAGCTTCAGAGACATTTCAGGCTGTCTGTGGAGGTTTGACCGATCCGAGTGTCTGATTGGCTTGCGGAGCGTGACGTTGGGCTCCGTTTTCCTTGTCTTGATCAACCTCTCCCCCGCACGTGTCAGCGGTTATTTGTTATTATTTGGTTATTTGTGTTCATTTATTTATTAATTACTTTGCTCCTTTCCAATCTTTGTCATTCTGTTGTGTCTTATTCTTATTTGTTTATGTTATTGTTTAAAAAGTGATGGGTGGGATCGACGGAGGAAGCTCATCTGATGGGGCTGTGGGGGCCCGCCAGGTTGGTTTTAAATCAGGACATTTTGGTTACGCAGCATCATCCCACAGAGAGATGAATCACAAAACTGCATCATCAGCCGGCCTCCCGCTGTTTTCTCTCTCACTGTGTTTGCTCTTTTACAGATGTTGCTGTAGCGTTAGCTATCTGAGTCATCACAGCTAACGGTGGGCCCGTTGCTTTAGTCCAAACCTGAGATGGCTTCAGGTGTTTTTCACCCTCGCACAATTGTTTTCACACACAGAGATCTGCAGTGAGCTGCAGTGTATTTGTTTTTTTGAGTATCACAACTAGATATCCTTTTTGGATGCTGTTCTTCAGAGAAACAGCACATTGTGCTTTGGTGAGGTCATTACATAACATGATCTGCTTTCAATGTAAAGTACATATGTTTGGTTTACCAAAATTTGCACCATTTTTTTCCTTCCCTATTCGGATCCCAAAACCTCAACTTTATGTATTAGTGGATATCGAGTACTGTTCCAGTACAAGTGTGTCCAAGATATACATTATCTTGCTGTATGACTGCTATTATTGTTGTATCATTGGCTCAGGTCAAACCATTTTTAAACATGAACATCTACTTTGATATTCAGTCAAATTGTTGACAGCTAACGTTACACTTCAGGAACTCTAGTTCTCTACTCTAATCCAGTAGATGCCAGTGACAACGCGTAACCTTTCCTACTCTGTCCGTGATTGGCTTGGGATCCGTTGGCTTCGTTGGTTTTGGTTGGTTAGATCATGGCGGGTCACGACTTCGCCAGCCTGGGGAAAAAAAGGCAAACAGGACACTGCACTGTTTTGGGGCTAAGTGGGCATTCAGACAGGAACAGGCGCCGTGGCAAAAACTGAGGTCTTTTCATTCATTTCAGCGGGACTCATGCGTTTCCGCACCGGCAGTCAGCAACGCAGGGGTTGCTGCAAAAAACGTCGCCGGCATCCGGGAGAGAAGTTGAACCAGATTCGAACTAGCACACGTGTCCATGCTGGTGGTTCATAAGCTTACTCATGAAGTTGTTCATGAAGTTGTGTTGTGTCTCCGACTGCCGTCCGGCTGCCAGTCGCTTCACCGGCTTTACACAGAGTGTAGGATATGTGCTTTGCAGATTGGATATGTTTGCTTTAGCAGACAATAAATACAACTTGAGTTGGACTTGATATTGCCTGAAGTGATGCCACTTGAGTCAGCGTCGATTGAAAATGAAAGATGTTATAACACGCCTGAATCTGTACAATCAGGTGATTTCAGTCGAGTTGCATTGTGGGTGATGCAGGCTGTAAGAACAAAAGTATGAATGGAACAAAGATGATATTTCTGTTTCTGTTACGTCGTTTTGATCCTTTTTTTTTAAAAAACTGAACATAATGAGTGTGTTGCTAAATCAATAGAGTTCTGTTTAACAAAACAAACCTACACACTCCAATGCTGTTATTGCCTCATCACACCCAAATACACACATCTGACCCCTGTCCACTGTGGGTGGTGTTTGTGCCCGAGGAGGAGGAGGCAGCTTTTATTTGAGGAAAAGTTTGAATGGATCAATCTAAAATGTGCAATCACATCTATATATATTTATTTTCTGCTGAAGCACACAAGTGCAGGATGAGTCATCAGAAGAAAGCTTTGACATTTTACACAAACAGAGAAGAGTGGGATTTGAATGGAACACAGCGCAAGACTTTTTTTGTGACGCACGCTTGTCGCGTTGTCATTTTGCGACATACACGCCGTGCACGCGCAGGAAACGCACTCGAACGGAGACGAGCTCGAGCGCCGCTGCCGGGTGTCCAGTCGAACTTGAGCGGAGAGACACACACACACACACACATGCAAACCCACACACAATTGTTGATGCTGCAGTGACATCACCAGCTGGTGACTCAACCACTGGACTCTTCGCTGTGTGTGGCTGTATGTCTGCATATCTTCAAGTGTGTGTGTGTGTGTGTGTGTGTGTGTTTTAGTGTCCACCGACTCACGATGATGAGTCACCCAGTTCGCAGCAGGGAGCACAGCAACACCCCCTATATATAGACACTACACAATCTGTGTCTGTGTGTGTGTGTGTGTGTGTGTGTGTTTTCACCTTTCAAAGGTGAAATTTCAGGACAGTCGATCCAAAACTGAAGACGAGCGTAACACTTGTCGTCATAAAAAGTGTTGTAGCAGCAATTTCTATCAATCAAACAAGCAATAATCTGTCATTATGTCAATATATGGCATGTTTTCACACACGGCAAGTATACAACAGTGTGTGTGATGACAGGAGAGAGACTGGGGGGTGATGTTAAGCATTCTGTCATGTTTTAAACACACACGCACACACACACACTCTGTCTCTGCAGTGAATGGATTGATCTGTGATTCATCCCTCTGCTGTGAATCATAACTCTCTCTCTCTCTCCCCCCCCCTGTGTCTCTCATCTGTTTCCCATCAGGCCTTGCAGCAGCTGGGTGTGTTCCAGTCTTCGTTGCCCCACAGACCCCTGGGAAGAGCGCAGTCCTCCCCCGCAGCCACTGTCAATCCCATCAAACACCTCTTCACCACCGGTCAGTTTTTGTTTTTGTTTTGCACACATCTGGTTTGTTATTGGGACGAGAGTTTGTTTGACATCACCGGCGCCAGTCCGCCTACTGTAAGCCACCATGCTTGTTGCCTGGCAACAGGGAGCCGACTCTCTGTTGGGTGACAGTGAACTGACTAAAATAACATAAATTTGTAACTAATGTTTTGTCTAATGTTGCTAATTTTTTGGTTTATGAGTAGATTTGATCATCCAAACATGAATCCACCTGTCTATAGTACAAACTCATCATTTCCTGTATTGGTTTTCACAACAAAAGCCTCAGGGGACATAAACTCTGACTTTTAAAATAACTGGTAACATAATTAACTGGTCAGACTAGAGCACATCCTGGTCTTGTGCTTAACGCTGTTAACCCTTCACAACATCCTCAGGCTACAAGTAGCTCCTAACTGGCCACGTTAGGAGTTAAGGATTTGTAGGGCTTTCTTCGTTTGAGCCGTTCATTCATTCATTCAGAGTCAAGACTTTTAGAGAGAAGTCAGAGGGCACTGCAGAGGTCTCCTGAGTCACTACAACCAAGTCCATAATATATAATATCCATCCATTTTCTTCCACTTGTCCGGGGTCGGGTCGCAGTGGCAGCAGGTTTAGCAGGGTGTTCCGACGTCCTTCTCCTGAGTTATATAGTCCTTCCAGCAGTTTCTGGATCTCCTAGTTAGAGGTGCCCAAAACACCTTCAAAGGGAGGCGCCCAGGGGCGATGCCCGGATCACCTCAGCTGGCTCCTTTCAACCCGGAGGAGTAGCGGCTCTACTCCGAGCTCCTTCTGAATGTCCAAGCTCCTCACCCTATCTCTAAGGCTGAGCCTGGCCACCCGGTGGAGGAAGTTCATTTTGAGCTTCGCCTGCCACGGTCTTGTTCACGAGTAATGGGGAAAATGGAGCAGTCCATAACATAATATAATATCAACTTAGACAGACCCATCACCTGTCAACCAATCACTGTGGACATTGTGAGTAGGTTCATTCAGAAAACATGTCATTCATAGCGACAGAGTCAACCCCGCCCCTTCTTTAAGCTCTCAGCAGCTTTTTTAAAAAAGGTCTCGAGGAAGTTTGGAGCTTTTTGTGGCATTTGGAAGGAGAGGCCTCCGTGAACACACCCCAACAGTCTCCAACCATAAATGTCAAACTCTCCATAAACTATGAGTCCTGTATACCTGAAACATAAATAGTGGATTCAGATAAGTCTTTCCTAACAGATTCTACCTGAGGTTTGTCTGCTAGAAGCGTTGTGTTGTCCTGCATGTCTCACATCTATCTCTCGTAGCTACTGACACCTAGTGGCCTTTTTCTGCTACTACAAAACACAATGTGGGAACCATGAGCACACGTGTTTTTGCTGATCATTTATCATGTGAGGCGTTATCTGTGCATCTTCTATTTTTATGTATTTCTCTATTTTTGGCTTTTATTTTGTAGTACTCACGCCCGTCTTCCCGTTGTTTTCTGCTCTCTCGTTTGAAGGGCTCGTATACGACAGTCTGATGTTGAAGCATCAGTGTGTGTGCGGCAACGCTCACATCCACCCGGAGCATGCTGGGAGAGTGCAAAGCATCTGGTCCAGACTGCAGGAGACGGGCCTGCTGGGCCGCTGCGAGGTACACACACACACACACACACACACACTTTGCAAACAGGACCTCGTAGAATTGCTACGCCCACAATGATGTAATGTCACGGCTGGTGCTCACGCTGCAGGCTATCCCAGCATGCACTGCAATACACTGCCAACATTCACCTCCCAGAGAAAGTGAGTGGAGTAGAAAGCCTTTGTTAGCACAGCTGATCTTGTTTTAGCATGACGTCTGCTCCCATCAGCACATCTTCATCCATACACCAACGTCTCATTTTTATCTCATTCTTTTTTTTTAAATTCCCAAATGTCCCATTCTATTATTTTTCTCTTACATGCAAATTTAAAATGTGCAAACTCCTTACTCATTCTCCCTCCGTCTGTGTGTGTGTGTGTGTGAGCAGAGGATTCGTGGGCGTAAAGCGTCTCTGGATGAGATCCAGTCCGTCCATTCAGAGTTCCACACTCTGCTGTATGGAACCAGTCCGCTGAATCGACACAAACTGGACCACAAGAAACTGCTGGGTAACTGTCTGTCTGTCTGTCTGTCTGTCTGTCTGTCAAATCTGATGCTGTCAACATGTTACTGCTGAAAACTGAGCTGAACTCTACATTCACACATGTAAATGTGCCAACGACACTCTGAAGTTCAAAACACCCTGACAGGAAGTACTCAGATCTCTAAGTAAAAGTACTAGAGTGTAAAACTCCTGCATTAAAATCCTACTTCAATAAAAGTATCATCACTAAAGTGTACTTCAGGGATCAACAGTCAAAGTTAATCAGATGTTGAAAATGTCTCATGTGACTGATGTTATTATATCTGACATTATTAGATTGTTAATACAATGTTAGAGCAGCCTGTTACTGTTGTAGCTCATTTTAACTGCTTATCTAGTGAGGGCAAACCAAGCTGTGGAGACCACATGACTGACTGCTACAAGTCATGTTTCAAACAGCAGAGTTTCTGTTTGTCTAAAAGTTACAGACGCGTTAATCACGGGAGAAGCGGAAGTAATTGTTTCATGAAATTGTGAGTCGAATGCGTCTTTGTTGGATTGGAGCTGTGTACAATACAGTTTTTTTTAGATGTTTCTTTATTAATACAAACAAAACCTGTATCCCTATAAGGTATATTGCCTTAAAGCTATACTATGTAGAAATTGGTATTTGCATTGCAGTGCATTACCACTGTTGTACATAAACATTATTTATGATCAAAAGCGATTCAACAGCCAAACATCAAGCAAGGTCAACAACACAAGACTTAGCAGCCAGCTGATATTACCCAGCTCGTCGTCTGTCTTTCAGCCTTTTATCTCACCAAGCTCTCACCAACGACTAAAAGTCAGTCCCTCGGTCACTCGGTCAAACTTACTCCATTAGCATCCTCTTCGGTTTCTCGCCTCTGCCATGCTCTGCGTCTGCTGAGCCCAACTACCTGGCTCTGAAACGGTGTCCGTTTTGGTGTTGTTAGAATTCCCCCACAGGTCAAAAGCTCTGAGCTCACAGTCCAGACAGCCCTGATAATAGACTGAGCTAACATTAACTAACAGCAGCTACAGTTGGCAGCAGTATACTCGCTGTCTTCCTAATATTATTCTTCCTAATTCACATACTGAAACACCTCTAACCTCTACTCTGATTGGTTGTTTCAGGTCCAATCAGCCAAAAGATGTATGCTGTTCTTCCCTGTGGAGGAATAGGGGTGAGGATATCTCTCTACTTGTCTGTCTGTTTGGATGTCAGTGTTTTAGCTCTGGTCTGACGGTCTGAACTCTGTGCTGACCCTCCTCCTCCAGGTGGACAGTGACACCGTGTGGAATGAGATGCACTCGTCGGCGGCGGTCCGCATGGCGGTCGGCTCAGTCATCGAGCTGGCCTTCAGAGTTGCGCGGGGAGCTGAAGGTAACGCGTGTGTGGAAACGTACATGGTTTTCTAAAAACAAAGTGGAAACACAGTGTCTGACATGTCCTTCACTCTGTGTCTGTTTTTGTATCAGAACGGCTTCGCAGTGGTTCGTCCACCAGGTCACCATGCTGAGGAGTCCACCGCCATGTCAGTACACCCACAACATCATTGATACACTGCATATTTGAATACATCACATTTTAGTGATGATTAACATTTTGTACCACTTTCTCTTTGTACGTGTGTGTGTGTGTGTGTGTGTGTGTGTGTGTGTGTGTGTGTGTGTGTGAGAACAGGGGGTTTTGCTTCTTTAATTCAGTAGCCATCACTGCCAAGCTGCTGCAGCAGAAACTGGGAGTGGGCAAGATCCTCATTGTGGACTGGGTGAGTAACAAAATCTGTCAGCACTGTCACAAGGACAGAACTGACCATTTTTGTTTGGCTCTTAGAAGAGTAGTTTGTAGGATTTAGTGGCATCTAGTGGTGTATTTATGTATTGTTGCAGGGCTGTGTGGTGGTGCGTGGGTGTGGTGGGGTGAAGGGGGGGGAGCTGCTGTGGGTGATGCTGAACGTAATCGCTATGAAGCAATCACTAACATCTTGATGTTGGCACTCCCTTACTCTCATTCACTGTCTATGTCACTCAACCATTGGACGAAAACCAAACGAAACTTCTTCCTGTCTCTATTTTGCCGCGAATTTGTGAGTCAGACACAGATTTTACATCTGGTACATGAAATAAACTAAGCCAGAACACAACAGGTAGACTATACTGTAGACAGTGTCAGTTTCAGAGACATTTCGGGCTGACTGTGGAGAGTTTGCCCGATCCTAACATCTGACTGGCGGCTGCAGTGTGATGTCAGGCTGCATTTTAATAATGCGTCTTTAGCATAAAGTAGAAACCACGGTGGCCATGAAACATGCGAAATGTAAAACACTCAATCAAGAGTCAGTGTTCAGTTTGTCCTTTCTGGGCAACTGTGAGATGACAGTTCAACATGGCGGCCCCTGTGGAAGAGGATTTCGTAGTGTCTGTAGATATAAACTCATTCTGAGGTAACAAAAACATAAAGCACAGTAGCTAATGTGACTGTTAGGCTAACCCCTCAATGACTGCAGCGAATGTTTGCAGATATCTGACCACAATGTATAAAGTTTCACCCACATTATATACTGTTTGTGTCAGTGCGGCGTAACATTAGCTAAACTATCAACATTACATAACTCATCAATAAAAATGAAATGCATTTTTTTGGTCAAAGCACCTTACAGCGTCATCAGCACTGATCTCAAGTCTGCCAATCTGTCACAAATCAGACTGAGCTGTCCGACCTCAAAGCAGGCGACTCTGTTCTCACCGTTCTCTGCGCAGAAAAACAAGCAGCACCTTTAATAAAAAAATAAAGAAAAAAATGAGGCTGATTCATTCTCCACATGACAGATCTGGGACATTTTCTTGGTTATCTCAGTTCATTCCACATGGATCTTAACTCGGAGGATAACTCTGCTCTCCTTTTATAATTTAAGTGTCTGTTAGTGTTTTAAAACTTCCTGAATCAGAAAAAAATGTTTGTGTGCATCAAACTCAGATCCATTTTTTGTACTTTGACCAGGACAAAGTCATCCACTGAGTCTTCTCCCGTCTCCAACTAGTTCAAAATGCAGCACTAAAGTCACCATCCATGACATCTACGCTGTCTCTGCTACACGACACAAGTGTTAAACCATCTCATTCTCCCCCAGCAGCGACATTTTCTAGAGTCACCTTAGAGCGCTCTTTTATTTACTAGCCTTTAGCTGTGCTTAATTAGGTTTGTGTTGTCATTATGTGCCATTGGTATTAGTATTCTTATCGCTATATCTTATCTATATATATATATCTTTATCTTAAAAAAGCACTGTGTTGTGTTCAAAGCTCTGTATAAATAAAGTTGAGTTGACTAATTGTACAGGCCAGCTGATTCATTCGATCCTCCAGCGCTGCCTGTTTAGACTGTTGTGAAAAAGAATCTCCCAGCTGGCCCGTTGGCTTGTGGGCACTGTCCCATTTGGCCCAGTTTAAATGTCCACACAGGTCACAGAGAAACGATAGTTGATTTTACTTCAAGTCCTGGAAGTATTCACGTAGCAGTCATGATAAGAGCTGTACAAAATCTCTAAATTAAGGAAAGGAAAGTAAAGGAGCTTCAATGCTTCCTTTCTTACCTCCTTGAGCATAGGATACACCGGACCATCCTTTACGAAAAGGAAAGGAGATAAATCTGCCCCACAATTCCTTGCGGCAGCAGCTAACAAATCAGTGTCTCTATCATAACAACCCATTGACCTTCTCTCTGATGCCACTCTGACACCTGTCACTGCAGGACATTCACCATGGCAACGGCACCCAGCAGGCCTTCTACAGTGACCCCAACGTCCTCTACATCTCCCTCCATCGCTACGACGATGGAAACTTCTTTCCTGGCAGCGGAGCTCCTGAGGAGGTACACACACACACACACACACACACACACACACACACACACACACAGTAGAGGTGAGAATTCAGAAATAGTTGTCCCCACGTGTTGAAAAAAGTACCACACTGGTGTTTCCTCTCATCACCGTACACACTGGAAACACTGACTGAGATTGACACACTCTGTCTGACCTTTAGCTGTGCGCTGAATTTCCCCCTCAGGGTATCGGTGCAGCCTTATCTTAGCAGAGAAAAATGCTACACTAAACATTACGCATACTGTGTGTGTATCTTCGAGGTCTGACTAATGTGTTTCCTTCCTACATTTGTACAACCGGTATCATTTCAGCTTTGACTGCTTCCATTGACCTGGAGTCTTCTCCGCCTCTTGCTGCTACATTGTTACATTTCTTGCTGCGTTGCTGCCACCAATTGTTGATCAGTGGAATAGCGCTGTAGACTCTGAAGACTAAATAAAGAAAAGCAAACACACCATCAATCAGCTCAGCTTGGATGTCCTTCTTTAGAAAACAAAACCAACCTTGGACTTCATTATTTAAATGTAAACATTAAAATTCAACATAGATGCTGGACGTACATTCATTATGTTTTTCATCAAATATTGTATTAAGTTGCTAATGTTCTGCTTCTGTCATAGTTACAGCAATGCAAATATATAATGTAAATAAAAAAAAATACATCTTTCTATTAACGGCTCCCTGCTGCCATCTGCTGGACCAGTGCAGCTGCAAACGGCTGACATCAGACCAGATTTAATACTTTATTTTATAGAGCAGTCTCTGCTTCTCTGATGATGCGCTGCAGTTATTGATAACGTGAGAAATCCTCATGAATCCCAGTGTTTTGTTGGTTTAAGTGAGTCGTCTTTTCCACCCTTTTCACACGCATTTAGATGTGTTAGGCTGAGCTGGTATCAGGAGGAAGATAGTTACAAAGAGAATACAGATTAATTTGCTCATTTTGAATAATTCATGAAGCTTGCTTGAAGTTTTGTGGCTCTTGAGGCACCACAAGTTCACCCACTATTGACAGGTCACCACTGCATAGTACATTTTAAACAGTAGAGCCAAAAGTCCAAGTCATTTATTTGTAATTTTACAGACATAAATCATTCTTTGGTGTTTGTTCCATAATTTATAATCCTGTTACCAACTTTCACGCCAGAGACGCACGATATTAACAACTCTCTCTCTCTCTCTCTCTCTCTCTGCAGGTGGGATCAGGTGCAGGTGTCGGTTTTAATGTGAACATAGCGTGGACTGGAGGAGTGGAGCCACCTATGGGTGATGTGGAGTACCTCACTGCCTTCAGGTAAACATTAGAACGATTGGATTTGATCTTTTTTTTTTTTATAAATGGTAACATCATTACTGAGGTCCACGGAGAGGCATGGGTGAAATGTGAGTGGACACTGTGTGGCTCTTGGCAGTGTAGACACCTCTGCTTGTGTTGGAAATGTTTCATGTTGCACAAAATGTTTGCTCTCCTCATCCCAGAGCACTTTGACTTACATTAGTGAGTCAATTCAAAAAAAATCCCCAGCGGGCAGTTCAAGTGGCTTCATGTTAAAGTAACAACATGATTTAAAATGTCCATTGTGTGTGTGTGTGTAGGAGTGTGGTGATGCCCATCGCTCAGAAGTTCAGTCCAGATGTGGTCCTGGTGTCTGCAGGCTTCGACGCAGTCGAGGGTCATCAGTCTCCTCTGGGAGGATACAACGTCTCTGCCAAGTGTGAGTACGCCGGTTACCACGGTGACCAGGCCAGACAGTTTTTTTTTTTTTTAACGCTACCTCAACGACACGACACAAGTTTTAAAAAGTGTTTACTGAGACTCGTTTGTGTGTGTGTGTGTTGGCAGGTTTCGGGCAGCTAACGCATCTGCTGATGGGTCTGGCGGGCGGGCGCGTTGTCATGGCGCTGGAAGGCGGTCATGACCTCACTGCCATATGCGACGCATCAGAGGCCTGTGTTTCTGCGCTGCTGGGAGACCCGGTGAGAGAGAGTCAGAATGTCAGCAGTAATTATTCGTGTTTACGTATCAAACGTGAGCCATGCTAGTCTTCATGAACCTGGAGGTGCTGGCTACCATCTCTGTGAACAATATGCAAATATTATATGATTTAACAATCAACCAACTCAGACTCATTTTGGGATTATCTTTCTCTTTCCTTTTGAGAGTTAGATGAGTGGATTGATATCACTCTTGAGTACAGAGCTGTAGTCAGGACTTGGTTAGCTTAGCTTAGCTTAGCACAAAGGCTGGAAACATGAGAAACAGCTAGCCAGGTTCAAACAAATGAGTAATTAACATGTTATAGAACTCATTCACAAACAGTTTGTGGTTCTAGCGGAAGCGACATGTTGGAACTTTTTGGGTGCAGTGACTGAGTCTTTACAGTGAGGTTGCCAAGTTTGCAGACAAGCCATATCTCATATCTGGCAAGCCGTGCTGTTCAGTTTAATACATTGCCGCTTTTTTTTCATAACTTCTGGTTGCTCACTGCTTACAGAAGACCATATGAAAATCTACACGACAATAAAAAAACAAATGACTCTCCTTATATTAGCACAGTTTGAATGACCACAGTCAGACAGTGTCTGTTTACTGATGTTGTTACCTATAGAAAATGAGAAACTAGAAAAACACATTCCAACGCATTCTGACAAGTCAACATGAATGTGTGGGAGAACCGATGTAATTATAACTGATGTAACAGATCAACACACAGTGTCTTCCAGCTCTGACAATCCTTCACGCTGCACATTTTATTGTAAAACAACATGGATGTTGTTGTTGTTGTTGTTGCTGTTAATCAAGAAATCAAAAAAAGTTGGCTAGTTAGGCTAAGTAAGCTGTGACTCTAAGCTTTGTACTCATCTAACTGTTGGAGCGACTGTTGATTCTTTTAGCACAAGCCTCCAGTCAGTGGTATTCTAGTTTTAATTGATTTCATGCATTTCTGTTAACACACACACACTCTTTCTGTCTCTCCCAGTGTGACTCTGTCTTTCAGTGGCCTCAAGAGAAGCCATGTCCAAAAGCATGGGCCTCACTAGAGAGAGTAATAGAGATCCAGAGTAAGAAACACACACACACACACACACACATATGGTAAATATACCCACGATGAGAAGCTACAAGAGGTCTTGATCCTCAATCCACGTCTTTCTCTCTCTTTCTCTCTGTCCTTGCAGGTAAACACTGGTCTTGTCTCCAGAGTTTGTCTCAGACAAGTGGCCACTCGCTATTGGATGGCCCCCTGGGGGCTCAAGCCCAATCAGAGGACGAGGCAGAAACGGTCAGCGCCATGGCCTCCCTTAGTGTTGATGTTGAGCAGCCAAGCTCCATTCCTGACAACACGGAAACCAGCAGGTCAGCAGTGACACGCGATGACACATTCACAGCATTATCAAGGAACCAGAAGTACACCGAGTACAGAAGTACAGTACAAACCTGGACATGTGTCAGTCAAGTTCTGATATTAGTGGTTCTGCCACTGTCTGCAGCATTAAGCATTAGCTTTTGTTACCCTGTTTATTGTGCCTTTTAAAAAGTGGAAATTAAATGAAGAGAGGAAACATAGTAACACACACATCCACATTTGGAGTGGCTAGAACAGCTGTTTTGTCACTGTTGTGGTAAATCAATATTACATAGACTATAAACAGAAGGGGTCCTAACATTGATCTTTGAGGAACACCAATCAAAAAAAAGTCAGTTACATTAACTTCAAAGCAACACAAAGTGACTATGAACAACAGCCACTAGTCAAGTCACACTTCCTAAGCCCCACCTCTTTTTGCTCTGTGCTCCAATAACAGTGGAGCTGAGAGTGGAGCCTAGTTAGCTAGCATTTTGCTAACATTCACATTTAGATGCAACTAGCTAGCTAACATCGATGTAGATTAGCCAACTAGTTAGCTAGCGTTTTGCTGCAAGATGCTAGCTAAGGATTGCTGTAGATTAGCTTTAGTGATTACCATTTTGATAACACTTTTCACTTTAATCTTTCAAGAGTTGACCGAGGTTTGCTCAAATATTATTGGAGCAGAGAGCAAAAAGGGGCAGGACTTAAGAAGGGTCTATTATGAGATAGTGCTTAAGCATTTGTGTCATAAGGTGTAACACAAAACTAAAATGAATTGCTTTTTGAACTGCCCACAGGTCCACAGAGGAGCCAATGGAAGAAGAGCCTGTACTGTAGGAGGAGCTTAAACAAGAACCACACAAAAACTCCACATTCACCTCCTTCTGGCACCTCCTCTTCCTCTTCCTTCTCCTCTTCCTCCGCAGAGTGTGAGGAGGCACACACACAGCAGTGAGTGGAATAGTGCCGTTGTGGAGGACTCCGATTGGCTGAGGAGAACAGTACGGAGGCAGGAGAAGGCGGGGCCTATGAAAAACATGGACACATTTGTTTTCTATTGGTTCATCAGCCCAAGGAGGAGCAGACGACTTGTTAGCATCTCCATGGAAACCAGAGGAGGAGCGGGTCAGCGAGGAGACACGTCTTGTGACCTATATACTTTACCACCTGTACACAGCACCACTGAATTTTCCTTTCCACCACCCAGTCACTCTTCTGTCTTTCTGTTTTAGTCCGTACTCCTCTGTTTCCACACATCGGGACGACGACTGTGGGAAAACCTGAATTTGAATCAGAATGTTGGACAACAAGCAGACGACTTGTCTCCTTGTCTGTCTGTCGGTCGGAGAGAGACGAGGCTGAGCGAACATGGGGGGTTCGGCTGGCGGAGGAGGAATACTAACCTGTTTTTAAAATGAGCAGAGGAGGAGGAGGAACTAGGTGCCTTTTTTTAAAAAAACAAAACAAAAACTAACCATCCAATCAGAAACCACAAAAACACAGTCGCCGCAGCATCTCAGCAAACCAACCAGCCAATCAGGACTGAAGAAACACACTGATGCACACACACATACTGCTGTTGTTTCAGTCGGTCAGTTCATCTTTTTCAAGTCTTTGTTTCTTCATCTGGATGCCTTAATTTGTTCTTATCTCAATATTTAGCAACCGTGAGAGACGGCGAGAGAGAAAACCACAAGATGATATCAATCTATATTCAGAAATGTATTTCAACTGCAGAGGAAGAATTGTGTTTTCTTTCCAAACGTTCATACCAGGTATTCCCAACAGACTGAAGAAAAGCCTCTAAAGCCATCACTACACACTAGACATCTCAAGTAAAAATCTCCATTGAATATTAATGTAACGTTTAATAATAATATTCAATCAGACTTTTATGGGATCTGGTGAGTGTCTCAGGATCAGGCCTGTTTCAGCAGTATTCATTCTTTTGGAATATGTACTTAATGAAGCTGCATCACGTCACACCACCACTCTCTCTCTCTCTCTCTCTCTCTCTCTCTCTCTCTTTCACACGTTTTTGGTTGAGAGTCATGTGACCCTGAGCCCCCTTGTCCCTTCTTCTCTGAAAGGGGAATTGTGGGATTGTGGCACGGTTTTGAAACACCACAACGACCACCACGTCCCTCTTATTTCTTTTCTTTTCTTTCTTTCTTTCTTTCTTTCTTTCTTTCTTTCTTTCTTTCTTTCTTTCTTTCTTTTTTTATTGTAATATTTCCTGTTTGGTGTAAATACTGTCTCCTGTCCTGTCGCCTACAGTTATGTCACAGCAGACTCAGTGTGGTCACTTTTCTATATCTGTACATACATATATGTATAAAAACACAAAATACTTTCTCTTTTTGTATAAAAAAAGAAAAAATAATATTCTATATAAATATATATAAATATATATACAAATATATATATATATATATATATATATATATATATATATATATATATATATATATATATATATATATATATATATATAGTGTTTTATCCAATCAAATTGGATTTATGAATATATTCTATTTGGAGATTTGATGTTTTAAAGGTTTGGCTGTTTGACAGGAAGTAAGCACATGTGTCTGATGTCATCAGACCGCCAGCTGTTTGTTTACAGATGTTGAAGGTGGCTGGATGTTGTCGTTGTAGTGGTGGTGGTTGTTGTTGTTGGAGGTTGAGCAGCGAGCTGCAGGTTCCTCTGGTAGGACCGGCCACGCAGCGCTGCCCTCTACAGGTAAACAGCACCAACTACAGAAAAGTGGATATCAAGGTCAAAGGTTATGATTGGGTAAATAGGTTGGTCCAGCAATGATGCTTTTTTGTTGTCCAACTGGGAGTTCGCTAGCCCCTTCTTGAATTCTGTTATTCATTAGCCCTGACTGTCACAGCTCAATCATACTGACATTTTAGTCACCGACCAGCTCCAAAGGTTTATTATAGCAGCAATGTTGAAAAATCGTATATATTGACACATAAGGGGACAAATGAGAGGTAATTGTGACATTGTAAAACCAAAAATATGCGACGTACCCCCAAGATAGGTTGCTTCCATTAAACTTCACACCATATTAATCAAAGATGGTGCAGGTCCATGGATGTCCAAGATTATTAGCTTATTAGTTTAGCTAACGAGTCATAAGTCACTTAGAGCAGTTTTCATTTTAAAAGTGTCGTGCAGGTCAGCAAGCCAAGCAGAAGCTACCACAGTCGTGGGGTCAGTAAATAGGATACCTCAGAGTCTTAGCTATTTTATCACAGTCGAGGAGCGGCAACACAAAGCCAGCTGTGGGCAGTAAAATCATTTTTGCATGCAAATATGTGATTTTTTTTTTTTTTTTTTTAAATCCAGTGTGCAACACAAAAATAAAAAAATGACTGAAATGAATGGAGAGACACATCATATGTTTTTGTTAGTGTCTTTGCCGGCAGTTATCATTTCCCCACATTGAAGTGGATAGGAAAAATGAGTTTTCAGTATTCTCACTGTAACGAATGTTTTGATCCGCTCTGTGACCACCACGCTGTTCCAGGATCAGGACTAGTGAACCACTCGGTGGCTTAAATGATGATCCAAGATTGCATAATTGTTTCGTTACATAAAGAGATCAATCAAAAGTATCTTTATAAATCTTTTGATCACAAGCTAACGATGTTGGCTACTTGTGAGAAACCTCGTGTATTAGAACTCGTAAAAGCTTTAAAATGTATGAACAGGAACTCAAGAGGTTTGTTCAAGTTCACTCCATAAACATCCCATTCACTACTGGCCACCATGGCTCAAACATGCGAATTACAGCAAGCTTGGGTTCACTGAGTGGCAGGCAAATGCCACCTCCAACCTCCAGCTCCAGCTTAGAGCTCTTTTTCAGAGATGTGTATCATTTTTCACAAACTGACAAAACTTGTCAGAGGCTGGAGACGTAAGCGAACGTTCCTCTCCCCCAGTGGACACAACGTTTCAGAACTGGACCAGCCTATTAATCACAACTACAGAAACTCAAGTCAGAAACACTTCAGAGTCACTTTGTAAAGCTGACTCTGCCGGACACAATCCTCAACCTCACTAAAGTCCATTTTGCCAGGACCCTCGCGGGGTGTAGCGAGTGTTGTAGCTCACGCTGCTTCCTCCAGGGTCTCCTCTGTTCAAAGCAATACAACACTGACAGGACAGCAGTGAACTAGAGCAGAGAGCGAGAGAGAAAGAGTCTGTCCGGTTTTCACGTTGCCATGGTAACACAGCAGACAGCATCACACGCTTACATCATTCGTGGAGCTCCCTGTGGTTGAGTGCTGTTTGTGTGTTTATTATCTGTCAAGTGGAAAGGACAAAGTATTGATTGATTGATCAACAGATTGATTGATTTATTGAGCCGTGTTTCCAGGCGATTCAGTGCAGTCTTTTTGTACTAATGTAAACACTAAGGCCATTGTGTCCATTATATCAGCAGTCAGTAATAGTAGTGCCTCTTGTTGGGGAGGTAGTTGGACATGAAAATTATCGAACACGGTAGCCGCCGACATCTGAGCTCGACTGGAGTTCAGGCGGGCGCAAAGGAACAAAAAGAAACAGCTGTGGTGGGACGAGCAAGCAGCAACTACCACAGCTGACAAGTGAAGTTACTTATAACCCATTAAAATGCCTTAATATGTTCTGAAATATTTTATAAAATTACCACCAACAAGTAATAAATTCTGATTGTCTGTTGAAGAATTTGGTATTTTTCCTGTCACTGGGGCAACATCTAGTGGTCATTAGAGGAACTGCAGCTTAAAAAATATTTAAAAAATTTCAAATTACTGGGTTATTTCTGGTTACAAGCTGGGCCTTTTTTGTAGTTTTGTTCATCATTCCCATAAATAAAAATGCTGTACTCACCAAATTAATCTGGGAACGCAAAAACGTTAATAAAAAAAATATGTTTGACAAGGCAAGAGACACAACAAACCCCGTTGTACCTGCGCTAAAGGTTTTCGGGTACATTTCGTGACAATTTCACCATTGAGTTTTTTTACCTTGGTTTAGATTAGCAAACTACCTTTTTTGGCTTGTGACATTTGTCTACTAACAATCTTTAGTAGATTGAATACGTTTGAGTTGTAAGCAGTTAAACCAAAGAGTGCTTTTCAGGTTGATCGAATAATTGTTCGTTTGAAACGATCAAAGCAAATATTTGCGTTTCTAAAGTCATGATTCTAACCCGCCAATGCCCTGATTTATCTGATGACCCACTGGGCCATTACACTGAATTATCAGTTCAACGTCGTCAACAGAAATGACAACCAGAACAGCAAAAATAAGACCCAGCCCGTAACAAAACTGAATCAACCCTTCATGTCGGGGTGGTTGCTGCTTGACTGATCAGAGGGGGAAACACATAAGCACAGATTACGGACTGTGAAGTTCTAAGAGGCTGTTTCAGTGCAGCTCGGTTCTGGTTGGTTTGTACGGCACAAACGGGAGTTCAGAGGAGGCACCATGGCCGTCTGGGCTCTGGTCCTGAGTCTTAATGAAAAAGGGGGGCACCAAGAGAACCATCCGCACCAGTGGGGGGGGTTGCTATCCCGGACCTTTAAAACTCTTAACAATACAACTACTGGTGCCGACAGAGCGATGAAACCTCCCCAGTCCAGAGGCGGCACAGCTTTACTGTCGCTGCCACCCACCCACACACACACACACACACACATATTGATGTGAAACACACACTTTCACAACAACACACACACAGAATATTTTGCTACATGAGTTAATACTGTATATTTCTTGATATGTTTGATACTGTGGTGTAAATGTAGTGTCCTGCTATGATGCGGTCGTCGGGGGGGGTTGGAGGGGTATCTTTGGATTTTTCGGGTGGGACAGAGGAGGTTCAGTATCAAGTGTGACTGTCACCTTCTCTCTCTCTCTCTCTTTTACCTCCTTGTGTTTTTCGAGGGGAGACGTTCTCTCTGTTACCTTTCTCTCGTCCGGCTCTCGTGACTGAAAAATTGGAAGAAGAAAAAAACAAAAAAAACCAGCAGTTTCGTTGGAACTGATCACAAGCACATTCCTGACTATTACCTGTCTGTGCTGTCGTTTGAATCCAGATTCTTTCTTGTTGCGACAATACAACATGTGTCTAGTTCTTGCTGACTCACATGTATATAAAGTGCATATATGTGTACACATGTGCAATACACGCTATTCGAGCAATCTATTACTGTGACTATTATTGATGATGATACGTGTCCCTTTTTTTTCCCGAAAGTTTCAGCCCGTTTTTTTTTCTTCTTGTCCTGATTTCCTGAATTGTGTTGCAGGAGCTTAAAAAAAGGGAAGAAGGTGACTCTTGTGATTCTTCACACTCAGTTTCATTTCAGGGGGTTTGCGGACATTTAAATGAAGCCCCCCTTTTTTATTTTTTACTCACTGTAATGTTGTGACGTTGATCCTGATTATCTGTTTCTTTGTTTTTTTTAAGTGGGCCTGTTGTTAAACTTGTCTGGAAACTCAATAAAGCAATTCACCGACTTCACGTTGCATCTCCCGACACTCATATATCCCATCCCAGGCTAACAAAATGAGCATTTTAGCACCACCCAAAGCCCGTTTGGACAGAGCCAGGCTAGCTCTTTCCTTTTGTTTCCAGTCTTTATGCTAAGCTAAGCTAGCTGGCTTCTGGCCATAGCTTACCTTAGAGTTATGAAGTGAAAAAAACATTATAACTGTTCTTTTATGGTTTGAAGATTCCAAACTCAACAATGTCACCACAGAATCAGAAACATCACGTATTACAGCTCTTCATTATGTCGTGGCTCCAACCCCTTTTCTATCATTAAAGGTCCAGTGTGTAAAATTTAGGAGGCTCTATTTAAAGAATATGACAGAAATGGAATATACTTTGCATACATGTTTTCATTAGACTGAAAATAAGAATCATGTTTTTTGTGACCTGACCGGAATGAGACTTTAACGTCCACAGGTGCTGCAGGTCCCCTTCCACAGAGGCCATCATGTTGTTTCTACGGTAGCCCAGAACGGACAAACTAAACACTCGCTCTACTGTAGATTCACGTTTTTTTCCCCACATTTCCCAGCCATCATAGTTTCCCTGTAGAGGGTGAAACAATGGGGTTGCTATCAGCAACTGCACTGCTAGATACCATGAGATCCTACACACTGGTCCTTTAAGTGAACTGATGAGCCCTGACTAAGTGACATATTTTATATTCTTTTCAATACATAACAATAACAGAATATTCTTGTCAATATCAGATGAGTTATAGATAGCTGCATTGATCATTTGATTTGGTTTCCTTCATAGAAATAAATAAAGTACTGAATAATAAATATTGAATGCTGATATAACCATTGTTGACCACAGTGTTAACTGAACAGCGTCCAGGTCAGCTTCATTTTTATACAGAACAGTTTTAGATGAAATATTTGTGAGACGTTTAACTTTCAGAGGTCTGATTTAAAACAAAAATATTCATGTTTATGAGCACAAAGAAAGAAAGAAAAAAAAAAAGAAAAAGGACAGTGGTCAGGACTTTAGAAATACTTCATCCCAAAGTTATCCCAAAGCATCCCCCCTTTTAAATTTTTATTTCATTAATATTTTTCATTTATATTTTCTTTACATTTTATTTCCCAACATGAATTATTAGATGAAAATTAAAATGCCAAAACGTCACTGCACAGCCTCTCAAATGTAGATTTCACGCCCGTCTTCAGCTGATCCATTTTGAACTGCCGCTCAAAGACATTTGTACATGCCATCATCATTTTTTCTTTTATGTCATTTTATTTCATTTCATAACAAAAGACTGACGTCATATTAAAATAATCATTAGCTGCAACCAAGTAAGTACAGTTACTGCAGTTAAGAAAATCCTTAATTGTGGACATGATTTATTAATGAATTTATAAATATTCAATGTGACACAAGCTGATTCCAGCATCACATCTAATTAACCTCGTATTATTTTATCAAAAAGAAATCACAGTGTACTTAACCAAAAAAATAAATACAGTATTATACTGTATGTTTTTATCTTTACATAACTTGGCCTCTGTCCTCTGACAGCAGTCTGAAGTTAACTCTCCAGCGAGTAGATCTTGATGAGGTGCTGTAGTTCAGTCGGGTACCCGGTGACGGGGCAGCGGCGGTTCGCCTTCACGTACGTGTAGATGCAGCGGTAACAGAAGACGAAGCCGGACGTGGACAGCACCGTGGCGTTTGTGCGAAGCCTCCGGCACAGCGGGCAGTTCCTGCGGTCAGTGCTGGTCTGAGTTTCTTTGCTGCGATTGGCCAAGGCTGGTGGAGAGTCCCGGTCGCTCGGCTGCTCCTCCTCCTGCAGGTGGAGTGGGGGCGGAGGAGCGGGCAGGGAGGTGAGGGTTTTCACGGTGCTCTGGTTTTCTGACGAGTACCACCACTCCAGGAACTGCAGGAAGAAGACGCCCATGGAGAGGGAGGTGGAGAGGGACACGGCCACGCCCCTCGCCGCTTGTGACATCAACCACCACGCTCGCTGCAGCAGGCTGCAAACAGAAGAACAATGCATTGTGGGTGGCGGACAGTGGGCCTCGTGCAAAAATATTTTCATACCCATAACCTGGTCTGTGCCATCAGGGAGGCTGAACAGAACTACTACCAATACTGCTTATCCGGAACTTTAAAGGTCCAGTGTGTAAGATTTAGTAGGAACTATTGTGTAGTGTATTATCAGATTCACAATAAGCCCTTCATATCTACATCTCCATGTTTCTACAGTAGCCCATAATGAACAAACCAAACAGTGGCTACATATAGAGCCTCTCAGCCACCATAGTTCGTCCTACATGCTTGGATAGGTCAGGGGTCACATCTACAACTTCACTGCTAGATCTAAACCACTAAATCCTATACACTGGTCCTTAAACCGTAGTCTTACTAGTGTTTTCAAGGGGGTGGAAAGTTGCTGGTAAATTTCCAGAAATTGACATTTTTCCATGGGAAGTTAAGCTGGGGAATTTGGGAAATATTCCAAATCGGAAAAGTTTTAATTGTTTTATTAAACAATATTATGTAGTCCACGAGCTCAAATGTGTGTCATCAATAGTCTCTGTGTGCTCTGGGCTCTAAGGTGTGGTCCAGGTACAGAAATCACCTGTGCAGGTAGGGGGCGTGGCTTCAATAGCCCTGCAGTAAGCAGTGTGCATGTGATTGAGAAACAGCAGATATTCAAGTGTACCTGCATGAAATCTGGTTGTTTTAGTCACGATTATGCTAAAATATATTTTCCCCAACTATATTTAAGTTCCCTGTTAAGGGCTAACCTTCAATTTTGTAAATTCCAGCTTTATTCCCATTTATTCCCATAAATTACCATTAATTCCCATGGAAAGCTTCCAACTCTACCAATTTTGCAACCCTAACTCTTACTGGTTCTTTTTTGTTGTTCTTTAAGAGGGATAAAACTAATCTGTCTTCATTTCTCTGACACTGACAGCACACCGACAACGTTGAAGCTTATCAATACTACATTATTTAATAATTTAGCCCCGGGGCCCATTTAATGCCGGTTTTGGGGCCAACTCTTATTTATTATTACCACAATCAATCTGGAAAGTGTCTTATGAGGCTGCCTTTTCTGCTCCATCTGTGGAGTTTCATTTCCAAAACTGTCACCAAAGAGTAAAAGAAGAATTAGATGCAGCGTGTCATCAGAGCAGAGCTGTTGAGAGATGTTTTTAGATTTCTTTCTTTATTTCAGCTGCTTTATGTTCAAATCATAAATAACTGACCTCCTTCAGTGGATGGCAGACCCTAAGCAAACCATGCAGCCAGCAGACTTAGGTATCTGATTGAAAGAGCTGACTGGCAGCAAATAAGTGCTGCCTGTGAGACTCAAAGCAGGGCAAAATAGACGTGCCAGTACCTCCCCTCAGCTGGGTTGCCTGTCTTGTCGCTCTTCAGCTCCATGTCTCGGATATCCTGAGCATTAAGTCGTGCCAGTCTGACCCTGGCTAGCCACAGCAGAGGACTATGAGTCCTGGAGGCCCCGAAGACAAACAGCAGCTGCTGGCAGAAGACCCAGCCCTGCCAGGCTGAGCTGACGTAGGGGTACGCCGCCACGGCTGCCCGGTACAGCCTCTGGCTCCTGGTCTGTGCCAGCCGGATGGAGAAGTCCTCCTCGTCCCTCTGCCGCGCCAGTGTCGCCTCCAGCTTGGCGCGCAGGTACGGCACCAGGCAGAGAAGAAGAAGAGAGCACCAGTGTGACTTCCTGCGCAGCCCTAGGTGAACAGGAAGTCCTCGCCCTCCCGAAACTCTCTTCAGGCCGTAGAAGTTCTCAGAGAAGGAGGCGCTGCAGCGAGACAGGAAGTGGTTCTGGAGGAGGAGGTCCAGCAGCAGGTAGAGCTCGTCAAAGCGACGCCACAGGAAGCCAAAGCGGGACGGATTGGACTCGGCCAGAACCTGAGAAGAAATTAGCGCTTAGATCAAAACAAACCTTATTTCTCCATAAGCTGCATCGATAAATGTCAAGTGTGTGCAAGACTCTACTTCATTTTCCACTGCAGATAACACCCGTCATTGTAGGCTTTGATAATTGTCATGGCAACGTTACTTTGGATCAAAAGTACTGCTACAGTGTCGTGCACACTGACAATCTGTGACTGCTGTTGAGCAAAGTGTAAGCGGAAGCAAATCCCTCGTGTGTGTTCACATACCCAGGAGAACAAAAGTGATTCTGATCTTTACAGTACTGTGAGTATAAGGTGACTCTCACCTTGACAGCGTGCCTCAGCGCCGGTCTCACCACATCCATCAGAGACTCCTGAGCCAGGACCTCAAAGATGGACGGCTGCTCGTTCACGGCGGTGGAGGTCAGGTGGGCTCCGGCCTCGGCCATGGCTGCTGCAGAACCACGACAACGCCGAGACTCTCTACTTCACAGTACGAGAGGACGAACGGTGAAACATTCTGGTTCAGTTTGATAGAGCAGTGCATCGAAACGTCAAGTTTAAACATCCAGAACAAGAGAGACAGTGAAGTGATGCATCCACTCACCTGTCCGAGATATGAACTTTCCATAAATGGGCCAATGTTTCATACTGGAAGTCATGTTTGATACTGTCTGTGCTCACATTTGTCTCATTAATGAAAAACATCAGCCTCAAACCAAACAGCTGACTTCAAGAAGAACTTTTAAAGGTTTTAAATGAAACCTTTGAAAAACGTTCGGCTCATTTTGGATGTGTGTCTTGTGAATGGAGTTACAGGTTCACACCTGTCTGTGGTTAAACCTGACTGCAGCACAGACAGCACTGGTCACACAGACATTTTAAATGAAAGTAAATATTACTAACAGGGACAGACAGACTCGTTATGGCTCATTTATGCATCCATGTGTTCAAACTTCGTCATACCTCTCTCTGCTGTTCGCTGTTAGCCGTTAGCTCAAAGTTAGCAGGACTGCGTCGTCGTCGTTTCCAGTCGTCTCGTCTCGTCGCGCCTCGTCGCCATGATTTAAAAACTCGACGTGTCTCTGTCGACATTACAGTGATGTCGCAGAGACTGGTCGGCTGTCATTTCTCTGCTGGTAAAGACCAGTCCCAGTGCACGGTCCACAACAACCGCCACTTCCGCGTGTATTTCAACGACGTCACGACGCAGTTGTACGTACTTCCGGTGGCTTTGTGCGTAGTAATGATGGTTCAACAACCTTTTCATTTCTCTATGTCAGGAAACTGAACATGTCCATCACAAGTCTACAGAGCACAAAGTGACATCTTCAAATAGTTTTCAGCAGTTTAGGATGAATTATATTCATGTCTTTAAAAAAATAATGATCTTATTATGTCAGTTCATTGAAATCAATTCATTTTTTTGTGTGTCGTGATGATCAACAGTGTTCTATGTGTGTGTATTGTATCTGTTGATCTGTGTCCTCACAGGCAAATAAATAAATAATAAATAAATAAATAAAGCTGAACTGAAGTGAATAAACAAAAATGTGAGCACGATGTCACCTAAAATACTTAAAGGTCTCAAAAACAACAACAAAAACACAATGGTTCTTATTTTCAGGTTAACATACGCACACATAAAAACACAGTTATGCTTATTATATTCCATTTCTGGCTATACATATCCTTAAATGTTATACACTGGACCTTTAAGACAGGACTAAGACATTCATTAGTAACACAGGAGCCGCTCTTGTTGATGTCTAATTTTAGAGGTGTTTATTAAATACATTTCATAATCTATTTGAAAAACTATATGGAGTCTTAAAATTTGATCTTAAATTGTTTAATTATTTGGAATAACCAAACCTGATTGCTCCATGTCATTTGAACGATTGTAAGATGTGATTAATTATATATAATTTGAAAAAATATATACATTTGATTATAATTTGGTTAAACACATTATTATGCAACATAAAAGCACAAAACTGAAATAATGAAAGGCTTAAAGCTGAAACTAAACTCAAGGCAGAGCCTCAAGGTTGGGTTATGAATCAGGACCCACCTAGACCCGTATGCCAGTGGAAACTGTGTAGAAACAAACCGGCTGATACACAGTAACACACTGCTGTCAGGGTCTTCTGGGACCAAAAGAGTGTCGGCTATGCTCGGTTTTAAATCCTGCCTTGTAAGAGACCAGCACTGATTCAAACACACACATGTAAAATCTTCACAAGATGTCTTTTTATAATAATAAACTCAGTGAAACAGATGGATGGAGGGACACCAAGTCTCCCCAGTGGTATTAATAGGAAATGAGTCCATCTCATTTCAGAGGTCGAGACATGATAAAAAAACATCAGATGAGCCGCCAGAGTTTAGTGGATGAGAGGAAACATTTGGTGATTGGAGAGGATTAGAGGATTACTGACACAGCTGACTGCACCGAGAGTCTCCATCAGCATCATCGCACTGTCTTTGTTTTTCTCTCTGTCCATCGTCTCTGTCTGCTTTTTGCCTCGCTGTCATCCAGTAGACGAGTTGATGATCCAGTATGGACGCTGTCTGGGATTTTCATCAGCAGAGGTGAGTTGGATTTAGACCTGAAAGATGAAACCTTGGTCTTGTGGATCTTGTTTCTCTTATTTTATGTTTGATTATAATTAAAAATGTAAAAATACAACTCACTGTTTTCACAGACCGTTCCTCTGCTTGTTTTAACCATGTGGGCAATCACTGTATACTGTTTTTTGACAACACTGTATAAAACAACATTTATTAGTACTGATAGTGAGCGAGTTATCAGGAAATAACTAACGAAATTACTTAATATGAAAAGAAATTAATGCTTTTATACTAAGTCACTGTGCGTATTAGACAGACTTACTCAGTTTAATCCTTCCTGCTGCTCTGCTCTTAATGACTGTGATTATGTAATTACATTTTCATGGGAAAGGAAGGACACATCGGATGAAGAACCTGTGTTAAAAACAAATGTGACAATTATGAGAAATATCTAAAGTGAGTAAGTTATGATCAGGCTACATGTTATCTGTATGCATATTTTTTTGCCACTATATGAAAGGCTTACATCGTGCTTGATGCTTGATGAATCCTTTTTCATGGTTTTGTAAAGGTCCAGTTTGTCATATTTATGGCAGAAATGTTCATTAGTGTACAATCACCTGAAAATAAGAATTGTTTTGTCTGAGCCTTTTATATCTCCTCTTTCACAAAGTCCACCATGCTGAAACAATTGTTTCTACAGTAGGCCTTTCACATTTTATTGCACATTTTGTGGCCGCCGTAGTTTCTCCTACATGCTAAGAAGGAGAGGGCAAAACGAGAGAGTTGCAATCTGCAGCTACACCACTGGATGCCGCTAAATCCTTCACACTGGGCCTTTAAGTCCCTCCCGAGGTTAAGAAGGGGACCCCGACATCTTTTGTTATTGTCTAATTGATATTTTAAAGTTGCACTAGTCAATATTTTTACACTTAAAGGTCCCCTAGTTTGCATGTAAACAAACCAAATAATGTTTCCATTCATGTTCCTTCTCCATTGGAAAGCCATTTTCTTTAAACAAAACTGGGACCCACTCATAAAAAATTTGCTCCATAGTGCAACTAGAGGTCAGAATTCTATAAATAGATGTTGCCAGATGTTTCCTGCAGGAATTGGTGAACTGGGTGAGAAGGACTTTGATTTTGTGAAAGACACATGTAAATGAATGCTAATATTTCTCTGTGTCTTCGTCAATGTTGTGTTTTGTTTAGCTTGTCTGTCCCCAAGTGGACTAAAAACAAACAAACTATCAATTAACGCAACTACGAACATTTATTACATTCACCTAATGGGCCTAAATTTGTTGATTTGAATGTGAATTAAAAATGTAACTAAATGTATAGAATTAAATTATGTAATAATTGTACCCATTCTGTGCTTGCTTTCTTATGTACAGTTGCGTCTACACTGACTGCGAGGCCTGGCGAAGAGAACGTCAGATTTAAACAACCAAACTTCAGTCAACTTTCCACAGTTTTCTCTGAATAAGCTGCCCTCCCTCCTCCTGCCGAGGAAATATGTGTCTCATTTTCCTCCCCCTTCTCCTCTTCCTTCTTGCCTTCTATTCCCCTCCATCCCTTTTTCCATCCGTCGATGGCTCGTGGTCGTGTCCACATCAGTGCGTTTGTTACGAGCACGGTGACCTGGTGGACTGTCGTAGCCGTAGGTTCGAGCACGTTCCCAGGGGCCTCCCGCACGGCACATGGCTGCTGGAGCTGGGAGGAAACAATCTGAGTGTGATTGGCACTCGAGCTTTCACTGGACTGTGGTCCCTACGGGTGCTAGTGCTGGCCAACAGTCAGATACAAGACATACAACCACAGGTAGGAATGATGGGATGGAGGAAGGTGAAAGAAGGATTGATTCATCCAGGACACAATGCTGAACAGGGAACAATAGGGGAGTAGAGAGAGGATGCAAGTTGTTTGTTTGGGCCCATGACAAAGAAAAAGAAGGGCTGACACAGTAGTTAAATTTATACTTCTCTCTGTCTTTCTGGCTGTCTTCCTCTTTCCACAGGCATTTTTCTCCCTGTCGTTCCTGGAGAAGCTGGATCTCAGCTGGAACCAGTTAACATCTCTCCCTGTCGACTTCTCAACCAGTATGTCTGCTCTCAGAGAGCTGCGACTGGAGCACAACAACTTAAATCATATATCTGGATACAGGTACTGTCTGTCTGTTGCAATGAAAGTCATCGTGCTCCATATTCCTATCAGCCTCCTCCAGCTCATTAGAGCAGGGACTGATGGGTAGGGAGGCACCGTTGGCACTCATTGCTTATACTTCATGCTGAAGAGAGTCTGTTCCCATAAATTCATCCCCTCCTGGCATTAGTAGAATTTAAGTAATTATGTTTATCATACTACACTACCCATGATCCATTTGCTGCAATACTGTGTACCCACGGTGACAAGCTTCAGTTTAGTTGGATGTCTGAATCCCTCACCTTCTCAGTACAGACATTTTGTGAAGTGAACTTTTGGTGTTTACCCAAACTTCAGACCATAGCTGAAGGTTGGAAGGTGTATTGACTGCTGTATGAAGAGCTTCATCTTCATGCTTAGTTCATTCATCAACATGACAGTCTGCATTACTGCTGAAACTGCAGAAGTCCACCCGTTGATCTCGTGATCCATCATGCAGTCACATGAGAACAAGGTCGTGAGCTATACTAGAACACTTTCACTTATATTTTAACATCTCTAACCATGGTTATAACAAAGCCTGTGTTGAGGTAGTTGTTAAATGTAAAGTTTCAAACTTGAAACTTGAGACAGCTCAATTTTAGCAATTCTCTTGAAACCCATCAACCAACATCTGATGATGATTTAACCTCTGGGGCAAAATAAACAAAAATCTAATAAAAAAAGCTAAATCTGATGGGTCCACAGACAGCATTTTGGTCAATAAGTGGAAACCAAAAGACTGCCAAAAACTTGATCCCTCGCAACAGCATTAGTATGAATTGTTTTGGTTTTCGGGCCTGACAATATACTGTTATGGTTCAGTTTCACCACTGTCATAATGTGATTTTTGACAATATTCAGTAACGACACATGAACATCTCGCTGCTAAAGAGACATGTTTTGGTAGAGACCAAACAGAGCTAAAAGAAATTGACAATTGCATTTACATTCATCAGATGGACAGAAACGTTCCACACTGTTTCTGCTGGCTGTGTAAATAGTAGTTCACCATATCAACTTAAATCATAGTATGTCAGTGTTGTGCTCACAGCTTGTTTATACTGCCCCCAAGTGGCCAAAAATATCTTGCTGGCTGCAGGTTTATCCCACACAGCAGTCTGCCATGTGTGCCTCTCCACAAAAAGAGATTTTAACTACCAGTGGATGAAGCTACAGACACCAGTATTCAGCCCGTGTGGACTGGATGTTCTCCGGCTGCTGTTTCTCACCCTGTACCTGTCGCTCCCTCCTTCTGTCAGCTTGGAGTATCTGGACAACATGGAGAAGCTGGACCTCAGTTATAACCAGCTGGTGTCAGTTGGCTCCGGTGTGTTCAGGGGCCTCTCCAGGCTTAGACAGCTCTACCTGCACAACAACAGGCTGAACGTGGTGCAACAGGGGAGCCTGGATATGTTGCCCGGACTTGAGGTGCATAAATGACTCTGACCCTGTGTGTATTCCATGTTCTCTGTATGCCTGTCTGTCTAATTACCTGTCTGTCTGTTTAGGTCCTCCAGCTGAGTAACAACAACATCTCTCAGATAGACAGTGACGCTCTGGCTCCTCTCTACAGCCTGGCAGTCCTTGCTCTGGACGGAAACAACCTGCACCACCTCAAGTTTAAGACCTTCATCAGCCTTCATACAACAGCTACACATATCCAGCTATCAGGTTTCCAATGTCACTACCACCGTTACCAATGTTCATCTTGTGTTAACTGTTGCTGTTTATCGAGTGACAACCACTTTTGCTCGCAACATGAACATGTTTATTTTACTCTGTTATATAGTAAGTGAAAAATACTTAGCAACCCTGAGACCTAAAACACAGGAAGGACTTGTAAGCCATAAACAGGGGAGGGTGTCTTGTGGTCCTGCCCCATAAAAAAGAGTTTACGGGATGCAGAGCGTGCGCCCCGTGTACCAAGGCTTTACCACAGTGCCTCCGGTTATGAGTTAAGGGTTGCTAACTTTTTGCCTGAGATATGCAGCTTTAGAGTATTTCTTTCTCTTAGCACTCTCCGTCTGTCACTCACTGTAAATGCAAGCCAGCTATATCAGAACAAACTTTCCCTGTCCCACCGGTTGCTTAGTTAATCTCGCTTTGGCTTTTCCTGGTTGTACACACAGTTGCTCAGAAAGTCGCTGGTGTTGCAGCTTGATTGGGTATCTTGATGTGATTTTTTTGTCCTCTCGTTGCACCAACTGTTTGGGCTGCGTTGCCAGGTGCAGTTCTTTTTGCTTGCATTGGCGTAATTCTATTGTTTGAATCTGGTCAAACATCTAACCATTGAGATCTAGACCCAAAGTTGTGATTATGAGTACAACTGTCTTCATCAAACCATAATGCATCTTTTTCTCAGATCTCTACTTTTACCTTTCCTGTTGCTCCAACAGGAAACCCGTGGAAGTGTGACTGTGAGCTGCATCGCGTCTTCAGTAAGATCTTGCACGTTCGCCACCTCCACATCGACGACTACCGCAATGTGACGTGCCAGGGCCCGCCGCAGCTGGCAGGGGCTTCCCTGGCCTGGGTCGACAGCCAGCTCTGCATCGCTGAAACAGTGACCGTGCTCGTCATCACCATCACTGTGCTGGTCACCGTGGTGGCAGCTCTGGTGATGGCGGAGAGGAACAGGAAGAAGAATCCTGGGAAGAAGTGGGACGCGGAGTCGCATACGCAAACGTAGAGACCACCATCGGAAAAGGCTGCATAATAAATAATAAACAGGGAAAAAGAGGACACTTCAAACTTCCAGGTTCCTCTAGTGACGGCATAGAAGATGGATAACTGACACAAAAGGACGATTACTTGAATGGACAATCCTTTGTGTGTCTAGAGGACCTTTTGGGTTAGATGGAACAATTCAAGAGATAATTGATGCATTCTATATGTTCTTTTCTGTCTGTTTAGCCACCACTTGGAGTTGCCAAACTGAATATTCAAATCCTACACATAACGGTTATAATTTAAGTCATGTTTTTATGCGCATGCAACATGATTCCAGTTAGTTTTGCATATCCCGATATTCAACTCCAGACAACACAGTGTGAGTGAAAAGTTACAGTCAGAAAGCAAATATCAAACATTTTACAGGAACTAAAGCCAAACACAGGTTTCAGTGGCTACTCTCTTTATCGTTTTTCATATTTGGATAGCCTTTGTTTCAGAATACTCCCTCTCATATGCAAATGTGATCCAGAAAATACAGCAAATATCTCGTAATATGGAAAAAATTGATCAAGTGACCGTCAACAGTGATGAAGAAAAATAAGGGAACGCTTTCACAGTTTCAAATATTTTCCACGTACCTAAAGTAAAGATTTAATAAGGACATAGTTGTGCTGCTCTATACTAGGACTAGTTTAAATGGGTATTTCACGAATTTAGTATTACACTTCCCGAAGTCTGAGTGCTTGCAAGAGACAGATAGAAAGAAAAGACAATGGTCAAACTCCAAGAACACATAAAACAAATATAAAAATCAATCTATACTACCGTCAACTTGCCTTTTGTTGACAATAGTTAGATAAGTGTGGGAATGTTGTGGATATCCTGAAGCAAGTATTTGATCAGGGAAAGATTGGGGTGGGTGTGCATTGATCTCTTGTACCATTTCTTCACTTCCCTATTGACAAGAGAACACAAATGTCCAAATACATTTGAAGCATTTATCTTTACAATCCGGTGGTCAATCACACATATCGTCAGAAGGAGAGACAGAGGTCTTTAGGTGGACCATATGTCTCTGGACACCACAGAGGAATACTATTGGGCTGATGGAGGGAAAGAAACAGTCCTATTGAGGCCAAAGGCCAGATGTCAAGATGATTACTGCTGGACTGGAACACATTTATTAAATGTGTGTGTGTGTGTGTTTGGGGGTATTAAAGAAGAAGATACAGAAAGGCCTAACAGCCTGACTGCCATTCATTTATCAGTGTTGTGTGCCTTCTTTGTAATATTCCTTCTGCTCCCCTCAGAGAAAACCAACAAAACTCTTCAAAAAACTATACTATACTCGATGACTCGCAGGAGTCACGTTTCTTCTCTTTTGTTTTAGGCACCTCAAATCCCAGAGCCAAGCTAATGTCAGCTTGTCTCAGACCAGTCTCTCCACTGAACACAGTGAAACCAGACTGATGATAACCCGCCATCTAAGCAGGACTACCCAGACCCATCTGGATTACCCCTTATCACTGAACTGTAGCTAACATGTTGATCCAAACAGAAAATGTGGTGATCCCGAACTTATTCAGCCATAAAAGCTGAAGGGGAGGACAGTTCTTGCCATGAATGGAGACAGATTCGACCTCTCCGTCTCTCTTTGAGTAACAGGTTTTACAGCTGAACACAACAGACTGGAACAACAGGGATTAAAGGGAGATTTACTTCACAGTGCCTGACTGGCAGCATGGATATTTCAGACTAAACTAAATGGTGGGGGTTGGTGGATGAGACTCACAGTGAAATGTCCTGTTTGGTCAATAGGGTTTGCATCGTCAAATATAAGGAAGTGAAGGAAGCAAGGATGCTTGTTCGCTAAATGGAAAGGAACCTTGGTTGCATGGAAGTTAAGATGTTCAACTCACAACTGTCTGACTGAAAGAGGATGTTGGAAATGAGGGATTATGAGTAGTTATTAAGGAAATGTTTACTATTTTAGAAGATATGCTTATTTGGAAAAAGTAGGCAATTAGCTTCACTTAGCTTAGTTTAGCATAAAGACTACTGTAGATAGAAACAAGGTAAGCCTGGATTGGTGAAACTCTCACAAGATTTATAAGTGTTGTTTCCGCTTCAAGAGTCCTGCAGTGTTATTGGAGAGAGTTGTTACACTGAAGTCCAGGTGTCCCTGCATTACAATTCAATCCCAGTTAGTACTGGGAATATGTACGTATTGTATGTATGTTCCAGGATCTTCCAACTCATCACAGACAGACTGTCTAGAGCTCACACACCAAAGTGCAACAGCAATGACTGTCCAGCAGATGGAGACACCTGATAATGTCCATATAATATAAATAAGGGGTTATTCATGTGTAAATAAAATAAAATATATTGTGAGAACATGATGATGATAATATTAGTTGGTTAATTAGAGGTTAACACAAATATATTGATTTGTTCTGAAGTATTTGTATATAGTGTATCTAACTCTTGTTTTTCTGTTATATAACTTATCTTAATTTTCATTTTCAACCTCACCTTAAATGAATGCAGCGTCACAGGACTTATTTGTATTTCAGCCTACATATCAGTGCTGTACCTGATGGGTTGAAAAACCTTTCATTCATCCATCCATCCATTTTCTGTAAGTGTTCATCCTCATCAGGCTCGTGGCTGGACCGTATCCCAGCTGACTCGACAAGTGTGTTGAAAAACCATTGAATAAACTGCAGAAGCCTCGTTACATGCTGTCATGGATTGATCAGGGTTAACAGGAGAAACACAAAGTTTGTCTGGACGCTCTTGCCAAACTTTTTCCAAATGGAATTATGTAACTAACTAACTTTGACTTTTTACAAGGTCAAACTGACAACTTATATCTCAGGACTATTTTTTTTTGGTATTTTAAGTAAAACAAATAAATAAATAATAAAATCAGTTAATTACCATTAGTATACGTCATGCTTTCTTTTCAAAAACATGATCTACTGACAAGGCCATGTAGACCGTGTCCATAAATAGTTATAGGTATAACAATTTGATAAATAAATAAGTTAATATTGCCATGGAAAACAAAGTTTTCTGATTATAACCTAATTCTTATGTATTCTATTGTATATTAGTAAATATGTATCATTATAGATGTTTTATTATATATACTGTATATTTCTATTAAAAATAGTATTAATCTTATGTATTTTGAAAATACAGTCACTATTCAGTTATGATCACTGTGATCATAACCCTGCATAACGCCTGTGTCCACATGAAAAACAACCTTTAGAAAACCACAAAAAGATCATACATCTCCCAGAATGCTTTTGAACTGGTGTCCTACAACACAGCTGTGCAAGTCTGATCTGATCAGATCATAAACTGGATATTTTTAAATTCTATTTATCCTTCTTCAGCCTTGAAAAATGACTCGTGCTTGTGATACGTAACATGGTTTCTTTCTAAAGAGATGTGTGACAAAAAGTATTTTGTTTGACTTTAATGGAGAAAAAATCACGGAGGTTGTCAAACAAGTACTTGTGAATGGACAAAAACATATTATGACTCACATATTTCCCTCGTGGAAATGATTTATTGGAGACTGTCATGAGATATCCACACTCTGGCAGACTCTTATTATGAAAGGACAGATAGCTGCCTTTATTCTGACATCTTTTATCTGCTGTGACCTTCTTTATGTTCGGTGTACAGATCCTGCAGCAGCTGTCGGGTCACACCGGAGCTTCAGTTGACACAGGAGCAGCTGTTTGCTGCAGACTCGTGCAGAGCGGCGGCTTGGTGCACGGATGCAGGTGTCGTTCGCAAAAAGGTTGCGGTGCAGTGGAGGACTTCACCTCCTTCGCTTGTCAAGCACAGAGAGGTTGTTCTGTGACCACATCCTCTCCTCTGCTGTCGCTCTCAACGCCTCTGCAGGCCTTCACACCCCCCCACTCCCCCGGTTTGTTCCTCACCAACAACAGCCTCAACCTGCTTCTGTGCAGAGATGAGAACATTTGATTTCCTGTTGTGATGAGCTGTGAAACATTTACTTCTTTACCGAAAGTAAGTGTACAAACAAACTCTGAATACAGAGCAGCCACACATTACTCTAGAGGAAAAACTAAACATAGACATACACTTAAAGTTTAAATGATGGTTAGAATGATGAGATTTAATGACGCTTTTAAATGTCACCATAGAGGCTTTCATCAGGTTTGAGTTTCGTTAACTTGAAAAATCTCATTGTTACCAAATGTCCTAGTTTGACTAGAGTCTGAGTGCTGTGAATGGAAACTAAGAAAGAAAGAAAGAAAGAAAGAAAGAAAGAAAGAAAGAAAGAAAGAAATAACGGGTTGAATTCTCAGAAAACTGACAGATAAGCAGCTAAAAATACCTTCACTGAGTCTGTCATGCCATGTAGGCTGAGACACGTGGGCAGTGAATTCATATCTGCACAAATGTATGGAAAGTGACAGAAACTTCAGGTTAACTGCCGAAAACAAGAAACTGTGTGACTGCATCTGACAGGCTGTGCAGGAAGTCTTTCTGAGAAATGACACAGAGTACATCTCATCCGAAAAACCTTTATTGGGAACAAAGATTCATCACAAAGCATTATATGAACAGACAACATAATTTAGCTTCAAATTACTCACATGGTTTTAGCACTATAGGAACTTTAATATGTTCCGAATGTGATGAGCTGAATTAAGCGTTCAAAGCAAAAGCATTCATCATTTTTATTTACAGAAACCGGGACATTCTGCTGGTTTGTGCAGCTCCGCTCTCAGTCGTTCTGTTTTCCAGGTGACCGCTGTGCAGCAGAGAGAGAAAGACACGTTTAGTGATTTATTAAAAAAAAGTTCCTCTTCTGCTCCTCTCAGATTCGCCCCTCGTCTGAACTGGTTGATCTTTGTATAAACATCGGTCCTAGCTAACATTTGTGTTCCGAGGAAGTTTTTCTGTCGCCAAGTGCTTGCTCAGGGTGGGAATTGTTCAGTCTCTATAAATAATATTATAAAGAGTATGATCAAGACCTGCTCCGAATGGAAAGTGTCACGAGATAACTTGTGATAAAATAATAACCTGTTATGATTTGGCTCTCTATATATAAAACTGAATTGCAATTGAATTAGTGCACAGAGAGAGGGACAGGTTAAATGCAAGTTTTGCAACTATGCACAAAACAATATTTAATAAACCACAAAACACTGCGAATGAATGAGAGATTCAGTGTATTGATTGCTTGATGATGCTCAGAATCAAAAAGAGCTAAAAACGTTTGGTATTTAAGTCACGGGTTGGTGATAATGGTGGTTATGTTTGGTCTGTGTGTGGTTATGTTTGGGGATTTGGAAAGCATTCTGGTAAGGTTAGGATAGATTGGGACAAGTTGTGTCTCATACTTAAAATTTTGCTGTATTAAACACAATCTTTCTCTAACCGTAGTCGAATGCCGCGAGTACCGAAGTGTACCCACAAAAAGTTCATCCACTGTAGTTAATATGAGTTTTGTCACTGCAGATTTTACTGGGATGTTGAGTATCAACATTTTGTGACTTGCTTGTCACTTTAATTAACAGCATTTCATCACTGTACTGATATAAAACTAAATCCAGGCTGCATTACATTACCCCAAAAGCCCTATATGTGTACTATATGAACCTGATTAATAATAATTATTTAAGGCTTCATTGACACCCCATAGAAGATCCTTCTTATCTTGTACCATCCCATACTTTGACTGCCGTTCTCTTGCATGAACATTTTGAACCCTAACCCCAAATCCAAGATTTCCACAGCAATGACTAACGCAGTATAAACGTAATATAAACGTAGTACGATCATGTTGGACGAACCTGAAGCCACCACACCAGAAACACCAGAAAGACTCCGTAGATGCTGCTCTTGATGATCAGAACAACGTAGGACAGTTTGGCGTTGTTCGTGATCCTCAGATACTTGTCTGCAAAAAAAAAAAAAAAAATGCAACATGTTCGTGAAAGATTGAATGTTCGGTTGATGCTTGGAGCTGTTTAGGTTCACAAAAAAAAACTATATTTACCTCTGTTGACTTGACCTGAAAGAAAAAAGAAAAAGGTTTTTTGGTCAGTGTGACTGTGGGTGTCATTGTATTATAAGATTTGCTCATTCTGAGTTGCAAACGGCTGTACCATCGAAACCTATGATCCAATCCGAACGTTGCACCGTTCCATTCCTCACGAAGAAGTTGACGGTGCAGGTGAAATTCGCGCCTTCCGTAAGCCACTCTCTGAGCCCGACCGTCAGCCGACTGGTGATGTTGTAGTGCTGCCCTGCCTTCTGGGCAGTGTTGTCGGTCGCCACACCATCTGTGACATTTACCCCATCAATCAGCCAGAACACATTCACATGGTCCGGGTAGAAACCGTAGACCACACACACCAAGGTCTTTTTCTTGTATTTCTTGTCTTTGCTTTCACACTCTTTATCTGAAGGTTTCAACACTTTCACCTTGGGCAGGGTGACAGTGTGGTTTGAATCTGGGGGGACAAAGGAAACAAATCATTAGACACGTCCGATAAGCCTGCTGACTTTGGTGCCAAGAGTTAAATGAGACGACAGATACCAGTACCGTGTCTGTACACTAGAACCAGCGCTCAGTGAGCTTATTTTATCATGAATACCTGAAATAAACACTAACCGTTCAAAATGAACAAAATCAACCTCAACCTTAGTTTGATATGTATAAAAACGGAAGACTATTTCACCATAGGAACCAATTATAAATGCAACCAGCAGAGACAACTGCAGTTTTTGTATAAATTAAACAACAATTAACAGTAAAACATGTTAATTAATGAGCTTTAGAGGTGTTGGTAGGTTGTTTCCAGTCTTTATGCTAGGATAAGCTAACTGGCTCCAGTAACAATTTTATGACACAGAAATACTGTAAGTGCGGTACCACAACAAAAAAAAGAATAAGCTGCCATTAAAATTCCTTTTTTAATAGCAGAATTTAGACATGAACTGGGAGGATTTTTTATCACGCTAAACAAAAAAAAAATACCCAAAACAAACGTCATTGCTCATTAAACACAGAACCATCATTCAGTTTCTTTGGATCTTTTGTCTTACCAAGAACTGTTAGCCTGGTTCCTTCTCTGAAATATACGTAGTGGACTACAACACACAACTCACACACAATAAACTCCACAACAGCTGAACAAAACACAGATTTATCTCATTTTCTTCCTGTATAGGCTTTTTTTCTATAGGTTAAGTCGCTTTATTTAACTTTCATGTTATTTATTAAGTCCTCTAACTTCATGGCCGTTTGAGGTCCTTCAACTAACAAACTACAAAGTTACACAGCAACACATCTCAAATGCAAACTAATTGCAAAGACATTTTTACATTTTTTATTTTTTACAAAAAACAAAACCTCTTACTCAAAAATGTAACTTCAGAGATAAATTATTCATTATGTGTAACGTTATTTTCTTACCTAACACCGTCAGTTTGGTTCCACCACCAAAGTAAGCAGGATCATAGTTGGTCACAGTGACTCATGACTGCAGTAAAAACTTTCAGCACTAACAGCTGTGAGCTGACATTTTTTTTGCTCTTCTTCACCCAAAAAACATTTAAAAAGTGTCTCAAAATTCATCTACCATGATAAACATGCACATTTACTTCCAATCCAACAATTTTAGAAGAGTCTGATTGCTTTCTTTTTTTAAATTTTTTATCTTTAAGACTGTCCCAGTCCCGAAGCACGCCTCTGACTGTGAACTCACAGAGCTGATAAGAAGTCACACTGAGAACAATAATCTGGGCATACAGCCAGTTCTTTTATAACAGTCGCAGTTTGCTGGAGAACAGGCCAGGCCTGAAACCAAACTAACTTGTGTCATAACTTATTTTATTTTTTAAAAGAAGAATAATACATACTTTACTGTACCCAAATAAAATTACCTAAAAGCCTAAAAGAGGTCACATATTTTTTTTATTCTCACACATAAATGAGCTGTGAAAGATGCTCAGTTTAATTTGTCGTTGCAGACTGTGACAAAAACTCAACTCTGTGCACCTCTTATTTTTTTCTATTTATCGGACACTGACAGTTCACAGTGAATCAAGTCACTCTCTGCTACAGATCATATTTTACACACAAACATAAGATATTGAATTATTTTATGGCTTTTAAAGTCATTTTAAGAGCAGTTAGTGAGCGAAGCGTCACTTACAAAGTGTCTGTCAGACTTTAAAGTGTCTTTACAGCCGATCAAATATGTGGAAAAACATAATTTATGATATTTTAAATGAACTAAACGTTGATTTCTTACCTAAAACAGTTAATCTGGTTCCTCCACCAAATATAGGCTGATAACCCATGTCAACACAGTGCGACTGAACAGTGCATAAATAAAGTCTAATGTGCGGTTCATGCATTTTGCCTTTCATACACAGTACGTTTAGCTCCACGGGTGAATTTGTGAGTAGAAAATCTGTTTTCCTTACCAAGAACAGTCAGTTTGGTGCCAGGGCCGAAATAGGCTTCGTAACTGGCACACTGCACTCGCTTGATATCAAAAAGCACTGAGCTGGATGAGGACCATAAAGGCCCAACTATGCAAGGTTTCTAAACAACTCCAGTCATTGAAGAACCAGAGGCATATTCAATCCCCATGAGCCAGTACTCACCTAAAACTGTCAATTTCGTTCCAGGTCCGAAGTATGCTTCATAGAGATTGTCACAGTGTAAAAATACTGTGCAAGAATCTCTTCTGTCGTTCTCCACTGGACCATCTCACAACCTATTTGTAAACTTGCTTTGTATTCTGGGAATTTAAAGATGTTCCGAGTATCCCAAAATACACTGAAACTTAACTGAAATTGAACTAAAACGGTCACCTTGGTTTGGTTTCAAGGGTAGGATCAATTGTGAGAGCTCCGACTTACCCAGAACAGTGAGTTTAGTTCCTTTTCCAAAGAAAGCTTCAGCTCCAGTGTCACACTGACTTCATCCTTTAGCAAAAAGTCAGAAAACTTCCCATAACTGACACCTGGAAACAGGCTCACAATCCACGATCATACTAAAGTTTCAGCATTGAAAATGGGCTTCACAACATCCATGTCTGCTGCTTTTTTAAATGGCAACTGGATGAAACCCAACTGCTGTGAATTCTCATTCAATTTTATTTAATTCCAAGTTTCCCGACTGAAATTTAGTTTTCCTACGATGTCAGAATAGTCAGTCGGCTTGCAGCTTTTCAGAATTTCGATGTTTCTCTCTGCGCCAAGTGTCACGGGTAACTTGTAGCTCTCCACAATAGGCATCTTGAATGGAGGAGGTTTTTGTACAGCGGCTCTATTGAATTGTATCACCGTGGCCCCCCTGTCCCCACATTGAAAAAGCGTCAAACAAAAACCTGTCTTCACTTAGTTCGTCTTCTCTTTCCTTCCCCCACCCGAGCTTGCCATATCTCAGCCTCCATCTCTCTGTTTGGGAGAGCAGCTGTGCAGCTCGGTCTGACTGACGGCTGAGGTGAGCTCCATGTAGCCTGACTGACTGCTGCTATTTCTGTGACAGCTAAGAAAAGATCCAAGAAGGAAAAGAAAATGTGTTTCTATGTACAGAAGCTGCACAGGAAGTGACATCGTTACTGGTCACACCTCTTTAAGCCACCCAGTTGTGACTGATATAACCTTCTCTCAGTCACGGGAACCATGACAGTTTCATCTGTGAAGACATCAAGCTATTTCACTGGACACGTTTGACATCGACTGTAGAAGGAAAGTCAGGCGATAACCAAAGTCAATAGGGTTCATCCTCTGGTGAATAGGAATGATTGTACACGATTTCATGGCAATCCATCCAGTAGTTGTTGAGATTTCAGTCAGGAGCCACAGCCTCTCTGTTAGCAGATGGGGAAAACAAAAACATCAAAGTCTACACCAAATACATTTTTCCCAAAGATGGTTTCTGTCACTTTTAGGTACTTCTTTTTGTGTTGCTGTACGTTTAAGTCAAGTGGTTTCACATGATTGACAGCTGAGCCCTGCTTGGAATTGAGTCGGCCAACTTTATGTGCAGGACGTTGATACTAACCCTGATCACTACTGGCCCCAAATAACGTCACCAGCACAAGATGGCAGCTGTCGTATTTTGGATTCATTTTTTTTTTTTTTACAGTGAGAGGAGGTGGAGATGTGTCGTCAATCTTCATATACAGTCTGTGTTTTGGACACGACAAGTTTTCCTGAAGCGCCCCCTTAGTGGTAAGATTGAAAGCTCTGGTGGTGTTATTAATGCTATACTGTACAATCTTTCATGGACAGATTCTTCTTTCACTTCAGTGGACTCATATTTAAACTCTAGGAATATCTATAATATCTACACATCAGCATTGATTTAAATGTGTAATGCCGAGTGAACCCTGCAGAGGTCAGTGTCTGATCAACTCTGAAACTTGTTTTATCCTTCGCAAAACTTCAAAACAAAACATAATCTGATCAGGTATCAAAAAGAATTAAAGAATAGAACAAAACTAAACGTAATAATGAAAGCGTTTGTGCATGGAGAGCTGTAGGCTGAATGGAAGAAGTAACTATTCTTTACTTTGTTGTAGCACCTGTGTACTTATCTAACAGATCAGCTTTGTGGTTCTGCAGAAATATCAGGAAAAACTGAGAGAGAAGCAGTTTTGTTACTTCATGGCTGATCATCGACAAGTTTTCTTGCATAAGTGAAGCAAAATCGTGCAAACAGCATCAAAATGAAAGCTCTGAGCGTAATCTATGCTTTAGATCTAACAGCAGATTAGAACGATATAATGTAGATGGAAGCCAAATTACACAGATTATCCGAGGGTTAATGGCTGCCTTCATTTTTGGATTAACCTCTTTTAAAGCAATGACACACGCTATGCTAAAATCTCTAACAAAGTATTCTGCATGATGAGGTTAAAGGAGGGGTCGGGTAAACTGGAAGTATCTATTTCGGTAACCCTTTTTTGGACAGTCCTACAGATACAAGCACACAAATACAAATTACAGGGCTGACCACAAAGTTTAAGGACCTGGGATCAAACACCACACTGTTCAGTTGGATCCTTAGCTTCCTTACGGGCAGACCTGTTGTGGTGAGGGTGGGTGGACACACCTCATCCACCCTCATCATTAACATCGGATCACCCCAGGGCAATGCCTATCTGAAGGAAATAGAGAAGCTGACACACAACAACCTCTCCCCTGAACGTCAGCCAGACTAAAGAGATGACGGTGAACTCTGGGAGGAAGCAGGCGAAGAACTATGCCCCTGTCAATATCAATGGATCTTGTTGGACAGAGTGGACAGGTACCTTGGTGTCCACATCACCGAAGGCCTGACCTGGACGCTGTACAAAGACTCTGTGGTGAAAAAGTCAAGTCAGAGACTGTTTCACCTCAGACACTAGAAATTCCAGGTGTCCACTAAAATACTGAGGCATTTTTACTCCTGCACCATCAAGAACATCTGAAGAAGACCACAAGGCCCTGCAAAGAGTAGTTCATTCAGCTCAATGTATTATAGGTGGTGCTCCATCCTTCCTACACCAGACAATGCAGGGAAGGCTAGGAGAATCCCAACCACACAGGGTTCTCATAGTGTTTTGCAAGATCACAGCTTACATAAATCCGAGTATCGTCTGCATAAAAATGGAACCTGATATTATGTCTACATATGTGATGTGGAGCTATAAAACAGGAAAGGTCACAGTTATTTCTTCTTACTTTTTGGCTTTTCTGTAACCATGACAGCCAGTATCAAGGAACAAATTCAGATCCCATTACTTGTTCCTGGAAGTCGGTCCTAAAAACCTCCTCTCCATCATGGACATCATGAAAGACGACAAGCTATGACTGTTCGGTCTGTTATGTCTCTCAGTCATGACTCTATAAATCACCCAATCTGACACAGAGACCCAGCATAACATGGTGCTGGGTCTCAATTTGGATACTTCAGTTGGTACACTATGTAGTATACTCTGCACACTTTGTACTTCCTGGCATAGTGTGCTAACTTCAGCAGGGTAGTGTTGTCTTAATTTGAGTACGGCCGTTGTGCACTTACTGGTAATGATGATCACTGACAAACATTTTACTGCCTTTTTCCTCTTCTTCGGAAAATTTGTAATGGTGCGGAACACTAACGCCAATATTTGACTGCTAAAATATCAATATTAAACATATGTACAACTTACATTTCTAGACTGGAGTATCCATCATAGCCGCTTCCAGCCGCCATTTTCACAATGCTGGTGGTCCCTTCCCTTCAGTTAAGAGTGCAGCCAAGTCAGATTAAGTTCTCAACTCAGTTTTGACCAAATACATCATTCATATTCTGTACGGTTTGTCTGTGTAGGGCAGAACTGTTCTTAAATATTTACTAAGTTGTTTACATTATTTACTTATTTGTATTAATTTAATTAGAATTAGCATGTCTGTATGCAGTATATGTGTGTACTTGTACTGTATGTATGTCCACATGTTTTGAGTCATGTTACTATTCCCTGCACAGGTGTTGTGCCATGAGCACAGAATGTATTGGGGTGGGTACATGATTGGTTATACTATATGAAGTTGTGCAAAATTCAAAATCTCAAAATGTATAAAATTTTATATGAGTTTATACATAATACAAATCCATCAATCTTTGATGGCTAGCGTCTGGATTAGTTGTATTTTCAGTTCTTTACGGTTAAAATAAAGATACAATTACATCTAAAATTCAGTAATGCTGAAGTTAGTGTTCACTAACAGTTAAAGTATTAGAGAGATATTCTTCTGATACAGTACATTTCAACACATTTCGTTCTTTGATTGCTTTTTATGTTGAATTTAACTGTAATTTGAATCTAGTGAATTTATCGTCTGAGCAGGTAACATGAGGTTGAAGATGTCGTTGAGAATCTTGTGTTTCTTTGTACGATGCACACGTTCAAAACATGTCCGTTGAGGGTTTAAACTTAGAAAGGCCAACAGAGAGGCAGAAGGAGTGTTTCTTGGTGATTCCTAGTAAGATAGCACTGATGTGCGTCAGTCCCCTAGTTTACTGCTGGGATTGTTGTCTAGCCACAGAGTGTGTCTGAACCACTGCGATAACCTACAGAGACACTGCTGAATCTCCAGCCTCAACCTGATGGATGTGCAGAGAGGAGTTCATTACCACCGGCCGTGACATGGTGTACTTTGCAGGAGCCTCAGAGGTCCATATGCCTTCATGAATGGAAAATACTAACAGCTGCATTTCCCCACTGCCTGTGTTTCTGTACACAGACATCCTTTTATATCCAAGATTATCTAGTTCACACTGCAGCGTTACGGATGTGTCTGCTACTCGGCTGAATGCAAATGGAGGCTGGTGTATTTTAACACAGCAGGAGAAACCTGAAAAACACAGAAGAAGACACAAATGAATAACTTTTATGTGAATATGAAAAACCAAAACTTCCCACTGAGTTGAAGTGTTCTTACTGGCAAAGAGCAGAAGTGACAGGACCTTCAGGTTCAATAACTGTGAAGTGAGACCTGATTCTCTTTCCTCCACCTTTGAATGTTTTCTCTGCACACTCCACCCACAGTTCACACACAGGACAGCTACAGTCTGCTATTGGCCACCCTAAGGTGCACTATACCATCCAACACCTATGTTTTTACTCATGTACATAAAGTAAACTACTACACAAATTATCTTTATTTGAGCATCCTTTGCACTCTGCACCATTGTCTTGCTGTCTACAAATGTTATATGTCAATAAAAGTGATTTGACAGATAAACAGAGAGAGATAGAGAGACACAGATGCACAGCAGCAGCAAATCATAAACTAACTATAAACTGTAATGGAGATACGGTAGCAATAATGACAGTAGTAATATATGTAGTGGACGTCGTGCAGGACCACAGCAGCAGCCACGATCCATGAGAACCTGCTGGACGAGAGAGCACAGTACTGTTCATGCAGTAAAGTCATTGATCTGTACATAATGACTTAAGGCACATAGAGACAAGATTAGATAAGATAAGATAGACTTTAATGATCCCACACCGGGGAAATTCACTTGTCACAGTAGCTCATATACACAAGGTTGATAATAAATTATTCACAAGTGAGAAATATACAGAAGAAAGTCATGAAGTCATGCTGCTGTTAAAGAGTGTGACAGCTGCTGGAATGAAGGACCTGTGGTAGATCTCCTTCTTACATGGTGGGAGCAGCAGTCTGTTGCTAAAGGAGCTGTTTAAGGCCTCCACAGTGTCATGCAGGAGGTGAGAGGAGTTGTTCATGATGAATGTCAGCTTTGCTAACAACCTAAAACAAACAACCATTCACAGTCACATACACACCTACGGCCAATTTAGAGTCACTAATCAACCTGTTAAGTGGATGGGAGGAAGCCAGAGCACCCAGAGAGATCCCATGCAGACACGGGGAGAACATGCAAACTCCACACAGAAAGGCCCCAGCTAAGGTTCAAACCAGGAACCTTCTTGCTGTGAGGCGACAGTGCTAACCACTGCATCGGATATCAATTTAGCTCTGTCTTTATTTATAACATTATGTTTGCCTTTACTTTTAACTTTATTCCATTGTAACTGTTTGCTGTATTTTATTCTTATCTGGATGTTTTGTTAGACTCTATCATCACTTTTCATTTTGTGATGGAAATTCCAGTGAGAGATGAACAAATAAGCAAAGTTACTCCAAAACGGTCTTTGTCTTTGAACAAAATGAGATTAAAAAGGCAATATGAAGTGTAATATGTGAGAACATCTTTACAAAGAATACCACTCGGAGAATATTGCGTTGCAATTATTTAAGTTGAAAGGTCAGAGGTCCTGACACACACAAAGTGGTTCAAAGTCTGACAGTGACAGAAAGAAAGTATCTCAGCTTTATTCAGTTCCTGCCCGTGGCATGACGAGGAGGAAGTTCAATGATAAAATGTTAATAAATGTTAATGTTAAAAAATAAAATCCACAAAATAGTACATGGAACACATGGAATAATAAACAAAGTTTAAGAACCAGTGCATAGGAACCAAAGAACAATGCAGCAAGATTGAAAAAACTAAACAATAAATCATTTTAATGAAGAAAAAATTACTGTCTTTATATTAGCTGACAGATCAAAGTGTGTTTTGAGTGTTTTGAGCCTGAGAACTGCAGTGACGTGGAGACAGGGTTTTGGTACGTCAGTGACATGACAGCGCATCACTGTGGTCTGCCAGCGCAGAAATACACAGCTGAGTGTGACAGACTGACGCTGTGAATGATCAGAGCTCCGCTCACTCTGCTTTCCCTCGAGATCTCGATCTGATCCACAAACTGCTCCTCGTAGTTTGGCGAAGTGACATCGTAGCTGTGTCCCATCAGGCTCAGCTGTCCATTCTGTCTTTGCTGGTACCAGAGCATCACATACAGATTGTTGTCATCGTGACTACATTTAATTTCTACCCTGTCCGTCACATTGGCTATTTCGGGCAGAGACTGCTGAAACTCCACAGCCTTGGCTCGATCTGTGGAAGAAGAGATTCAAAATATGGTTGTTACATTCATAACATGTCAAAGAAATGTCCATAATATTACTGTATAACATAACATCATTCATTTTAGATCTTATTTAACTTTTAAAAAAACGTTACATGGAAGCAAGAGGAGAAGAAAAAGTCCAATCACAGCTGGAGACATCTTAGCAGTGACATGTATTGCTGTCATTTGGAGGAAGATATCTTGAGAGCGACTCCCACATTGTTTAATCTGCACATGCTCAGTGGTGACAACTGAAGGATGAACACTGAGCTGGGGTTTTTGTACAGGGGCGACAGTAAACCACTTCGATGTGCACTTGCAGCACAGAAATACACAGCTGAGTGTACGGGGCTCGCTCTGCGGATGATCAGATCTCCTTTCAATGTGCTTTCTCTCCTTAGCTCAAACTCCTCTTCGAACTGGCCCTCGTAGGACTGGGTGCCTACCCCGTAGCCAATCCCGATGAGGATCATGGACTGACTGTGTGACTTTCTTTGCTGGTACCACAGCATTACTGGACGGCTGGTGTCATCGTGGCTGCAGCTGATGGTGACCGTGGTGTTCTCCTCCACTATCTGAGGAAGACTTTGATGGACACCATCCACCTGACCTGTGGACAGTTTAGATGAAACTGTTAATGTCAAACAGATGAGGAGAAATGGTTTGTATTTAATATGTTAGACATGTCAAATCTTACTCGGGAAGCAGATGAAGAGAAGAACAAATGCACACATGGATGAAGACATTGTCAAGCACTGCTTTGTGAGTGAATGAGGGTTCTTTTACTGGGGAGGTCCTAATTCAACACCACACGCCTCTGAGAAAACCTCCGTACCATGTGCTCTACCTCCACCTATTGGCTGAATCTAATCTGTGGTGGACTCATTCTCCATTCTTTATGATAATTAGTAAAACATCAGAAATTTGTTCTTTATGACACGAGGATGACTGATTAGACAGGAACAAGCAGTGGTTTACATGAGTCAGTCTCTCTTGTTTTTAATCAGTCATGATATGGAACATAAGAAACCTGGTTATTCAATCTGTATGATTATAATAGAATGTACATTACACAATTAAAGCAACACTGTGTAACTTTTCTACCATGAACTAACACATTTTAGAGTTCCACTGTGTCGAATTTAATTGCATCTAGTGGTGTAATCGTTGCATTGCAATCTCCTCACATCACCCTCACCTTCAATGTATAAAGGAGAAACATCACTCGAAAGGCCCTGTCTAGAGTCAGTATTTAGTTTGTCTGTTCTGGGCTACTGTAGAAACACGGTGTTTCAATATGGCGGCCTCCATGAAAGAGGATGAGGAGAATTTTTAAGTAACCAAAAGAAAAAAGATTCTTATTTTCAGGTGATCATACATGCATGAAAAAATAGTTATGAATATTATATTCCATGTTTGCCTTATTCTGAAAATAAAGGCCTCAAATCACTGCACGTTTAAATCATGTTGATTCTACACTGACTTGTAATCAGGTGAATGTTGTCTCTGTCTGTTCTCACACTATGTAACTTTGTGCTCCGGGTGCAATCACCTGTGAGAAGTACTAGAAACTTTACAGCACCTCACCAACACACGTCACTAACCATTTAACTGATTTTGATGAACATGATCAATAATTTGATCGTATTTTATGGAGAAAATGTTTTCTGGTTTTCCTGGACATTCTCTGGCTGCTCCGCCTCAACTCTAAAGAGTACAGTCTATACCTGCTATAAAAAGTGCCATGAGATGACTGTTTGGCGAAATATATAATATACAAATAATGATATATAGTCTATAATCTATAAAATGTCACAAAACACTGAAAAACAAGCTCCTGGTATCCTCGAGCATCATGGCCTATTGGAATGATAACCAAAGTATACCCAGGGAAGGATGGAAAGATTCGTAGTGCTATGGTCAGTATTCAGGGACGAGAATACGTACGACCTGTTGCCAAACTAATTCCACTTCCTGAGATCACAGATTAACGTAAATAAACATATTTGCTGCACACATCTGGGGGCGGCTGTTACAAACTGCAATCTCAGTCCTCCTGTCTGGAGGAGAGCTAGATTGGGTGAAGAGGTGGGCGCCTCCCAATGATCCTCCCACTTTATAAATATAGGCCTGGATGAGGCCTTCCCTTCCCTTTGTCTCCAGACTAGCATGTGTTGGTGCTACAGAGTTTGCCATGTGTGTTTTGACTCGTTTCATTGTAAGTACTTAACATATTTCACTTCATTTTCTTGTAACATGAAACTTTAGGTTTGATTTACTTTATGGATGATGCCTTAAGCATATCTGATTTAGACTATTAATTGTATTTGATTGCATAGTATTTTGTTGTATTTATCAGTTATGATTTATCTTGTCCTTTCCTTTCTTTTAGAACCATGGCACTTGGTAGCATCAGCACGAAATGTTAAGACAAATAAACTAAAAGAAAGCAATCCCTGTATCCTGGTGGTTTGTGTGGCTCCAGTTGAACCGTGATATCCATAACAAAAAAAAAAAACCAAGTCCAAAACCAAATTCATGATTTTGCACTATATAACTCTATAACTTAAATTAAATTGAATAGATAAACAGCAAGTGTTTGCAATCGACAAAGCAGAACCAGCTATTTTCAGCCCTTACCCTAAACCTTAAAAATTTCTTCTGCGGTGCGGTGTTTAGCTCAGTCGGTAGAGCAGCTGCCCCATGTACAAAGGCTCAGTCCTTGCTGTGGAAGCCCAGGGTTCGAATCCGACCTGTGGCTCTTTCCTGCATGTCATTCCCTGTCTCTCTCTCTCCCTGCATTCCTGTCACTCTTCAGCTGTCTCTATCAGAAATAAAGCTTGAAAAGGCCAAAAATTTCTTCTCCTGTCTCTCTGCATTGCATTTTACTACCTATTTAAACTGTCAGCTTGGCTTTACAAATCATATCTTTATTCCTAAACCCTAATCATGTCACAGTTCATGCAGGGAAACAGGAAACACCAAAGAAGGACCCAAATGCAGACTCAGAGGATGAACATGGTGCAGAACATGAATGTACAAAAGCTTCAGGCAGAACCAGGTAAGGCAGTCCAAACAAGCAAACAAGTCCATGGAGAAGGTTTTTATCCAAAGTCCATAAAACATTCAAGGTCCAACAATAGCTGGAACACTCAAACAAAGACGAACTGACACTGGAAACAAGGAACACACAAACTAAATACACAAATGGAGGCAGGATAAAAAGATACTGGTGAAACTAATCAGGATGGAACAGATGGATCAAAACTGGCGAGAAACAACAACAGCAGGAAGTGAAGTTACAGACAAGTGGAGAGGATTACAAAATAAAACAGGAAACACTGAACAAAAACCCAAAACATGACAAATCCCAGCAAATTGTTTTTACCCTAACTCTAATAGTAATGGATTAAACTTTTAAACTGACTAACTAAAGTAATTCATCCAAAGTTAAACATTTGAATAAGCTTTGACTAAAGGACTCTTACACTAATTCATCAAGTATATGTAAAGGTATAGAATGAGCTCTTAATAACCTTTTTGTTCTGGAGGCTAAATTGTCAAACAGTCCAGTAGAGGAGCTAATTAAAAGATGCTCAAGTGTCTAGAACATAACTTAAAATTAGTTGCAACCTATAACCCTTTAAGAAAGTGAAGGACCAAATAAGGTGATCAATAAGTATCAAACCTTCCAAATTTTGCTCTACGATTCCCCCCGCAGATAAAATTGAGCTATAGGTCCAAGTCAAAACTCTAAAAGTGAACAAAGTGGCTTTACAAATACTTTAATACCATCTGCCTGTCTGTCTGCCATTTCTTCTTCAGCTCCTGCCACTGTTTGTCTGCTGTGGTTCGCTCCAGGTGTCACAGAGTGACAGGAGGGTTTTGTAGGGGAATCTGACGCTTTTCTGTCACAGTGTGAATGCTGCACAGAAATAATGCCCACTGTCTTCAGGTTGACTCAGTTTGAGCAAATGAAGGAATGCCTCCTTCTCACCGTCTCCACTCACGCTAAAGCGACCCTCGAAAGGTTTTTCAACAGTTTGAGTGATGGTATAACTCGTGTAACCGACCAGCTTTAAAGAAGAGTCTCCTCGTGAGCGTTGATACCACAGAATAGTGTCGTAGTTGTTGATGTTGTGTTTGCAGGTCAGTTTGACTTCAGTGTTCATCTCCCACAGCACATCAGCCGGAGTCTGACGAACGTCTTTACTCGGATTTGGTGATATTCCTGCGGGACGGAGCAAAAACTCATCAGTGTTAATTCAAATGAAGCCAGATGATCAAACTTACAGAGACGATGTGAAAATGAATAACTTTGACGTACCTTTGATCCAGAAGAGTGGGATAATAATGATAATTAAAGCTCCCTTCATGGTGAGAACTCTTTACTGTCTGTGTCTGAAGCAGGAAATGGGAGTGATGCAGTACAGAGAGCATCACATGAAGAAGAAGATGAAAACGTTTGACATCCAAGTCAGATAAGCTGTGCCTCTCTTGTCCTCCCTCTTCTCTTAATAAGTCTTCCATCACATGTCACAGTGTTGATCCGCCCAATAAAGAGACAGAAAATGATTTAAACATCAGTTATTTTAACATGTTATCAGGGTGACACTAAGGAAAAGATTCAGCTTCTTTGGTTTCTTTTTCTTTTAAATCTAAAATCAGGTGAGAAGAGTTTGTTTTTCAGTGTGAACAGCTCCACCATGGGGCCATTTACAAAGCAGCATCAATATCAACTTCACCTTCATGAACATCCCGAACCTTATTCAAATGTTGTCTCACACAGGCCGCTTCCTTATGTCAACCACATCGACGTGGTCAGCGAATGACTTTGTCACTTTGCACTATGTAAGTGCAAAGTCATGTCGTTTTCTTTCACGTGATGCATAAGTTATGAGAGCTTCAACTCATCCTTCATTCACCAGCGATGATATGAGGTGTTTTATTGATTTGGAAAGTCAACACACCCAACAGGAACAAGTGATGAAGTGGTTTAAAAGTGTCAGAGAGGATAGAAAGAAGAAGACACACATGAGAGCAGTGATGGTGACATAGCCATCACACACTGCAGTCATAGAGGGTTTGTCCTTTAATGCATTTTAGATTTCCCTCTCCAGTTGTACTTTAATACCATCTATGTTTACTGCTAATTAGTAAATGTTAGCATGCTAAGGTGGTCAATATGGTAATCATTATACTTTCTTAACATTAGCACGTTAGCATTGTCACTGTGAGCATGTTGACACGTGTTATTGGTGTTTTGGAATAGAATAGAAAGTTCATTGATCCCTCGAGGGGAAATCCGTTTTTTATGTCAAGTTTTTACATACGTAAGCCTGAAATACAACCACACACACACACAAAAGGCTCATATGCAGATGTGGAGAGATGGTGGAGTGATGGGAAGCCACATGTAAAGTGGCTTTGTAAATACTTTAATACCATCTGCCTGTCTGTCTGTCTTTTCTTCTTCAGCTCCTGCCACTGTTTGTCTGCTGTGGTTCGCTCCAGGTGTCACAGGGTGACAGGAGGGTTTTTGTAGGGGAATCTGACGCTTTTCTGTCACAGTGTGAATGCTGCACAGAAATAATGCCCACTGTCTTCAGGTTGACTCAGTTTGAGCAAATGAAGGAATGCCTCCTTCTCACCGTCTCCACTCACGCTAAAGCGACCCTCGAAAGGTTTTTCAACAGTTTGAGTGGATTTAAAACGCGTGTAACCGACCAGCTTTAAAGAAGAGTCTCCTCGTGAGCGTTGATACCACAGAATAGTGTTGTAGTTGTTGATGTTGTGTTTGCAGGTCAGTTTGACTTCAGTGTTCATCTCCCACAGCACATCAGCCGGAGTCTGACGAACGTCTTTACTCGGATTTGGTGATATTCCTGCAGGACGGAGCAAAAACTCATCAGTGTTAATTCAAATGAAGCCAGATGATCAAACTTACAGAGACGATGTGAAAATGAATAACTTTGACGTACCTTTGATCCAGAAGAGTGGGATAATAATGATAATTAAAGCTCCCTTCATGGTGAGAACTCTTTACTGTCTGTGTCTGAAGCAGGAAATGGAAGTGATGCAGTACAGAGAGCATCACATGAAGAAGAAGATGAAAACGTTTGACATCCAAGTCAGATAAGCTGTGCCTCTCTTGTCTTAATTACGCCCAGTAACACAAAGGTGTTGGATGGAAGTGTTGGAGGCTGAATTCTTTGAGTCCTGTTGGCAATTTTCAATTTCCGACAGGAAAAACGCTTGTTTCAGTCGCTAACAAGCGTTTGTCCAACCAGTTGTCACATTTTCAAAACTCTAAACACAATTAGCACAGCATCGGTCTTTTGTGGCCATACCATTCACACGTTTCATGTCGTTTTCACACAATATGCAGGCAGTGAACACATTTCCACAATGCTTACATTTTCTTAACAGACAAGCTATACCTCCCAACAAAATTATGGATTGTTTTTGTATTGTTTATGAATGTTAACACACAACATCCCACAATAGCAAAAACATTATTCCAAACCTTAGATACAGTATAAAAACCTCTGCTTCTGCAATGATATCAGTTCAAAAACAATTTCTTCTTTTCTGCATGGAGGTGGAAGGTTTATGACCATCAGCCACATGACCAGATGTCCCTCCTTGAAGCCATGGATGCTGGCTGCAAGGAGGGACATCACAGTTGATGATTGCCAAGGGTGGATCCGACATACCAAGCGGTTTTATCCCAGGTGCATCGCCTTGGATAATATCAGATGCGATGTTGATGAAAACATGTGGCCTAACCCTGAAGATCGCAAGAAAGAAAGAAATTTAGTGTAAAAACAGTGGATTGCATGTTTTGCATGCAAATACCTGTAAAACTGAAACATAATAGTCTATGCAGGTTTTGTGATGTCAACAATAGCCAGTATTTTGAAACCTGGTGTACTTTGATTGACTGCATGTACCTTGTGAAGTGAAAACAAGTGTTATTCTTTGACTAATTATATCTTATATAAGAATAATTACATAATTATATCTTTGACTAAGAATAATGTCATTTTGAGTCAGATTTCCAGTGTTTTGGTAAAGTTAGTGTGTGCAGAGAAAGACTGAGAAAGAGTTAGTATATATTTAACAAAATGTGTTCTTGAGAAGAAAATGATCCATTTGGCCAATTGTGTTTTGTAGGTGTGAGTCTGTGTTAAGAGTTTAGAAAAAGTATCTGAAGTATGGGTAAGCGCTTGTTAGTGATTGAAAAAAACTGTAATATAAATTCCATTGAGAATTAAAGAGAAGAGTTTGTTTTCCAGTGTTAACAGCTCCACCATGGGGCCATTTATAAAGCAGCATCAATATTCAGTTGAATTAAGTGCACGTCATGTAGGTCAGGGTCAGAGACTTACATCACTTTGCACTACATAAATATCATACAGCGTTTTATTTTTCATTATGGCGTCATGTATACAGAGTTATGAGAGGTTGAACTTCATTCACCAGCAATGATGAAGTCAACACAGCTGCTGACCGCCGCCACTGGAGGATAACTAAAGCTCAGACTTTAGCAGGCTCAGGCTAGATAGATAGATAGATAGATAGAAATAAGAAGACACACATGAGAGCAGAGATGGCCATATCGCCAACATACCCTGCAATCATAGAGGGTATGTTCTTGAATACATTTTAGATTTCCCCCTCCAGTTGTACTTTCATACCATCTGTGTTTAGTGCTAATTAGCAAATGGTAGATAGCTTACACTTGCTCTTTGTGAAGTTTGATTAAAGCGGAGCCACAAGGTGAATCACACTTATGACACTTATGACTTCTTTACTGCAGGGAACTTTTGTCAAAACCTGTCAACCAAATTTTATTCATATAGGACCTTTAAAAACAGTTTACAGTTTACAGTGCTTTGACAGGCAGGCAGAAACAGGATACTCATTTAACAAGATAAGGTAGGGAGGACACACTGAAAGAAGAGGATAGGTGTGAATGTGAGTGTGAATGATTGTTTGTCTCTATGTGTCAGCCCTGTGATAAACCCTGCTTCCTTTACAAATGATTTCAATGATTCATTCATAGGAAATGTCACCCAGCTCAGGACCGCAGTGTGATGGAGAAGCGCTGCGGATGACTTTTGCTCCATTAGATGAGAAAGGGTTTAAATCAAGTGAGTTAAGTTGTGAAACCTCTCACAGAATCATGGCAGTGAGCCAGTTTTCTAGTCAGCTACAGCATGTGTGGTTTTTGTGCAGCTTCACGGGCATCTGCATCACTGTGTACCATGATAGCACAGAAATACACTCCACTGTCACTTGGTTCCACATTTTTCACTGTGAAAGATCCATCGTGAGGCACAGTCTTGGTGGCTGAGTACTTTTCCTTACTGAAATTCCCAAAGTCAGGCGGTTTGTAAGGCACCGTGCTGACAATCAGCTTCATGCCCTCCCCTGGTAACTGCTGAAACCAGTCCATGTAAAGGAAAGCGCCAGCGTAGTTGTGACTGCAGTTCATCTGAGCAGACTGACCCCTCTCCACCGCTACTCTCGGGGTCTGTTGGACCCATTTAGTCCATGCTACACCTGGAATTAAGATGTTAGCAATAAAGGTAAGAGTTTGGGACGAGTGCTCCCTTTTGGAAATACAGAATTATTTGCATATAACACATAATAATATTAGAATATTAGAGTCACATTTTTCGATCAATGTGGGATGGAAGTACCTGCAGTACAGAGCAGAGAAACAGTGCAGATGAGGAGAGGTGACATCATTTTGATCCGCTCAACACACAGACGTCTCTCACAGTGAGGCAGCAGCTGATGGGAGTGTCTCTTCATGATCTCTGCTGTCATGACGTCGACGTCATCAGACTGATCAGCGCAGCAGCATGATTATCCTCCAATCATGGATCAGCAGGCAAAAATGTCACCTTTGAATTTTCTTAACAGATTCAGCGTCCTGCCATGTCATCATTTCAAATCTGCATTTTCTGTAAATGAACAGGAGGTTGAAACAGTCTTATACTTGCTGTCTGTTGCATTAAAAAAAGACAAACCACAGAAAATAGGTGCTTGAAGGCAATCTATGTCTTATTCAAAACTACAAATGATAAAGAGCTGTATAGAGTCAAGGACTCAACTGCCAATTTCTTACCATTTAACATGTCAATACAACACTACAACCCATTGGATAATAAAAGTACTGCGGCAGAACTGTGATCAGCTGTCTGATATCAGATATTCTGGGTGTTTGTTGCTCGTGTGGTTACAGCAGGTGACTGTTGTGATTGTGTTAGAGGGTTTTTGTCACAGACAGAGGGTTTATTCAGCACCGTGCATCACTGGCAGCGCAGAAATACACCACGCTGTCCTCTGCTCCACTCGCTGCTCGAGTATGAAGAGACGACAGACTTCTTCCGTTCCCGCTCACGTTGTAGGTCTCTTTGAATGGACCTTCAACAGTCACAGAGTCATATCGGGCAAACCCAATGAGAGTCATTTCGCTGCTCCGTGCAGGCTGTTTGTACCACTGGATCATTTGAAAATCACTGTTGGAGTGGTTGCAGTTAATCAGGACCTTTTCTCCAGGAGCTCTGAACATGGCAGGAGGATTCTGATCGACTCTTTTTTTTGAGAGTTCTGCAGAAAAACAGACAAAAACATACCAAACAGTATCAGTGGAGAGAAAAGAAATCTGATCTTAAGATGTTTATGAATTCTTGGAACATTACCTGCTACACAGAGCGGCAGAGCAGCTAGTTGCATGAGCAGTCTGATGATCATCTTTGTGAGAGGGACAAGTGTGCAAACTGAAGTGAGCTGTCTGAATGGAAGAAACATTGGGCTGATTCTGTAGGAAGCAGGGGCGGAGCCAAAGGTCCTCCTGTAAGCAGCCACCTCTGACTGTGAAGTGAAGCCAATGTGGAAGTGCCAAAGAATGCAGTTCCTCAAGTGGCCACTTGAGGCTGGCTACAAAACATGTCAACCTCCATAAGTCCCCATGTTGAAATGTCCATCTTGACAGCAGAAATAAACACGTAGCTAATTTCCCCCGTTCATGACAACTGTACTGAGGGTGAATTTTTATAGAACTCACCTGTTCAAATGATATTAAGGTTTCAAGTTCACCTTAATGAATAAAACTTCAACCAATTATATGAGGGAGTGCTTGGAAAAGGAAACTGATACAGCAATCCCAGAGGAGCTGTGGCTTGAAATATGAGGGACCCAGTCCACCTCTTTGTTTTGTAGAGATTTCTGTTGGAAAAATCTCACTCATTTTTTTTATTACCCCCAACCAAAAATCCAAATTTAGTGGGCCTCAGCGCCCCTGCTGGAGGGAGTGTGGATCTCTCAGCAGACTAGTGATGTGTCGGTCGCGAACAAGCCGGTTCAAAGAGCCAGCTCTTTTAAGTGAACGATGGGAGCCGGCTCCCGACCGTCGGCTACAGGTGTCACGTGCATGCTGTGCAACCCATTTGCCTGAATTATAAAAGGTATAAGTGGTAAAATGAAGAGCCGTTTGGGAGCCGAAAGAGCCGACTCTTCTTGGTGAGCTGAGCCAAATGATCCGGCTCACTACAAAGAGCCGGAATTCCCATCACTACAGCAGACCATGCTCGCATTTTCTGGTCCCTTATATTATGCCCTTTTGGAAAGAAGTGGGTCGACTGGTCTCAGAGATCCTGGGCCTGAGATTTGATCTCAATAAGAGTGACTCATACCTCTTGAAGATCATTTTGCCTGCCAGTAAAAAGACAATTACAAAGTGCTGGCTCCAGAGGAATCTGCCCACCATCACCCTTCTGATCAGCATAATCAACTCTATTTGCGTTATGGAGAAAATGACTTTCACTATTCGATTACAAAAGGAGAAAGGCAAATACTGGAAAAATGGGACTTTTACAACCAGGTAGATCTATAATACATATGTACATGTGTTTTTTTTTCTAACTAGACCCCTTGGGGTCAACGACCTACGCCTGTGCCCTTTCTATTGGCTTATCCTTACTTTGCATATGTAAAAACGTCAGACCTCATCTTTTCTGTGTTCACATTAAAACAAAAATAAAGAATAAAAGAATTTAAAAAAAATAGGTTTAAAGTTATTCAGAATTAAAAGCGTGCCCGCTTTGATTGACAGGTAGTTGCAATTACAGATGGCTTGTTTGAGCAAGCAGGCCTCATTCAGCCCACCAGCCCAGCCAGGACAGTCAAAATGGCGGCGGCCAGAGCCACCACACTCTGAGCTTCAAAACAACTCTTTAGAAACCTTCAGAAAACACATAAGAAGTCCATTCTTTATACTGTCAGTGGTCAGAAGGCAGTTTGTACCTGATATTAGAATCCTGTGCACTGTTGCTCACAGTACCTAAAAACTCTATTAAAAAAATTTAACATTTATTCTAGAAATGATGTCTGAGTTACTTTGCATAATCTAGAGAACATGTGGCAGTTTTTACTGGAACTACAGTACTAGTCTCTATATATTGTATTCTGTTATAATCCAGATTAATATGGACATTTTTTTCTTAAAAAAAAAAAAGAAAAAAAGACATGTTGCACTCTTTTTTAAATATAATTTTCCAGTTCTTTGACTCTTCTAATATTGCTGGTTTTCTCAAAACCAGTGCATAAAAATTAAAACCTAAGCCTTTAACCCTCATGTCCAAGCATCACAAGGATAAGTGATAACTTGTTTGTTTTTTTTTATTTAGGTGAACTGACCCTTTAAAGTGCTTTTAAAATCCCCGTCCCTCTTCCTGTACATCACTGTCGCCCTTTCTTTAATCTGCTTTTACCAGGCTTCAACTCACCAACATCCCTCTCATGTTTACCCTGAGTGTAAAGTCAACTGCCGAGTCCCCCTCGCCTGCAGAGGGGTTTCCTCTCTGCAAACAGACCCTTCTCTGTGCCTGAAACCGGAGAGGAGGTCAGCATTCCTCTGCCCAGGCCTCAAATAAAGACCCAAATTCTTGCAGAAATAATCCCGGATTCCCGGTGGGAGTGCAAACCTATCTGCTGCTCCTGGGCAGCTGCCTCCCTCAAGGTGAACAATCAGTGTCTTTGTGAAGCCAAGCTGATGCCAACAGGCTGAGCCCAGAGCCGGTTCACACGGCAGACCCTCAAGTCCTGCTGCCTGAGCTGCACAGATGGTCTGCCTCGCTGTGGATTATTTTGGACAAATATGATCAGTGCTGAATTATTAGAGCCAAATATGTCTACTTTTCTAAATGGAATATGGATGTTCAGGATCTTCATTTTCAAATTGGATTTAATGGCCCAGATAAAACGTCACCAGCACTTTGGGACTGCCTGACAACAACAAGAAGTCTCCACCGACTGAGAGGTAGGCCACACTTACTCCTTTTTTCTGACCCAGACATAGTACATGCTGACCAGTGAGGAGTCCAGTTTAACAAGCCGCTTGTATTACGTGGCTACAGGTTGGAGCAAGCCTGTAGGCTACATGAGAGGAGGCTGACGTCTGTTTGACTCACTGTGGGAAACAATGGTGTTAAATTCAAAGGACAATGTCACAGTGCTGCTCTAAATATCCCACAATCCACCCAGCAAACAAGGACCCCCAAAGCCAGAATTAAGACCTGATCTAGCTCCTAAACCAGAGTTAAGAATCTGCTCTGGTCCTCCTCTGTTCTGTCACGGGATACTCGGTTGCATCTTTTCTCTTCCCACACACTCACACTCTGTGTCTCAGCTAGGATCGGTGCTCCTGAGAGGTACAGACTGAACAAGAGACAAGAAAAAACACATTTGAGTTTTCTTTAATCTTGTTTTCTCAATCAGTCACTGTACAAAATAGGCTGCTTTGATTCAAGTCCTGGGGCAGTCAGCGAGTCACTCAAGATTCAATGTTAGACCACTTAACATGCTTTATTTCAGCATTCAAAATAATTAAAAACATCTCAATTTATTATACATATACAAAATAGGTACAGATCCTTGTGGTGTTTTCCCCCATAGATGTGTCTATCTGCCTTCTCTCACAAACTCTCAGCTGATGGCTCTCTTTCTGTGCATTTTTTAAAATCTCTGTTGGATTGCAATTTTTTTGAGAAAATTCACCCTCACAAGAAAACAAGAAACAAACTACAACAGATGTGCGGATGAAGGGGAGGTGGAGAAGAATTTGGATGACAGAAAAGTAGCGGGGAGGTTGAAAACATAAAACCAAAGAAGTGATGCGGATCCACTTTTTTCATTCGAGCTCAGAAACAGAGCTAGAGTTTGACCGCCAGCACTGCCAAGGCTGGAAATAGAAGAAGATTGTATCATTCTGGACACCAAGAGTAAAAGCTGTGGTTTCATTTTTTAGCACCGAGAGGGCCCTGCCACGCCAGAGTGACCTTAACACTATAGAACAGTATAGCCATAATGCACAGCCAGGAGACCTCAAAGAAAGAATAGCACCTTAAGTCTTAGCTGTTCCTGCTTCTGCTAAAGTGTCAGTAAACCTCAACTACCCCATCACAACTGCTGCAGGCTTCACTTCAAAAACACTGGGCCCTTTTTTTTTTTTTTTGGTATTCCATGCTTTTCTGAGGTAGCCATAGGATTTTTTCTTTCAAAAAAGAGGTTTAAACCCATGTTTCTCTGCTGGTGGTTTTAATGTGACTGTTCTTTTTTTTTTTTTTTTTAAAAGGGTAAAATTGAAAGGAACAAACAAGAAAGCAACCACAACAAACAAACAAATCACAACAGCTACAACATCAGCGGATGAAGTCGGGGGAAGTTGTCAGTGTTGTCTGGGGCAGGTGGAATGGGAAATGGGAAGGGAGGGGTGGGGGGGGCAGAACAACAGAGACAAACATGGCTGTCAGTTTCACCGTTTATTCATCAACACCTGAAACGTTGGTACAAAGCAATTGGGTTCTGTCTGTTGGGACTGTCCTTTCATTCCTCTCACCGCAGTGGTGTATAAAAATACAAAAGTCACCTGTGTGTTTCTGTTGGTTTCTGTAAACTCCAGAGAGCCCTGGTTTGGCTGGATGAAGAGGGGAAGTAAATTTTTACACTTTACAGAAGCATATATTATTTTCTTGTTGCCAGTGAAACAAAATGTCTTCTCTACAGGATCCTTGGTGTTGGTGATGGTAAAAAAACAAAAAAAAAAACAAGAGTCAGAAACAAAAAAAAAGTAGTGGTCCCAAACACGACGATGCAGACCGCCGCATCGTCGCCATCTTGTTGAAGTGCAGGTTTTAGGCAAAGTGGACCATCGGAACAACGGCCGAATGGACACTCGTAGAATCACGAGCGAGGGGTTGGATTTTTCAGAAAAATGGCAATAGAGAAACGTTTTGGTGGGGTTTTTTTTAGAGAGAGATGACTGCTAGAAAAAATAAAACACACACACACACACAACAACAATTTCAAGTCCAGATTTCTCTTTTTACAAGAAACAGACGGGTCCAACTTCAAGGCCGAACTCTTGGTCTGGAGCACCAACATCCATAGGAGCGATATCAATGATGGGCAGGCGAGATGTTTTCGATGTCTTGTAGTCGATGACTGTCTTGCCCCATGTACCGGTGTGTGACTGGAGGAAGAGAAGAAGAAAGGAGGGTTAGGGTCAACTTTCAAAATGGCCACTGCAGTTAGCACTGGAAATTTCAAATTTTTTGTCTAAAGCACATCAACTGCAACTAGCTACAGTAGCTAGCAGGAATGCTGTACTCCTGAGTGGAAACCACCAGGGGGTGTAGGCTTATATGCCTGCTGATTTGTGACATCTTACTCCTGACTTCCTAGCTACTTTACACGGTTAGCATTTGAAGCTCATTCATCTGATAGATGGGGCTGGGATAAGAGTATTGTTTCCTCACCGTGCATCCATCCTCCAGGACGCTGTAGGTGAAGCGGCTGTTGCCCTCGGCTCTGATCTCAATCTCGTTGGAGCCCTGGAGGAGCAGGGCCTTCTTGAGGTTACCGGCAGAGGCGTCCATGTAGGCGACGCTGTTCTTGCAGTGGTAGGTGATGTTCTGGGATGCCTCGGTGGACATGAGACGCAGGAAGGTCAGCTGGATGTTGACATCCTCAGGCAGAGAGCCCTCGCTGCCATACTCGAACTGTGAGAGAAGAGAGAGGAGAGATTACTGACTGCAGAGAAGTTGAAGAGAAGCAGAATAAACCAATAGGAGGTTGATGTGAGCAGGGAATGTGGAAGTACTCTGTTTGGGTTAAGCATGTTTACCTGGAAGCCGTCGGCCATAGCCTCTCCGAACCAGACGTGCTTCTTCTCCTTGATGTTCTTGCTGACGTACCAGTTCTTCTTGGCAACCTCGCTCTGAGTGGGAGTTACGCAGGTCTCTCCAGTCTCCATGTTGCAGTAGACCTTGATGGCATCCTGAGTGCAGCCCTGGTCAGGGTCAATCCAGTACTCGCCTGGAGGAGAAAAGGAACAGGATAAGTCAGAACCTCAGTATGCTATTTGTCTTCCAAGCAGATTCTCGAATCCTAAATCTGGTAACTGCATAAATGCTGCCATCTATCATTATTCACTTCCTCTAAAGACTTTTACTTACCGCTCTTCCAGTCAGGGTGGCACATCTTGAGGTCACGGCAGGTTCTGGCAGGGTTCTTGCGGGTTCCGTCAGGGCTGCGGATCTGCTCGATCTGCTGGCTCAGGCTCTTCAGGGTGCCGTCCACCTCCAGGTCACGGTCACGGAGAACGTTAGCATCATCAGCACGGTACAGGCGGTAGGGATCGGGGGCCTTCTCCTGGGGCTGGGCGATGAAACCAAGGTCGAATCCGCCACCAGGGGCACCAGGTGCTCCGGGAGGTCCAGGAGGTCCGGGAGGACCCTAAAAGTCAAGGGAGAGGAAAGAAGAAGTTATTTTCTTGCCAGCACAGGCCTTGTGGTGTTCCTAGAAAATTACAGCCTCTATATGATTAATGAATTAGGAGAGAGAGGACACATGAATGGATGGATAGTTAGACAGTTATTTAGACTTACAGCGGGTCCCATCTCTCCAGAACGTCCACGGGGTCCAGGAGGTCCAGTAGGTCCAGGCAGGCCACTCATACCGTCCTTACCAGGAGATCCAGCAGATCCAGCAGGGCCCTGCAAACAGCATAAAGGGAAATCTTAAAGTCTCTGAATGTCAAAGTCTCTCCAAATACTCTGAGACAGCAAATATTTAAATGCAAAACATTTAAAAATGCTCCAAGATTGTGTGGTATGTTAACTTACTCTAGGTCCAGCAGGTCCAGCAGCACCAGCAGGTCCCTGATCTCCACTAGGTCCCTATGGATTAACAAATATAAACAGGAGTTAAAAATTAAGTGTGTATATTTTTTTATGTTGGTTTGTATGTGTGCAGGTATGAGTGTAAAGTGACATACAGAAGGTCCAGGAGGTCCCTGCATGCCAGTGAATCCTCTGTGTCCCTTCATGCCTCTCTCTCCAGCCTCTCCGGTCTCTCCCTTGTCTCCACGAAGTCCAACAGCTCCCTGTTAGAGGGAAGAAGGTGGTGAAGAGTGTTGTTTGCCTTCCTCTGAAGTTAACTGTTACATCGATTGTAGTGGTCTATTAATGGTGCTGTTGATGTTACTTACAGCAGGGCCACGAGGTCCAGCAGGGCCAGGAGCACCAGCGGGGCCAGCAGGTCCCTGAAATGTATAAAAATTAAGTTGATGTAGAGGCAGTCATGTATTATTTTCATAAAAATACAACGACTAAACTGTCACTCACAGTCTCTCCACGGTCACCGTTCTTTCCAGCGGGTCCAACAGGTCCAGGGGCACCAGGGGGTCCAGGGGCACCAGTGGCTCCTCCAGGTCCGGTCTCTCCACGGTCTCCCTAAAACACGAACACAAAATATTTTTTTCATTTCACCAGATTCGATCTCTGTATTATATTACTATTGTCAGTCCGGTCGTATGTTTGAGGAAGTTAGAGAGATGAATTTGGCTCAGATGAAGCCAAATATCTGTCCTTAAGGATGTTACAGATATTCGGCCCATGATTTTTATCCAAAGTGACTTCAGATATGCAAGATCTGGTAGAACTGGCCACTGTCTAGGCTGTACAAATTATAACAATATTTGCAGGCAGTATACAGTAGCTCTGCTCTTGGCAGCCATATTGGAGCCGGTTAGCTCCGACAACAGCTGGTATTCTAGGTTGTTTGCTAACTGAACATGATTCAGGTCAACTTGCTGACTTTTCTGAAGATATCACTGTAACCTCCATTCAGGAAGCAAATCTTGTTTAGCTGTTAACTGTTGTTAACTCGACTGAGAATGAGTTTGTTTTCTGGCGTTGATGAGTTAGAGATGATGCCATCTGAACTCACCTTGGGTCCAGCAGCTCCATCGCGTCCAGCAGCTCCCTCATTTCCGGGGGTTCCCTAAAGCACAAAGCAGGTTAACTGATTAGTAAACACTAAGATTGTCTTAAGCTGACCAATATACAAAAGGTAAACAGATAGCCTTAGTGTAAAGGGATGATTATTTCTTCATACCTCACGTCCAGGCTCGCCAGGGGCTCCAGCCAGTCCAGGGGGTCCCATGGGTCCGGGAGGTCCACGCTCACCACCAGGACCGCTTGGTCCCTGCTTTCCAATTTCTCCCTGTGGATGGCATAGCAGCAGTCAGTCCAGTCATAATAATCTCAGTTACTTTTCTATCTGATTGAAGATTATCACTGAATATAAATTTATTATTTGAGAATAAACTTTAGAAACATTACTTCCTGCTTGTTGGATGCAACACAGCAGCACAGTTTTGTTTTCATTGTCACATGTTCTAGAAGTAGTTTGTTGTGATCTTATTGGCCCTTTAAAGGTGTTTGGGGATTCTGGTTCCATCAATTCAATTGAGCAGTTTGTAGTTTTGCAGAGTTTGGAGAGTAACAATTGGAACTTACAGAAGGTCCGGGCAGGCCAGGGAAACCTCTCTCTCCTCTCTGTCCAGGCAGACCAACAATACCACGCTGTCCAGCAATACCTTGAGGTCCAGGAATACCAGCGCTACCCTGCAGGGGAGACAGAGAGAGAGAGAAAAAGACAATATGGTTAGAATTCAAAGTGTAGGACAACAGAAACTGACAGCAACCAACACTTAAACAATATCTGGATGTTGTCAATTAAATTGTGGAGACTTAATTAATCCAGTGCTATTAAGAAAGCATAGTTTAGTTGGTATCAAATGAGTCATTTATTGGAAACCAATGGGTTTGTTCTGTTATGGATTGAGATGAAAGAGGTTCCTTTCACCTGTATTCAACTTTGTTTTGAGAGTTTTGTGTTAAAGACTTACGCTAGCACCCTCGGCACCAGGGCTACCCTTCTCTCCAGGAGTTCCTGGGGGTCCAGCAGCACCCATCTCACCAGTGCGACCAGCAGGTCCAGTCTCACCACGGTTTCCTTTGGGTCCCTCCTTGCCAGAAGGTCCAGCGGGTCCGGGAGGTCCAGGGTTGCCCTAAGGGAGCAAATATAACACTGCTAAAAACCATCCTGGACGTTGAATGCTCTCACAGGGACAATCATAATATTAGATAAAGACTTACAGAGGGGCCGGGAGGTCCAACTCTGCCAGCAGCACCAGGGAAGCCAGTAGCACCCTAGGGAGACAGACATGGTCCATTAGGCTTTTGCAGTAATAGGAAAACATCTGAATCAAAACAGGACTGATGATAATGAGCACTGAGCATTTTCTACTCCATTCTACTATTGCCAATATGACCAGAGATACTATCACCTCTGACATTGACTCTACTGCTTGCGATGCTCCTGATCTTAAATGTGAAGCTGAAGTGAGTCAAGTTGACGATAACAAAGTAATGGAGCAAGAGAAGGACAGAGTAGAAGAAGAGTGGTGACTTACAGGGGGTCCACTGGGTCCGCGGGCTCCCTTAGCGCCAGTGTTTCCAACGGGACCCTAAAAAAGGACACACCATAATGTCTGTCAACATTGGAGAACCAGTAGCAGGCAATGTAGCCAGAGAGACTTCTGATGTTAACTCTAAATGATGGGATTTTCTGCCCATTTACATACTATAACGAAGTATGAATGTATGAATTTACAAACCTGAGGTCCAGGGGCACCAGTAGGTCCAGCAGCACCAGGGGGACCAGCATCTCCCTTAGCACCATTCTCTCCAGCCTCTCCCTTAGCACCAGGCTGTCCATCAGCACCCTATTGAGACAAATTATTGCTCAGTAAGTTCTTTGTTGACACTTAACACATTAAAGAAAAAAAGTTGGTGAGAGAAGCCAAGACATTCATGAAAAACTAACTTACAGGAGGTCCAGCGAATCCAGCAGGTCCAGGTGGGCCAGACTCTCCACGCTCACCCTAAGGAAAAGGAGAAGAAGAGTCAGCCAAGGATTTCAAGATTCAGTATCAGCTAAAGAATTTCAAACGTCATCTTCTGATAGACAGTTAGACAAATACTTACAGGGGGTCCGCGGGCTCCAGCAGGTCCAATAGCTCCAGCAGCACCAGGCTCTCCCTTGTCTCCGGTGGCTCCAGCAGGTCCAGGAAGTCCAATTGGTCCAGTCAAGCCACGGGGACCATCCTTACCAGGAGCTCCATCAGTACCCTTGGCTCCTTGATCACCCTATGTTATTGGATGGAGAAATGGAGTGAGGGGTGATCGTATATCAGATCTTTTAATACTGTGAGCATTCTGTAGGTGGCGCCACAGCTGATTAGTAATGCTTGTGTCGTGATGATGACATTTGTTGGGAAGCTACTGTGGATGGTGTTGATAGCTTTAAGCGGAATGTTTTTGTTGCATTAGTGAATTCGATCTCTGACAATCCTAGAAGTATTCTGAGAGTCGTGCAACTCACAAGTGTTTACCAGTAGTGACAAGTTAGACATGATCCTATACACTGAGAATATTGGGATTACTAGAAATACTGTTGTAGAGACTCACTCTGTCTCCTCTCAGTCCTGGAAGACCAGCGGCACCACGCTCACCGGGCATTCCCTGCAGTCCAGGAGGACCCTGGGCACCGGGAGCACCAGGAGCTCCAGCATCTCCCTGAGAAATAGATGGGATGTTCAAATCAAAAAGTAGAAAATTCTACCTGAACTGTGCCACATGGCTGAACTCAAACCAATGAGATCTTCACTGGCTATTAAGGGTTTACCTTAGCACCGTCGTTTCCGGGAGAACCGGGGGAACCACGAGAACCAACAGGTCCAGCAACGCCAGGGGCACCACGCTCACCAGGGAATCCTCTGTCACCCTAAATGGAAAACGTGATATAGAGTTATATTTTGAAACAGAAGTGTCAGAGTCAAAGAAATCACGGGGATCTATCTGTCTGTGGACTGCTTAATCTAGAAAGTCAGTGATATTTGGCAATAAAGGGATGTTGTGATGTGAGGTGGAAAGATTCCATCCTAAAACACTACATTTGGTTTACAGACTGTCTCAGTAATGTGTCTGGTAAGCTAGTAGTAGTAGTTTTAGTCTGTTTCTACCCTGATCCTCCATTATTGGATAGCGCTGGAAGCAGACTGTTGAGTAATTGTGAATACGGTGACAGTGATAAATGACTTACTCTAGCTCCAGCAGGTCCTGGGGCTCCAGCCTCACCGGGCAGACCCTAGATAGACAGAGAGGCAATTAAGGCAACAATTTACTAGGAAGTTTCAATTTGATCAGGTACTGGGGTCAATCATATATCAGTCAGTACCTGCTCTCCAGGCTTGCCAGTCTCACCAACAGCACCCTGGGGTCCTGGAAGACCCTGGAATCCAGGACCTCCAGCAGGTCCCTGCTCTCCTCTCTCACCAGCAGGACCCTAAGGATGAGCAAGAGAAAGAGTGTTTGAGCTTAATGAGATTAACCAGAAGTAAGGCATTGTGTGGGGATCACTTGTTGTATGTAGCTGCATGTGCAGGTTTACATATTTTTAGTGAGAGACCATCAGGCTGTGAGGGAGGATGAGGGGTACTGTGGGGTGTGGGTTTGCGTGAGTGTATGTTTTACTTACAGCAGGTCCGGGGGCACCAGGAGCACCAACGTCACCATCCTTTCCGGGGGCACCCTAGGTAGAAAGATGGCAAGCTTTTTAGAGACACAGGGTCTAGTTTTTATGTATTACAGGAAACCAGTAGAGTACAGTAGTTTCAAAGGGTAGTGTGGTATAGGCAACTTACATTAGGGCCAGTGGGTCCCATCACTCCTCTCTCACCAGGCTTTCCACCCTCACCCTACAGACAGGAGGAGAAAGGCACTATTACCAGACATGTGGAGACCATTTTATAAACTTCTTCTCAGTAGCCAACTGACTAAAATATTCATAAAAATATATTCAAAGATACTGTGTAGCAGTTGAGACACATTACTTACAGCGGCTCCCTTAGGTCCGGGGAATCCCATGACTCCAGGTGGGCCTTTAGCTCCAACAGCGCCAGGGGGTCCAGGGCGGCCATCTTGTCCAGCAGCACCCTGGTAAAGAGGATTAATTAAGGATTAACTTAAACAAATACAAAATGGAAGTGTTTGATAAGATTATCAAAAATACTATACTGAACATGAACTTACAACAGATCCAGTCTTGCCATCAGGTCCAGGGCTGCCAGGGCTGCCAGTCATACCCTACAGGTAGAGGTCAAAGGTCAGAGGAAGTCCCGTGCAGTAAATAGATTATGTTGCTGAAAATTATGTGATAAGACAGCTAGAGAATCTCACCTTAGCTCCGGGCAGACCAGGCTCACCAGTGCGGCCAGGCTCACCAGTGGCACCTTTAGGTCCAACAGCACCGGGGGCACCACGCTCACCGTTGGCGCCCTATGATCGGGAGAAAAAGAGAAAAGAGGTAGAAGGGCAAAGATTAGTTCAATCGAAACTGATCTGAAGTGTCTGAATGTTTGTAAAAGACGTAAAAGGACATATCAAATGTGTGTGTGTGTGTGTGTGTGTGTGTGGGTGTGTGTGTGTGAGTGAGTGTTTAACTTACTTTGGGTCCAGCAGAGCCATCAGAACCAGGGAAACCACGACCACCAGGGGCACCCTGTAGAGAGAATCAAGCACATCCTGCTTAGCTCTATGACCTGTTACCATGATCCTTAAATGTTCTGTTCTTTACCATCAAGTATCCAAGTCAACACTGTGATGCAGTGTAATTTCAAGTCTAAATTTAAAATCTAAATTTCCAGTTTTCTTCAAATTTAGAAAAGGTATCAAAATACCATAAGAGTTCTGGTAACACTCTGAGGCATGATGCATTGTAGGCCAGATTTAGAATGAATAGATTTCCCAACTAGTTGGATATTGTATCAGTAACAGTGTTTCCAAATAATAATGATGCTCTGCTCCTGCATTTAGAGTTCTATGTGTTCTGGCCTGCAGAGGGCACTGGAGAGTTTGTTTACATGCTCTTTGATAAGGCATTATTGCATCTGCATTATTTGTATACTTGTATCATATGGGTAGGTAGTATTTTGACCTTTTCTGTCATTATTAGTCTTTAGATTCATAGCAGAAATGAAATTTAATAATATTTTCACTGACTCTTGGCAAGATTTTAAAAAATAAATAGCTAGAATTCTATATACTTCTTACTTACTTACTTCTTTGAAGTAAGAATACAACACCAGGCTACAGGCTCCTCATTAAACTTTATCTTAAAGAATATTTCAGTCTACAGTATAATATTGTGAAAATAATACATACACGCTCTCCGGGAACTCCACGGGCTCCTGCAGCTCCAGGCTCTCCTCTTGATCCTCTCTTGCCCTCCTCACCAGAAGGTCCTGGGGGTCCCTGAACTCCTGGAACACCCTGGAGACCACACACACACACAGATAAGCATAAGAGACCAAATGTATGTATTCACACATGTATATTAGATGAGTGAGGCCAACTTCAACTTACACCCTCTCCCTTGGCACCAGCCTCTCCCTTGGCTCCTGGGGCACCAGCCTCACCCTAAGGGAGACAAGCAAATAAGACAACATAAACAAACAAAGAAACAACAACTAATACCATCTAAGACAAATAGACAAATGAACTATAACTGGGACAAATCTTAACCACAACTGAGTAAAAAAAACAATGCCCTCTATTTTATATGACCATGACAAAGGACAGATTTAAGAAAACGTTATTTTTGCTTTTGGTCAGTTCTGAGGGGGCTTTACTCACAGTGTTTCCCTTGGGTCCTGGGGCACCAGCAGCACCCTGAGGTCCGGAGGGTCCACGGGGTCCGGGGAATCCGGGAGCTCCAGCAACTCCAGCAGCACCCTGCAGGGGGAGGCATACGGCAACAATACAGTCACGTCATGATGTACTGCCAGTGGTTGAGTCTCTGTGGCTACGTTAACAATGAAACCCCAGCTGCTTCAGCAGTACTTTTGAGCTAGAAAGAGATTCAAACCCTCAACCCTAACAGGATTATACAGTAAATATGTTGAGAGAGCTACTCACAGGGGCTCCCTTAGCACCAGCGGCACCATCAGCTCCGGGGTTTCCCTGCAGAGGAGGAAGAATGGAAGAGATTTTGATTAACCAGAGGCTCTTTTGAGTCATGTAGATACCACTACATCATCATCATCAAAAACTGTTTGTACTTACAGAAGGTCCGGCAGCACCAGCAGGTCCGGGGTTACCAGGCTCACCACGGGCTCCAGCGGGGCCCTCGGCTCCACGAGCACCCTGAGGTCCGGCATCACCCTGGATAGAGGGGAAAAATGAAAAAAAGGATTCGTCAGATAATCATGTCCAAAGCAAGACGTGATCGAAAACTTGTAGGGGGAAGGAAAACACGGGCAGTATGACAGGAAAAAAAAGGCAAAAGTTGTAGAAAGGATGTGAAAGTGGGAGAAGAAATCCTGCAACCAATCTCAGGCCAAAACTGCCAACAATTAACCAAAACTTAAGCTGTGTCCGTGGTAACATTATACAATATTTATATATACTAATCTTCGTATAATTCAGCTTTTGCAGTGGACATCCAAGAAATTTAACACACTCAACAACATGCTAATGTACAATCCATAATGTAGGTACTTTATATACTACTGCATACCCTAAACTTAGTTAGACTATGGAAGTAGGACATGGCACAGAATTCCTGTGCAGCCTCAATGACCCCCTACTCTACGTGACCCCTTTTTGACCAAGGATCAAATAAAACATCATCTACCTCCACATATGCTAAGAGAAATGCATCAAAGCACCGCAAAGTAGGGTGAGTAACCTGCTAGAGACCACTACAACCTCTCTTGAGCATAGAAGAGAAGATGAGAGAGGGAAGAGCAAATAGGATATATAGCAAAAAGACGTTGTGTGGTGGAAGACGAAAGACACCAAAAAGTGGAGGTCACTGGCTTGGAGAATGTTTGGTGTAGTAGTACCTTGGATCCAGGGCCACCAGGGAATCCAGGAGGTCCAGCGGGGCCAGTGGGACCCTGAGAGGAGACAATAAGAAAAAAAGATTAAGACAAACATAGCTGATCAATCCAGGCAGAGACAGTGCATCTTCTAGAAACTGTAACTTCACTGAATCTTCAGAAAGTAAAATACTTACGGGAGGACCAGCAGCACCAGCAGCACCATCGTTTCCACGAGCTCCCTGCAGCACAAGACAAACGTGATTGGTTTATCTGTTCACTGGTTGATTGATTACAGCCGTTTTTATGTGTGTGTGTGTGTGTGTGTGTGTGTGTGCGCGTGTGCGTGTGTGTGTGTTGACTCACAGCAGCTCCAGCAGCACCAGCACGGCCTCTCTCACCAGGCAGACCACGAGGTCCCTGAGAAAGAGAAAGAAAGAGTCAGTCAGTTATAAGGGAGAGAAAATATGGCTGCTACACGGCTGAGATGGTTGGGAAGGGTGGCGTGTTTTACTCACCATTGCACCGGGGGTTCCGTTCTCACCAGGGGCTCCAGACTCTCCCTAAAAAACATTAACACAGACAGGTGAGGTGATGAGAATGACAGCTGCTATTACTGGTAATCACAAAACTAGTGTACCTACACATGATACTGATACCAACCTTATTAAAGGTTTGATTTTACATATAAACTCAGTTTATTAGTTGTACTGAAAACTAGTCATCATGGATTGAAGTCTAGAAACTGAAAATATGCTATTGGTTGCATCATGGGAAATGTAGGTGTCAATTTTGGGGCCTAATAGTCACCATATCTCTGCATTTTCTACTACTACTACTGTAAGTGCTGCTACTATTAGAAGTACTACTACCATTACTTGTACTGCATCTATTATTGCTACTCCTGCTGTTGAACATTCACTTGCAAAGAGATTCAATCACCTTGGGACCAGCGGGGCCAGAGTCTCCCTTAGCACCATCCAGACCGCTGAATCCCTATAGAGGAAGAGAGACATACAGTTAGGCAACAGTCAGTAGACGCGATATTGTATTGATCCGCCGGAGATGTAAGCTCTGACTCACTCTGTGTCCCTTGATGCCGGGCAGTCCAGGGGTTCCGGGGAAACCACGAGCTCCCTGAGGGAAAGATAAGAGATGGGAGATTTATTATCACAGCTTTGTTTTTTTGTTTCTTACTATACTTCAAAGATGACACTGCCAAAAGTCAACTCACCTGTGGGCCAGGAGGTCCACGCTCACCACCACGACCGGGTTTGCCAGACTCACCCTGAAAGAAATAGAGACAGAGAGAAGGGAATGAAGGGCTGGATCATTTTTTAAAATCTAAAGAGAGATGTAGATGAGCAGATCCAGTCAACTCACATCTTCTCCGTTCTTTCCAGGGGCACCGGCAGCACCACGGGGACCCATGGCACCCTGTAGAAAAAAGACACAGATAAGGTGATTATGACGCCGGACTACCAAGGTGCTATTCAGGTGTGCGTCTGTTTTCCATGATCTGAATACTCACAGCAGCTCCAGGCTCTCCAGGCTCACCAGGGGGGCCAGTGAATCCCTGAGGTCCCTGTAGGGGGAAGGCACACATTGTTAAATGACTGCTGCCAACTCACATGGGTGGCAACAGAGGCAGAATTTTATGTTGTGATGAGGATAACCAAACTCTGTCTGTCTCTTTACATGGCAGGACTCTGTCTTTCTTTGACTTATGTAAATGATTTGTGTGTATTTGATGCGAGTCCAAACTCCATTCAAGGATCTGCTACATCAATCATTTGGTCCAGATTTTTTGGGATTTCATTGGTTACTGTGGTGAATCTCAAAGCTAACCCACTAGATTAAACCTTTGAATTATCCTTTCTGGTGATGACAATTGGATGATGCAAACAAAAAAATACTGCTCAACTGGCTGAAGCTGTCTGACCTCTGCAGGAGTGTTAAGCCTTTCTTCATTTGTGCTAATCTTATTGCTGGATTTATTTGAAGCAAACGGCCAGCTGTACCTGTACATAGCTAGCTGTGTTCAGCTCAGTCTTTCACTGAATTCTGAACTTTTCTTCCATTTCCCTCTAATCCTTCTCATCCTTCCTTAAGCATCTGTTTTGTAAAAGATTCATATAGCCGCGAGATGCGTGTAAATTTCTTGCTCAACCCATTCCACTTTGCAGTTTTCGTTAGGAAATGAACTCTAGTTCAGTGAGGGAAGAGAGCGCAATGGAGGAGAGTGTTGTGATGTCTGTATTCTCCAAGCTTTAGCTACGAAACATTTTGATTTTGACGCAGAAGGAAATGGTGTACTTACGCTAGCACCAGCAGGTCCTGGGGGTCCACGGGGTCCCATTGGGCCCTGTCAATGGAAAAGAGGCAAGGTCAGACATTGCAACACCATGAGTGACAGTGAAGTGATAGTGTGTGTGTGTGTGTGTCCTACCATAGGTCCAATAACGGGCATGGCAGGAGACTTGTCATCGTAGCCACCAGACATCTGAGGGGAGAAGTTCTGGAAAAAGCAAACAGAGATGTAAATATAACGTCATAAAAGCTCATTTAGGGTTTAAACTTTCCATGACATGGATAAAATGCCTTTTCTATGTAGTAAAACAATGCATCTTTACACATTTACAGACCCATTTCTCTTCTAAGCATATTTACTCAGGGGCTTATATATTTACATATGTATATATAGATTTTGTAACAACCCATCTAAAACAACAACAACAAACACATTATGTCTAAATCAATCCTGAAGATTCATACAAAGCAACCTCAAACAAAACATGTCAGATCCAGCCTCAAAGTGCCCTACTCTGTCTCCTGTTTCCTACTTCACATCCAATCATTTTGTTTTTCTGTCAGCATCTCATGACCTTTGACCCCACTACACATTATCTCATTATCTGACATTATGTGACACGCTTCAGCATGTGGAGCATATGCAATCTGAGGTGTTGAAAGGCTAGGCTAAACACTGGCTTTAGAAGTTTCTGTTAGCTTAGCATGGTTAATTTAAGTCAATTTTACACTAACAAGCTAAATTGCAATAAAGGAATATAGCTTCAGTGTGCTAATTCAGAATGGGTGTCAATAGGAGTAAATGAGCATGTGTGTCAGTGGTCAATTCTATACAAGCAAGCTAAATTAGACCAGGATGGTATGTCATGTTAGCTTAGCCTGGGGAATTAGCATGTGAGTCAGTGATTCTACGCAAGAATGCAAAATTAGACAGGAAGTGTTAGCGGACTCATATCATGCTAAATTAGATTGTGAAACTATTAGCTATATGTGGTAGCTGTGTGAATTAGCAAAATTAGCCTGGAATGTTAGCACAGTATCCTGAACTAATATGAGAGCCAGAAGGAGTGATTGTATTCCAAGTTAGGATGGATGTTGTTAAAATGGTAAGTCTACAACAAACCAATCAACTAATAGATCAGACAAGCATCCAGAACATCTCTTCTTCTTCTCTCTGAGCATCTTGCCTAATGAACCTCTGACCTTCTGACCCCAGACTGAAAGCCAAACTTGAAGCTGGAGTCATTTCAAGACTAAACTGGGATTTTAGCCATGAAAGTCAGGTTTCCTATCACTTCCTGTCCTCTATGAAGCTGTGTTTAAAGCCAGCATGCTCTTACTGGTTCATATTGATCCATTTTCAGAAGCTGCACTTGCACACATTTGGAAATCTCTCACTTTTCTAAGAGAAGCACTGAGGTGCTGCTCATTCAGAGTGAGAATACAATCCAACAAACTACAGGAAACAAATGGAATTCTGGGTATGGATGGGGAAGCTGAAAGGAACAATACTGCACTGGGACTGATGCTTTGTTTATGGATGTTTTGTTGTTTGTTTTAATTTCTTTCTGGCCACCACAGAAAAAGAGAAAGTTGCAGTTACTGACATGAGCAGGCGGATGTGATGCCACAGCTCTGTCCAGTTAATGAGACAATGATGCATGGGACATTTGTTTCCAGCCGTGGTCGGCATAGAACTGATCAGTTTGGATCTAAACGAGTCAAATATGTATTTTTGCAGACAAAAACAAATAATAAATAAAAGAACTTACTCCACCGAGGCCGGGGGGTCCAGGAGGGCCGGGAGGTCCAGGCATTCCAGGCTGGCCGGGGATACCATCGTTACCAGGGGGGCCAGGAAGACCCTGTGATGAGGGGACAAGAGAGAAAGACAGAAAGAGTCAGAATCACTTGAATGCAGCGCTCTAATACGAACACACTGATAGATAAAAAGGATGAAAATGCAACATCCACCCTAGTCACATGACTGCCTCTAATCCTGTGACATCACAACACATCTGTGTGTGTCATATTTCATTTTCCTATGTGTGTCCTGACAGGCTCACTGGCTCCCTGTAGTGATGAAAGCAGTATTACACCTGGAGGAGATGCAGTTTATTCACCGCCAAGCCTGACCATGTGACCAACCAGGGATGGAATGGTAGTGGTCATGTGACATCAGGATACAGGAACTAGGTAAGAACATGATCATCATGAACTAAATACTATAAATAAATGGTTGTAATGACTTCTACATTATGAATAATATAATAAGCATTACCATAAATATTAGAATATGAGTACCCCTAACCCCCCTACTCAGCAAGTGAGCTGACCTTCAAAATAAAATAACCAAAGATCCAACTAAGATGTCTCTACAGCTGCTCTGAGTCAAATCCCAAAAGTGGCACCACCACTAATGAACATCCCAAACACATCAGTGAGTTGTCTTCTACAGCTCACATAAAGCCACCTTTAACTTTCTTTGGGGAATCTCATCACATGATGACGTAAAATTTGACTTTTCTTTGTCAAAATTGAAACCCTAATACTCACACTGCTTCAAAACACAAGAAAAATCTTCTAACGTCTCTTCTGCCAAGCAAAGTTTCCGCTTCCTGTCCTGTTTCAACGCCACTCTGCATGTTTTCAGTCACTGCTCTCAGTAAATGATGAACGCCAAACGTCTTGCTTTCATTCACCCAGTATTAGAAGGTTAATTTACGTTTGTGTTTCTCTTTTTCTCATTATGTCTGATGGCTGAAATGGTTAAATGCTGAATTTGTAATTAAATAAGATGCTTAATTATGACAAATAGCCAGTAAGTTATTAGTCCTGAAGCCATTCAGACTGGCTGCTGTTTACACTTTTCACACTTCGCTGTGTTTCAACCAGAACACTTCTTCACTTCAATGTAAGATTTTCTGCGGCCTAAAGGATCCGAGTCCTGTTCCCACACTTGCCTCAAAATAAAACATCTAAACGTGCATCACGCTTTTTTGTCAGTATAGCTGCTTCACCTCCGTCATAAACACACAAGAATCTGCTGCCAGACTGTGAACACACCACGTGGCACCTCAGCTGACCAGAAATCAAAATATTGACATGTGAACGACAGGAGGAAGAGAGTGTGAACCTACCCTGTCTCCCTTGGGTCCACGCTCTCCCTTGGGTCCCTGTGAGCAAAGAATAAAAAAAGAGAGCGTCTCAGAATATGATCAAACTAAAATGATGTAAATGATATGTCAGAATATGATTCATATGATTAATGATCTATCTGATCAAATATAGTATTATAAATCGATCATCCATCCATCAATCAATGATCAACATCCTAATCAACAATGGATTCATGTTAAGTTAAATAAATCAATCAATAATCAATATTTACCTCAACCTGAGGCTCCTGGAAGCCTGCAGAGGGAGGAGACAGACAGAGACACCAAAATCAGAAATGTGGAGTTAAAGATGTGGTGCATTAAATCCTCAAAATGAATCCTGAAATCAAAAATTCAGCAGAAGAAAGTGTGTGTGTGTGTGTGCGTGTGTATTAGTGTGTGGGGAGAGGTGAGGGCAGATAATGTGCTTAGTTATGGTGGAGCAGCTAAATGTGACAGAAGTGAGGGAAGGTGTGCTGTGAGGGAATGTTCTGGAACATTTGGAGAAAAAATAAAAATAAAAATCAAGTGACAGTATAGAGAAAGTATGAAGGGATAAATTGGTGGAATACCGTCGTCGGGGCAGACGGGGCAGCACTCATCGTGGGGGATGACGGGGTTGGGGCAGTCGGTTGTGTCCTCGCAGATGACCTCATCGCACATCACGGTGCCGCTGTCGCACACACAGATCTGGCATGGCTCGGGCTTCCACACATCCCGATCCGCAAACACCTGGCCGTCCAAGGTGCAGCTTCCGCCCGTGTCTGCGGGGGGCGACAGTGACAGAGAGAGAGACAGGTGAGATAACTGAACTCACACACACACACACACACACACAACAGGGAAACTGAATATTGAAAAAAATACAAATATTTATGTAAATATATATAATAAATATAACTTGATATAAACTGCATTAAAGCATTAAAACACCTCAGCGTGTTTCCATGTTCGTGTTTGATTATCTCCTAAAATACGCAAACTCGCATCATATTAACTAAAACTGGCATTAGAATGATAAATAATAAAATAATAATATCAATAATGTGTCGCTCTTCTACATTTTATAACAGCTGTGATCCATACAGGCCTGTGTTTTTAACTTTTAAAGCGAGGAAATATCTCAACAAATTAATATAACGCCACAAAAATGATGATCATGAACAGAGGAGATGGTGAAGACATTAACATATAAACATCGAGCTAGAGAAGCAAGTTGACTGGAAATGGTGGCCTCTGACAGGCTGAGGTGACAGAGAGGTCACACGGCGTGCTGCGTCTGGATGCAGGTCACATCATCTTTACGCGCAAGGAAAGACGCGTTTGTTCGCCTTTAACAGCGCTGCAAGAACTCGAAAGTCACATTTTCCGACCCGAGCTGCATCATCGCCGCCACTCCAGTAAAACTAAACTCAAAGTTGAGACTCCTTGTGGGGCTCACAGCGTGCCAAAGTGCTGAGCTCAGAGGGGGAAAGCAGAGACCGTCGGTTTGGCAGCAGCTGGTGGAAACACGGTCCGCATGTGTTTGTAATTAGAGGAAACAAAAAAAAAAAAAAGAGTGGAAGAAGAAGAGGAGGAGGAGGGAGGGAGGAGGAAGGAGGCGGTGTGGGGGACGTGGCGGCCAGATGTGTCTGCAGGTCTGAGAGAAGCCTCAGGGTGGCGCTGCGAAACCGTTCAGAGGGTCAAACCACACATCTGCTTCAGATAGACAGGCAGACAGACAGACAGCTGAGTTCTTTCCAGACAAGAGGAACATCTGGAAAAATTGAACTTCTTGTTTGCAGAGCTGAGCTGGTTTTTCTTTGTCTTCTTACAGGAGGAAAATGTTTGTGTCTAAACACCCGACAGAGGCCTTCGTGCCCCCTCAGAGCTTTCGTAAAACTCTGTTAGGAAGCTTTCTCAGCCTGTGGAGGTCAAATGTTTCCATCAGGCAAGACTACGCCTGCTCACCTTTTTCTCCCCCCTCCCTCTCTCTGTTTTCTGCCTATGTGACACTCTCTCTCGCTCACCTGGCCAACTCAACACTTGGCTTCAGGCAGTGAATTACTCTGCCATATCAATCAGGCCTGCGGAAAGCTTTCCCTATCTGCCTCGTGTCTGCTGGAAGCCGAGAGGAAGCCGGATCTTCACTGCAGATGCTGTGCAAAGGCCATTTAAAAAAAAAAAAAAATCCTCTCGTCACTTACATCCAAAAACTGTTGATTTTACCACCATTTCAGGCTGAGATCAACCATCAGGAGGGTGGGGTGTAAGGCAGTGTAGTTAAGGGCGTCAAATTGACAAATTGCCATAGGAGGATCAGGCTTTCTGAAAATACTCCAGCTTTTTTTTTTCTTTGTGGTGGGGGTTCAAGTGTGATTTAATCATGCATTTCTGCTAGTCTCCGTTAGAAAACCCTCGCCTGGAGGAAAGCCTGGAAAACCTGCAGCAACTCGCTCTGCATGCATGGGGGGAGGTGGAGGGAGGTAGAGAGAGACAGACAAACACAAGGAGAGAGAGAGAGAGACAGAGAGAGAGAGAGAGAGAGAGAGCCTTCTTGAGATGCCCAATGCATTACGCACACCCTGTATAGTCTAAACTACAAGCTGCACATGCTTCTATCTGCCTATCTATGGAGACAAAGGAGCAGCACGCATCAAAGTTCCTATTTCTACTTCAAACTTTTTCCTTCCTTCTCTCCTCTGTCTAAGATCTCAGCAGCCGTCCACCCACGAAGAGAAAATCCACTTTCAAAAACCAGTTAAAAAAAAAAAAAAAGACTTGAGAAGGGTTGAGAAGCTCCAGTAAACAGTGATGAAACTTACGGTCGTCCTCGCCCTGCGCTCTGACCAGGAGCACTGCTGCGCTGAGCAGCAGCGCGAGCCGCAAATCCACAAAGCTGAACATGTCTAGATGCCACTAGACATGTAGACTCTTTGAGGCAAGAGAGGAAAAAAGTTGGGGGATGTTTTCTTTTTTTCTGCTACACTCCACTCATACACGGGTGTTTGGGGCAGGGTCCGCTCGTCTGTTCACAGTCCTCCTGACCCCAGCAGAAAACTCCCTACTGCCTACACTCACTTTTCACCAGGGTTTTTATATGGGAGCCTGAAGAACTGGGAGGTGCTGAGGACTGGACCGACTGGGGACGCACCCTCATTACCCAGCTGCTGCCGCTCACGTTTAGGGAAGACAAAAATGGACCCCTCCTTCAAAGAAAAAAAAAAAAAAGAAAAGAGAGAAAAGAAGAAGAAAAATCAGCAGGTCCCTCCTTCCATAATTCCACAGCACAAGAGTTTGGAAAGGGGGGGCTGCTAAGCGAGAGGAAACTTGATCCTGAAGAGCATCGAAGGGTCGGAGGAAGATCTCCTCCTCCAGCAGCCACGGGTTTAATCCAGATTTTATTTCTGGTTCTGGTATACATCCTGACTCACACTGACTTTAGTTGAATTGACTTCTTCTGGTAGTCTGGTTTTCAGAGGAGCTCTAGTTCTAGTAAAGGTTTACAAAACTGGTGTGTCAGAACAGACCAGGTTTGGTGCTTTCAGACAGGTTCTTGAACCGTTTTTTGTTTTATTACAGTTGGTTATAGTTTTCATGGTTTTACTTGTCAGACTGTCAACACGTGCTGAACGTGGCTGCAGGCTTAAAAGTGTCTGGTTTTGTTTGTAGGTTTAGCTCAGCTTCTGAATTTGTTTCTCTTCCTAATTCAGTTCTGATCAGTGTGGAAGTTTTGACCTCAGGTCAGGAGAGTCTTTTTTTATTGTCCACGTGACTGAATGAATTTGTTTCATGTCATCTTGTCACAGCATCTCGCACCAAAACCAAAAACCAGAGATACTTTTAATAAAAACTTGTTTGCACAGTTTCAGTTTGAGACATTTCTTGACACAAACCATCTACTGGTTCATTTCATCCACTTGGGGGCAGCAAAAAGAATTTGTGACCAAAACATTGACACATTATCACCTTTAAGGTCTATATGGCAAACACACATCCAGCAGATGGAGTAAAATTAGCATTCAGTTGTGTTTCTTGGTCCAAATCCAATCTTCACTGTCTTTTAGCTCGGTTTTTGGTCTCCACCACATCTTGAGGGAAATATCTGTCTCTTTAGCTGATAGTTGCTGTCTGCTGTTTGATGCCTAGTATATAGATTGGGTTTTCTTTTTCATTGGAGACAACTACCTGATAAGGCAAAAAAAAAAAAGATGCTATGAGAGTGGTGAGAGTCAACCGGACAGATCTGAAACTAACTATAAAGCTTTGTAAATCCGAGGGAAGCGGCAGATTCAGGTGAAAATTCTCTGTAGGTTCATCACTACTAGGTGCCGCTCCTTTCCATACTGTCATGTGAAACGTTATTATTATAAAAAATATTGATTATAGCTGCTTTAAATATGATATTGGGTTGCATTATGGGAATTGTACCATCAAGCATTTTTCCAGCTTACCAGGGAATGAAAGTCAGGATATCTCCACCTCTGCTGCTTCAATTCAAACCATTCTTTGAAAAATCAGTCTCTTGCGAGTCATCCAACTTTATTAAAGCGTAATCTTAAATCTTAAATCGCTGGAGTGTCCCTTTAATTTAGCATTCGGCTATCTGCCACAACCCTTTATCACTAAATGACTCCCAGAACTTGTTGAAAATCAGTGTGTTAGGGTTTTTTTTCCCCTCATGTTTTACTGGATTGTACTTCAGACACAACTCAGATTTTCATCTTGATGACTCATTTGCAGCGAGTGTCCGTAAGAGAACTGCACTGTTACAACCATTTCTCCTGTTTCAGCTCTCAGCTCTATACTAGCATGTGAGCTACATTATCAATATGACATGTCATATGACCAGACCCAGGGTGGGCTCTCAGTTTAATGTTGTCAGCGATGTTCAGATCACTCCACCAATTTAGCATTGCACTCTTATAATGTTGTGACTCACGGTAGACAGTTGAAAAAATCAAACACATTCTTCTTCCTTGTCAAAACCTACAAACCTGCATTAACCACAATGCAACTAGTCAGAATTGGGTTTTGGTATGCTAGTAGTGTCTTGTGTAATCTTGAGCATCTAGCCTCAGGCAGAGGTGAGGAGTGGGCCACAGAGCTCTGCTAACCTCTCTTCTTTCTAACTCCACACATCAAGATTCTTTACGTTTTCAAACTTCGTCCTCAGATTTAAATGACGCTGACTCGAGTGACATCACTTGAGGACACATCTCTCTCTGGAGCCACAAAAAGAACCATGCTCAGTTACTGTCGTGCAGTTCATTGGATTTTAACATTTCTTGTGTACATTGAGACATTATGGCCCGATTGGGGCAGTAGAGAAAACCAGGGAAGCTCGAAAAAAAAAAGATTAATCAAAAACATCAAGATTCATCCTCTGGGAACCATGAATACCCGCAGAAAGATTGAATGAAAAGCCAGTACTTATTTTTCTTTTGTCATCGGGCAAAGTTGTAAAGAAGAAAAAGAAGAATTCAGTGTCCACATTGCAAAGGTTCATCCCGTGAGGATCAAGAATATTACTGTCTTTAACTATCATCTCATAGTTGATTTTATTTCAAGATACTGATGACAACTATTTTAGACTTTGTGTAATTTTTTGGACTTGGTGAGAAGAGATGCACAAAACTAAAGTTTATGTTGAGATTTAACCTAAAGAAACATGCATACGGCACAGGGATGTATGAAAAGGTTAAAATGACCAGATTAGATCCAGCATCACCTGAATCATCCCCGAATTATATAATATACATATAATATATTAGATTGAGATGTGTAAAAATAATTTCAAGGTGCTCCAGGATAGATAGATAGATAGATAGATAGATAGATAGATAGATAGATAGATAGATAGATAGATAGATAGATAGATAGATAGATAGATAGATAGATAGGTAGATACCTGACTCAGTGAAGCAGCTGATTGTAAAAAAACTTCAGCGTTTTCTTATGAGTGAACCAGATGTTTGCATTTTTCTGAGCGAGCTGCTGCAGTCTGCCTCAAACTGCCTCTGTTTTGAAATACCTGCACAATTGCGGGGTTTGCAGACATTATGATTGTTATTGGCTCTAAATAATAAAAGCCCTTTTTAGTGGCTGCATTTTTACCCCCAGTCCAAATAAAGGTTTATATGTGCGATTCTCTCGCCCCTCCACACCCCCCTATGCAGGAGGCTGTGTGCAGCGCCGGCCAGGCTGCTGCTGCAGGTGAGCTGTAATTAAGCAGAAAGCAGACATTATGGAGCGCAAGAGCTGCAGGGAGACGCAGAGCAGCAGCTTTCTGCCATCTGATCCACCAGCAGCAGACACGTTGCACAGTCTGAAGCTGGCCAAGAAGCCTCTAATTCACTCCTCTCTCTCTCTCTCTCTCTCTCTCTCACACACACACACACACACACACACACTCTCTCTCTCTCACACACACTGTAGATACCTTCACATTATCCATGTGTCTGCCTGTTCTTTTTTTTTTTTTTTTTACAGGGAAGAGGATGGAATGCAATCTGTCTTTCAGGAAGAAAGAGAGGCAGAAAAGAAGAAGAAACGGAGGAAAGTGCCACCTCATCATTCCCCGGTTCAACCTCCAGCTCTGATCGGATCCTCCGAGCGTCACAAAACACACACACACACACACATTTAGCTTTTGTTCCAAAGTGTCTCTGATGAAAAAAACACATCGCTGTCATTTCACCAGCACACCAAAGACTAACTATTCAACAGTACTTTCACTATGTGGCATTTTCAACTCTCAGTCATGCAGCGAACTATGTGCAATCTACAGTTTGTTGGCTGTAAGTGAGCAGCCTTCTTTTAGACGTCACAATGACTTCAGTTCAAATGAAGGGTTGAGTTTAGGCATGTGAAAGAAATGAGTTTGAGTTTGAGGCGATGCACACATCAGTGTGTGAGCAGAAACGCTTGAAACACACTGTGTATTCCTGTAGCACAGCTCTTTAAAATGTTGCTCAATACAGTCCAAATCTCTATTATATTGTATGTTGCTATTATAAATGCTAGTGCTAATGCAAACTTTAAAGTGTTTTCAATCCATATTTTTGTATTAGCAATGGATCACATGGTTATTTGTATGAGAAAGGGGTCAAACCTGCAGAGAATTATCAGCTAACTCTTTAGTTTCCCTCAGCTTTGTGGAGCTTTAGAGCCTCTTTTAGCTCATTGTTTTGATTTGTCTCGACTGCAAACTGTTTCGCATCATCACGCTGCTCTAAAAATCGACTGCTCGGCAACGAATTGACAAGTTAACGGAGTAGAATTATAATAAATTTACCATTAAAATAAAAAAAAAAATCTTTATATGGATTATTTCCACCCCAATACTACTGAACTGCTACTAACTGTAGTTCACGCAGCTTAAAAAAAGTCAGAAATAAAGTGATGCCAAACAAAATCTGCAGTTTTCTGTATCAGTTATTTTACACAACCTACATAAAGAAAAAAAAATCATAAAAGCCAGTAAAAGTTCTGTGCAGTCTGAACCAAGTATGTTGTTTTTGTGGAGGTGATGATTGAGCCCTTTTTAGTCTAAAAAAGTAATGTGACTTAAATTAAAGAGTACACAATCCTTTCCATTTTCTTTTGAGCCCCATGAATGTACATAAACTCTTTGATTCCTATACTCCAGACACTGCATGCACAGAGCTGTCACTAACTAGCTTTGAGTTGACTTTCAAAGGCTTTATCTTTAGCACGCCGGAAAGTCACATCAGTTCATACAAGCAGAACAGTATGACTGACCCCAGAGACCAAAGTACACACACGCACAGATATGTGTAAGTATGATCCAGTTTAAGCATATTGCAAAGCCATATAGCAATAAAGTCTGAGCGATCAGTGGAGCAAAAAAAAAAAAAATCAACTCTGTAATTTCCAATGTTTCCCTGGCAGAGCAGAGCTGGAGAAAAACCATGGAAATGTTTGGAATTCCAGCACTGGAGGATTGGAAGAGGAGATTGAAATGATATTAATTATTCCTCAAGGTCACATTGGAGGTAAAGAGATGCAAAGGTAACCCAAAGTTTTAAAAAAGAAAGAAATCCTGTTAGTGTAACTGTGATAAGAGAACTCAGTATTTTTTGAAGGCTGCTCTTATGAGAGCAGGTTCAAATTTCTGGCCATCATGATTTCAAATTAAACACTAGACCAAAAAAAAAAGCAGCTCTCAGGTGGCTTCTGAACTGAACCTGAAGGTAAATGATGGAAGGGGAGTCTTTGGTGTCTGCTATTTCACCACACACAAAATAAGAATCCTCTGATGTGGTGGAACCGTTTGTGCTCGAGACTAAAATAAATACAATCTCTTTCTACGCAGATGATTTATTACTCTATGTGCATCACATGTCAGTTACACCTGAGCGTAAGAAAGAAAAATGGAATGTCCATATTTGATCTGGAAACACAAGAATTAAACACCCAGTACAGTTATTGTATAAACTGAATAACACTTTTCTTCTTCGGAGACATCAACTGATTTGTTTTCTTCCACATAACATTTTATTTATATAAAACCTAACCCTGACAGTATGCAGATATGATGGCAAGTACAGCTGAAAGGATGAAAATGATTTTTCTGTATGTGATGTGCAAGATGGTAAAAAAACCAAAAAACATGTGGTGCAATTTTTCTTTTGGTGTTAAAAAACGGAATAAAAATGCAAGAAGACTCGTTCGTCTCTATCTGCCGTCTGCAGTGAAAAGATGAGTTCATGGTGAAGAAGCCGTCCACAGGTACTCTGAAGTGAGGGGAGGAGAGGGAGCCAACATTTGGCTGAATGTCTTTGAAATGAAGAAGAGTCAAATTCTTTTTCATGGAAAAACTTTGAGGAGGAACTTGAGGAGGCAGCAGCACATTTTGAAATAATTCTCTTCACAGCCCCGAAGACTCACTTTTTGACACAGAAAGACACTGGATAAGCAAAATAAAGCATCAGAGGAATGGAAATATGACTAAGATTGTTGCAGACATACTATTCCTCCATATCAGTGTCATGAAATTCACATTTAAAGTGTTGGAAGCCGAAGGAGATCTGATGAATATTCCTTGAAAACATTATTATTATAAATAATAATTTAGGTACTAGTTTTCCATTATAGAATGATAGTTTGGAGTCCACACAATTCGTATACTGTTTTTTAAATGGTGCAATTAAAGGTGACATAGGACAAAAACGGTCTATATGTGAGTGTGCGTCTGTGCTAGCTGAACTCTTTCTAAACGACTGATCAGCACACACACACACACACACACAAAAGGCAGAGACAACTGTTAACAAGCTGTGAAATTTGTTTCACTTTTAGCTGTTAATACATTTGACACCTAAATGCCAACACACACACACACACACACACGAACCCACACACACACACGGGTGTCTACGTGCCAAGCCCAGTATCAGCTGTGAGGAATTGGAGTACTACTGGGACCTCTTGAGTCCTTATACAGACTCTAAAAAATTCTGGACTCGCTTTACACTTCTGGAAAAATACATTATCCCAAACTTTGAAAAGCTTAGATTATTTTTAAACGTGTGTCTGGTTTATCCAGCTTTAAATGCTGTGGGTCCTCCTCCACTTTGTGACTTTGCGTATACTCACTCAGTAGATCGAGAATATCATCTATACAGGACTGTGACACATCAGAACGAGGTGAAGCGCTGCAGCTCTGTGAAAAGCTGCCTAACTCTGCACTCACTGAACAAAAATCTTATCTCCTCGTCTTTGTGACTTGCTCTCAGTTGACAGTCAAACATTTGCGATGTGCCATCGTGTGTCTGTGTTCCATTTTTTTTTTTATAACTTTGTACTAGGTTACTGTGCTGTTTCTTTATTTTGACCTGCCAAGGGAATTAGCTTAAAGTTAGAATCTGGTACAATGCATCAAATGATGACCTGATTTTGGGGGCATTCTTTTCTCTTTCTCTTTGTTAACAGCTGTGATCAGAAAATAACCAAAGTGATGAAAATCACTGGCTCCTGTTAGCTTTGTTTGACTCAAACCCTTGACTGCAGCAACCAAGCTCCCAACCGAGCTGTATTTTCTACTAGGAATCTGTCATGTTTCTCTGTAGCCTATGATATGAACACTGCAATGACATTGTTGCCACATCATCTCCACACTGGCATCAGTGGCACAGACCAAACACGGGCTGCCACTGAAAAGAGAAAAAGGCTGCATACGGGGGGTTTGGACATGAATCCAAAAGTGCCATTAACATGATGAAATGAAGGCTTGTATCTCGCTTGCTGCACAGCGTTATGGAACACTGACCTTTGACTCCCATCCTCAAACATCCCAAAACCTGTTGCTTATGTGAGCGTGTGTAGATTACAGTCATTAGTCAGAGGATGCTTTGAATATTTTCTCATGCTAACACAGAGTCCACCTCCATTCCAAATGGACAAATGACATGCTCCCTGCTTTTAAAGTGTTTTCCCTTTAGACCTCATATTAGTGGAGCGACCCTAGCTGTCATTACCCGTATGTCTGTTTCTGTCACTAATATTACCATCATTGGTGACGGACCACAGGTGGGTGCCAAAGTATGTAACAGCAGAATACCACTTGTGTTTTACACAAGATAGATCACTTTAATGAGGCGTTTAGAAAAAGGTATCAGCTAAAATAACAAAGGTTCACTTCAGATTTTTGTCTTTAAATCCATGAAAATTTTTTAGGAATTGAACCAACTTATAAATGATGTATGTAGATGGAACACTGCAGGGAAGAGTTCAGTAAAGAGACCAGACAAGAGAGCGGTGAGAAGTGTAACAAAGAATGTGCTTTATTTCTACAGTGCCGCAGGTAGTTGAGATTATTTGAGATTTTATCCCAGCAACAAGTTCAAGATGTTTTTTATCTTTTAAAATCCATGCAGCTAGTAAGATGTTGCACACCAGTAGCAAAAGCACTGGAAGAGTCAGTTTGCTAACATCAGACCATCATCAGGTACGTCAGCAGATGTTGGAGTATATGAATTTTACCAGATGAAGAATGCTTCAGTGTAGTGTAGGTCACCCAGTCTTTGGCAGCCCAACACACAATCACTGTAGTTAAATGTGTAAAACAGAAGATAATAGAAGTAACGATAAGAAGTAACAATGTGCTTCAGCTGGATCATGATGCCCCTGTAGACATCATATCTCATGTCAGACGTGCGTGAGATGGACTGAAAAAAAGAGTTTCCTCTGTGGCCACACTGTAATTCTCTTCAATATCTTAAATTATGAAAACATTTGGTTAATGTTAGGGAAAGATCAAACTTGGATCTCCTACATGAAAGTCAGCTGTACTATACTTACTTTCCACCTGGGACATAAAGGTCGCAATACTTTCGGCGTTGGCACTTACTGACCCTTCATGATAGAGGAAAGTTCTTGAGTTTTCTGCAGGTAAAAGTTCAGTATATGCAGACAAAAGAGCATAGAAACCTGCATGGAAACAAATCTTGAAGGAGAGCCATGAATCATGATCAAATCTTATTACATAACTCCAGAAATACTTACTCAGCCACCAGAAAAGTAGGTCGTGCTTCAGAATTCCAAAACTTCTGAGCTTTTGGAAATATAGGGTTTTTGTTGAAGAGCATAGACTAATAACAGTAATAGTGTCACCAGTCCTAATAATACTGATCAGACCATAACAGGTTTAAGAGGCTGTACCACCATCTGAGATCCTCTGCAGGTTTCTGCCACGAGGTGTTCTGTAAGTTTGATATGATTTCTATGGAAGCTGCTGAGAGACAAAACTCACCTGTTCAGTTTTCAGTGCCAGATATCCAATTTAAAGTAACAGTGTGAAGCTTGTTTCTCCATAATACATCATACATTACAACAAAACATTTAATTCTTCTCCATCATAGACTGATGGTTAAATAGAATCAATATATACAGACATTAGATCAGAAGAATGGTAGGCACGTTTGGTCAGGACAAGTTTTTAACTAGTTAAATGTTTTAAAGCTGCTCAATAAATATTTTTCATCAGCAGTTAGTCAAATAACAATGTGTGATGTAAAAGGAGACGCTCATAGCCAAGCCAGCAGAGAATTATCACTCGACTTCATGGCCTCCTACAGAGCTTTTTAGCATCTTTCAGCTCATTGTTTTGGTTTTTATCCTGGAACTCTACTGTTTTATTGAACGAACACTGATAAACCAAATGTACAGCGCTTGAACCACGATGTTTGACAAAGTTAGCAACTAGCTGGTGAACATAGTGAAGCATTTAGCAGCTGGACAGCCAATCATTTCCCTCAGGTGGTTCTCGGTAGAGACCAAAAACGGAGCTAAAAGAGATGGAACAGTGTGTAGCATTTAGAGGCATCTAGCTGTGTAGTTGTTGACTGCAACCAAGTCGCCTTACTCTCTCCTTTCTAGCATGAAGGACAAACTACAGTGGCCATGAAACGTTTGATGGAAGTATGAAAGAGTAAGAAAACATAATGATTCTCAGTTTCAGGTCAATAGAGCCCCGTAAATCTGACACACTGGACCTTTAAGTTTCACTTGGACACACACAACCAACTCCAATGGGATGATGGAGTTGTATGTTGGAGGTGTAACAAGATGTTCGCCATGTCAACCTATATATGTCAGTGTCGTGTTTAGAGCTTGTATTTGTTGTGAATGTGTGTATATCTGCCTAATTAGCATCTTAAACACGTACCACAGAGCACACACACAAACTTAACTGATGGGCGTCTGTCAGTCCAGGTGTTGGTGTCATTTGGTTCCTGCTGCTCATCTTTCAGCAGGTGAGGGGTGGGTTGAGGAGGGGATGTGGGGAGTGGGATGGGTCCTAAACCTTTACTTTGTGTCCCTCCAAGCTGTTTCCCCCCCGGGAGCGATTCCCCCCCCCCTCCACCTCACTTTAGTTCCTGAGTGTGTCGTTAAAAAACAGATCGCGTGGAGTCGAGGAGGTGGGTAGAAAAATGTGGAAAGAGGAAGAAGAAGGAGTGGAGGGGAGGAAATATTCGATTGTTTGCAATAAATTACAGTTACAGATGGAGATGAACAGGAAACAGCTAGACATGTATGAGAATGTTCTCGACCCTCCTCCACCAGTCTGATTGGCTGGGTTAAGTTACCTGTGAGTAACTCCACATATGTGCGCTTTCTCTCCACCTTCCAGATAGAGATGGAGGAGAGGGGTAACACTACAGTATGATAGTTTATTATAACAGGCTACAATCAGAGCAGATCTATTTTAGTATAGCATGACCGAAAAACTAAATGTACCTCATAATCCCTGCAATTCCCAAAACAACGCAATTAACGCTCTTGAGCTTGACTCCGAGTCCTTATTGGCTCGTCTTGAGAGGAAGTTGCGCCGACGGGTCACTCCTTCAAACGTTTAAAATTCCTCACTGATATATTTTTGTCCTCCTCGTTTGAATGAAAGACTTGGAGAATAATGCAGTGCACTGACGGAAAAACCACACTGGCATATGTGTGCGTGTGTGTAACGTATCACACAGTGCACACACGCACACATGGGAGGGTGCTGCATATGTTCTAATCACCATCACGAAGACTTCTTTTCAACTTGAATTTAATTTCCTTTTATTTTCAGTTTGAGTTCGAGGCTTTGCTAAAGTGAGATACCTTTACATCTTGCCTCAGTATGACCTCCAGTACGTGACCTGTGAGCAAAACATGCTCTTGTAGATTTTGTCTTTCCGTATACAGCTTGAGATGCAAATTCAGGGCAAAAATACCCTCATAAAAGTAGACAGATGTACTTATATGTACGTTTTCAACAAACATACCAATGTGTAAAATTTTATATTGTGTGTTTTTTTTTGTTTTGCTCATTTGGAAACTCTGACATTTACTGTCAGCTGCTTCTAATGCTATCTATACAAAATGATATTTGTGCCTCAGTTTTAAGTGCACATGCAAACACATTCATTAAGCACAGATTACATTTTTCTTCAAGATTGTAGTAAGATTCAGGAGATGCAGGATAAAATCAACAAAACACACGCAAAGGTACATGCACGCACACACACGTATATACAGATATGTACGCATACATACATGTATACACGTGCATGCATACACATACACACACACACACATTTATACATAAATAAATAAAGTAATAATAATTCAAAAATTTAATGAAAAATCTATGTATAGTCAATTTCTGAATATATTTTTGATAAGAACGTTTTCTATAGTGTCCCCTTTATTTTGCACTGACTACTATGTATAGCACATATTTATATTGTATACATTAATATACGTTATATTTTTATTTACAAAGTATATGTGCAAAAAAAAAAAGAGTCTAAAATGGGTAAAAGAGTATAAAATATCCAGAAATAAAACATGTCGCCTGGGAGTTCTTTGCTGGTGACACTGTTGGCGATTTATTGAAAATTCAAACCACACTTAACCATCATGGCTACCATAAAATTCTTCATCGACATGCCATTCCATCTGGTTTGAGCTTTGTGGGACGATCATTTGATTTTTCATCAGTACAATGACCCAAAACACACCGCCGCACTAAGGACTATTTGACAAGGAGAGTGATGGGGTGCTGCATCAGATGACTCGGCCTCCACAATCACCCAACCTAAACCCAGTTGAGATCGTTTGGGATGACATAGACACCAGAGTGAAGCAGCCAACAAGTGCTCAACACCTCTGGGAACTCCTCAAACCATTCCAGGTGATGACCTATTCAAGAACAAGAACAAAGAGGACATGAACATGAGTTTGTGAAGCATTGAACTTGACCCACATTTTCGAACTGGACTTGGTTAAAATTAAAAATATTGCTTGGGAGATAAATTTTATATATAAAGGTTCCTCCTGCGTATTTTTATCTGGGCTCAGGATTCTGGGTTGAGCTCAATGTCTGCAGGGTTCACTGAGTCGGACAGACGGACTGAGAGTAAATAAGCAGGAAAACATTCAGCGCTGTGACAACAGCCCCTTCTTTTCTTTGTGAAAATGTAAAGCTCTAATAACATGTTAATAACAGTAACACAACCACGACTGCAAGGAGAGCAGGGGAGAGGGAGATCAGAAGAGGAGGAGGAGGAAAGAGGAGAGACAACTGATGGAGGAGAGGATGATGTCAAAGTGGATAGGAAGTTGATGACGAAGAGAAGGACAACAAGGAAGATGGAGATGAGAAGAAAACGAGATCTAGAGAAAACAAAAGAGGAGAAGAAGGAGATTCAAAGTAAGATGAAGGAAGAAAAGGGCGTGTGTCCTTGGCTGGAGGGCAGTGTGTTCTCCAAACAGACTGAAATAGAAGCAGTCATTACTCGCAGTACTGCTGTGACTGTTAACTGACTGTTTGTCTCGCTGTCTGACTGACTATCTGTCTGTCTGCCTGATTGTCTGACTATCTGTCTGTCTGCCTGATTGTCTGTCTGTCTGTCAGATTGTCTGATTGTCCTTTTGTTACTAACTGTCCGACTGACTCTCTGCGCTGTACAGTATATGTACTGTGGTCAGTTAGCAGGGAGACAGACTGCAGGGTGGAGCTGCCTTCATGTAACCACACACACACACACACACACACACACACACACACACACGTACGCACACATGTGTCTTGATCTGGATCTGAACCGTTGGCAGCTTCAGTCACAGTGCAGCCAGGATGCTTCAACAAGCAAACGCATGCGAGCTAGTTTGGAGTCTAAACACACAACAACTCTGTCAGTCACACTTTACCATTGTGATACTGTGATCCATTTACATACATGCAGGAGGTCCGGAAATCTGCATCATCTCTACATTTCAAGTGTAGTCAGCCAGCAGATTTATTATTATTAATAAAAACACAGTGAATTTATTTGGTAGAGGTCAAAATCATGGGGGGGGGGGTTCTATCCACACTGTTCTGAAACAGGAAAAAGCAAAACAATTATCATATTTGACAAGCTGCTGTTGACAGATTAGTTGACTAAATTGACTAAATAATTGATCAGTTTATTTTATCTTCTCCCTAGTTAGCCAGTGACTGATAATGTAAAGCAAGCTGGTCGTTGTGAAATAAACTCACCTTAAAGTGGTCTACAATCTCTATACACCGTGTGTAAAGTGTGTGCATCAGCTATGCCTCTAGAAACGGGAATGTTGGTTGGTCAATCCAACACTTCGCTCCAGACTGAAATACCTGGACAACTACTGGATGGATTGACATGAAACTTTGTCCAGGCGGTCATGGTTCCCAGATGATTGAACCTACTTACTTTGGTCATCCCTTGAATTTCCATCTAAAGCCATCATGGAGTGGAGATCTTTGGTTTTAACTAGAATGTCTGAACAGCTATTGGACGATACAGTTCATCCTATGGGGTAAATTGGGACACATTTAGGGGGCAAAGTTCACTTCATCCCATCCCAAAATTTGAATTTGTCCAGTAAGTCCTATGGCTGCTTTTGTGAGCATGTTAGTGTGTTGATGTTAGCGTTTAGCTCAAAGCACTGTAGCGCAAAGCTGCCTCTAGCTGCCTCTAGCATGACTGTAGACTTAGTTGCCCGTGTTTTACTGATGCATGTATTTGCTTACTTACTTCGATTTGCTGCAGCACCTGATTTGGTCTGAATGCGGACTAAGACAGTGCAGTCCTACTATCCAGATGTTAGCTGTGTGTGTTTGTCAGGACAGAGAATAAGTAATCCTTTTACACTTCAGTTTGAGCATCCATCAACACTTCTACAAATCTGCCTTAAAATATTAAATACTGTTCATCGATGGTTGCAGGTCGTTTATGTGAGGACGGAATGACGATGGAGCGCCCGTAAATGCAAAGATATGATTAGGTTTCAGAACTCAAGAGGAAAATATCATTTGAGGATTGAACAGCAGTGCCGAGTTGAACCCCAACGTGCGTGATTTTGTGTTTTAAAGTAAATTTCATGCATCTGAAGTGAAGTGAACCAAACTGAATATCAGCGCGTTGAATTAAACCACACTTAACTGTACAGTAGCGGCCGCTTTGATGTTGCTCTGCTGTCGACTTTGCACTTCCTCTCGGGTTGTAAAACCTGAACACACAGCTGTCTGTCATCACACACAGCAAGACAGCATACGTGTGTGTGTGTGTGAGAGAGAGCGAGAGAGAAAGAGAGAGAGAGAGAGGGAGGATGAAAAGTTTAGCCTACCTGCTGCTTTCTCATTACTACCTTTGACAGCCTCAGCAATGGTTAAACATGCACCCATGTGTGTGTGTGTGTGTGTGTGTGTAGGTGTTTGTGTGTGTGTAATGAGCTCTTTATGAACGGAAGTTATTGGTTGTTTGAAGTTTACGCTACTGGCAAGGACAGGAGAGGAGTTTGTGTGTGTGTGTGTGTAAAGGGGGCCTCCTGCTAATAATCATTTACTGCAAGTGTGTGTATGGTAAGAACGGGAGGCTTCCACCTAATAATCATGGGTTCCACCTGTGTGTGTGTGTGTGTGTGAGTGGGTCTTCAGTGCTCGACAGGAACTGACCAACTGTTAACTGGCCATTCTGTGTCTGCTGTGTCCTCCAACACAGTCGCAGTGTCTGGTAACAAACTCACGTTGGCTTTTTAAAAGAACATACACCAAAAAAAGGAAGATTGAACTTGAGCACAAGAAGGAATATGAGGGAAAATAGCTGGCCTGATTCTGCTCAAAGGCACTAAAGCTCAATAAAGCCAAAGCGTATAAACAACGCCTGGCTAAGAAATAATAACTCACTAGATCCATCATAATCCTGATAGATAATATGTTTTTTTTTGTACATAGGGTTAATCCAGTGGTGGTTTTTAGAGGGAAACCAAGTGGCAGCCTCTGTGGCCAATACGTATGCCAAAAACTGCACTTTCTCAAACGTCCACTTGAGGCTGACTCCAGAAGTGAGTCAGTCTCCATAAGTCCCCATGTTAAAATGTCCAACTTCACAGCAGAAATAAACATGTTTACAGCCTGGTACAAAAAACAGTTTTGGTCTCTATAGCTAATTTCCTCATTCATGACAACTGTACTGAGGGTGAATTTATATACAACTCACCTGTTCAAATGATATTAAGGCTTAAAGTTATGCAGAATTAAGAGAGTGGACACTTTAATTGACAGGTGGGTGTTGTTACAGATGGCTTGTTTGATCATCCAGGTGACATTCAGCCTGCCTCTGGTCCGCAGATGATCCATGTATTAGCCGATTTTTAGATTAGCCGGGAGGCGGAAGAGGCAGTACAGCCAAGACGGCAGCAGCCAGAGCCACCGCACTCTGAGCTTCACAACGGCTCTTCATAAACCTGTGGGTGACGTCATGGATACACTGTCCATTCTTTTTACTGTCAATGGGGGAAACACACACACACCACCAGGATTTTGATTCTGATGACAGTAAACCTCTGTTAATGAATGCACTTTGATACAGACTGAATGAATGAGGACATAAAACCATGTGTCTGAATCTTTTCCACTAAACCTGCTGCATGGAATACACTCAACACTTTGACCATAATGTGTTCACCTGTTCATGGACAACATGCCAAGATGAAACTAAAGGCCAGATTCCACATCGCAGGCGCTGGAGCTTATTGCGGCCATTGTAGTCAAGGTTTCAGAACATTGTTACAGAAGCGCCCCAGAAGCGGGTCTCCACTCGGTTCTGCCGAGAATACCCAGCTGTTCTATTTTTGATAGCTGATTTTCAAAATAAAACACCCTGTGCAAACCTCTGGTTGCAAAAACAGCCAAAAGAGTAACAATTTAACTATGTAGCATATATAGAAAAAAAAAGCTCAGTCCTTGCTGCAGTGGCCCAGGGTTCGAATCCGACCTGTGGCCCGTTGCTGCATGTCGTCCCCCACATTCCTGTCACTCTTCAGCTGTCTCTATCCAATAAAGCTTGAAAAGGCCAAAAATATATATTTAAAAAAAAAATCTGGCTGGCAAAATGCTTCTTTAACGATCCCGCTTGGGTTTGAAGTCACGTGGAGAACGGACCAAAAACAACGTTGAGGCCATGACGTGACGGAGATGTGTCTGGTGAGGTTTCAGTGTAAGAGCAGTAACTTTAAAACATAACTTTTTACTCACTTTTTTTTTTTTTACCACAGCATGTCGTTTCTGACGTTTGTCTTTGTCTTGTTGTCTTCTCAACCATAAGCAGTTGTGCTCTTAGCACTTTTTTGCAGCGCTTTCAGAAGAAATGATTGCATTCGATAAAAAAGGGAACACGTGGAAATCTGCGCAAACATCTCGAAAGAATTGAACACAGATATCATGAGTGGCAGATATCGAGAGAGAAGAGAAAAAACTTCAAATTGCCCTTAAGGATGGAATAAGTTAATTCAGTGGGTGTGTGTGTAAAGTGCAGGCCTGTGGGCTAGACTGACTACACTCTACTGCCACCTGTTATTAAAACTACCTACTGGAATTACAACTGAGAGAGAGATAGAGAGAGAGAGAATCATTTTAATCTCAAAGAACATTATAAAGGAAATTCCTAGGCTGAGAGAGAGGAAAGAGAGAAGAGAGAGAGAGAGAGAGAGAGAGAGAGAGGCAGTGCTGTGATGAAATGAAGGTCTTCTTAGTCCACAGTCTCCATCTTTCTTTCTCTCTCTCTCTTTGCCAGAAAACAGATAATTGAAGGCCTCGCTCTGGTTTGGGAAGCAGAAATGAGGGACGGATGAAGACCGAGACGCAGGGATCGAGGGCAAAAAAGAGAGAGAGAGAGAGAGAGGAAGCCACGTCCACAAGTATGACTCACTTCCCTCCCCCTGCTCTATAACTCCTCTATGTCACTCTCTCTCTCTCTCTCTGTCTCTCTCTTTCTGTCAATGAGGTCAAACTGAACTCAGAGCTGCACTGATTTTCCCAGATAATACTACCATGGGTACACATAATACTACTGAAGTAGTAAAATCTTTGTGCTGTCAGGGGCGTGAGGTGCCCCTGAGCAAGGCAGTCATTTACTCGGTAAAACTACACACACAGACAGACGCTGATTTTTGATGTGCCTGCCAAGGTAAACTCAGACAGGGTTGAGGAGGGTGTCTGGCATCTAAATATACAGTAAGTGTGTGTGTGTGTGTGGCAAATGCGACACACTCCTTTGGTAACCGCAAGAACGAAATGAAACAGACTGAAAACATAAGAGAAGAACGCTACATTAAAAATGCTCCACGATCATTCACCATCCACAGTGAATCTGCATCGTTTGTTTCTGTTTCATGTTCAGCAGAGCTTGTGATGTGGTTCTAGCAGTGGCAGCGTCAGTCTGTCGGTTTGTTTCACAGCCTCGATCCAGGCTAAAATATCTCCACAACTAGTGAATCGATGGCTCTGAATTTGGTAATGTGCATTCATGGTGACCAGAGGGTGAATCTGACCGTCCAGCGAGGTGATTCCCTGACGTTTCCTGTGCTGAGCCCGTCAAAGAACTTAACAAGTGGTTGGTTCTCTCTCAAGAAGGGATGGATGGGGTGGAACAGAGAGCTACAAGTTGGATTGTCAGATTGTCAAACTGTCCTGAGCAAAGCAACCAGAAGTTGTCTGGAGCTGGTCTGGAGCCGGCCTAGTGTTCTCTCGTTTGGCTCCATTTTGCCGACTTCCTACTATGTCTAGGCCTCAACTGTTAATTAATGATAACGGCATATAAAAGCTGCCGCACATGTATGTTCGTATATTATCTGTCCCACAACTGAACTGCCAAACAACATATGAGACTGATGATGTTTGTTGCCATAAGGTGTTTCCTTTTCAATGACAAAGGCCCAGACCTGATGGGGTTCTTACAAGCTCGAGTAAGTTCTCCTAGTGGAACTGTCATCTAGCTACATCATCGGGTCCAAAACTTTGGTTTTGATTAAATACCTGCCAAACAAATTGCATTCCTTCAGACTTACCACGCTAAGATTGCACCCAGTGGTGTAGAGCAGGGTACATGCAGGTATATGGAGTATACCTACTTATTTTTTAAGAGTTGGAATTGGTTGTGTCCATTTCTAAACCCCCTCTAATGATTCAGTAGTCTTCCATGAGCTGAGTTTTTTTCTCCTAGGATGCCAAAGACATGACACATTTGTCCAGTTTTTTATGAGTGGATGGAGTAAGGAATAAGAAATACTTCACTCAGAGGGACAATGATGTAGTGGGTCAGTCGATCTTTGGGTCATGTAGTCTGACATGTCACTGTTTATAACACAGGTGCTTATCCTTTGTGATGAGCATAAATCAAGAGTATACCCACTTCTCCAGACGCCACTACACCACTGATCATACCTGCTAAACAGCAGCGTGTTACCATTGTCACTGTTAGCCTGTTAGCATGCTGACCATTTCAGCTCAAAGCTCCTCGCAGAGCCGTTCACATGGCTGTTTAATCATGTTTTGTTGTCTTCACCCAGATGTTACACACCATGTTCACCAAATCTCATCTCTGTAGAATGTTCTAAAGTCATTTTGTTCTGTGGTCTGTGCTCTTTCTCCCTCTGTCTGTCTCTCTGATGCAGATCATGTCGAGGCAGCAACAGCCAACCACAGACAGACAGACGGATAGATAGATAGACAGACAGGCAGACAGATGGGGCATCCTCGCAGGCTCTATGTCAGCAGAGGGAGACCCTCCGGCCACAATGCAACATCCCAGGAACAACTGAGTGACATCAGCCATCAGCAGCCAATCGCATGAGTGCAATAAATGCTTAGAATGTTATTCCATTCACAGGGCATGTTTCCTGAGCCGTGAGGCGTAACATTGAGGGTCTAACAGCGATGCGTGTGGCAGCCAACCAAATGAAGTTTCCTCATCTAGAAAGAAAGATGCTAAATGAAAGACAGAGAATGGAATGAAGGAGGAAAGTGTCGAATAAAGGATGGGTTGGATTAAAAAGAAGAGAGGAGGGGGCCAGCTGGGAGTGAACAAATGGAAAAGTAGACAGAGGAGTGACTCAGTGCAGCCAGAGAGAGAGAGAAGGAATGTTTAACACACTTTAGGTCTCTCTGTTGCACTTACTTTCTCTGTTTCCCAACATGCAAAGAATATCAAACCCATCCCCCCTCCACACACACATGCACACACACACACACACACACACACACACACACACACACACACGGAGCAGACAGGCTGAGGATGGAAACTATGAGCACTCGCTGCTGCCAGACAGCAGAGAGAGAAATGATCAACAGAGGAAAATATCCAGTAATGCTTTGACTCAGGCTATTCTATTCTATTCGTTTCTATTCTATTTGTTTCTATTCTAGACGGGAACGATGCAGAATCACAGAGATTTGTGGTGACACTATAGTGAGATTTTGATGAGATGTTAATTCTTTTTGATTATTAAGAGATGAAACAAGATTTATGCCAGATTACAGTCATGACATCTTTATAATGAAGTAAAACATTAAAGGAATAGTTAGCCTGGCTCAGTCTGAAGGTAAAGCCAAGAAAAAGTCCAGCACGTGAACATATGTATGAAAGACAGAACTTACTGGTAGGTATATTGTGTTACCTTGGGACAGAGCTAGGCTAGCTGTTTCACACCATTTGCACTCTCTGTGCTAAGCTAAGCTAACTGACTTCTGGATGTAGCTTCAGATGTGATGTACAGACATGAGAGCGGATCAGTGATGTCATCTAACCTTTGGCAAGAAAGTGAATAAGGGTATTTCCCAAAATGTCAGACTATTACTTTAACAGAGTTTATTTTCCTCACATCCTTCTATAGTTTTAATATGTTACATGACAATAACTTAAAGCTATTGATAACTAAGTTATTAATAAGTAATCAAGACCTGAGCTTCATGTGGGGCTTCATGACACTTTCAAAAAGAAAACATTGGAAATAGGGAAACAGCTGCCGTGGTACATTAATATGAAAACTACTTAAATATTTCAATATGATGAACTTCTCGTTTCATTTCACTGACTGAATTGCTGCTCTGTGTGGCGTAAAATTGAAGTGAATGAAGTACAAAAAGAAACATTCTTTCATTTATAACTCTGTGCATGCTTGAAGCTCAGGTACCTGCATGTAAACAAACCTGGCTACACGCCCGACACACGTCGAGACAAACACCCCACGTCCCGGCACAGACACGAGCTGGCAGAGCGTTCCGACTGTAATTATAAGGTGGTGTTAATTGGCATAAAATACCAGCATGCAATGTCTCTTCATTCAGAGACAAGCTCGAGTCTGGTGATGTCAGACAGCGTTAAGCTTCTGCTCCTGTCTTCTTGGAACAAAACACAGACACACACACTCAAATAAGACTTCTGAATCTTGCATATTTTACGTGGCTGTGAAGTGAAGCCAGTGCAGAAGTGCTAAAATATACTGTTTCTGTAGTGTGTCCACTTGAGGCTGGCTCCAGAAGTGAGTCACTCTCCATAAGTCCCCATGTTAAAATGTCTAACTTCACAGCAGAAATAAACATGTTTACAGCCTGGTACAAAAAACAGTTTTGGTCTCTACAGCTAATTTCCCCGTTCATGACAACTGTACTGAGGGTGAATTTATATACAACTCACCTGTTCAAATGATATTAAAGTTTAAAGTTGTGCATAATGAACATTGTGGCCGCTTTGATTGACAGGTGGGTGCTGTTGCAGGCGGCTTGTTTGATGCACGTCTTTTTTTAGATTAGCCGGGAAGAGAGCGGCCCTTCAGAAACCTGTGGGTGACATCACGGATACACTGTCCATTCTATATACTGTCAGTGCATTATACACATTGTGCATCAAAATATTCCAAGTAACACTGATTGATATGTTAACCGCGTTTCGACTGTTAAAGAAAACTGACAACAGAAGAAGTTTTTTTCCCCTTAAAAACAGGTTGTGTGTTGAAAGCCAGATGAATATCTATGATACAAAATAAGAATGATATGCACCATATAAAATAATGAGACAAAAAGAAGTATTGTTTTAAACAGGTTTGTGCAAAAAATTGGAGGAAATCCTGATAAAAGTTCTTTTGATTTATCTGCATGCACTTTTGAGACGGCCGGTAATTTCATCAAGTCAGGTTTTGTTCTCAGCACAGGTCAGCATCATTATTGTACACTGAACAAATCTAATAAAAACAGATGAAACTGTATATTGTGTATGTATTATGTGTGTATGCATGCATGTTTGCACTGCTCAGACAGTCAGCTGGATTACCTTTGACAGAAAAAGTCTGAAGTTTATCACACGAGATCTGAAGTTACAATTTATTACTGCGATTTCTCAAAGGATGTTTGTCTTCAGTGGACGCTCATAACCCTGCCACCACTGCAAAGAGTGAGTTGGCAGTGTGTGCAGGAATATCACTGAAAAAAAGTGTATACACACACACAGACACACACGCGCACACACACACACACAGTCTCTCCGGGGAGCCAATAAACATGCACATGCAGAGAACACTGGCTAGCACCAGAGCACACTAATGCTGTTCTGTGCAGTCAGAGAATACAACGCTACAGCAACACACATCATCAGATACATTGTGTGTGTGTGTGTGCGTGTGTGTGTGTGTGCTAATGACGTGTCATAACCTCCTGCTGTCCTCCATTTCCTGCGTAGTAAATCCACAGCCTCCAGTCTCCCGTCACACCTGTGTGTGTGTTTGTGTGCGTGCCTTCACCTCATGGTGCGCTTAGGCGTCATTTGGGTGCGTTTAAAGAGGCAGTCCTGCTGTGTGCTCACTGGAGAGGTGATGTTAAGCTGATTAAGCTAGGCTAACCAGGTGCTGTAACAACAACACAGAGGACTGAGTTGATTGGGGTGTGGGTAACAGTGAGATATCAAAGTTGTGACCCAGTAAGGCTGATTTGATTGATTAGATCCACAAGTTAACGTAGCTGAGGGGGCACGACGTTTATGATTTCAAAGAACATTTTCAAATGTTGCACAGTTTGCCACTTCCTGTCCTCTCAGATGAGCTCAGGTCCAGAGAAGTTTCTAGATGTTGTTGATGTCTGTCTTTCTCTTTGCATGGTAGAGTCTGAACTATTTGTAGATGCAGCAGCCAACAGTGTTTAAGTGTTCCTGAGTCCGTGTAGTAATATCCTTTATACAATCATGTCAGGTTGTAATGGATTACTTTCTGAGGAAACGAAGGTCACGGCGATTCAGGGTTTATCTTCAATCTTGCCCGGAAACCTCTCCTCTCTTTCCTTTCTCTCTTGTCTGAATCTTTTGATGATATTATTGATTGTAAATGATGAAATCCCTGAATTAATTTAAACTGTGTGTTTGATTTGTTTTTCTTAAACTCTTGGACTATTTGCAGTTTTTCAAGTGGGGAACCTCACCCAGGACGCCACTTTCCTAGCCAGTCATGATCCTCTCACCTGTTAATGAACCTGTTCACCTGTGGAAGCTTCTAGACCTGTGATTTTTCACTCTTCTGTTGCTTCTGTCCAAACTTTTTAGGAACGCGTTGCAGCAAGCAGCAGCAAGTTCAGAATGAGTGATCACTTACAAAATTATTATTTGAACATTCAATGGAATATGGGTAAAAAAAAAAAAAAACATCCAAAAGCAACCCATTCTTTATTTATTTACCTTTTACACAGCATCCAAACTTTTTAAAACTCAGTTATCAGTTATCAACAACAGCTAACATCATTTTATCCTCCGTCTCAATGAAACACCTCATTAATAATCCAAAGTAATCCAGTACCAGTAAAATATGTAGAACCCTGTTTGCAGAGTCACTTTCTTAACTCTTAGAATTACACTTAATATTCGCCCCATTCATACACATTCACACACTGATGGCATTGGCTGCCATGCAAGGTGCCAACTGCTCATCAGTTTGAGGAGCTAACCATTCATACACATTCACACACCGATGGCGAGGCCTTCGGGAGCAATTTGGGTTCGCCGATCATCTGATTAGTGGACGACCCACTCTACCTCCTGAGCTACAGCCGCCTGTCATTAATCAACATGTAAATATAAACAAGCAGTCTCTTTATCTTGATTCCACTTGCATTACCTGGGGCGGCTGTGGCTCAGAGGTAGAGCGGGTTGTCCACTAATCAGAAGATTCACGGTACGATCCCCTCCAGTCTGCATGTCGAAGTGTCCTTGGGCAAATTGCTCCTGAAGGCTGTGCCATCGGTGTGTGAATGTGTATGAATGGTTAACTCCTTGCTAACCATGCATGGCAGTATGAATGGGTGAATAAGATACGTACTGTACAGTGCTGTGAGTGGTCGGAAGACTAGAAAGACGCTATATAAGTACAGTCCATTTACCATTATGTTCAGTGAAGTGATGCAGGATACTTGCTGAAGAGATAATCACTACAACATCAAAGACAGTCATTTGTAGTCAATCAGAGCCAGTAAAGATTTCTAGCTCTAGTACACCTGCCCCCCATCAGTCACATGATCATATTCTTGCACATGGTTATGGCTCCTCTAAAGTCTCCTGAAGTGATTGCATTGGCCCATTAAATTACATTATTACAATACAAGCCTAGAAGTCGTTTAACCAATCAAATATCTGGGGTCTCCCTGATCTGTCTGTGTGTCTCTTGCTGTCTTGTTTTGTTAGACAGCATGTATTACAGTAGTCAAACACAGTCTTTTGATTGGATGAACATCTCATTTTCATTGCTTTAAAGAGCAGACACAATAACACAGTCGCTCCATATGTGGCTGGAGTGTATTGTATCATCACTTTCTGTGCCATTACAAAAAAAAAAAAAAAGCATGGCAAGTCAAGTGAGAGTGGGCGGTACGAAAACCATTCCCCACATTCGGATCGAGTAACTCCTCCACGGTCTGCAGAGTCTCAGCTCTCCAGCGCCCCGCTGCTCCGTTAGCTGATGTTTTTCCCTGGCTGCTTGCCAAACCCACAGCGCAGGAAGAAGAAGAGACGCAGCAACGTTTATCTGTACTACCTCTGCGGTTACACACCCACTGTACCTTCCTAAACAAACACACACACACACACACACACACACACACAGAAACGTATCTGATCGATCAGCAGCAACAAGATAACAGTCAAACCACGAGGTAACGTTTTGTTAACATAACAGATCAGTATAATCTGTGATTTAGATCGTGTTGTGATGTTTGCTGTGCTTGAATCACTTTAGATAGGGAGCCTTCTCTGTCCCTCTGTACGTACTGTAAAAGACACTGATCTCAGGTCAGTTATCTGCTCTCCCTCAGTGTATTCTGTGCTTGGTTAGCTAAACTCTCAGTGCAACACAACAGCCTTTTGCTTTGTTAATTTTTTTCCACAAAGATTTTGTTTGTGGAACATCTGGAAATGTTCAGCCCTGTGTTGCCACGGTTACGACCAGGGGATGGACAGAGCGGCGGTGTAAATCCGCCTCTGCCTCTGTGTGAGAAAGGCATGATGGGAAAGCCAGAAGCACTCCAGACTGGGGGTCCTGGCTAGAAAGCTAAGAGAGTAAAGCATGTCATGGCTGAAAGAGTGTGTGTGTGTGTGTGTGTGTGTGTCTACAAACTTCCATATGAGAGCAGAGGTCACTCTGAGAGACATCGCTGCTCATCCTCTGGTAGAGGTCAGAGGTCAGGGGTGGTAAAGTGTCGGTGGGGGTGGAACAGTTGCTCAGTCTGACACGGTAAAAGCTGTACCAGCTGCCTCTGCTCCAGGCGCAGGACTCTTAATTCTTTGTTTGAATTTATCACCCCTTAAGTTCCAGACGGGTGGAGCTTCACTTCATAAGGTAGCATGCAGGCCATCAGGTGAGCTGTAAGGAACCACAACATGTTCTGTGTTCACTTTTACACGATTCTTCGTGAGAAGTTTGTTCTTCTTCTAAAACCTTTGAACTACAACCTGTTCTGAACGGTTCTAACTGTTACAGATATTCTGAATGGACTGGGTTGGGGTCTAGATGTGAGATGGCACTCTTGGAGAACGTAAATCCTGCCTCCTGTTGGTCCTGCATGTGTTTTCTCCATCACTGCCGAACACTGTGCCTCATTGGCTAAGAGGTCAGTGACCCTACCAGCCTGTGAAAACACAGTGAGGTCAAGGTGTTGGTTCTCCCATTCAGTGTAATCCTGAGCTCGTTCACACCAGCTGCACTACATTACCCAGAAGTCTCTGCTGCAGACACGTGTGTTATTAGACTACAAATATGACTGCAAGTTTCCACAAAGTGTAATCTGCAAATACGGAAATTTTCCTCTTAGCAACACAATCACGACTTACATTTTTCATGGTTATGTTCATGGACGTGGTTCCCATGACGTCACCAACATGTTTCTGAAGCGTTGTTGTGAGGCTCAGCGTGGTGGCTCTGGCCGCCGCCATCTTGGCAGTCCTGCCTTCTCTGAAAGAACTGGCCACAATGTTAATCCTGCATAACTTTAAGCCTTAATATAATCTGAACAGGTGAGTTGTATATAAATTCACCCTCAGTACAGTTGTCATGAACGGGGAAATTAGCTATAGAGACCAAAACTGTTTTTTGTACCAGGCTGTAAACATGTTTATTTCTGCTGTGAAGTTAGACATTTTAACATGGGGACTTATGGACACAGTTTTTGGGACTTGCCGTCCGGTTTGGACACTCACAAAGTACTTGGTTAACATAGAAAAAGACCCAGACAATCCTTTCCTTAATCTTAACCAACATACTAACCACAGGATGTTTGTTTATATGGGACAGTCCACATTAATCAAAATTGTAAATGTGCCAGGGTTAGCTTGACAGCTATTTGCTGTTCCTGATGTCACCACCACCTTCCTACAAGTTGTAAAATATACAAAAACGTGTAATGACAGTGATTATTTTTGCCTCAAACAGTATCTGGCAAAGAAATTAGAATATATCGGATAGTATGATGGACTCGTACTATCCGATATATGATGGTGGGATGCAGGGTGTATATGACAAGTCCTGAAGCTGCACGCTTTTATTATTTTGATTATTTCAAAATGCTAATCTAAAGGTAACTCTCCTGGTTTGGGAGGAGCAGTGATCAGGTTAGACATTTGATCTGTATTTCCATAGCCACATCATCAGCAGTATCACTGAGCCTCTCTCTGTCTTTCCACTTAAAAAAAAAAAAAAAAAGGTAACGTCTTCTGTCACTAACAGATTTGGACTGCTGCAATGCCCCTTTTACTGGACTTCCCCACCGCAACAAGGCATGAAGAATACAGCCTGTGGTTTACATATAGGACACACACGTTTTAGGAAAATGTCACTGGCTGTCTGAAGTTTATAATCTCACTCCTTGCTTGTAAAGTTCTAAATAAGATGTCTCTGCTTCTTTACAGTCTGACATGTACTGAGTAGATCATCCTCATCACGTCCTCCAGGAATAGCATTTCACTGTGTTTTTATGCCATGTGCGCCAATGTTAGCACTGGACAAACAAACACAAAGCACCGCTGAAGCTGAGGATATGTCTTTAGTTTTGCAGGTATTTGGTCATAAACCAAAGTATGAGACGAATCTGAAGTTTGCATCAGATGATAAGTCACCAAAGCTCCAGCCCCCCGTGACACTGATGAGGATAAGTGGTTACAGACAATGGATGGACGGACCACCTGGGACAGCAGCTCTGATCTTTCAGTCTGTGTAACTACACTCATTTGCTTCTTAGTGGATGCTTATACCCAGAATGCTTGCCGTTTCCCAACTCAAGGCTGCTTTACAGAGTTAATGTGAGGTGATGAGGACCTAAAGAAGCCTTCCAGGCCGCCCTGCCCATACAGCTCTCAGAATAAACTCCTCTCTCAGTCTATTTTGAGCCCTCTTTCTTTCTTTTCTTTCTCTGCGTTTGTGTCCGTTAACTTCATTTTTCTTTAACTCTTTAACTCCTAATTAGATTAGATTAGATTAACGTGATGTTTAAAGGGACTTTCGAGGTTCGCTTTAATGTTGATAATGATAACACATCTGCCTCGAGCCTGTGATGTTTGACATGCAGAGGAATTTTTCCTGCTTTTTCATTTCAGCCGTTTCTTCTTCTTCTTCTTCTTCTTCTTCTTCTTCTTCTTCTTCTTCTTCTTCTTCTTCTTCTCTCGCAGCCTCACTTAGAAACAGCTCTCAATTCTTCTCACTGTGCTTCATTACCTCTCTTGACCTCTATCCTGAGTGTATGTGACGGAGAGAGAGAGAGAAAAGAGGCAGACTGCCCATCCTCGACGTGGCAGGGTGACGTTGCAAAACCTGAAGACAAACCCAGAGGCTGGCTGAGAGACAACCACACAGAGAGGAGGCGGAGGAGGAGGAGGAGGAGGAGGAGGCTGTATTCTCTTCAATGTTTATTTAGACACAGTTTTTTGATGAGAAATGGCTGAAAAAGAAAGACAAAAAGAAAGAATGAAGGATCATACAGTGTATTTTGTAATGCTCTTTTATAGTCGTGTGTGTGAGAGAGATATGTGCATTAAAGAGGTTAGAATAAAATCTATACTTTTATTTTACATACATGCATATCTAGAGTACATTCTAAAAAGATATAATAATAATTAATAAGGCATTTACATGATATTTCCATAAATCAAAAAGCACTTTTATTTTACTGTGAAGGATGTTTAAAGTGCAGACTAAAAGATATGTTTCAGGACAGTTACAGTTATTTTAGAGAAGTGGTGGCGCCTGTGTGGCACTGCAGAGGGACAAGCAAGTGGCAACCTGTGGCTAGCTCTGATAGGATGGGACAGCTGTCAATCATTTAGCCGCAAACATGTTCTCCCAGCACATTGCACTTTTAGTGGGACAGTAATTGTCATGATGTTAGCGACTGGTTGATGGGAATGTCAGTAGTTTTGCAGGTATTTGGTCCTAAAAAATACAAATTCAAGTTTTGAGTTGATGGTGGTTCTTCAGACATTCTGGGTGCTTCTGCCACAGATAACATTATATGTTGGAGCACAGTTAGAAAATATCTGCTTCTATTACGAAAAATCAAAAATATTCAGCTTGTGTAGATAAAAACTTGAAGGTGTAGGTTCACTACGACTCCCTTTGGGCGTTTAAGTGAGAATCATCCAATCACCACGCTTAAAATTCTACTAATAGTGGGTGGTAGTTAATAATTGCACTGTACAGAAAACTGATTTTACAGTCTGCAATTTAAATCAATATAATTTTGAATTCTGGCTCAGTTTTGGATGAATTCAGCAGCTTACATTTTGTTCTCAACTGCAACGGTGGAACATTTTGAATTTGAACTCTTGTGCCTCTTACTTTTCACTTCTCTTAGGCTTATGGATGATGTAGTAAGGCAGACACTGCCATAGCGCTTTGCTGCTAATGTGACTAACCTGACCAGAGCTGACCTTCTTCTTCCTATTCATTTACAACAGTTTCACTTTTCTTGGAGCCACTTTCCAGGAACTAGAAGATAATACTCCTTTCAAAACTCAGCCATGGAAATTCCCCCCAAAACTCCTATATTAGACCACTTACACCAGCTTCTAAGATGATGTGCATATTGAGATGCAGCCTACATAAACCAGGTGTAATATTTGAAAACTGGTGCATCCCTGATGGTCCGTTTACGACTAAAAAAACATTCACAGTCTGAGTTGAATTAGTCCGAATGTTCTGCCCGGTCGAAAAAACACTCAACTGTGCTTGGTCAGTGGACAGTGTCATGTTTTATCACTTCCTTTTTCCTTTGTCCACTTCCTCAGATAAGTCATTTTGATGTTTGACTTGTTGAAGCTCTCCAGGACAACACTCTGACTTTGGTTTTTGCTTTGTGAACTCGAGATGTAAAGTGAAAATAATAAATGAAACCTTCTCTCAGCCATATTTGTTTGGTCCATTTATGAAACTGCAGCTTGTTAATAGCTTGACATAAAACAAACATTGTAATAGAGGAATCTGTAAAGATTGTGATCATGTCTTTAAAAATGTGAGAGTCAGAGATCAGTTCAGAAGTTTCAAATAATTCTTCTTATGGAATTAACACATAATTCCATAAGATGAAGAATCTGGCGTCATGATTATGAAGCAGAAATTTGCCTTATCTCTGTATTGGACAACAATTTGACAACATACTATATTATGCATATTTCACTATGCAAACTAACTACTGAGCACATTTGCAAGATAAATGTAGTTAGCCATTTAAAGTCCCATAAATGTGATAAATAAAATCACTCATGACTGAAATAGTTGCTTGGATCATCTGTTCATAATGATTTACACACAAATTAAGAAGGTTATGACACAAACTGTTACTACAAAATATTTCAATTGTGATGTTAAATATTCTAAATGTTGCAAAGTTGACTGATCCAGCTGAAACCAAACTAGCTGGCCAGAGTGAGGAATGTTGGAGGTACCCTAATATAGTCAACATATCTATATATTCCTCGATATTAGATGTCATACACAGGCTCCATTCATAGTGTATGGTAACTGTCGTAGGATCATAACAACCTTAATTCATCAACAATTCCTCAGATCTTTACTCAGAATGTTAAGAACTTTGAGAGATCTGGTTTGGCACCATTAAAATAAATGTCAAGAAATGCAGTAAAACACAGTATCTGAAATTCCAAAATATTTTGCCAACAACACGAGAGTACATGAGGTTGGCTGTGATAACTTGATATGTCACTTTCAGTCTAAACCACATGAACCACTACTCATTCTGAAGCACAGTATACAGAGAGGAGTCTTAAAGACATGCTATAGCAGCTCTTTGAGCAAAATGCTAATGCCGCCATGCTACCATGCTAACGATGACAATGCATCATACAATGCATTACCCTCCTAGCTTAGCATGTTAGCATGCTAACATTTACTAATAACTGTCACTAAACAGAGCACGGCTGAGGCAGGTGTGGATTCGTTTTACAGGTAACCAAGAATTTCATAGCAATGCTGCTAGCATGGCTAACAAGTAATGCAACAGCTGATGATGCCCGTGGGTGACTTAATTCAAGTTAACACAACTTTTATAAAATCTACTGAAAAGTCAGACTTCAGTAAATTACTGGTTGTACACACGCGCTTCATGCTTTTAAAAAAAGTGGTGTTAAGATTGTAAAAAAGTTTATGATAGTTCAGCTTTCTGAGCTGAGAAAGAAAAGGAGAGTGGCCTAACATGAGAGATGACAGGAAAGAGAAAAGAGAGAGAGTCTGGGTCAAATGTGGGAAAATGAATATTCTTTTTACTCTCTCTCTCTCTCTCTCTCTCTCTCAGTTTAATCTAACCAATATGTGTGTGTCTGACACATGAGGGGAGGAGACTGAACGCAAGAGAGAGAGAGAGAGAGAGAGAGAGAGGGGGTTTGCATTCTTTTCCATTGAGGTCAATGTTTTACAGAGCCTTTGACCACTGCCTGCTGAGTCTATATGTGCGTGTATGTGTATGTGTGTGTGTGTATGTGTGTGTGGGTGGGGTTCATGTACGGTTTGGTCTGGTGAGAAATTGGTCATTTGCTCATCTGATCATCGATAATCAGGTTGCCTCCCCGCTCCGTGAAAGCCATCCGACTCTCTCTGCTCTCTATTCTCCATGTGACGTGTCAGCGTTCTCCCACAGTTATGACATCACAGCCAGATATTTTGAACTCTGGTCTGTGGAGGAGCTGATGCATCAGGCCAGCTGTTAAAAGTATTATTATATGTCAGTTTTAATCATTTGATTTATTTTAATTTCACTCAAATTTACATTGGCGCTTATTAATATTTTCAGGATTCTGCTGTATTCTTTGCAGTCCCTTCATGCTGCCTTTGTCCTCCTTCCATTTATCTCCACCCTCAGCGTTCCTCCACCTTTCAGCTCCCCCCTCCCTCTGTCTGTTCTCTCCTCCTCAAATGTCCCCCTTTACTCCCAAGTCCTCACTGTATGTTTTTCATGGCTCCTCTCTCTCTCCTTCATCTTCTCTGTCCACACGTCACACGCTCTCTTTTTTTATCTCTTGTTTTTTTTCCCTTCTGTCCTTCCTTCCTTTTTTCTATCTCTGTCATTTTGTCTCTTTCTCTTTTGTCTGCGACATCAATCTTTCCATTTTCTTTCTCCACCCCTCTCGGCTGCCCCTCAATGTCCTTTTCCAAATTTCTTTTTCTCCCTCTGCTGTATTCCTGCCTCAACTTTCCGCTTCCCTCCTCTTTTCTTCAGCCCTATGTCGTCCTGTCATCACCGAGCCTACCTCTCCTCTCTTTTCCTTCTGAGCTTCAGGCCAGCGGGAACAAAATATCTGAAACAGGAAGAAATGAGGAAAAAATAAAACAGGAAAAAGGAATTTTCCTTTTAAGGACTTTATTATAGAGTAATCTTAGTGTGTGCGTGTGATTGGAAATATTCATTAAAAAGTCATTTCCAGACAACTGAAATTAAATGTAATCTTCAAAAACAAATAAGATGAGAGTGAGAGTTTTTGTCAATGAACACTGTCTCTATGTGAGAGACAGATGAATGGACAAATAAACTACAATGCAGACCTGCATGCAATGCTGCAAATCTCACATTGTAGTCCTTAATTTGTCCTTAAAGTGTACTCGGCTGCTTAAAATGGAATTGTGTCAGTAAAACATGCAAACTTCACAGTTCTTGGAGGAGAAATGTAAAATACTAAAGTGAATTAAGAGTAATTAGGAGTCTGTCTGAAAAACAGATGGCAACAAAGCAGACGGGACAAACAATCAGGCAGACAAATATAAAAAACCATCGTTACCTTCAGCCTTCAAATCATTATCAACAGCCTGAGTTCAAGATTAAGTTAAGTCGTAACCATCAGCAGCTTTGCATTCATTTTAATCTAACCCGCACAGTGAACGGTGAACTATCACAGTCTATTATAAACAGACAAGTATCTTCTCCCATAACCTCACACAACAGATGAGAAGAACCATGCCATCGTTACACAACAAACATGACATCAGTGGTTGCCTCGGAATGATTGGATGATCAAACTAAGGCTGTGTTCAGATCTGTTTGTTCATTTCATGTGAAGGATAATACACTGCATTTGAGCTCACACCGACTTTTTAGCAGTAGTGATTCAGGACTGAGTCGCTGTCACACACTTTTTAATGAACTCACAGAGTACAGAGTAGGATGCACGCATAGCAGTGTTAACACACGCAGTGGTGTGCATACGTGTTACAGTGGTTACTAAATGATTTGCATAAATATAAACGTATATATATATATATATATATATCAATGATGAGATTGCTTCCTGAACAGATTACGTGGTCAGCAGATTATTAGTAGTTTCATGCTATCATAAAATGACACAAACCACACCAGAGACCACAGATTTCAGCAGGAGTTCAGTCTGTAGGGATTTGGCTCAGGGTGGCTGGTTCAATTCCAGCACAGACCACACATGGGCACTGCCGATGTACCCTTGAGCAAGGTACCCATCACATTTTGCCCATCACATGGCCATTCCTCCACATTTGCATGTCTAGGAGGTCTTTGTGTGTGTGTGGTTGTATGTCAGGCCTTCTTCTTCAGGGTAATGAAACCGGCTATGTGTGAAAGAAACTTAAAACTTTCCTCTTTTCTTTCTTTCTTTTTTTCTTTCTTCGGCTCTAGACTATTCAAATGAGTCAAATGTGACCGGTCTTAGGATGGATCATACGTGCACGCACACTATTTATACCAGAAGCCCTGTAATTTCACTGCATGTGGTCAGTGCGGATGGAGCATGAAGAGTTAACCATTTCTGTAAACGACTCCTGCTTCTGCTCTGGTTTCTCTCACACTCTCACCACTCCCTAACATGAGTTACAGTCCAACGCAGCACTGTGCATGTGTGTGGGTCTGTGTGTGTGTGTATGAGTGTGTGTGTTACTTGAATCCTTCCTCCCAGCTGGATTTGGAGACTTTTTGGAATCAGCTGTGGTGCATTATTGTCGAGGACAGACTGATATTTTGCTCGTATAGACGACTGTCCCCTGAGAGTCATACGCATCACCACGCTGGGTTTATTAAGCACACATCTCTCTGTAGTTGTGGTAGTTGTGTTGGTAGTTTGCTGACGTGTGACTGTAGTTAATCATTGTGTGTCTCTCCTCTCGCGTCTGATTTTTTTTCTCTCTTTCCTTCACTGTTACTTCCTGGCATGAGATTCTTTTTCCTTTTGTCTTACTGAAAGTCTGCATATCCACTCTATGCTCTCTCTCTCTCTCTCTCTCTCTCTCTCTCTCTCTCTCTCTCTCCTCTCTCTCTCATGACTCTACCTATTTCCTCTTTTCCTTTTCTCCCTTTGTTCTTCCCTTGTTTACTTTGCCTTAAATTCTGCACTCATAACTCCACATAATAATAATAATTTACCACATACCACTAAACACACGTTTTCTAATAATAATCCTAAAAAAAGAAAAAGGTCCACACTGAACTTGCTCAAAAAAAATCATATAACTCTACTAACTAAAGCTCTGCTGCCTCACAGCCATACACCTGTGAACTGGTGTTTTTTGGTGAGTTGGGTTTTGCTATTGTTCCAGTCTAGCTGATTACCACTGATGCACTGGATATAACACAAGGGCCTACAAATAAACCTCACTGTCTGTATGTAAATGTTAAATGGACTGTACTTACATAGCGCCTTTCTAGTCTTCTGACCACTCAAAGCGCAGTACGTATCTCATTCACCCATTCATACACTGATGGCATTATCTGCCATGCAAGGTGCCAACTACTCATCAGTTTGAGGAGCTAACCATTCATACACATTCACACACCAAATTTGGGATTCAGCATCTTGCCCAAGGACACTTCGACATGCAGACTGGAGGGGATCAAACCACCGATCTTCTGATTAGTGGACGACCTCTACCTCCAAGCCACAGCCGCCCACCCCGTATGTTTGAGCAAAGTGTTGTTGTTAGTGCAGCAAAAGTACCAAGAGTTGTCCTAGCTGTTGACCCATGTTTCCAGTCTTTGTGCGAAGCTAAGCTAAGCAGGCCGGGCACTCACTGATTACTGTACAAAAGCACAACTTTATAACTTTATTCAGTGATTTTGGTGAAAGTGGATAGCTTTAGCATAACAACTTGCTAAAGTAGCTAACCGCTAAGTAACTGCTGATAACTATCAGTTAACCGTCGCTGTTATCAGTGAACAGAACCTGGCTCAGCAGCCGGACTGAACCGGTTCAGACACATCCTCTGAGACCAACAGAGAGTAACGTTACACTATCGAGGTGATTTACAGACTTTGCTGAGAAGCGAACTGTAAATTGTCGTTAGCTCGGTCAGCTGTGCGGCTAATTAAACTGACTCAGTCCTGGGATACCAGGAGCCAATCAGCTATTTGATACTGTAAATGACAATCAATACCTGTGGCAAGTCCCTCTCTGACTGTATCATCTGTCAGATCAGAAATCACTCATATGGACATTTTGGTTGTCTTGGTGAACTTGGTAGATTCATTAGCTTTAAAATGATTGTTGAATGTACCCATGCTTTATATTGTGTCATTCTGTGAAGGCTGTGGTACAGTACTCGCATGCAGAAGTCGGTCAAAGGACTGTCAAATTGCAGACTTTGTGATTGATTCAGCGATTTCGATTTCTGCTGGAAACTGTAGGCCTATTCCTTTGACAAAAATAATTACACTCTTAAACACATTCCTCAAGCAGGCCTCACCTGCCCTGTTAAAACACTTCAAATTACATGTTTCACAACATCCCCTAAAGACCCCCTCTCTGTCTAAATCCACCCCACCCCCTCCCTGTCTCTCTGTCATCGTACCACCTGTGTGCTCCGAAGCAGGTGTTTCCCATGATGCCATTTGGTCTGTAATATGGGACATTATGGAAGCAGAGGGGCGAAATATGTGAGGTTTTATGATCACCCTGACACCCCTGTTATTTTCTTATGATTAGAGGTTTGCTGTACATACTGGAAACTGGAAGTCTGAGTGTGCGTGTGTGTGTGCGCGTGTGTGTGGAGGAGGATAAGGAGAGCCATCACAGACCGACATTAAAGGAAGGGTGAAGTTTTCTGTGTGGCGTCCAGTCTGATTTGCATATTTGCAACATCACAGATGTCACAAGGTCAACCCAGAACACACAAACACAGTGAACAGCCACGCCCTGTGATCGTGTGTCGAAAGGTTTGAGTGATTAAAGGACAGCACAAAGAAAGAGAGGGAGAGAGAGGACAATAATAACTTTGTAACACAGAGGTTAGTCCATCTGTGGTGAGCTTTTCTCTTCTTCAGGGTGGACTTCAGTACACCACACGTTCACACAGGAATACAGAAAGCAGCTGACATTCATGGGAATTTCAGAAATACGTTTGAACAGCTGACAGTCAGTCAGGAGTCTGGTAATGTTCTACATTTTTCTTTGTGTCATCAAAGCAAGTGCAACGTCCCAATCAGTCAGCCACACTGTTGCATTGGACGACATGTTCCTATATTACCATGGACAAAGATGCTGTACTTTATTTGGACTCTCACAAATGTGCATTAATACACTGAAAATATTGAGTTCTTCTGATTTGAGTAGCTAAAAACTACAATGTCCAGCTCTTTTAGGAAATTACTGATGACTTTTTACATATGAAATGATAAATCTTTGAGTCACGTCTAAAGATAATGGTGCTGCAGGTAGGTTAGGGGAATCTGGAAATATTAAAAACAATGAACCACATTTTTTTTTTTATAAGAAAAACACAGAATAGCAGCCAATACACACTGTCTTATGGGAGCCAAACAAGTAAAACTTTAAAGAGGGGCTCCACTGAATTTACATGCCAAGTGTGTTTACCGTGTGTTGTGGAGTACGACTGCATCTGTGAAAAAACTTCAAATGTTTTGTGTCTCCGTGGGAAATACGATCAATTGCCACAACTAATGTCACTTGAGCAAGCGGCAACCTCCATAGCTGTGAAGTGAACCCTATGCCAAAGGCCGCAGTTCCTCAAGGGTCCACTTGAGGCTGGCTCCAGAAGTGAGTCAGTGTCCATAAGTCCCCATGTTAAAATGTCCAACTTCACAGCAGAAATAAACATGTTTACAGCCTGGTACAAAAACCAGTTTTGGTCTCTATAGCTAATTTCCCCGTTCATGACAACTGTACTGAGGGTGAATTTATATACAACTCACCTGTTCAAATGATATTAAAGCTTAAAGTTATGTAGAATTAACAGGTTTGACAGGTAGGTGTCATTACAGATAACTTCTTTGAGCACCCAGGCATCTTTCGGTCTGCCTCAGGTCCGCCAATGATCCACGTCTTTTCTCATTTTTAGATTAGCCATGAGGTGGAAGAGGCAGGACTACCTATATGGTGGCAGCCACAGCAAGCTTCAAACAGCTCTTCAGAAACCTGTGGGGGACATCACACATGGCCGTCCATTCTTTAAACTGTCAGTGGAGTTATAAAGATGGCATTGTGGGTATTGTAGGTGACAGGAAGAAGAATGGCTCTGGTTCTGCATTCATTTTTACTCCTTTAAAAGAAATAGTTACAGAGAGGCAAAGTGCCTCCGTTTCCAGTTGACCACCATGGAACCTTATTTTGGAAAAAACATGTACGGCAAGTATCAAGAGACAAATGATGAATTAGACATGTGATGTTTTTAAATTTAAAAGGTACATTTGTAAGTCAACAAAGTCACATAATGAACGTCATCACTTTCTCTCCATAAGCTTGCATGATCTCATTGAACTGACGGCTCCCCTTTGAAGAGCTGCAGCTCTCAACATGTCCAGACTTTTAATGGTTTTCACCTCTTTTAATACTTTTTCCCTCGTTCTGCCTCCTCTGTCTGCTTAACGTATATTGTACTAGACAAGAGACAGTACTTCACTATCTTTACAACAAACTGCGACTTACTTGACTTGCAAAATTTTGTAAAATTAACACTCATCATCGTAATGTAATTCATGGCACGATTCAAACAAAAACGTATTTGTCTCTTGCTTTTGACTATCGTACATATTTTTTATAAATAAGGTGGGAAGGGGAGGATATACAGGATACAAATATTTACTAATTCAGTCATAATTTTGTGGCTGCATTAGAAGTGAATTTAAAAGTGTCACCAAAGGCAGCCACTGTGGCTGAAGGAATGAGTCTCTTTACATTTATTTCTGTAACACTGTACATGTATGGCATGACCATAAATAAGCATACAGCTGCACTTGACTGTATTTTTCACACACACACACACCTCTCCCTCTCTTTTTCTGTTTATTCTGGGATGAATCCTTGTATGTGAGACTGTGTGTGTGTGTGTGTGTGTCAGTTGTCTGCCCGATTGAAAATCCTGCTGCTGTTTTTCCACCACGACGCTGGACCCGATGCGAGTGTGGGCGGACTTTAACATCAGTCTGTCGGCTCATGCATATGTGCGCATGTGCATGTGTGTGAAGAGAAAAACAAACAAAACATAGAAAGCATCATATGCTCAAAGGTTTGGTCACAGCAGCATTTCAAGTCGATTAAATCTAGTGGAATTGATCTAAATGGTGCATTCACTAGTGAATCAGTGCAAAGTGTTTGTGTCGAGTTTGACTTAGCCCCATTGACCAACAGCAGCCATCTTGACATTATCTGAAAAGCCATGTGATGCTGGTTGAGAAGACGCTGCACTGAAATAAAACTTTGTCCCTCTCCATGTGCCCCGTCTGTGCAACAACCCCAAATCTTAACTAAACGTACACTTTAAAGACAGGAATGGGCTGAAAAAGTCTGGTAATGGTTAACTAAAACTTTGGGGTGGATGTGGCTCAAGAGGTAGAGCTAATTAGATGACTGGTGGTTCGATCCTCGGCTCCTCCAGTCTGCATGTCAAAGTGTTACATCTTGTGTGAAATCTTAAGCAACATGCTGTGAACCCCAAATTCCTCCCAAAGGCTGTGCAATCAGTGTGTCTGTGTGTATGTGTATGTTAGCTCCAAAAAACTGATGAGCAGTTGGCACTTTGCATGGCAGCCAATGGTTGGAAGACTAGAAAGGCACTATATAAGTACATCCCATTTACCATGAGAGTTGAAGACTCCTAAAAATATATATAAGAGTGTCAGTTTCTGGTGTGAGCACGCCTTTAATGTGAATGGAAAAATGAGGGAAGAGGAAGAAAGAAAAAGATCGATCCTACAGTCGCCTGGAGAGAGAAGAAGATGGACACAGAAGAGCAGGAGCAGTCTTTTCCAAAACATCGCTCATTCTGTCATTGGTGTGCCAGTATGCACACACACACACACACACACACACACACACGCGCACACAGCTTGAGGCGATTATGTGCATATATGTGTGTCCCTTTTGTGATGATTTGAGCACATGGAAGGAATTCATCATAACTGTGAATTTTTGTGCAGCAGGTGTACTGTCATCAATGGAAACCACGCCTTTTCCCCTCCTGATTTTTAGGAACGACCAGGTGTTTTAGTACATTCACACACACTTATATGCACACTGTTGAATATAGCTATCTGTTCTACTACTTTTTAAATTTGACTCTTCCGAGCATTCTCATTCTGGACTAATCTCCGGACAACTCGAACGCGGAGGCGAAAAATATTTGAGCAAATAATATTTGAGCTAACCCTAACCCACAGAAAGATAAACACTTCCTTTATCCTCTAAAGCTGCCTGCTTCACTCCTCCATCTGTCCCTGCCACCTACCTGCACCTTTCCTCCAAACCCAACCTCCTATCTGCTTAAATTTCCTCCTGAACTCGGAAAAATCTGATGAAGTGATTGGACTTGCTACAATAGACTCACTGTATCATCACAACTTTCCAACCATCCATCTCCTGAAGTGCTTCTTCGAGCTCCTCTTGGGGAGGAGGAGTTCTTAACAGTAGGGTTATGAAGATCACACAGTGTGTTCTGATTCTGCCCTTGGGTATCCTAATAAGATCCCACAATGACCTTTCAGTGTCTAAACTCCTCAAACTTTCCAACCAAAAAGTTGAACTATGGAACCAGATAAGCAAAATTCAGGAGCTACACTAAGGACTAAACATTTCTACATTATTGTTTACATTTCCATAGCATCTGTAAATATGTGAAGATTAAGCAAAGTTCTTTATATTTACTGTCTGATGTTTCTGTGAATTTAATGATGAATGATAAAGAATGCCCCCAGAATGCCTTTCTGCAAAGTGAACATGAGTGTGTTACAATAAAACTGACACGATGGTCAGCTTAAGCTCCGTACTCACAGTCACTTAACGATCAGAAAGTTCTAAATAGTTTTATTTACACCTGGAACCAAATCCCAGATGTTTCCAAATACAGGAACCAAATATATTAACCATATTTGATTCCTGTGGTTGAAGCGCAGGTAGAGTTCCTGAGATCCTCAAAAGGTTCTTGGTCCCCTGGGAAAGTTCCCTCTGTAGATACAACTTAATTGTCAGCAGTGTCCACCGATCCATTTGTTGCTACTGAAGATGGAGGAGAATATATTGTCGCTGCCTAATGGAAACCATGTAACTCTACTTTGCTGATTTATTTTCTGTATATGGACTCTGCATATCTTCTTCTGTCTATGGTCAGCATTTAGAATCTTATTGACCAATGAAAAGATGTTTTGTTCCATCATGTATGTGCATAGATAGAAGGAGGATAGCTTTGGATAAATTCAGTGATAGACGACGAGCTCTGTGATCTCTCTGAACTGAGTCAGACTGATGCTGCACGCCAGTGTCAGATGAACATTAACCTGGATTATGATGATTTCTATCTAAAACAGCTTTGATAAGACCAACATGCTCTGTGGAAACATGTAGGACAGACTTGCTATTGATAGTTTACCATCTGAGGTGGACAGAAACAAGTCGAGGCTTGAAACTAGAGATTAAACAAACGAGCTATAACATGTCAAGCAGTGAGTTTCGGATGTGCTAGTAGGTATATTGTGTCATCCTTGGACAAAAACAGAGGTCTAGTTTCAGAGATTCCCCAAACTTCTTGGTCCCCTGGGAAACTTCCTGTGGTGGAAAAACCTCATTAGAAGATGGAGCTCTGACCATGTGCAGGAAACCTGCTTGTATCAGTGATGTCTCTTGGTCATGGACAATGGCTGGGACTAATAAATCAAGAGCTTTGTGTTTGTGCTTAGCTTCTTCATCAGCTGCTATTGCTCCAACAACCACCGATCTACAATGAGACCTACGACTACGCATAGTGTCTGGTTACTACAGTATTATGACTACTATCAGCAGTCTTCTACTTCTACTAAGGTTAGTACTACCGCTAGTGTTGCTCATCTGTCTACCATGACATGTCTTACATTTGTCACTTCTTGACCTTTCAGAATAAAAGCTTCAACAGATTTGGTGTGCTTGTTACAGGAAGGGAGGAGGGGGGCTGGGAATAGCAGTGTGTAATCACGCCTCGACATTTTCCTCCATCCACCGTGGCGTCCAGGCCACTCAGACTGCTATAAATACACATTAAATTAGAGGCTCGCTTTGTGTGTGTGGGTGTGTGTGTGTGTGTGTGTCTGTGTGTCTGTGCGTGTGTGGGAACTAATGGTCCTGGGCTGAGGGAACGTTAACTATTGTGTATTTATGTGTGTGTAGAATACAATGTGTGCGTCTGTGGACTGACCACCGCTTTCTTTCTTTCTTTCTTTCTTTCTTTCTTTCTTTCTTTCTTTCTTTCTTTCTTTCTTTCAGGAAATGGCAGAGATGTGGCATTATTTCAAGGCCAATTTTTTCTTTTCCTTTCTGAAATGACGTGGCGGGCCTGTCAACCCTCCATTGAGGAAATAAAACTCAAGGAGTCCATCAGCATGTAGCTTCTTCCTTCTTTTCCACACCACCTCTGCTCTGCTCTTAACATACTTTGTGTTTGGCAGCAGGTGTGATGAGGTGTTTAAAAGCCTCCAACCTTTTCATTTAGTGGCACAGTGAGGAGAGAAGAGACAATCTGTGTGTTTAAGCAGCCGTTCGCCACGCTGCTATTAACATTACTACCACTGGTCCTCTTCTATTAAAGCAAAACTTCACTAAAACACTGTAACTGGCTTCAAAACAGCTGTTGAGTTATGTTCTTTTCATTCCTGGCTGCATTTTGTAGTTTGGTGTATATTCCTTCAGCCTGTGGCTAAGTGGTCAGTCATATATTACATGACATCATATCCTGATATTTCTAGCAGCTCTGGTGGAGTCTGAGAGCAGAAAATGTTTTAACATTTAAACATCAAATAAAAATGTCTGTTAGAATAAACATTCACCGTAGCAGCCTCAGTAGACCAGAATGCAATGCAGCAACAGCAGAAATGTTACTGGTTGCATATGAAATATGTGCACAGTGTTGTTTGGTCCTCCTGTCTCAACTCTCAGAGTTTGTTCCAAAAGTGAAAAACCTGATTCAGACCTGATTTATTTCCCACAAGCCCAAGACCACTCCAGTGGGTGACTGGAGTAAGTCTCGGGGGTGGTGAGCTGAATTACTGCATAGTTGTGTCTCCTTTGGCCCCTAAATCATATTTAAACAAAACAGTCTGAGATGTAAACATCATTTTTTAATAGAACCATTACTGTGGTAAGGGTGCTGTAGCAACAGTGAGCTGCCTGGTCCCTGTGAACCCATAAGATCAGGTAATAAAGCAAGACCCACTTCAAGGCCCTTATCATGTCAGTTGATATTTTATTTTGTGCTTTAAAAGTACAAATTCTCAAATAAAGTTCAAATTAATCGTATTACCATAAATTGGCATTTAATTTATGGTAATATTTATGGTAATTCATTTGAACTTTATTTGAGATAGATAGACATAGTAGACTTGGGGTTTATTGGGCTGACCTGGACCTGGTTTTTAGTTGTAGCAGAGTGATCAGCAATGCAGACAGGAAAGCTAGTCACATTATTGCTAATAAAATAGCATCAGCGTCCAAGCCATACTCTGAGGGTGACTTTGTGAAGACATGCATGCTGAAGGCTGCAGAACTTGTGTTCTAAGACAAGTGGCAGACTTTCCCGACAAAAGCCTGACACGAAACTCTGCAGCAGGATTTAAGATGTTTCTGTAGATTTCGAGCCTAATTAAACACAAAGTTAAGTCATTTGAGCACAACATTACAGATGTTCCTCAACTGGCCATATTCATTCATGGCGTTGATGAGACTGTCACCAAGAGTCCAAACTGGGCAGCATGTGGCCATTAACCTAAAACGGGTTTGACACCTTTGCCTCAGAATGAGCCCTGCCGTGTTTCTACAGCAGCCCAGGACAGACAAAATAAACACTTGCTTACGTTTCACAGCCACCGTAACTTCTCCTTCACATCGGGAAGGAGGGGGTGAGGTGAGGGGGGGGCAGCAGCAAACTACACCACTAGATGCCGCTAAACCCTACACACTGGTCCTCACTGAGCGGCTACGACAACAGAAGAGCAAACAGATTCTTAATAAAGAAGTCAAACACACTTCCACACATCCCAAGTGGTTTTCCACAAACAGCAGAGGTCAGTGCCGATAAGACGATTGTTGGTTGCTTTGCGGTTGTGCTTACGTTAACGCATGTGGCGCTAACCTCGCTGACGAATATTTAGCATTTTCTGTGAGGGCTTCACAATTAAACCCAACCTGTGTTTCGCTGGTTGAATTCTTCTCATGTGAAGCAGCAGTATAGGAAATGTTAGTTTCTCATTAGCAGTAACTTATCGTGACTTAACCAACTGACATACTGTAGGCAATTTCGGTCCAGTACAGAAACGGTGGACTCCACCACTAGGAATAAATGTTACTTTTTCAGAAGTCGGGACTTTGACTCTCTATAAAGCGCGTTGACACAAGGCATTCTGGGAAAGTGCATCATAAATTGATGATATATAGCGGTGTAAAAAAGTTAAGTTTTCCCTATATATCACTGCTGCTGCTGCCATTCTGTTCATGTTAGCACTAAACATCCATTAAAATACATAGATTTTACTGCTGCAGTGTGCATGTGTGTGTGTCTGGTGTTGCTGGCGGCAACAGGTTTTTACACGTCAAAAGATCAAGGAGCAGAAGCAAGGAGCATGGTGGGATACCTGGTGCGTTTACTGCTTCCTTAGAAACCAGAACCTCTTATTGGGCTGTTGCTGTGTTTTTGTGTAAAGTCAGCGAGAGAAACAGAAACAGACTGGGCTCTTATTTTCATCATTTCATAAGGTTTCTATCAGTTATGATGATGTTGTACTCACCAAGTTAACTGCTATGATCACAGAGCATGGTGAAAACGTACAGAGCTTTCCCTGTGGGTTTACTCGACGTTATTTAACGTTTATTTGACATTTCATGTGTGCTCAATTTGAGTTTTTAATTTAAGTGTGGTTTCGATAATCTGATCAAGCTTGTTTCTTGCCAGTCAGACGGATGTACAACAGCAAAGCTCTGACAATATGTCCCAATTTGTAATAAACCACACTGATCCGACCTTTAAAGGTGCACTAATTAATATTTTTACTAATTTTCTGCCACTAGAGAGTCAAAACAATAACAAAAGACTAGTTTGATGATGCCATGAAGTATGAGGTAAGCTAAGTGACTTTCACCAACTTAAGTTCATCAGTCTCTGATGTATCCAACATATCCTGTGTTTACCTGATGGTACTGCAAGAGGTTATCAAGGAAAACACCATGAACCAGAGTTACCAAAATAAAGTGATGCTGTTAAAGTGAGTTTAACCACTGTTATAAACATTTTGAATAATTACACAACTCAACAAAAAATCTAACATAAATCTAACATTTAGACATTTCAATGCAGATATGTTCCATATTTTGTCAGTCAAAACAGATCAAATTACTGACAGCTCCAGGTAACCTTAAGCGTCTTTCAGCTTGTTGTTTTGGTTTTACTGTAATGTATGGTTCAGGCTCAACGCTCCCCTCGACCACATTTCCAGCAGAAGAGAGCAGCTAAAAAAAGAACCTAGCGACCAAAACAGAGCTGCAAGGACAGTAAATATTAGTATTTGTATTATATATAAGATTATCCTGACTCCAGAAATACAACGTCAAATGAATGCTAATGTTGCTCCCTGTTCTATGGTCAAATATGGATTTTAGCTTGTTAGCTTATAAGTCTTTGAATAGTTGTGCCTCAGATTTGATATACAATGAGTGCAGGCTACAGTCAGCACCACTGAAAAGTAGATAGTAAGCTCAATAAAAAAAGAAATCCTAAACGTTGGTGTCAGGTTGGCTGTGGAGGCTTTGCAGACACAAGTTTAGCTACTTCAGTTAGATTACATCTCTAACCTCTGCAGCTTTAACTGTCCTGATGCCAAAAGCTGACATCAGCTCTTGCCACAAGGCCAAAAGGCGGCCATCTTTGTTTGCAGCTCAGTGGTAACTGGACAAACACATAAACACTGAGCTGAAACATCAGCAGTTACCTGGTTGCCACGCTGGCACCCCCAAACTCCTAAATTTCTTTATGGAGTGGTTTTAAAATGCCCCCCCTCTGGCGGTTTCCAGTATGACATTGGGGGGCCACAGGTCACCTCTTCCTCTCCTTTCTTCTCCTCTTTTCATGTCCCCTTTTTCTCTCCCTCTCAGCGATTTTAAACAGTCCTTCTTTCCATATTAGCTACTCTGAAGACCTATTAACTAACCCCCCCTACACCCACTTCTGCACACCTCTAAACCCACTGCTGTTTTCTGTTAGCACTTAGCCACGTTAGCAAGGGGGGGTTATGGATAAAGAGGCTGTATCTCCACACAGGGACAAAGAGGAGGGACTGTTAAGATTGGACCTGAACGTTTTTGAAGTTTTATGGTGCTGTTTTAAATGGGATTTCTGGGGCTTTACGTTACAATATGGGTACTTTATAGCTGCTTAATTCTGCCACGTTCATGGTGGGGCACTTTATTTTTCTCCTTGTCAGGAAGCTATCTTTTTAACTTCAGCCAGAGAGAGAGAGAGAGAGAGAGAGCCAGGTTCAGCACCGACCCTGCTGAAAAGCCCTGAGCTCCACATTCATTAGAATTTGACTTTGAGAAATGAGCATTATTCAACAACCAAAAGACAAAAAATATAGTTGCAAAATGCTGAATTCCTCCCAAATTGAAGGGATTTTGCATTGTGTTTGGAAAAGTTGTTGCTGTGCTGTTGCTGTTGATTGGGTCAGAGGTCACAATCAGGAGACAGCAGACTGGATTTTAGCCAGTCCAAGCAGTGAGAGACTTCAGATAGATCGAAAAAAGTCAGATCTCTAACTATCTAAACTTCCATCATCACCTGTCATTTTCATTCTGTGTTATTTTCATGATCAGCGCTCTGCTTTCAGTTTCAGTTTCAGTGGTGTTGCACACCCTGCATATCAGCAGCACACTGGTCAATGCATCTTCATTCATTTTGTTCATGCGTTCAATATATTCAGACTGTTGAACCTTTGAGAGATGCTAACGATCTGAACTCTAACAGTCAGACAGCTATCAGCAGAGATCAGTCGTCAGACTAAAGGCTGATCAGAGATCAGTGCATACACGTTTTAAAGGAAAGTTGGCTATTTTTGGAAATGTGCTTTCTTGCCAGGAGTCAGATGGGAAGATGGATACCATGATCGTCTCAGTGTCATAAAAACGAAGCCACGGCCAGCAGCTTGTTTTCTTAGCAATGAATCACATTAAGATTGTCATAATTTGTAGACTTGCTCTCCTGTGAGAAGCCTGTATCTCTAAAAAAGTCAACTTTTCATGAAATCAGAGCTGTTCTCAGCTTCAACGTTGCATTTTTTAGCTAATCCAAGAAGGCTTTATTTTTTTATAGTTAATTTATCTTAAGAATTTAAGATTTATCTAAATCTTAATCTAATTTTCTTGAGAATTTTCTCAACCCATAAAGGAACACTTCATCCCTCAGTTAATTAGAAACATTCATACTCAAAATCGCCACATTTAGAGACACATCACTGGACAGGAAGGGTATAAAATACTGTAATCTGAAAAGCAATTAGCTGCCAGTGAATAAAAGTATGCACTTAGCTACATTCTACTGACAGTGTGGTCCAGACCACGTAAACCAAAACCAAGTCATGACCAAGACCAGACAGCATTTAGCCCAATTATGCAGCTAATATGTAGCTAATATTCAACTCTCTTTGGGTGAATTGCAGAATTTTCACACTGCTGTGTGAACTCTGGATTTGTTATCTAACCTGTTTGAAATTTTGTTACAGAAGATTTGGCTGCCATCTCCTCCCAGACGGCCACAGCTTCTTCTCCTGTCTCCTGTAGGTCTTTGCTTGAAAGGGGGTGGGAAGTTGACAGTGACAAAAAAGTTTAATTCGAAGTGAGTTCAGTTATTGGTTGCATTTTAAGTAGGAGGTTTTACCTCCAAATAAATCAGATAATACAAGTAATTTAATGAGATCACTGCAGGTCTTCACTGGTCTTGAAATAAAGTCCCAAGTCCTCTTTGTCCAAGACCGAGACAAGAACGAGTAAAAACGCAGTTCATGTTTTTAAGTTGATGCGGGTCAACACAGGCAATAATGTCCCGATAAAATGAAACATTAATGAGGTTTGGTCTGCAGTGCAAACAGCTGGATGTTTTTCACTCAGAGAAAAAACTTTCAGCCTCAGGGCTGCAGCAGATGATAGCCTGGACCCTGCAGCCGCTGGTGGGTGGAGCTGAGAGAAGTGTGCGGGTTCATCTAAACTGACTGGTGCTGATTGGTCAGTACCAAGGTAGGCCTACTATTGGCTGCTGTGGCGCTGAGACATTGGAGCTGCTGGAATCTGAGTTGGCTGATGAGATCTGCAGAAGACCAACACACACACACACACACACATATACATACAGCCAATGTATTACACATCACAGTCTACACTTTAACACTTCTGTGTCCTGATTTCTCTGGGTTTGTCTGTTCCCGTTTCTTCTTCCCTATCAGAGATTTTCCTCCTGACAGAGATTGTGCATGATCACAATACCCAAAGCATACCAAATCACACTCACCTTTTAGTCTGAGAGTAAAGCTAGAGTCTTAAAGTTTTAAAGGACCTGGACCTCTTTTTATAACACTGTAATCATCTCTGACTTGCACTTTCCCATCCTGTAATAGTTTACTGTCGGGTTTCTTTTCTGCTTTTGGAAAGTCTTCTTCTTCTTTGTGAGGCTTTCTATTGAACTTTATCCAAGTGTTTTAGTGTCCTAATCTCAGCCATACTTTAACCATTGCATGATTCACATGCCGAAAAAAAAGTCAATGAATGTCAGCAAACACCCAATAACGCAAACCAGGTGTTTTCAAAAAGGTCAGATATGAATATCAGAGTTATGTTTGATGTGTTGGTTGAATTTTTTTTACTGTTTATGGATCAACGGGGACAGAACTTACTGTTCTTAATGCAACAATTTGAGCCACTTAGCTTAGCACAGAGACTGTAAACCTGGGAAAAATCCATCTACGAGCACCTCTAAAGTTCACAAATTAACACCTGATAATTTAAACTTTCCAGTTCCAACTCTTTTGAACACAGATGAGTCAGCTCGCTAACTTCTAGACAGTTACCTTTTCTTTGTATTATCCTTATTTGTGTCTCCGTACAAGTCAGTACCAACCTGATAATTAGACCGCCATCCAGGTTCATTTAATTGGAGGAGGTGCAGTAGATGTTTCTACACTCTCAGAAAAACTGGTTCTTGATAAGTGCTCTGGAGCACATTAAGAGCCTTTTTATCCTCCTTGCTGCTTCAGGTTCTTTGGATAACTAAATACCAAAAAGAGAAAAAGAGTTCTTCATGTCACAAGTGCAGCACGTTTGGTGCCTTGAAGACCCTTTTTATGTTTAATAATCTTCTTTTTCCTTTTAAAGGTTCTTTTGAACACTGCTTACTGGTTCTTTAAGTCTACCCCATCAGGTTAAAGGTTCCTTGCAGAACCAAAAAAGGTTTCCCTATGGCATCAGGATGAGGAACCACTATAGGCTCTAACTCAAAACTTTATTTTTTACTTTATCTTTACTTTCACTTCACATTTTTATTCTTAAAAACGTTCCTGTTCAAGGTTCTTTAGATAATTCTTTAGATAACTGAATTCCAAAAAGTCACAACTCAATTGCAGCACTTTTGGTGCTTCCAAGAATCTTTTCATGTTTAATACTCTGAAATTAGATAAAAATAAATAGATAAAAAGTTCCTTGCAGAGCCGACTAAGATTCCCCTGTGACATCACCATGAAGAACCACTTTAGGTTCTAGGTTCTTTTTTTTAAGGGTGTTGGATCACTTCATGTTTTTTTCCTTCACACTCATGAGTGATTCCACATAAACGCAAAACTGGGACATTTTCTGTGTTTTACTTTTAGGACTGGTTGAAGTGGGCGGGGCACAGTGGGACCAGGAATTAGAAATAGTCGAATCAAACGACAGTAACTCAGGGTATCGTTTGGTCACAATAGAACCTGATCAAACCACACCCACACAGTTCTGATGGAGCAGATCTGTTGAGTTTTGAAACATTAAATGTTGATAAATAATAACTAGCTGATCATTGCATATTTAGTCATGAATATTGAGAGATTTAAGGAAAATATGTAGGGGCTTTAAAGGTTAAACGTTCAACAATCTGTACAGCTGCTTCCATTTCATCCAAACTTGTTTCTCTGGCACAGAGAGATGACGTCCCCATTCTTAAACCCGCCTACAAAGCTTTGATTGGCTCGGTAGTTTTGATCAACTGCTGTCAGTAAGCACGGCAACAACACTGACCCCCCCCCCTAAAATGTGGGAAGCGTTTCAGAGGTCTGGAACTAGTCTAGGACTTTGAGATTCTGCTTTTCCACCATGGCAAACTCAAACTGAAGTTGCACTTCAGATCTCACTGTTTTCCTGTTTGGCTTCAAAAATGCAAATCATCACAACTATGCGGAGTAAATCAGTGGAATCAGGCCTTTAATGTTCCCTGGCTGATCTTCATCAGCACACAAGTACCTTTTCTATTTGAACAGAAGCTTCTGATTAAGCCTTCTTAAAGTGGTTACGTGCAGGTCCATGTCTGTAACAGTGGTAAGCAATAATAACAGCAGAATCCAGAATCAGTACCGACTGTCGATTCAACAGTACCTGGGATATCTGCAGCTCAACTTTGATACACAAGAGTTGTCTTGGCGCCCACTGGTGGTCACTTTAGGTACCTGCATAGCCACAGCCACAGCCACAACCAGAACTCCCATTCACACACACAGACCCTGGATCCCTGCAGCTCCTCTGAGCTGCTGTACTGGTACTGGTATTAGTGGTGGACCAGTTTACTGGTGGTTTTAACGGGGAGAAGCAATACATTGGATTACCTGGTTAACGTGAGAAATGACTACATGTGGGAAAACGCTGCAGATTTGGGGTGTCGTGGGGAGGGAAGGAGGGGCCGCTGAGGGTAGAATCTTGTGAGTGAGCTGGGGGCGTGGCTTATAACAGGAAGGGTGGGGTTAGCGGAAAGGAAGGCGGTGTCCTGTTTCCAGATGGAAGGCAAGAGGAGGTGGAACTAAACAGTGAGATGTTGTCTGTTAGCCTCATGTGCCGCTCTGCATGTCAACACACACACACACACACAGAGTATGTAACGTACATATACAGATGGACATGAAGTGATAACCTAATCAATGCAGGAGTCACTTGAAACCATCACAACATTATCTGGGCCAAATAGTTCAGTAGTGCTATAGTAATCAGCACCAGTTAAGAAGCTCATTGACCGATGATCAAATATTAATCTGGTGATATTCCACATTTGTCTTAATGTCAACAAATCCCATGAAAAGCCTCAAATTGATCATGTATTACGTACCAATGCCCCTTTGATTCCTCTGTGCTGTAGACCTCCATTGTCACCAAAAATGATTAAAACACACACAAGTACATTGTTACAGTGGTCCTTCATTACCATGAAAACATTACCATGAAGTTCATTTCTGTTTTATTGTCCATCTTTAATGTTTCACCACATTAAAGAGAACTGAGGCTACGGTTATTTTTTTTAAAAACATTTTTTGGTATTTGTGTCATCAAATCAGTTCTGTCACAGCTAAAACTGGTTACATGGCAAATCCTGAGCGCAGGCGGTCCTGGTAACACAATAAACCCTCTGGTCCATGCATTTCCCAGGTGCCATCTATGAAAAATCTGTTGAAGAGGTTTACATAACTTTTGGAACCATTAGTGCATCAAATGTGTATCAATCCACAGTGGGAAATAGTTCCCAACACAAGCACAATTTGATCTTATTTCAGTTATATTTGTTAAAAGTGAGAGTGGTTTTAGGAAATAAAGAGTCATGAAACTATATATTTGTGACCCATCTTTAAAGATGTACACCTTGAATGGAAGTCAATGGGTCCGAGTGCCACAGACAGAGTTAGGGCTGAATTCAAGTGGCAAACATGAGTTTGGAGGCCCGGATTCAGCCTCCACACCCCCTGTGTCTTTGTGAGTTTGTGATGATTTGATTAGACGGAAATTTATTTAGTAATACGCCGCAATAATATCAGCATAAATCATCAAAAGTATAAAAACTCCATTTTGAAACGGGACACAGCCTTGAGATGACATAAAATCAGATACTGTCACACTGTAAGGTGTTAGTGGAGAATATTACCACACAAATTTGCATAATTAAAGCAGATGGTATAAACTAAATGTCACGCAGTGAACATGGGGCCTTATTTGATCTTGTCCAAGAAAATAAGGTGAATTACACCTGAATTCACTGATGCTAAACAGAGGATCTAAGCTGACAGACCTGTGTTTATTTGAAGATAAATCTATATTTAATAACATGCAGGATGTTCTGTCTCATTTACATTTTTTAATGCTTCTTTTGTGTCGTGATCAGCTGCAAACCCTCGAGCAATGCATTTATGTGTTGTCATGTATCAAATAACAAAACGACAGTTTTCTGTGTGACTGTGAAAAGACTTCAAGCTGAGTTTCTTTGTAGTTGGACAGAAATCCCATCACACCACACACACACACACACACACACACACACACACACACACACACACACACACACACACACATCCAACTCCAAGACAGGCCGTGTGTTTATTGGACTAACACAGGACTCAGCATGATAGTTTATGTTAAAATATGTGTGTGTGGAAGAGAGAGAGATCACAAGCTGGAGGCTAAGCAGCGTGTGTGTGTGTGTGTGTGTGTGTGTGTGTGTGTGTGTGTGTGTGTGTCTGGACAGTCTCTCAGCATTGAATTCAGAGGGGGCGGAGCTATAGACTGGGGTGGGGAGCTCTAACTAAAAAGTTTTTTCTGCTATTGATGTGGATCAGCAAGCAACATCAGCAGGCCAGATGTGTGTGTGTGTGTGTCTGTGTGTGTGTGTGCAGATTGTGTGAAGTGGGTCGAGCCAAAGGCAGGGGAGGTCTTCTCTGATTGGCTGTCTGCGGATGACGATATCAGTCACTGAAATGAGCAGAAGAAATATCTCTGTTGAATTTTTCTCTTTTCTTTTCTGTGCTCTCTTAGCCAGGCAAGTATGCACACACACACACACGCACACACACACACGCACACACACACACACGCTTCTCGTCTCCTCCTCCTCCCTCTGTCTCCTCAGGATGGAAAAGGCAGATTCATAATCAGGTCATACCAGGAAAAGAACACAAGCTGGTTTTCGTCCGAAAGCCTCTCAGCTGAGTGTTTCCTTAAAGTCCACACTGCAATTAAACTTTCTCACAAAGTCCTTTCAGAGCTACTGACGCTGAATGACTTCTGTTTGAAGAACTCTCTCCTGCAGAAGAACGCAGCAACGCGACAAAAATCTACTTGTTTTTTAGTTTTTAGTTTTTTAGCTTAAGCAACAAAATATAACCTGGTCAGACTGATGAAAACTTGAAAACATGATCCTGCCCTGACGCTCTTTAAAGAAAGACATGTTGAGCAAGCAGCAACATGAAGGCAACCCGGAAGCGCCAAAAACAGTTCCTCGAACTGTTTTTGGATGTTTTGAGGATGTTTTGAGGATGGCTGCAGAGTGAGTCGATTTCCATAAGCCCCCATGTTAAAATGCTCAACATCACAGCAGAACGTTGTAGAACTCACCTGTTCGAATTATATCAAGACGTAAAGTTGTGCAGAATTAACAGGATGGTTGCTTTGATTGACAGGTGGGTGCCATTGGGGCGGCTGAAGGTAGAGCGGGTCGTCCGCTAATCAGAAGATCGGTGGATCAATCCCCTCCAGTCTGCATGTTGAAGTGTCCTTTGGCAAGATACTGAACCCCAAATGGCTCCTGAAGGCTGTGCCATCAGTGTGTGAATGTGTATGAATGGTTAGCTCAAACTGATGAGCAGTTGGCACCCTGCGTGTGTGAATGGTGAATGGCTGGTAAAAGCGCTTTGAGTGGTCGGAAGACTAGAAAGGCGCTATGTAGTCCTTTTACCATTTACACATTCAGTCTTCATTCAGTCCGTCTCAGGTCCACTGATGATCCACATGTTTGTCCATTTTTACATTTTTCACAGCGGCTCTTCAGAAACCTGTGGGTGACGTCACGGATACACCGTCCGTGTTTTATACAGTCTATGGTGTTGCGTTCACGACACCACAACAGTACCAAAATACTAAAAAACGTATTATAACATATTATTAACCTATAAAGTTTTCTGGTGTTTTGTTTTGTATCTGTTTTTGGTCTCCCACCAGCTTCTGACTCTTTCTCTGCTGAATACTTCACTATGTTTCGTTGTCAGCTGTTTGGGACAGGTAGTGTACAGTTGGTCTATTAGAGCAGCTGGAAGCAAAGTCAATGACTACGGCACCGTTTTGCTGCCACCATGACAAAAAAAAAAAAACTTCACCATGATCTACAAGATCCTTTCCACGTTATAACAAGATATTGGTTTCATGGTATTATGAGATATTTTCTAGTTTTCACTTGATACCAAATGATTCCATCCATATTTTTTGTCACTCCAAGTGAGACTTTCCACTTTACACATATTAATTTGATTCACTGATAATGAATGTTAATGAATTTAATGTGCAAAAACATAAGACAACACGTTTTAAGGCTGCAACAAATGCAAAATGATTCATCTCTGTCACCATGAAAATCAGTCTGTGGCTGTAGTTTAGGTAGGAGAGCAGGTGGAGCATTCATTGAATGGTTGGTGGTTCCTCACTCCACATGTGGAAGTGACTTTTAGCAAGACATTGACCCCCCAAAGGCATTCTAAGGGTTAATATACTTCCTGCTGCAAAGCCAGAGATAAAATATCAAGACGGTGAATGTAACAGGGGAGCAGATGGTGCATTGTATTTGTTGAACATGTTGGATTACAGAGAATAATTAAAAACAGCTGATTTCAGAGATTAGTCAGAAAAGCAGCACGTGATCCCGTCATCCCTCGCTCCTCCTCCTCCTCAGTTCAGTTCAGATGAGGAAAACGTTTCAGTCATGGCCAAACCAAAGTGTTTGAGTGGAGGCTGAAGGGGTGACTGTGTACACCTCCTCCCGCCCTCACTCACTCCCTCCCTCACCCTCTCCTCCTTTCTCACAGGGTGTGTCTTTTCACCCCGAGCTAGAGAACTCCCCTGGAATGTTGGATGAAGGGACAGCTTGTGAAGCCAAATGGCTTCACAAGCTTTTAATGTGTCTCTGTTTGGTGTATACTTTATTTGATCCTGTGTTTTCATGTGTCAAGGCAGCAAAAAAAGTTGTCCCGCAGGATATCAGTAGGCATATGTGTGTGTGTGCTTCTTTTCTCTTTAACACACTTTTAAATGTGTTCCCTTTTCACAAATCCAAGATGAAGCTCAAAGTTCATCCAGTTGAATGTCTATCGACTGTTGCATTCCAGTGCTTTTATGCTAACATTAAGCAAATATACAGATCCATACAGACACGTAAAGTAGTAACAGACATAGCCAAGTAGCTTTCTGATTTCTAACTGGATTAAAAAAAAAAAAAAAAAGCAGAAAAAAGTCAGCCACTAACCAATCATGACTGGAAATACTGAGTCATCATTCCTACAAAATGCAATAGCATCAGTGGTAGCCACACTCAAAATACTCTGTTAAGTCCTGTATTCAAAAATGTTACTTAAATATAAATAAAATAAGTGTTATCCATCCATTTTCAATAATTATCTCAAGGTCACAGGGGGCTGGAGCCACAGCTGACATTAGGTGGTACACCCTGGACAAGTTGCCAGTTCATCACAGGGCTGACACATAGAATCAAACAAGCATTCACACTCACATTGACACCTACGGGCAATTTAGAGTCACGAACTAACCTGCATGTCCTAGGGCTGAACCTGGAGACACTGACATGGAGAGAGAACCTGCAAACTCAGGCTGGAGGTTTCAAAGCACTGACAGTAAAAAGAATGGACAGCGTAAACGTGACGTCACCCACAGGTTTCTAAAGAGCCATTTTGAAGCTCAAAATCTCTGACTCTGGCCACCGCCATGTTGGCTTTCCTGCCTCTTCCGCCTCCCGGCTATTCTAAAAATGTGCAAAGATCATTAGCGGATCTGAGGTGGGCTGAGGCGCCCTGACGGCTGGTTGCTCAAATGAGCCATCCGTAACAGCACCCACCTGTCAATCAAAGCTGTCATGCTGTTAATTCTGCATAACTTTAAGCCTTAATATCATTTGAACAGGTGAGTTGTATAAAAATTCGCCCTCAGTACAGTTGTCATGAACGGGGAAATTAGCTATAGAGACCAAAGGTCTGTAAACATGTTTATTTCTGCTGTGAAGTTGGACATTTTGACATAAGGACCTATGGAGATTAAAATGATTTGTAGCCGGTCTCAAATGGCCACTCAAGGAATTACAGTTAGCACTTCTGCATTGGCTTCATTTCCCAGCCACAGAGGTTGGGTGACAGTGCTTACCACTGCGCCATCATGCAAAAACATTTGCAAAAGCAAAAATATTGAATGAGTAAAATTATTTTACTATTAAGGGTGATGCGGAAATGTGTAACTGGCTAACTAACCATTTTACTGTTCTCGAGGTGTTAATTTAAATTATTTTATATCCTGGTGGGATATTTAATGTGTAACAATGTAGCATATCTTCATCTTAAAGTAACTAGTTCTCAACCTGTGGGTCGAGTTTATTTCTGTGACATAGTATGATAATATAAAATGAATCAATTTGGGCCTTTTAAATGACACCAGAAGTGAGAGGATGAGAAATAAAGAAGAAAAATGTGTCCCTGGTGGAACTTTCATGATGTGGACGTAGTACCTGATGCTTTGTGTTTCTGTTGCTGGCAGATTCTCAGCTAACTTATCAAGCTAACATCCATGAGTTAGTTTAAAATGGTGTCTCTTAGCAGCTGAGGCTCCACGTAGAAGAAATAAGTAGCAGCACTGCTGTTGTACTGCAGAGTGCAGTACGGTCAAGAAAATGTAACACATATCAGTTATGATTGGATGTGAAATCTCTCTCTCTCTCTGTCCTGTTTCCTCTATGTCTCTCTGCCTCTCTCGGTCAGCCTGTCTGTGCCTGCCTCCAGCATACCTCGAGTTCCAGCCCATTTCTCCTAATAGTTTTCCCCCCTCTCTTTCTCTTTCTCTCTCTTCCTCTGAGCTTCTTTTCTTCCTGTGGGTGTGTTTTTTCCCTCCTCTCTTCTAAACCCCTCTCTGACTTCATTCAGTTCAGCAGTGAGTTACAGTAATGCAGTACTAAAACTCTAAAACATTTGTGTTAATTCAAATTTGCCTTGAAGACTCATTGACCACCCAAGCTTTAAATACACACACACACACACACACACACACAACACACACACACACACACCTGTCGGCCCATTAGGTTACACTGGTTTGACCTCTGCCTATACAAACACACAGAGACAAGCCTGAGCAGGCACGCTGCTGTGGGCATCAGATACATGCACACTTTAGTGCAGGCGCTTTGTCCTCAGGGTGAGACATGGAAAAGAAGTGGAACTCCTTTGTATTGAAAACGATTAGTCATGGTGGACCAAGCATCTGGTCATCATTGATCCTCGTGTCGCTCATCTGGGGAGGAGACTATTGAGAAGGCTGTGAAGATTCATACTGTAAGCTCTGACCCTGTTCATCTGTTACAGCTCTATCACCCACAATCAATACTGCTCTGTTGTTTGGTCTGCAGCCAGCAGGAAGGATGCACAAATGTTCAACAGAGCTACTACGACACCGTCCACTCCAGATTATCCCAGCTGTGTGTCAAAACCAAACTTCCTTAAAGTATCCCATTGTTTATTTAAAAAGAAAAAAACATCTTCTCATGTAAAGCTGGATTATTTTGGCTCATCTTAAATACATAAGTGGAAAGAAAAGAAGTAGTCTAAGTTAAAAAAACAAAACAAAACACAAGCTGTTTTTATCTTAATCTTACTTACTTAATATGGGGAATGCCAATGGGCAGGTTTCAATCATACTGGCATAAGAAAGTGGTGCTTGTGTTCTCGCAGATGTTCTTATGAAACACATGACAGTGTGACATTGAGAGTCAGATGATCAGATTGGTACCATTGATAATTAATCATTTCTTCAGGTTTTTGTCAGGAACATTTCCATGATGAAACTATTTCTGTCCTGTCATTCATCGCTTTTCTTCACTAAGTCCCTGTTTACCAGCATTAGCAAGCGTGTTCAAAGCTCTGCTGCTTGGATTCCTTAAAGATATTTTTTGGTCGGAATTGAACCCTGGGCAAGGACCGAACCTTTGTACATGGGGTGCACACTCTACTAGGTGAGCTACCAGGGCGCTTCTGCTGGTTGGATTTTAACCGGTACAAAGTTGGACTGGCACCTTTCATCCATCTTTGCATCCATACGCTGACTTCCTGTTGCCATGTTTACATTCTGAGTGACTAACCCTGTCTCCAAGCTTTATGGAAGTGCAGTGATAAATTGATGGAGCACCCTTGTAATGAGATCTGCATAACATCTGCATCTGTTATATGACTGAATAGCAAAAATAGAAGAGAGAGAGGTGACAACTAACAGAGGTGAAATCAACCAAGTTGCATTGCAATAACACAGTATGTATCTAAAGACTATGGTACCAGGACATCCTGCCCTGATATAAAATCATTGTATCGAGCTAAGTAACTGCTGTGTCGTTAGCATAACAATGAAAAGTGAGGTTGTTGTTCCGATGGAGTGGCCAGGTGGAGTGGAAACATACACAGGTTAAACAAAACTGGGCAGAGAATTGACCCTTGAGGGACACCACAGCTTAAGGTCCATGTTTCTAATTTTGGTATCCAAGTCTAATTATAAAGATGTTTGAGAGTAAATACGTTTTCCAGTCTATGTAAAAGTATTCTGTGATTGAAGGCTGCACTTTAAGCTAAAAACATTAAATTTGATGTCTTGGCTAAATTTAAGAAAAAAAAAATCATTTAAAACTTTCATAAGAGCCACCTCTGTGCTGTGATCGGCACAGAATCCTGATTGAAACTTACCAAAATGGTCATTTAAAGTGTTGATTAAAGTTACCGAGGGTAGAGGTGAGTGACACATTCAGAAGCATCATCGAGTTAAAACATTTTAACAAACATTCATTCACACAATATTTCGGAATTTAATCTGTCATCAACAGTCAAATGTTTCACCTGAATGGGTAGATATTTGGGTAGATATAATGAGCAGCTTGATCACTAAAGTGCTTATTTTTTGCGCCTGATCCGACAGAGCCAAATCCTTAAACTGGCTTAAAATATGAACACCCTTAGTGCTCCTTCACATGCTGACATAGACTAAAAGTATCAAACAGTTATCAGTGTGAAGGTTGAAGTCACCAGAGACTACCTGAAAATCAAAGTCTTCAGTAAGAGTTTGCACAAATGTCATCCTGAATGCCTTGGAAGTATATTAAGTGTATTACAGTCTTCTTTACATGAAGCCTGATCATTCATCAGGAATTCACATCAGTCTTTGCAAAAATGGAACCAAATAGTTCTGCACCCTCATATAGAGGAACTAACTTTGAGATCCTGTTAAGGTATGAAACTCCCCCGGAACAAATCATCTAGAAGTGGTTTGCTTCCTGTATCTGTTTGGACTTTTGTGTACTTACTGTCCATCCATATTTGTGGATCAAATCACCAGAGGAACTGTTTTTGCAGGAGGTTTGGAGGTTTTGTTCTCCTTGTTTTTAATGTTGTAGTTCTGAATTCATATTCTTGCTCTCTATGTTTGTCTCTTACAAAGTCTTTTTCTTTTCTTAAGACATTTGAACTGTGCTCTATGAATAAACTTCACGCCATACATAATTAGAAGCCGTGTGTTGTTTCACTGCTGTGTTTTCTATTGTCCGTGTGCAGTCGTTTGGACCTCTGAGTGGGTGTACCTTTGAGGCTTCAGCAGATGGAGGTCTCACAATGTAAAGCTCCCTCTAGTGGATCTTTACTCACACCCATCGGTTATACACGTGTACTGTTTTCTCCAGTCGTGAAGCAGAAAGCGGCAGAGTTGGCAAACTAGCATCCTGGTCACCGCAGAAAGGGAGAGCCGTGTATTATGGGAGATCTGAGTACGATGTGGGCCAGACTCTGACCAATCAGGTCACTTGGCTGAAGCTTGACAATGTTTTAACTGGATATGTTGTTGACCTCAGCCATCTGAACCCATCCAACAGTAGACCAGCCTCATGTAATTCTATGTTGCAGTAATGTACACACACATACACACATACACACACACACAGAGGGAAGTCTACTTTCAGTATTGTGGGTTTTTTCCGCACATGGCTGAGTTTTAACTCTTAACTGTCTTTATTCCACATCCAAATCAAAGACGACAAATGCACACACACACACACACACACACACACACACAGGCTGGGTGTTACAGAATTTCTGAGTTTCTTTTTCAGGTTTACATAGAGTATAAAAATGTATATTTACAATCCAATCCATACGCTAACTGGAGATACTTTGGAATTTGGTCAGACAACAGACTGCTCTACATCATCTCCCGTTGAACGCCTCACTCTTGCTCAAAGATGGAAGCAGAGCTTGTTTCCACATGGTGGAAAAAAACATTTTATCCACCATTTTGCATATTTTGGATTATAAGGATAGAAACTCACGCTGCTGCCTTTACTCTTTCACCTGCGGACACACTACCATTCCATTCACGACACAAGATATGCTAGCCATAACTCACTACTGTGAGTTATATGAAGACATCAACATATCTGTGTCTTCATTTACAAGGCTTTCTACCACAGTTGCTGAGATATTTGACATCCAGTTATCTTAGAGTTAAGAGTGAACAATTGTGACACCAGATCTCACTTTAAAAGTTCAAAAGTACAATATATTCATATATCAAAATACACATACTAATTCATTTTCCAGAACAACTTTTCCTTACTGGGGTCACGGGGGACTGGAGCTAACCCCAGCTGACATTAGGTGAGAGGCAACTTATACCTTAGACAGGTTGCCAGTTCATCACAGGGCTGACACATAAAGACAAACAACAACTACACATAAGACAGGGGGAGAACATGCAAACTCCCCAATCACAGAAAGACCCAAGCCTGCTGGGGGAGTCAGAACCTCCTGCTGTGAGGTGACAGCGCTAACTACTGCACCACTAATCTTTGCAAATTACTGTAATTTGGAGTTACACCATCTATTAATATTATTACATACTGGAATATGTGTGAATAATATGTGTTTTAACACAGTGTTACTGATTTTCCAAATGAACCCCAGTATTTTTAACAGAAGCACACATCACACAAACAGTACACAGTTACTCTCTCCGCAGTCGACAACGTACGGTGGTCGTATGTTCACTCCAGTGTATTCATTGCTGCAGGCCAAACAGAGGAGGTATTGCTTCATGGAGCAGGAAAAGTGTGTCTTGTCCCGCTGATGGATGATTTGCTGAAGCATCCTAGCACCCCCTGGTGACCCATCTTGGAAAGTTACCTTATCTCTCTCCAGCACTTATCACTTTTAACCCCAAAGTGTGATGTAATGATTTAAAAAGGCATTTGTCAGCATTCATTGTTAACTACAATTAGGCAAGGGGAATTGCCTAACATGGTGATAATGGTTCACTTTATTGACATCAAACTGTTAACTTTGATTCACGCGCATCACAGCTCATGAGAATGAGCCCAAATACAGAAATATGACACGAGTCAATATGGAAGTGTTATGACCAGTGTTACAGATTCCTCCATCATCTAAAAGGGTGTCTGGGATTGTTTGCTATGAACAACCACACAACAGTCCAGTCATTTGAAGCATTGTTAATGTAGAGTATTGATTACTGCAGATAAGTTAGTTATGCAGCAAAGTACACATTTACACACTTGTTTTTCTACCTTCAAATTACTTGCAAAAAAACGAAAAAAACAAAACAACGCTTTGTTGAATTGTTGAATATATATTAATGATTAATTCATTTTCTCAAAAGAACAGTTCTTAGAGATAAGGAATAAACTAAGTTACATACATTCTTTTAACTACTGAAATGATATTTTTGTTCCACATATACAGTATGTTGATTCAAAAGGTCATTAAAGTCTGCGTATATAAGAATAAACATGTGTTCTGAGTTTGTCAGACCAAAGAAGAAACTGTTATTAACCACCCTGCCAAATTTGAACGATTAAAAATGAAATGAGGTGTCAAAATCAGGTAAAAATGAAATCTCAGCTGTGGGGGCGTGTCCACTGAATGTGCTGAACCCACGCCCACTCATGGGAGCAGTCAGGCAGCCATTTTGAAGCGACTGAAACGTGTCAGATGAGTTCAGAAAATGACATAACTAACTTTGAAACACTCTGAGCAAGATGAATTCATCTCTATCTCTCTGCTCAGGGTGGCCTCAGCGTGTCATCGAGCCACCCTTTAAGGACCGCCCACAAAATCCTGGACTGAAAACTGGTGAAAAACTGTTTGAACCTCTAACTCCACATTTCAGTAATTTATCGTTCAAAGTCTTTTCACATGTTTTCAGCAACTATTTTCCAACATATTTAATGTACTTTGGAAAGAAATCTCAGAATTGCCTATACACAGTCTTTAAAATATAGTAATTTCAGTTTGATCACTTTGAGAAGTTATTATATGCTTTGTGTAACAGAGGAAGCTCCTTTCCAGTGCGCAGTCTTGTAAACCGAAACCAGTCGACTCCATGATGCCACAGAAAGTCTGTGACTTCGGGCAGAAGGTAATATTCATGTGCTCCACTGGTTCTCTACCCATCCACAGCCACTGACCAGCCAGGAAGCGCAGGCCCGTCCACACCTACCAACATCAAGCAGAGAGATGTAAACACAAAGGAGGAGTTGCTCAGTGGCACAAATGCACAGTAGAAAACAGCCTTACCCCTTCTCTGTTCTCTATTGCCTTATCTTGTGCAAAGGAGTAGTCATCGTCAGTGAGCAAGGTGGCAAGGTCATAGCGGTTGTTGTTGTTGTCAGTGGCTGGCTTAGTTGCATCCAGTGGCTCCAGAGCCCTGCAGTGTTTTAATGCTTCCTGCCACGTCTTCTTCTCCTTCACCAGAATCATCCTCTGGTCATAGCACGTGTAAGTATGGTCAGCGTCACATTTATCACTTCGCCATTCCAATTCGTCATACCTCACATAAACACAGTGCTCATCAGTGTCTGGATCATCTATAAAAAGTAGAAGTGGGGGCATTTGACTTGATTCACATTTTATATATTTACTTTATTTATATCTAGTGGCAACATTTTCTATACTTTTGCAGTTTTGATTAAAGAGACGCAGAGAATTGTCAGCCATTTTGAAGCGACTGAAATGTGTCAAATGAGTTCAGAAAATGACATGACTAACTTTGAAACACTCTGAGCAAGATGAATTCATCTCTATCTCTCTGCTAGGGGTGCAGGGGTATGCTCAGAATGGCCTCAGTGTGTCATCGAGCCACCCTTTAAGGACCGCCCACAAAATCCTGGACTAAAAACTGGTGAGAAACTGTTTGAACCTCTAACTCCACGAGTCTTTTCACATGTTTTCAGCAACTATTTTCCAACATATTTAATGTGTTTTGAAAGAAATCTGGCACACACGGCCACACACCCCTACATGCACAGATGATTTCTAGAACCCTGGACCACACTTTGGATCCCAGAGCACACTGAGACTGTTGAAGCCTCGCAGTTGAGCTCGTGGACTACATTAAGTGAAGTAAGTTTTGATTATATTATGGGGTAAATATATTTGATGTGCGGTATTAATGTTTTACTTGCAAATAGAACATGGAAATGTATTCATACGATAGATAGATAGATAGATAGATAGATAGATAGATAGATAGATAGATAGATAGATAGATAGATAGATAGATAGATAGATAGATAGATAGATAGATGTGTTATATGCTAGCCCAGCTTACCTCCTTCCCAGATGGTGTAGTTGGCTATCTCGTCTCCCATAGACCATCTCCAGACAGAATCCTGTTTGCGCAAACCGATCCAGCCATGGAATTGGAATATATTCTCACTTTTATCTCTGATGGTGACAAGGTCAATGTGCTTCCTTCTGCACTGGGTCTGTGCTGGTTTCCATTTTTGAGCGTTTGAGTAATAAATAAACACATCAACTCTGGGGTCAAAAAGCATCCAACACGCAGGAAGAAGGAGGAGCAGCAGGGGGATAAGAATGCAGACTTTCCTCATCATGTCTTCCACAGGAGTGTTTCCGTATACCTGCAATCACATGGAATCTTATTAAACATTTATTTTTACTTCAAATATACAAAATGATTTTTAAAAACGTGATCAATGTGGTCAAGCAATGGCTCTGGCTTGTAAAGGTGGACTCACATCTGATGTGATGGTGCAGTAAATGCTAATTACACTCAAAAAAAAAAATTCAGACCAAAATGCAGGACATTTCAGTTACATAGAAAATTTCCATTCATTTGAATTACATAGTTTTAATATAAATTTAAATAAAATATAAACATTTTTTGAGTGTCAGATAAACTTACGCTACTGCACTGAAATGTCTGTTTTCTCTGGAACTACTTTGTAACAAAAGATAGTCCCTGTATGGAAACTAATTAACCAAAACTAATTTAATTAAATTGGTTAAATAAAATTTTAACTGTTATCGTCTCTTAATAGCTATGACTCAATATATAGCTCATAAACAAATGATGAAATAATATATATATGGGGTGTCGTTTAGCTCAGTTGGTAGAGCAACTGCCCTATGTACAAAGGCTCAGTCCTTGGCAGAGTTTGAATCCGACCTGCAGCCTTTTGCTGCGTGTCATTCCCCATCTCTCTCTCCCCACATTCCCATCACTCTTCAAGCTGTCTCTGTCAAAATAAAGCTTGAAAAATAAAAATAAAATAATAATAATTATAATAATTATATATACACACACACACACACACACACATATATATATTGTTAAAAAACAAACAAACAAAAAATATTCTGACATTTAGGCAATTTTAGCACTATCCAAAGAATCGCTTGTATGAGCTTGATAGGTTAAAAATGAGCATTTCATAATAATACAATCATAAGTACCCACTATGAAAACAGTTCTTTATAAAGCGTAACTTTTGAGTACCTCTAGCCTCACCTTGGACGACAGCAGTGGGGAAGCCAGCTTTGAATCTCTGAGTTTTTCTGTTCCTGACGTTTCCTCAGCCGAGTCTGAAATACTCACTTCACAGACTGGCCACACCAATCACAGCTCAGACAGATGCTGACTAAACCAATCACAGACATGTGAAAAACTTGGGTGATATGCAATGATCCCATGACATCTACAAGGTTGCAAAGACTCTTCCTCAGGCCATGCACCAGTGACTCCTGGTAAATCTTTGCAGCTGCCATGCAAAGCAGAGCTCATTATCATGGTGGGTGTAGCAGATGAAGGTAAACATGACAAACATAACAAAGAAATAAGAACAAATAAGAAAAATAAACATCAGAGGTGGCTAGGTTGCTAACGTTAGAAGAAGACCTCTTGGAACACAATAGTGTTGATGAAGATGTGTACGTTACGTGATGTTCTGGATTTCTCCGTCCTTCGGTGCTCGAGGAAATCTAGTTGATCTGGCTGAATGTCCAACTTTATGGCACAAGTTTCGATTGATGCGGTTCAACTGTTGTTGCCTCATAGCAAGAAGATTCTGGGTTTAAAGCCTCCAGATAGCTGTGGCCTTCATGTGTGGCGTTCGCATGTTCTCCCCGTGTCTGCGTGGGTTCTCTCCAGGTTCTCCGGTTTCCTCCCACAGACCAAAAACATGGCAGGTTAAATGGTGTTTCTAAAATTGCTCATAGGTCTCAAGGTCAGCTGGGATCGGCTCCAGGCCCCCACAGCCTTGATAAAGATAAGATGTTTTGGAACAAGCCTGAATTCATTTTTGGCTGGTTCAATACTTATTGAGATACTTCAGCCTGGAACAAAGTGGTGCATGCCCAACAAATTAACAATTTCATCCCTGGTCCCATTGTTAGGGTGCATACGTAATTATGTAGATGAACATCCTCTGTACTGGTTTTGCATGACTGTGTTCACCTTGGCACTGGCGTGTGGAATCAGGTTGTTTATCGGTATTGGTGCTTTGGAGGTGAATTTGTTTTTATAATTATGCACATATTAATGAAATGCTTTTAAAAATTATATCATTCTCTTAAACGGCTCGACCTGGGTTCATCCCGTCAATGCGTCGTGTTTAAAATCTCCCAGATATCCAACATCAAATGTCTCACAACAACACATTCAAATGCCTTGCATGCTTCAGTGACAAGCAAAACATTGCATTTGACAAACAAAGTGAGTGCGTTTTAGCTCGCTCTGACGTTGTCATGATATAATGTATTCATCTCTGAGACCTAAATGAAGTATCTAAATGAAATCGACCTCAGAGGTGTGGGTTATGATTTCAGAAGATAATTTCCAATCAGTGCTCGAGTTCATGCTCTACACAGTGTGGACAGTAGGTGGCAGTGTGAGGAAGAAGAAGACAGAAAGAAGACTTGTTTCCGGTTCACCTATGAGTTCATGTGGGGTCGGATTATCTAAGCAACACAAAGTCATGGCAGAGAAAGGAGCACAAGGAGCCGATGAAGCTTCACTGACGGCGGCACAAAAACAGCTCGTCCGCCGCCGACAGGAGCTCCAGGCCTGGCAGAGAAACGCAGCGCGGCTCCGCAGAAGGAACCTGCTGACCGGCCTGACCATCGGAGCGTTTGTGATCGGCGTGTGTATCCTCGCATGTATGCAGTGTGTGCATACACTGTTAGACACAATATATATTGATAATGTAATTATAAAAGTGTGTGCTGGAATCTGAGCTGTCAGGTAGTCTCATCGCTATCAGAATAATGATATGAGTAATAATTATGCTTTGGTTATCTTCCTCCACACCACTGTTACATAAGGCCTCTTTCATTATATCACAGTGAATCTCTGAATGAACACAGGGCTTAAAAATAAACTCAAAATAATAACACCAGTTATTAAAGTGTAATATTTAAATATATTATATTTAAATATATATATATAATATTTGTATATTTAGAGGAGCAGTGTGTAGGATTTTGTTGCATCTTGTGGCATTGTATTTTCAGCAGGGCCGGCCCTCTGCTTTTAGTGGCTCCAAACAAGACCAAATCAAATCAAATCAAATTTTATTTGTATAGCCCAAAGTCACAAAGTACATTTGCCTCTGAGGGCTTTACAATCTGTACAGGGAGTGACACCACCCAGGTGGAAGAAACCTCAGGAAGAGCCACAGAGGAGGGATCCCTCTCCCAGGACGGACAGACGTGCAATAGATGTCACGTGTACAGAACAAATCAACACAAACATACTGTACAATTACAATGAATGATAAAATGACAATGAATTACAATGAATGATAAAATGATTACAGTAGCAGTGGAACCTGTGATAGAGATAGAGAGACACAGATGCACAGCAGCAGCAAATCATAAACTAACTATAAACTGTAATGGAGATATGGTAGCAATAATGACAGTAATAATATATGTAGTGGACGTCATGCAGGACCACAGCAGCAGCCACGATCCATGAGAACCTGCTGGACGAGAGAGCACAGAAACTCCAGGAAGAAGTTTAGTTAGTAACATACATTAATGAGACATGTATGTTTACAGAGAGAGAGAGAGACAGAGAGAGAGAGATATATATATATATATATATATATATATATATATATATATATATAGAGAGAGAGAGAGAGAGAGAGAGAGAGAGAGAGAGAGAGTACAAAAACACTGACACACACAACCGAGATGCACAATAGAATCAACATCAAATCTGCTACAAACAGAAACACTGTGTGAAAAGTAAAGGGAGAAACACAAACACATGCAGGACCAATTTGTCCAGAAAACAAACAAACAAACTAAAATCAGGCTAGAAATAAAGAGAAGAGTTCTTAGCTGAACTATTTTCTATATTTTATCTGTCAGATTTTTCTCATCATGTCAGAGGTGCTGTGGTCACACATGTTATGTGAATATTTACTGAAGGCTACAAAGGCACTTCATCTTCTGACACATTTGCAGCCAATTGGAGATATTAATCTTAGGTCCATGGTGATGATTTGCACACAGGACAATTTAACATGCATATTTCATACACCTTTTTTCATATATTTATATATGAAAAATATATATATTATGTATGTATATATATATATATGTATGTATGTATGTATGTATGTGTGTGTATAAATATATATATATATATATATGAAATCTTTATCTTATCTTAGATTTCTATATTTCATGAGGGAGGAGGAGCTCTGAGGCTTCACTTTTTATTTGGCTTCAGATTTGTCACATAAACTTGTTTTCTAATACAGGATTTCAACATTGAGGAACAATCAGGCTACATTAATGATCTTATTTAAAGTCATTATAAAGTTTCAGAGCATCCCTGTAACCATGGTAACTCACGGTGCCAGAGGGGAGGAAGAGCTGCTGTGCTTTTACTATATTTCTTAATCACTCACTGGTCCCACAGTTCCTGATAATTATAATAATAAGAAAAAAGTTTTTAAAAATAAATAAGAAATGACTAAATATTAACTTGACCAGTAACGAAATCCAAACTGTTCAAGGATTTAGTCTCAAATTTCCTTCTAATTAGCACCAGACTTGAAGAAGTAATCATTAGGAAATGAGAAAGAAAGACATGCGTCTTAAACAGACTGCTTCTCTATCTTTATTGTTATTAATAATAATTTAGACAATATCTACAACATATAATCAAATTAAATGATGTTAAATTAAAATAAAATAAAATAATTAGTCTGTTATATAAGACAAATACTAAAAACATCCAAAATGAATAGCTAAACTAATATGTAATGGCCCTTCTTATGTATTTAAATGGGGTGGCCAAAATATTAGAAACACCTCTCAGTATAATGTAGTCCAGTTTAACACTACTGCAAACTACAACCTCAACAGTAAACATATAGTTACATTAATGTGTCAGCCAAAACTGAAACATCATAAGGTAGAATCTATGGCACAGTTGTTGTATTGGATCACATTGGATTGTACCAGTGTACCTACTGTAGTGAGCGGTGGGTGTGTTTCCTCTGCTAGATGTTCAACCATGTGGTGTTCTTCAGTTGTTTTGTGTTTTTGTACCCAATAATGATTCAGAGAATGACATTTAAAAAAAGAACATTAACATCTGTACACCCAGCGTTTTCCTTTAACCTGTAATTGTCCAGTCAGCTACACCATCCTGTCCGTCAAACAGGACAGAATCATTGAGGAGCTAGATGATGAAGCCAAGATCCACATCCTGAGAGGGCCACAGACCGGCGCCAACTCCTGATAACACTGACCATGAACTGAGCTGGACTTACTGTACCCTCACGACAGGGCGAGTGTGGCAGGCTCATGTTGTGACTGTATGTTCACTGAGTGGCATGTGATGAGTCATGTCTGCTGAGCTCCTCATATTTATTTACATCCGATCTCACTCCAAAGTTTTTCATTGATTCTTTTCTGTTTGTAAATACATAAGATTTATTGTTGACACGTCTTTTCTGAACTGTTTTTGTGTGTGCGTGCAAACCTACTTTGGATCAACATATTGTGGAAAAAAATAAGAACAGTTCAATTCTCAATGAATTCAAATAAAAAAAAAATGGTTTACATACCACATAACATGAATTCTAGACCATTACTGAAGAACTATGCACCAAACTCTATTCACAAATCCTGCAATTTAATGTCATTTTACATGTGCCTATATGTGCCTCGTTCATATTCAGTTAGTGGTTGCACCAAGCGGCCACACTACTGCAACACCTGAGAGAGGACTGGCTTGCTAACGGTTGCAAACATTTTTAGTAAAGGATGGAGAACATAAATTGATAATACAATTTTCCATTGCTGCAGTTAGATTCCTGCAACAAGTGATTGAATCAACTCATGGAAGCATTGTTTCTTCTTTATGATGGTTGAGCTATCAGGGTGAAAACTAATGAATATGAATTTAATATATAATCAAATATAATCGAAAAGAAGATGTTGGAGCAAAGTTTTGAGATGCTAAAGGAAACTGAGATATTATTATGGTAAACAGCTTCCATTTGGCCCTTAATGCACGTAGACTTCAGTCCAGTAAACAGATTTTATATACAACCTATGTCACAGAAATCCCCAATGATAACTGATAAAACTGAGATGTGTTAAGCCATGTTGTTTTTATTTTCTTCAACATTCTTGTCCCAGAGAAGACATGACAGACATGTTCCTAAAAATTATTTTTAAAAAAAATCACATACACAAGAAATGATCAGTATCTGTATATTTAAAATTGTAACAAAAAGTAAAAGTGCTGCAGCACATTTTCTGCACTGTTAATATAAATAAAATGTTTAAATAATTTCCTCTTATGTCTCTAATATCTGTTTTATATTGCTGTGAAAACAACAAACACGATGATTAGCAGAGCTCGAATATATCAAAGTGACTCAACAACAATGAGGAGCTGACAGGAGCTCCTGGTGACCCTTTTCCAACTCAGAGATGATTAGGATCCTCGTCCCTGGTTAGTCCTGACTGTAGGTCAACTTTAGTTCTCTTATGTTGGTGTTTTGTTTGTATGTCATGACACTCTTTAAATAGTGTGAACAGTATTATTGCTGGCATAACAGGGATGAATCGTACTGTGTAAACATTTAAAGTCCCATGTCTTACATGTCAGTGAACTTGGGACAGCCAGTGATTAGCCAGCTAGAAGAAAGATGCTCAGTCCCCCACTGGAAAAAAATGAGTATTGCTATTAATGCACAGTCGATACAATTTGTCATTTTGTGAGGGGCAAATAAAAATAATGAAAAAAATAATAAAATCCCCATCTATCCCCAGGATGTGAGAACAGTATTAGTTTTAAGCTTGGCTGTCTGACCATTCAGAGAGAGGTAGAGGCCAGCTAATTTACTAGCATGTAGCATGACCCTGCATCACATAGTCATGACCACCTAAACCAAGACCAGAGTGCATCAAGTCCAAGACAAGACCAAGGTAGGGTGAGACTGAGTAAATACTAGGTAGCTAATATTTGCCAAATCTCTTTGGGTGAGGCTGTCTCAGCATCAGTGTCTCAGTGTTTTCTTTTGGACGCTGTTTTGCAGAAGTCTTTGTGGTTTAGGAAGTCAAATTTTATTACAGAAGATTTGGCTGACGTCTCTCCTCTTTCTCCCACATTCACGTGGGAGAAAGAGGAGAAGTGCGTGTAAAGGAGCAACAGCAGTAAACAACAAATCTATCAAATTAGAAATAAGTCATTGGTTGCATTTGATGCAGGAGGTTTTACGTCAAATCACATGAATGATATTAATAAATAAATCAGATAATGCACAGATGATTTGATACCTGCAGTTGTGACTTGAAATATAATCCAGAGTCTACTTTGTCCAAGACCAAGAGTAAAAATATGATAGATTCAGAAAGACCTCCAAAAAGTGGTCTGTAGACCACTCTCGAGTACTACAACATTAAAAGCTTTAAAGGGCTCATCATCATATCAATAACAATGGATGCACATTTAATATGTGCTCTATATCACAAATAAAAAGAAGATTAAAATGAGCAGCTGGGATCAGTGAGACCCCAAAAAGAAGTAATGTGAATCATTAGCGTCACAGTATGAAGGTGATATAACAGCTGTTAAGATGGACCGGGGTCTCTGGAACCCCAACACATTAGAGTAACTTTTCTGTTGGCTCACTTGTGGCAATATTCTAACATAGGCATCATAGGCAGCATTGCATATCATATGGTCAAGCTAACACGTTGGTAAGACAATTCTACTGTTGATATAAGTCTCTTTAGAGCATGTTGTACTCATCTCTATACTGCCCCCTTGTGGGCCAAGTTTAAAAAGGCAAGCATATATAGGCTTCAGGCAAGCACTAGTGTGTCCCAACTTGTTTTGTAATGCAGGAGGACACTTTCAGATTAACGCCTACGGGCAATTTAGGGTCACCAATTAACCTGCATGTCTTTGGACTGTGGGAGGAAGCTGGAGAACATGCAACCTCCACACAGAAAGGCCCCAGCTAAGGTTCGAACCAGGAAACTTCTTGCTGTGAGGTGACCGTGCTAACCATCAATTCCATTCTGCTTATATATGCTTCCTTTAGGCAAAATTATTAGGAATGACTCCATTTACTGTCATTGCTATGCAGATGATACCGAATTATATTCATCAATAAAGCCAGACATGTTGATTAGACAAATCAATATGTTAGTTAACTACAACCAGTGACCTCAGTTTCCTCTCGTCATCTTCTACTCATATAGGACACACTTTAGATGGTTTTTGAAGAAGTGAAGCTGCATTTTGTAGTCTGTTTCAGTCTTTGCAGGATGTCGAAAACGGGCGTATTGAACCTCATCCTTGTTGAGGGTATTTTGGGAATTGTGGTTAATGGACACATGGCCACAGCTGGCAACCAGCAAGGAGCCAAGCCCATCCATAAAGAACTCTAGAGTTAGAGAAAAACATCTCTTAGAGATAAATGTCCTCTTAGAACAACACCAACTTTCATCTTGGCAAACAAAACCTGAAAGGGTGTGGACCTACTATCATTGGAATCTCAGCTCTGTTTGACCTACCTGCATGTGCTACCCTCTGGTGCTTGGGGTCAAATCCCACCTTCATTACAGCATCTGTACGAGCCAGGAAGAAGTTGATCACTCCATTGGCCATAAAGCATTGTGGGTAACCAGGAAGTGAGTGGAACTTCTCATTCAACTTCCTGTGCAGGCAGCCACCATCCGTTTCTTGTCCTTCTTCATAGCGAAGAGAGAAGTAAAACTGGTTCCCTTGCACTGACCCACCCAGCTGATGAGAACAGAGAGACCAGAGAATATTGTGAAGTGATTTACTGTGTACCTGCCTCTAACTCAATACATGATGTGATAGGGGCTAGTTTCCCACAATTGTGAACAGATTCATCAATTGTAAAAACAGGTTCAGAAGGGTTTAACAGTCGATCACATAGTCCTTATTTAGAAAAAAAAAGACTAGAACAAAAAGATGAAATCTAAGATTAAATTCCAAAAGGATTAAAGTAGAAATTTGGAGCAACTCTGTCATGCAAAGTGAGTGACATACAAATACAAGAACTTCATTGAGTACAAGACAGAAAAATCTATGTGCACAGCCGACTACAGAAATAACAACAAGCTTTATTTTTCATTACAATAACATGAAACCTGAAATCAACACAGCACCCCTCTGGCAAGGGCCATTTAATTCTCACCACATCCAGTTCAGGGATGGCCTCCATCACCTCCACCAGCTTCTCTATCTTCGTCTTTTCCGTAAACACAAAGTCATCATCCACCCACAGGAAGTACTTGGTGGTTACCTGGGAGACAGCAAGATTCCTGCCAGCAAACCAGCCCTGAGAAAAGAAACATAATAATAATAATAATAATAATAATAATAATAATAATAATAATAATGATACTACTACTACTACTACTACTACGACTACTACTACTACTACTACTAATAATAATAATAATAATAATAGTAATAATAATAATTGTTCTTATCATGGTTGGATTTGCAAAAGTTAGTAACATAAACCAGAAGGTCATCTGCAAATAAATTAAGTTTGTATTTATGCTTACATGCAGTATATTAATACATGTAGGATTTGGATTTTATCACATTATTTCTGCATGCAGCTCTACTGTTCATGTAAAAGGGAATGTGAAGGTCTTCTACCATTCTCCAAATGAAATTAAATAAACAGATTACAGTAATTATATTTTTAGAATACATTTTTAAGTTAAGTTAAATTAACTAAATTAAATTCAACTGAAATGTATCATCAAAACTGGAACATTTTATTTAAATTAAAACTTGCAGATTTACTTGGTTTTAACAGATATTTTACTTTGATACATCACTGCATACATTTTAAATCATCTTTTGTTCAGAAGTTTCAAGTATGTGCATATGTGTTATCATAATAAGTTACAGCATGTGTGTATACCTGCGCTGGAGGCATGATGTACTGCTTGATGTGTTCTCCTTTAATGTGTTCTGGTTCAAAGTTGTCATCTGCAATGATGACTTCTATGTTGCTATAGAAACGCCGAATGCTGCTCAATAGCACCTTGAGTTGTGGATAGCGCAGGAATGTCTTTGTAGTGATGGTGACGTGAGAGCTGATATCTGACAGACAATGAAGCGGGCGTAAGTTAGATTTTAGTACTCCATTTGATGTCAATGATCATGATATTTTAATTGAAAAGCTTTAATGTTGAGGTTTTAATCCGTCTGTGACTGATGAAGACTTATCTCTATCAAATTATGATACTTTAATATGTGGTATACCACAAGGAAGTTGTCTAGGACCACTTTCCAGCTTTTATTAATGACTTGCCCTCTGCTGAGAAATGCAGGTAGCAATGTAAATAATTGGGTCTAGTCCTTGACAGTAACTTATCATGGACCAAGCACATGCACTAAGTACAGTGGTTAGTAAAATGGGCTGTGGTACTCCAGTCACCAGAAAGTGTTTCCCTTTGTAAAATCACACACACTGTATGAGATTTGACTAACTCAACCTTTAATTATCAAAAATAAATCATCCTTCAAAAAGAATATGCAGATGACAGACTCAATAGTAGGTGGTAAACTGTGCTAGTTTTTATGTATAGTAAGATATGCACAGTGTTGACTGGCTTTGATTTGGATATGAATTTTCTCTGTGTATTGTGTCATGTATTGTATGTTAGGGGTGGACCCCAGGAAGATTTGCTCTTTGCCACGACATCATGGGATCCCTTAAATAAACAATAAACAAATAAACTAGTCAAATTTTCCTGTGAGTACATTATACAACTAGTCAACAGCTGTTTATCCAGTCTAGTCTTCCTGCTTCCTCCATTATAGGAATTTAACTATATCAAAACAAGCTAGATGGCATTTTTCATCACTAATATTCATAAAAAAGAAAGAAACTCACTACACCACTACACTACAGAGCTCAGAAGAAGCAATTTACTCTTCCTACCTGTTCCCATGTCGTACAGGACTGGCAGATTAGGCTGTTTGATGGTAATGGGAAACACAGCTTCGTGGTTCTCATACTGAAAGGATGCTATGTACAGAAAAGGACAGCAAAGATGCGTCTTAGCAATAATTAGAAGATTCAAAAAGATTTAAATTTCTTAGATCCAGTACCGAGGTCTCCGGTGTGTATATGGTACATGGAGCTGGTATAGGACACTCTAGCCAGCAGCAGGTTTAGGTTCACTAGGCTGGTAGACTCCATAATCAACCCCGCCTCACCATCACCTGTCATTTACAATCACAAATATTTGCAAGAGTCAAAAAACAATCATACATCAAACATAAACTCTGTTTTGGACTGAGCAAGTTGTAAGTTTCCAGAAACAGATTTCCATACTATGAAAATTAAATCAAACTATGGATGTATGGAAAGTATGCAAAAACATTCAAATATCTAAAAAGCATGATCTGCAAATTCACTGGCAAAGTCAGTGCACAGCAGAGTTTAGGTTGGATTCTTTTCCAAAGGTCTGAACCGTGGAAACATTATGACTTTGTGATGAGAGATGAAAACTTCACTGACTAAGTACAATGTAGAGATTGCAATGCTACTCTGATATCACATAGATGCTATAACCATCTATGTGATTCTGTTCCTCCAAGAGTGCTACTTTGAAAGAGGATTGTGATTTCCAACATTTGGGAAATAAGCGAGGCAGATCATTTTTTTGAGATACTTGTGTTTACATGCTGCTAGCTGACTGTAGTTACATACTGTCACTAATGTGATGGCTTATTGGCTAGTTTGACTTCATGGGCTGTTTTAACTAACCAAATTTAGTCATACTCATATAAAAACTACAACTACAACCTTTATACTGGTATCCCACCTTGGATTGTCACCCCTTCAGGTGGACCCTCTGTATTCAGGACACCTTTAGACACAGTCAATAACACCTAGAATAGAAACACCTGAATGAACCACAGAGCATTCACAAGTTCACATATCTGTCCAATCCTCAGCATTTATTTTTATAATAGAGAAAATGTTGTATGCACATTTCATTTTCTAAGTTATATACAATGTCATTTTTAAAGTGAATTGATTTAGACTGATAATAGGGCTCTGCAATATGATGATATGTATATACTGTGTGACAATAGTGTGTCTTGGGGAATAAATCCATTTAAATACAGTACACAGCCAATAAAACAGTATAGTGGTAAACCAAATATAATAAAATATTACATGTAACAAATAATAACATGACATAACATAACATGTGTGAAATAGATCAAATATACATATAAATGTTCTTATCAGGATCTGGATAAAGGACCTCTAACGGGATATGTGTTTTTGCTCAGATGACACAGCCCTGATTGTTAATAATAATACAGGATCACTCAGCACCAACGTTTCGGCCACATCTAGAAGAATTTGGCCATCAATTGGGAAAATTGTGCTATGGTATATCAAAAAACAAATGAATATCTTAATAATGAAGATTGGATGAAAACTGATAATTTTGTCTGTCCGAATTTTGGCAAGTAAAGCAAAATTAAAAAAACTATTCATATTATTCATTTGTTTTGTTTTTTAAGCTATTCATTTCCCAAACTGAAGGAAGGCCAACATCACACCACAGACACAGATTTAGATCAGAAAATCAAAGACAGGCCGAGCTGTCCGTGCAGGAAAGAGCAGAAAGGTCACTGCGTAGTGTGCGGCTAACAAAGGCTCCAAAACAGTACCTACAGTAGTTGGTAGGGGCCATAACCGCCAGCTGTAGCAATGTTTTAGCCAGCCTTAAACATACCGATGATGTAGTCAGTAACAGCTCCCCAAATGTTTTTCTACTTGCTCTTTACTGTGCTGTTGACTCCCCATGGCATTTTGTTCAGATGATACATTCAATAAAAAAGTGTAGAGGTTAAAAACTCAGTTAACACATGCATGTTATGACTTGGCGAGCTAGTTAGATTGTTGGTCAACAGGACATTACAAAAGAGATACATTTGCAGAGTTTAATCAAAAGATGTATTTATCACCCCTAACTGATGCCTCACAGTTATCTGCAAAACACATTCAATCATTTCTTTGTGGAGTACTTATACTTTCACAGAGGAGGTTACATAAAAGTGGATGGACCAACAAAGCTACTTAGCTACAGCTCCTTTTTCCACTTTGGATTCTTCATCTTTTTGTCATCTCAAAGTTCAACACTGCGAACACCTTGCTATTGATCAAAAGTGCAAATTTGCAGTTCATCAAAGTAGAATTCAACATGAAACGTTTGCACAGATTTACTTCTTCCGCGACACCAAATCCACTGATCACAGAGATTACAATGAAATTAACTGATTTTAAATTCTGGCACCACCAAGCCAAAGAACATAGTCACGTTCCGCCATGGTATTCATTACATTTAAAGAAAAGGAAAAGATGCCTGACATTATGACAGTAATATAATTTCTGGGGAAGTAATTTCTGTTGGGGAAATAATACTTAATAATTTAAATCTTTTTTGGTGTATAAAAATTTTGAAAAACTTATTAACATTGTGGCTTTCAAAATCAAATCCATACTCATGTTTAAGCTCCATTTGCAGTGACGTTTCTGCCCTTAGCTCCAAGATTTACACCAAGATGGCTGCTATAACATTATAGAAAATGAAATATGAAAGAAATCTATCTGCCTTGTTACTGTTGCATGTAATATATATATATATATATATATATATATATATATATATATATATATATATATATATATATATATATATATATATATATGGCCATTGTGACTCTTTTGGTCATGCTAACACTCATATTCATTCTCAGATACAACCGTTGAAAAAGTTATGTTAAAATCATGTTTATATGTCAAACTTTCCTCTATATACGTTATTTTGTGCGATTCCTCTGAATCTTTACAATGGAAATGGTAAGTGCACAGTTAGCACAACCCATCGAGGCTACATGTATTAATAATTTACCAGAATTATTCTTTAAGTTCATTGTATGTTTAACATCAATTGTATTGTGTCATGAATTTGTCTGAATTTGAAAAAAACTCTAGCAGCCATCTTATAGCCACCAAATAGCCAAACTCTATGAGCAGAGTGACAGTCACCAGTATATCAGTCGCATCTACAGTATGTGATCAAACCAACCTTATAACTGCTTCTTTGTCCTGCATGCAGCGCTAAACCTGAAATCAAAATGCCCTCATACTTTCATACGCACATTTATTATGCTCACACTTTGACACTGTTTTGCAATGCAAATGATCAAGGAACAAAAATTCACACCCAACTTCTCTGTACTATGGTCGCTCTCTCCTGATACTTAACTCTCAGATCTTATGTAGCAGTCTCATTTGCTGTGGCACTATTTGTTGCTCATTACATTTAATATTTGTATATTAGCTAAGATACCAATGAATCTCTTTTTTGATTGTTTGCGTTTTAAGATTTTTTACTTATATAGATATAGACGCTATGTTACATTCAACACTTGACTAAATCACTCTTGACTCTAATTTAGTTCTTTGTTGGGACATTGGTGATAACAGGTTTAGCTCTTTCAGTCAAATTTCTCCAACTTGTGATTGTGTCATTTTGTAGTGTAATGTAGAAACTTCAAATGTGCTCTGTACTGTACGCATAGCATACCTGGTATCAAGGTGGAGGTCAAAGGTCGTACTGTAAAACCCTGGATAGGATACTGCAAAGGAGAGTTAGGCGAAGCAAACAGCAGCGTGGATAATACAGACGTAGTCCTGTTGAAGACATGGGGTTGGGTGGGGAGGTGTTGGGGTTGGGTCGGGGTGTGTAAGTTGGTGTCACCATTGTGGCTGTATACATATTATTATTATTAAAGAGCTGTTGTGCTTGAGTTTTGTGCTGTTTGGTTAGAGATCCTTTAGCAACCAACAAAGCTCCCAATACAACTGAGTGGGTGTTCACACTGAAAAGTGTGTTTGTGTTGGTCGGAGCATGTTGCTTCAGCTACCGTGACACAATGAAATACAATCAGTGAAGTCCAGGTTAAGGTAAGAGGTTCAGGTAAAGAGTTTTAAAGCTCATAAGATGCACAAATGTTTATACAGGGCACTAATCATGATTTCTTTTTCTGCGCAACAAGTACAAATAATGGCAAACAGTAGAAATACAACCTCTAAAAATTCACTTATATGTAAATGAATGTATTTGATTTGGCTTAGCAGCACTGGATGACATTGCAATGAAGCCAAACTTGAGCAAGGTTCCAATTTTTTTTTGGTTTTTGACCCTGTAAAGGCTCCTGTCTCTCATAATTACAGCTTAATAACAATATAATATAAAATAAAATATATATCTTGGTAGCAGCAACCTGTTCCTGGAGTTTTCTTGCAAACATGAAAATTTTGGTCTGCATTGAGTGTTACTCACCAAAACACAGTTCTAACAAATTTGTTGAATGCATTTCTGTACTGTAGACAGGTTCACAGTTTTTCCAAGGGTGTGTCTTAGTCAAGTGGCTGTACATGCTGAAACATTTTTTTTTTCCTAGAATCATTCTCCTTGTTTATACTTAACCATCCATGCATTACCTAGCTTTGTATTGTTGGAACTCCTTAGCTCGGCGTTGCACCAGCTCCTCGCGCTGTTCCTTGGGGAGGACATCTTTGAGGAGTACTGATTTGTCAGGACAGGTGCATGGACCAAGAGACAAAGAAGATCTGGATGGTGTCAACCTGGAAGGGTGGGTGTAAAAAGAAGTCCTAAAGAGTGACAATGCTGTTCTCTTTGTTTTATCAAGGACACCAACAACATTCGCCTCTAAATATTCTTCTACATGTGTGAATATTCTACGTAGTTCATTTGTTTCGCTTTTGTGTGTTTTTACAACTTGCATTTTGCACAATCCAACCTGAAGACCTTCAAGAGTAATATTGGTTAGTCTTCAGTGTAATATATTTACAGTTTGTACAGAGTGTTTTATTATGAAAATAAACCGGATTCTCTATGCCGTTTCTGTGTTGACTTCCTGTCAGCTCGAGCTACTTGGTGCAGAATGACTCGTGTTTTGGAGACTGGTCAAATATCTTTTTTCTGACACTAATATCAGTACAAGTACAAAGTCCGTGCATACATGCAATGATTGGAACACTTTTTCAAAGCTAACGTGGCTGAAAAAAGATAAGTAGCTATTTTGTATGTAAGTGTAACAGCTGCAGCTACCTATGGACTCTTAGTGCAGCCCAGTAAGCCAAAAGATAAAACTTTTGACCAAATAGTGGCCATTCTCAAACAACATTTTTAACAGAAGCCTTTATTGCTAGTGGAAATACTTCTTGGTAATGGGTGTAACCAAAAGGCTAACCAGTTAGTGACACCTTATATAGCTGAGTTGAAGCAATGCACAGACAACTGTGAATTCAGCTCAAACGTAAGACTCGGTTCATTACAGTGGAATTAGAAGCAAAGCCTTTCAGAGGGGATCACTCTGAAAATAATCTCACTTTTGCTAAAGCTTTTGAGCTCATTCTCAACGTGGAGATGGCAGAGATGCACGTCACTTGAAAGGACTGCAGAGAGAAAACTTCTGGGTGTTTACTATGTAAGGCCACAGAACTAAAGAATTCACAGAGCAGAGGGCAGCAAAAGCAATAATTTACCAAGGCAAGACTTGAAGGCTTTGGATACCAGAAGCTTTTTAAAATTGAAATCTAAAGATTTCTGGGCTGGCTAAGCAGCAGTTGGTTGGAGATGCATTTTTGGTAATAATACATTCTTAACTAATAAATCAGCTGCAGAAATTGTTTAATATTGACATGCTAAGCTAAATAAAGATGTTTTCAATTCAATATGAATGGAATTCAATGGAAATATCATGTGGAGATACCACACACACACACACACACACAAACACAGAGTGGACTTTACCTCAGATTTTGTGTCGTGGGAACTTCTTTGGTATGCTCTTCGTGGCAGTTATGGAATATAATAAAATAGGATGTCAGCAGGATGGGCACACCCACAATGAGAGCCACCTGAAGCTGTGGTCTGTTAAACACAGCCATCTGTAGAGAGACAAACATTTGGGCCATGACCTGTCTCACCACAAAGCAGCAGATTGGTTTACAGTGTCCCTGTAAAACAGGCAAACAATAAGCGATCTCCTGGTGTCATTATCAACTCGCTCAAGTTTCAATACGTCTCGTCTCATCTCATCTTGTCTCGTCTCGTCTTCTTCCACTTATCTGAAGTCGGGTCGTGGGGACAGCAGCTTCAGCAGGGAAGCCCAGACTTCCCTCTCCCCGGCCACTTCATCCAGCTCTTCCAGGGGAACCCCAAGGCGTTCCGAGGCCAGCCGAGAGACATAGTCTCTCCAGCATGTCCTGGGTCTTCCCCGGGGCCGCCTCCCGGAGGGACGTGCCCAGAACACATCACCAGGGAGACGTCCAGGGGGCATCCTCACTAGATGCCCGAGCCACCTCAACTGGTTCCTCTTGATTCGGAGGAGCAGCGTCTCTACTCCGAGCTCCCTGCGGATGGCCGAGCTTCTCACCCTATCTCTAAGGGAGAGCCCAGCCACCCTGCAAAGGAAGCTCATTTCGGTCGCTTGTATTCGCGATCTCATTCTTTCGGTCACTACCCAAAGCTTGTGACCACAGTTGAGGGTAGGAACGTAGACCGACCGGTAAATCAAGAGCTTCGCCTTTCGGCACAGCTCCTTCTTCACCACGACGGACCGGTGAAGAGTCCGCATCACTGCAGAAGCTGCACCAATCCGCCGGTCAATCTCCCGCTCCATCCTTCCCTAACTCGTGAACAAGACCCCGATATACTTGAACTCCTCCACTTGAGGCAGGATCTCAGGAACCCCATGCTCCCGGAGCACCCCCCACAGGACTCCCCGAGGGACACGGTCGAATGCCTTCTCCAAGTCCACAAAGCACATCTAGACTGGTTGGGCGGATTCCCATGCACCCTCCAGGACCGCGCTAAGGGTATAGAGCTGGTCCACAGTTCCACGACCAGGACGAAAACCACACTGCTCCTCCTGAATCCGAGGTTCGACAATCTTGCGGACCCTCCTCTCCAGGACCCCCGAAAAGACCTTCCCGGGGAGGCTGAGGAGTGTGATCCCCCTATAGTTCGAGCACACCCTCCGGTCCCCCTTTTTGAAGAGGGGAACCACCACCCCGGTCTGCCAGTACAGAATCACTGCCACCGATGTCCGCGCGATGTTGCAGAGACGTGTCAACCAAGACAGCCGCACAACATCCAGAGCCTTGAGGAACTCCGGGCGGACCTCATCCACCCCCGGGGCCTTGCCACCAAGGAGCTTTTTGACTACCTCGGCGATCTCAGCCCCAGAGATAGGCGAGACCACCACGGGGTCCCCAGACTCTGCTTCCTCAGTCGAAGACGTGTTGGTGGGATTGAGGAGGTCTTCGAAGTATTCCCCCCACCGACCCAAGACGTCCCTAGTCGAGGTCAGCAGCACACCGTCCCCACTGAACACAGTGTTGACAGTGCACTGCTTCCCCCGCCTGAGCCGCCGGATGGTGGTCCAGAACCTCCTCAAAGTCGTTCGAAAGTCGTTCTCCATGGCCTCACCGAACTCCTCCCATGCCCGAGTTTTTGCCTCTGCAACCGCCGAGGCCACGCTCCGCTTGGCACGTCGATACCCGTCAGCTGCTTCAGGAGTCTCACAGGCCAAAAAGGTTCTGTAGGACTCCTTCTTCAGCTTGACAGCATCCCTCGCCGCCGGGGTCCACCAGCGGGTTCGGGGGCTGCTGCCACGACAGGCACCGACCACCTTACGGCCACAGCTTCGGTCAGCTGCCTCGACAATGGAGGCATGGAACAAGGTCCACTCGGACTCAATGTCCCCCGTCTCCCCCGGGACGTGAGTGAAGCTCTCCCGGAGGTGCGAGTTGAAGCTCTTTCTGACAGGAGATTCAGCCAGACGTTACCAGCAAACCCGCACAGAACGTTTGGGCCTGCCAGGTCTGACCGCCATCCTCCCCCACCATCGGAGCCAACTCACCACCAGGTGGTGATCAGTTGACAGCTCCGCCCCTCTCTTCACCCGAGTCTCCAAAACATGTGGCCGCAAGTCCGACGACACGACCACAAAGTCGATCATCGAACTGCGGCCAAGGGCGTCCTGGTGCCAAGTGCACATATGGACACCCTTATGCTTGAACATGGTGTTCGTTATGGACAATCCATGACGAGCACAGAAGTCCAATAACAGAACACCACTCGGGTTCAGATCAGGGGGGCCGTTCCTCCCAATCACGCCCCTCCAGGTCTCACTGTCGCTGCCCACGTGAGCATTGAAGTCCCCCAGGAGGATGAGGGAGTCCCCAGAGGGAGCGCTCTCCAAAGATTCCAAAAAGGGTGGGTACTCTGAACTGCCGTTCAGTGCATAGGCACAGACGACAGTCAGGAACCGTCCCCCCACCCGAAGGCGAAGGGAGGCTACCCTCTCGTCCACCGGGGTGAACCCCAACGTACAGGCGCCGAGCCAGGGGGAAACAAGCATTCCCACCCCCGCCCTGCGCCTCTCGCCGGGGGCAACTCCAGAGTGGTAGAGCGTCCAACCCCTCTCAAGGAAACTGGTTCCGGAGCCCACGCCCAAGACTATATCTAGCTGGTACCTCTCGACCTCGCGCACCAGCTCAGGCTCCTTCCCCGCCAGAGAGGTAACGTTCCACATCCCCAGAGCCAGCTTCTGCAGCCGGGGGTCGGACTGCCAGGGTCCCCGCCTCCGACTGCCGCCCAACTCTCTCTGCACACGCCCCCTGTGACGTCTGTACTTAGGGGGGCCCATGTCATCCTTTCGGGCTCCATAGGTGAAGGCCCGGCCACCAGGCACTCGCCAACGAGCCCCTCCCCCAGGCCTGGCTCCGGGGGGGGGCCCTGGTGACGCATGTCCGGGCAAGGGAGACCGGCTCCATTGATTTTTATATTCATCAGGGGGATTTGAGCTGCGCTTTGTCTGGACCCTCACCTAGGACCTGATTGCCATGGGTGACCCTACCAGGGGCATGGAGCCCCCGACAACATAGCTCCTGGGATCATTGGAACATGCAAACCCCTCCACCACGGTAAGGTGGCAGCTCCAGGAGAAGTTTCAATACAATTATTCTCAACAGGAAGTAGCAAGGCCACATGGGGTATTTGAATAAAATTTCAATTCAATTATTCAAATACCCCCATGTGGCTTTGCTACTTCCTGTTGAGTTTGCATGTTCTTCTTTATCTGCTGCCCAGGAATGGTAACTGGGTGTGGCATGGCATTGGTTTATTTACATACTACATAATGGAATTAAAATGCACAAAGATGTGCAGATTTGCACAACCTAGACCTTTGCGTACCATTAATCTATTTGTGTTTAAAGCAGCAGATGAGTCAGTAACAGTCAGTAACATATCTAAAAATCAAAGAATGAGTTCAGGGTTGATATGCAAAAATGCAAAAGATTCTAAGAAGCATTATGGCAATTTTACTCTTCAGCATGCAGTCAAGAATGAAATATTAAATTATTGAATTAATTAATAGAGCTGATGATAAAAAATGGTCTGTCCACACCTTTGCAACAAAGTTAACAAAGCTGTTACACTTACACACAATTCAGCATGAATACAATCAAATGTTCTCATGTTTAGCATTTAACAGTGCAACACACAAAAGGTTACAGAGAAAAGGCTCCCTGAGGAGCCCTGTCAGTTGGTTCTTATACAATTTTCTTAAAATAGGCTGTCTCGGATATCTCCCCACTAACAATTTCCTTTTTTGGTCTTCCGCTTAGTAATGAACATTATGTTTCTTGTCCAAAATGACACCTCCCCTAACCTGTCTCTCTTGTCCTTGGTCTGTTTTTTTAATAATCTCTCCCTACCAGCCTCAGCAAACACATGCCTGATAAGGGGAGTGGGAGAGATATGCAAAAAACAGAATACACACACACTCTCTATAAGAATTAAAACATCCGAACCCCAGTATAATCCTAATTTTTATAACACAGTCTGCATGTTGAAGTGTCCTTGGACAAGATACTGAACCCCAAATTTGCTCCGAAGGCTGCGCCATCGGTGTGTGAATGTGTATGAATGGTTAGCTCCTCAAACTGATGAGCAGTTGGCATCTTGCATGGCAGATAATGCCATCAGTGTATGAATGGGTGAATGAGATACGTACTGTAAAGCACTTTGAGTGGTCAGAAGACTAGAAAGGGGCTATATAAGTACAGTCCATTTACCATTTACCATATGCGGTATACAAATCTTTAGTGACTCTCGTCTCTAGTAGCTCAAACACAGAGTTTGACCTAAAAATTAAAAATTTCATTCAAACAAAAAATAATGAATGATGCAAAATAAAATCATACAGAATTGATTGGAAATGTAAAAGCAACATGGTCTGTCTTTGTTCATTTGAATTTAAATGGAGTGTTAAAAGATAAGTCTAGAAAGAAGAAGTTCAGGACGGGTCACCTAATAATTGGATTCCTTTGAAAAACCTGTCACATGCAAAAGGAACATTACTGTGATTTAAAACTGCTGCTGGAGGACAGAATCTCATGAGAACAAACACACTGAAGGTTTTTTAAATGGTCTTACCATTTGCTCTTGCTGGTTCTACTCTTGTCCTGATCAGGCAACACACTAAAGAACAGCTCTTCCGCTAATGCGCAGCAGGTAATGGTGGCAGCCAGTGATACACTGACAAACCTGCTTTTCAAGGACAGGGTGAAGGGTTGGGAATCAGTGCTTGAACTCAGATTGAACACAACAGAGGGCACTGTTTTCTCCTCTTACAGTAACCCTGCAAGATTTTGTCTGGTTGGTGGTGAAAACACTGGTGGGGATGAGCAAGAGAGTAGTAGTGAAGGGCACACACATCTACATTACACATAATGAGGGTGAAAAATATACTTTTTATTATACTTTGTCCTGCATTCAAAATCCTACTTAAATACAGAATTGTCATTAGTCATTAGTGTCATTAATAGAACTGGCATTGACTGGCATATTATTAGAGTTTAAACCTTGAAGCGGTTGAACCCTACTGAATTATTATTTATTTATTATTTATTACTTGCTGGCTTGTGCCGTGTGAAGTTTCCACGAGCTGGAACCATAGAAAGTATCCCAGCTAATCTAAAACTGGGCAAAGACGTGGAGCATAAGTGGAGCTCAGGCAGGCTGTATGAAGCCTTTTTGCTCCAACAAGCCACCTGCGATGACACCAAATCAAGCCCACTCTTAATTCTGCATAACTTTAAGCCTTAATATAATTTGAATAGGTGAGTTGTATATAAATTCACCCTCAGTACAGTTGTCATGAACAGGGAAATTAGCTATAGAGACCAAAACTGTTTTTGTACCAGGCTGTAAATTACTGTCATTATTGCTACCATATCTGCTACTGTGGTCATTTTATCATTTATTGTAATTCATTGTCATTTTATCATTCATTGTAATTGTACAATATGTTTGTGTTGACTTGTTCTGTACACGTGACATCTATTGCACGTCTGTCCGTCCTGGGAGAGGGATCCCTCCTCTGTGGCTCTTCCTGAGGTTTCTTCCACCTTTTTTCCCTGTTAAAAGGGTTTTTTGTGGGCAAGTTTTTCCTCACTCGAACCGAGGGTCTAAGGACAGAGGGTGTCACTCCCTGCACAGATTGTATTGCTATTGAACATATTCAATTCAATTCATTTCAATTTTATTTATATTGCGCCATATCATAACAAAAGTTATCTCATGACACTTTCCATACAGAGCAGGTCTAGACCGTAGACCCAAGCTCATTGGTGGACAGTCATCCACTGCAACCGGTTGAGTTAAAGATAGAGAGGGGACATACTGAAAACCGAAACTGAAAACTGACTTACTGTGTGTTCACCAACTGCAGCCTGTGATATAAGGTTCTGGATAATATTCATTACATTACATTACATTCATTTTCATCACAGCATCTGAAATAAAATGAAATCAACAAAACACAAAAACAGTTCTGGTTGAAGCCTCTGGGTTTATTTGAATGTTTTTGCCAAACCATCAGAAAATATTCCTGGAGCACACAAATCAAACTTACATTTTTCTTTGTCACTTCCTCTCCCATAAAAGCGTACAGGCTTTAGTTGTGTACACAGTTTTTGGTTTTCATTTGATCCATCAGCCTGCACACCATCTCTCCTCAGCTCAATAAACACTGCTTATCTGAAGGCTTATATGAAGTCAGCTACATGCAGCCTTGATGCCCTCCCCACTAGAAGAGGTTTTGGACACTGTTGGACTCAGTATTTTATTGATTATTAATGGCTCTTTAACTGAAGGCTTTGTTCCTGCCTTTTTTAAACATGCTGTGGTCTAACCGCAACCAAAATCAAACCTCAACCCCTCAGTTTTTAATAATTTTAGACCAATTTCTAAACTTCTATTTTTATCAAAAATTTCAGAAAAAATAGTTTTAACCAAGCTTTTAGGTTTTATGTGTCACAACAACCACTTTGAGGACTTCCAGTCAGGTTTTAGCAACATAGCACAGAAATTTCATTCCTCAAAGTGACTAACTACATTCTTTTAGCAGCCAATACGAGGGAGAGTACAGTCTTAATCTTTTTTAGATCTAAGCACCTCCTTCAATGCTAAAGATCATGAAACCTATGCAGTCACTATATAGGCAGTCACACATCCTCAAAAGCTGTGGCTGCGTCTGGTGTACCGCAAGGTTCAATTTTAGGCCCGATTTTATTTCCTGTTTATATGTTCCCGCTTGGTCAGATTATCCGTCATCATAATGTATCTTTCCACTGCTACGCGGACAACACACAGTTATACCTCAAGCTGAGGTCAAAGGTAATGGTCTAGTGTTTCTAGTGTCTTTAAGGAGTTTACACTTGTTAGTCTCACAATTCTGCGCTGTCTGACAGAGACACTGAGGAGCCACAACGTGACTCAAAGCCAAACCCGGGGTACAGGGGTTCAGTGAATCTGTAGTAGATGGTGTAGATGTGTTTCAGTGTGCCAGAGGAGACACTGTAGAAGGACAGAGTGCCAGCAGGCCAGTCCAGATACACTGCTACTTTGTTTCTGTGTGTTTTTGTGATATCGAGATATGTTCTTACATTATTGTGCCAAATGTGACCCGTACTATAGCAATCCAGCCACCAGGACTTGTTATTCCGCCCAAACTTGCAGTCATCACTGTTTCCTCTCCTGCTGATTCCTCTGTACGTCAGTCCTATATAAAACGCGGCCTTAGTCTCAACTTCCCAGTAACAGCGACCAGTCAAACCATTGCTACACAGCACCTGTTTGAGGCAATCAAATCTTTCTGGATGATACCGATAAGGCTGTTCCTCCTCCACGCATTCCACCTGTCTGTTGTCTTCAGACAGGACAAGCTGTCTGTGTGCTGTGTTTGGGTCCAGCCTGAGGTCACAGGCATCTGATGGAAAGAATAATAGACAATACAGCAGTACTTGTTACTTGTTATATATTTGTTGATATACTAACAATTTATAAAAATTTACAGTTTAATTATGAACAATATATAGAATTATAACAAAATGCAGTGATCTACAGCTGAATGTCTGCAGCCTAATTTAATTGTATATAGTTTTTATCTTTATTTGTAGTTGTATTTCTTATTTCTATAAAAATGTTATTTCTATTTTTACTTTTATATTGTTTTCTATTTGTAAAGATCTCATATTTTATGGAGAATTTTTTTCACTCTGATATCCTCTGGCTGCTCAGCCTCAACTCTCTGTGATTTATAGAGTTTCCTGATGGATAGTAAAGTAAACTGCAGCAAACTGTAGCTGCTGTTAACTAATGTTAGCTCAGTTTGTTAATCCGGCTGCCCAGACGGAGCTCAGAGCACTTGGGGAGCATTCCTGTGGCATTTTGGACCACCAGGAAAAAGAATGTAATATTTTATAGGCTTTGTTATAGGTTTGTGCTAGAATGTAGATTCAATTCTTTTTCATCCCTGGCATAATATTAAATATAAAATAGCATGTTTTTTTTGTAGCATTTTAGGTTGGGATTATTACCCTCTTAGCAGTAGATTATTGGTTTGTAGTGAAAATGTAAGTAACGCACTCATAGAGAAGAACCTCAAGGGTGGATTCTAATCTCACAGCCAAGAGCCTCGTGAGTATGAATCCACAAGGGTGAACACAATCATCACTGTAAGCCGTAACTAGTGTGAATCCTAGTGTGAAACTCTTTCTAAAAAAGAGCGCAGCATGCCGAGTGAAACTTAATTGTGTGGGGAAATTCGGACAGAAGGCCTCCACTGCCCCGTGTCGCCTGGGCTGTGGAAGATGGTTAGAGTTGAAATAAAGCTGAGCAAGGTAGGGGCGATTTGAGCACATGCTGTGTCAGTGGATGTGATATATGCCATGTTAGCAGGTTTAGAAAACCCAGCCCAAATAATTTGATTGGATGCTAGAGAATCATGTGATTTTGATACTATTATTTTACTGAAGGGGAATAAAAATGGGTGGTACCAATGTTGCGATTATACCATTATAAAAGATGATGTTTTGAGCTGAAAAAACGCTTTCCTTCATGAATGAAAACGGGTTGTATTTTCTGTGAAGAGAATAAAACCTCTGCTGCACTCAACTTTGACGCGTTCCGAAGCCTTCCTTGAAGATAAGATTGGATTTATGAACAAAACGTTGCAGGAGTCAGGACTTAGTCTCTAACTCATGAGCCAGGCTTCTGACACACAACAAGAGGTTTTCAGGCTCATGTTAATGCTGATGCGGAGTGGAGTCAGTTTCATGCCAGAACCAGAGCTGGGTGAGTGGGCAAAATTAAATTTTAACTTGCATGATATATAAATTAAATATTGGTAATCCTTGTGACAATATTAATATTTTTGTATCAATCCAATTGAAGTATAATCTCTCTACTGTATGTTTACATCTTTTATTTATATATTTTAATATTTTTAGTTTTTTTTTTTAGTTTTTTTTTCTTTTCAGTAATAAATAAAATTCTTACACTTCTTGAGACCAGGTTTTAACCTCTGCACTCCACCATGGTCCACTCTGAAAGAATAAACACTGTTAAAAGAAAAGGCAAATCTATGGTGGCCCTGTGGTCCAAAAACAACTAGAAAACACAACATTTGAAAGACAGAAAAAACAAAAAGAACAATTGTTTAGTCGTCTAAAAATGGTCTCTAAAATATTGTTTGTTGTTTTGCTTTCTGAAATGTGATTGTATTTTCAGCAATGTTATTGTGTTTTGCACCTCACCATGACATTGTCTTCCACTGCAGAAAGAGCATTATATATACTTTATTAGAAATGATTTAGCAACATGAGTTCAAATCTGTGCTAAACCTTAGTATTACACCTTGTCTCTTATTTTAGTAGTCTTTGCACACATGTCTATTGGTGAACATTGTTCACTCATCAAAGTCTAATCTTTTTTTCAAAACTAAAACCATTTTTAAGCTCAAGACCAAAGTTAGATCAATATAATCGTATTTTTAGTATTCCTCTGCTCCTGTCAAGGAATGAGTGAAAGCTCTGTAAGAACCATACTTTAGAGTGTCCAGTCTCCACTGTGGATCCTTCAGGCCAGCAGACAGCAGCTTCTCTCCTGATTCTCCTGGATGGTTGTAGCTCAGGTCCAGCTCTTTCAGATGGGAGGGGTTTACGCTCAGAGCGGAGGTCAGAGAAGCACAGCCTTCCTCTGCGACCAAGCAGCCTGACAGCCTATTAACAATGACAGTCAGTTAACTGTTGCTTTGACTAAGAAGTTGTGATACCTTCCTAGAAGGTAGAGATTAGAGAACTTTGATGAAAATGTGCACAACAAGTTTGGAATCAGCTGATATACATCATAGCAACAGTGATCCCGGAGCCACAAGCCAAAAAGGCCATTGCCCTCCATGGAGAAGGAGGTTGGATGCCAAGATCAGAGGCACACAGAGAGAAGTTAGCCGATTGTCAAAACTACAGAAAGGAAAAATACAACAAGCTGTCTTCCCAAGGCACTGGAGACTGCCAAGCAAAGGCTCACAGCTCTGGCTATCCACCTGAAGAGATACACAGGAGAAACAGAAGCGAGGAGAATAAACAGGATACTCTCCACTGAACCATCTAAGGTCTACTCTCAGTGGCAGGGTAATAACACTAACATGAAAACAGATCCACCCAGGGCAGAGCCTGAGCAGTACTGGAAGAGCATATGGTAAAAAGAGGCATCACATAACACCAATGCCCAGTGCATAGTAGACTTAAGAGCAGACAACAGTAATCTTCCAGAACAAGAACCAATAACCATCACATTGGCAGACATCCAAGTCAGAGTATCAAGTATGAAGCGCTGGACAGCACAGGACCCTGATATGATCCACACCTACTGGCTAAAGAAGATAACTGCACTATAAATAACTGGCAGCACAAATAAACCAGCTGCTGATGGAAGGGATGTTCCCGGACTGGTTGACTCAAGGGCAAAGAGTCCTGATCATGAAAGATCCCCAGAAGGGTCCAATCCCATCCAACTACCGGCCAATCACCTGCCTCTGTAAAACATGGAAGCTTCTGTCATTCATCATAGCGGCTAAGATGAATAGCCACATGGCTCAATACATGAGTGGGGCTCAGGAAGGAATTGGCAGCAATACCAGGTGAGCCAAACACCAGTTAATGGTCGATAAAGCAGTCACCCAAGACTGCAAGACCAGACAGACCAACCTGTGCACCACTTGAACTGACTACAAGAAAGCCTATGATGCCACACACATGGATTCTGGAATGCTTGGAAATGTACAATATCAACAGGACATGAAGAGCCTTCATCGAGAATTCAATGGGACTGTAGAAAACCACTCTGGAAGCCAACTCAAAGCCAATTGCACAAGTCACCATCAAGTGTGGAATATACCAAGGTGGTGCACTATCCCCGCTGCTGTGCTGTATAGGCCTGAACCCCCTTAGTCAGATCATCAGAAAGAGTGGCTACGAATACTAGTTCCGAAGTGGAACAACAAGGTCCGAGCCAACACGTACTCATTGCCAGTCATCAGATACCCCGCTGGCATAATAAGCTGGCCAAGGGAGGAAATAGAAGCCACTGATATCAAGACATGGAAGCTCCTCACAAAGCATGAGGGTTTCACGCTAAATCCAGCACCCTGAGGCTGTACACTAAGCAAAGCAAGGGAGGCTGAGGACTGGTGAGCAACAGAACCACCATCCAGGATGAAACAAACAAGATCCAAGAGTACATCAGGAAGATGGCCCCCAAAGGCGAGCTGCTAAGTGAATGCCTCAAATCAAATCAAATTTTATTTGTACAGCCTCATGCAACAAAAACCCGATGGTGCAGAGGAGGAGGATGAACCATCAAGCCCCTGCACAGCATGTACCACCGACAGATTGAAGAAGAAGAAGTGGCTGACATCAAGAAATCCTACCGGTGGCTGGAAAAGGCTGGACTGAAAGACTGCACAAAAGCACTAATCATGGCAGCACAAGAACAGGCACTCAGTACAAGATCAATAGAGCATAGTGTAGAGGAACATCTGTACTAAGGATGGGCTGGAAATTCCAAGGTCAAAATAGAAGACACCTCCTAAGGTTGTTGAGAATGACCGAGCCAAGATCCTGTGGGACTTCCAGATCCAGACTGACAAGCTGTTGATGGCTAACCAACTGGACATCGTGGTGATGGACAAACAACAGAAGAATTTTTGTGTCAAGTGTAAATGATACATTTGATGACTGAATTATTACTATTTTTTATCTGCTAAAACAGAGATTAAATAAAAGAATGAGGAAGAAATGTCGATATAAGTGATTCCAAACTTGTGTACAGTATTGTATGTGAGGGAGCATTCATGTCAATGGGAATTTGTTCTAACCTGAGAGTTTTCAGTCTACATTGAGGACTCTCAAGTCCTGCAGAAAGACGCTTCACTCCTGAATCCTGCAGGTCGTTGTTACTCAGGTCCAGCTCTTTCAGACTAGAAGTCTGGGAGCTGAGAGCTGAGCCCAGAGCTTCACAGCTCCTTTCAGACAGCTTACAGTGATTCAAGCTGGATAAAAATAAAGGATGATGAAAAATAGACTCTCTCTGCAACCGCAAATGTTTCAAATATTATTTGAAATTTTTAAAAAAAAAATCTTTGCTGACCTGAGAGTTTTCAGTGTACAGTTTGGACTCTCCAGTCCAGCAGACAGGAACTTTACTCCTGTATCCTCCAGGTTGTTGTGACTCAAGTCCAGCACCCTCAAGCTGGAGGTCTGTAAGGTGAGCACTGAGGCCAGAACTTTACAGCTTTTTTCTGTCAGGTCACATGAACTTAGTCTGAAGAACAAACATGAGAATAAATTGAAAATAAAATAAATAAGAAAAAAAGCATTTATTAAATACAGGTGGATAATACATACAAAATATAGTATATAAATTAAAGTCAAAACAAAGTTAATAAGTCAGTAAGTCAAATAATCAGGATGATCGTACCATTCAGCTTTAAATATAATTATTTTATATTAATGGAATAATTCTAATAATTATCTGAGGACATTTTTTCAAGAACCCCCAACATCATATTTATGGGTGTAAGTTCAAAATAAATGTTGAGCAACCTTTTTGATATTATATATTATATATATTATTTTGGATAATTCTGTTTTTCATTCCCATGATTACTCATAACACCCTTCTCAAGTTTGCAGAGACATTTATCTCCACAGCTTCAGTATCAGTATCAGTATCACACCTTTTGGGACCTGCAGGTAAAAGTGCTAGAAGCCACTATATCAACCAAATTAAAATGACTGACCTGAGAGTCACCAGTTTACTGTGTGGATTCTCCAGTCCGGAACTGAACACCAGCACTCCTGAATCCTGCAGGTTGTTCATACTCAGATCCAAGTTTGTCAGACGGGAGGTCTGGGAGTTAAGGAAAAAAGCCACAGCATCACAGCCTTTCCACGTCACTGAACAGCCAATTAACCTAAAAAAAAGAATCAAGATCAACATTAAAATGCCTGCCTTCTATTCAATGAGACAGAATTTATAAGATTTACAAACATTACAGTTGTGGGTGTGCTTAGTCATAAGGCTGGCTAACCTGAGGATTTCAAGTCTACAGTGTGGACTCTCCAGCCCCACAGAGAGCCGCTTCACGCCTGAGTCCCCCAGGCTGTTGTGGTTAAGGTCTAGCTCTCTAAGACAGGAGGACTGGCAGCTGAGAACTGAAGACAGAGCTTCACAATTCAGGAAATTCAGATCACAGCCACTCATCCTGAAGAAGAATAAAGCAAAAACTTTAAAAATAAGTTTTGATCAATGCAGTCTGACAGACAGTTCTTTTCTTCATAGTCCCTTTAAGTTCTCTTTTTATCATGTCCTGTTCATGTGTTATTATACCTCCTTAAATCTGCATAATTCAGAAGTTACCCATGAGCATATTGTGAGAAGTTGGCAGAGGGAGAAAGTGGAAGAGCAGCACTCCGTCATTACCATCTCTGAGGTGCCCTGAATGCAGTTGCCCCCCCCTCAGACGGCAAAAAAAGTTCATTTTCCCCACTCCACAATTTTTATCAATCTATTGACAATAGACTGCACAGTTTGAAAACCACTGCTTTAAAGGAAAATTTCAGTTCATTTCAAGCTGCTATATTTCTGCAAAATGTAGCCATTGTGGCTCTATGCTAACTTTATATGGGGAACATGAACATCTACCAAATTTCATGGCGATCTATCCATTTCGATTTTCCATATACTGACCAAGTTCTAAACACAAAAACAGAAAAATTCAAAAGCAAAACAGTTTGACATAGTAATGTAAAATAAAATCTTAAAACAAAGCAAGCAGACCTGAGAATCTCCAGTTTGCATTGTGGACTCTTCAAGCCATCTTTGAACGTCTGGAAACTTGACCTCAGCTCAGTGTTGTAACTCAAGTCGAGCTCTTTCAGATTACAAGACTTGGAATGAAGAACTGAGGCCAGAGCTTGAAAACCTGTGCAGGATAACTTACAGCCATTCAGCCTGTAAATGGAATAGCCAGAAAATGGATGAGAAAAATACTGAAAATAGAACATTCACAGTATGTATATATGTAATATGTACATTAAGTTAAGTAAGTACACCCACAAAGATAGACTGGAAGCTTCAACGATTGGCAGCAGTCTCAGAAGACCTTCCTCAGAAGCAGAGAATTTCTTCAGATCAAACACATCCAACTCATTGTCCGATGATAGTAAGATGCAGACCAGAGCTGACCACTGAGCAGGAGACAGGTTTTTTGTAGACAGACTACCTGAACTGAGGTACTGTTGGATCTCCTCCACAAGAGAATGATCATTCAGCTCATTGAGACAGTGAAATAGGTTGATGCATTGTCCTGGAGGGGGATTCTCCCTGATCTTCTCTTTGATGTACTGGACTATGTCCTGGTTGCTCTGTAAGCTACTCCCTGATTGTTTCAATAGGCCTTGAAGAAGTGCTTGATTTTTCTGCAGCGAGAGGCCAATGAGGAAGCGGAGGAACAAGACCTGACATCCATTTGGACTCTGTAAAGCCTTGTTGACTGCACCCTTGAAGAGGTGTTTTACTGCACATTGCTCTGTGATGAGCACAGATTGTTGGGAGGCTGACTGATCTTCAGACAAGAGGTTGGCACCAGAGTTGATGAATGATACGATGACATGAACAGCAGCAAGGAACTCCTGAAAGCTCAAATGGACAAAGCTAAAAAGTCTGTCCTGGTTCATCCCACGGTCCTCTTTAAAGATCTGTGAGAACACAGTAGATGCTCTAATATCAATGCCACACTCCATAAGATCTGCTTCATGGAAGATCAGATTGCCTTTCTGCAGCTGCTCAAAAGCAAGTTTTCCCAGAGACAGAACCATCTTGCTGGTCTCAGCTCTTCCATGATCTAATAGAAAGTGGATATACATCTCAGTCAAGGTCTTGGGAAGCTCTCTTCTGTCACTGGTTTTCAATACATCCTCCAGAACTGCTGCTGTGATCCAACACAAGACTGGGATGTGGCACATAATGTGGAGGCTTTGTGATGACTTAACGTGGGTGATGATTCTGCTGGACAGCTCCTTATTCCTGAATCTCTTCCTGAAGTACTCCTCCTTTTTTGGATCAGTGAAGCCTCTCACCTCCGTCACCATGTCAATATACCCTGAAGGAATTTGACTGGCTGCCTCAGGTGATGTGGTTATCCAGAGGCAGGCAGATGGGAACAGTTTCCCCATGATGAGGTTTGTTAGCAGCACGTCTACTGAAGCTGATTCAGTGATATCAGCCAGGATCTCATTGTTGTGGAAGTCCAAAGAAAGTTGACACTCATCCAGACCATCAAGGATAAACATAATCTGGAGTTTATCAAAAGCAGATATTCCTGCTTCTTTGGTATCAGCAAAGAAGTGATGAAGAAGGCCCACCCAGCTGTATTTTTTCTCTTTAATCAAATTCAACTCTCGGAAAGCGATTGGAAATATGATCTGTATGTTGTCGTTGACTTTGTCTTCAGCCCAATCTAGGGCAAACTTCTGTGTCATGATTGTTTTCCCAATACCAACCACACCTTTTGTCATTAATGTTCTAACTGATCCATTTTGGCATGGTAAGCCTTCAAAGAAGTCTCCTATATTGATAGTGTGTTCCAAATTAACTGTTTTGCTGGTAGCTGTTGTGGTTTGTCTGATCTTTGGCACACAGATCCTTTCTGTCTTTTCTTCTGTCATATAGAGCTCAGTGTAGATCTCATTCATCAACAACTGCTTTCCAAATTTTGTCGAAAACAAATGCTGAAACTTCTTCTTCAGGTTGGATTTTAGTTTACGCTGGCATTCAGTGAGACTCTCTGAAAAAAGAATCAGCAGATATGCTATGGAGGGATGCACAAACACATTCATATCTCTACATTACCTATTCAGCATAACATATAATTTCCGAAAACAGACTTTCATGCAACCAATCTCATCCTTTAAACCCTTGTTTTACAGATTATGGATCAAATTTAAGACTGATGGTTGGGCTGATGATGATGGTGTTTTGAGGCCAATTGGTACAGATGTGCCTTTTTTTCTCAGGTCATCTCAAGTCATAACCTGCCCTTCAATGACGATTGGTTTATCCTGATAATCTCCCTATTCACCCAAATGGCTTAATATATATTACTGAAATAATACATATTAATAAATGGCTGTTCGTGGCCATTCTACACAATGGATGTAATTTCACCAGAAGCGATGCGGCCCCAACCCTAACCAACCCAAACCAAAGAAGGCAATAAGTACTAGCCAATCAGAGGCAGAGTAAGGCAAGTCAAGTGCGCAGTGCTGTCACTGAGCACTGGCAACTCGAGCTTCAAAGAAGAGTTGATTTTTGTGTAATGTTAGCCAGAGTTGGATAATTTGACTCACCAATTTGACTGACTGCCAAACTAGATATTAAAAGAAAGTTCTATGATATTTATTCTCTATATGTATTTGAATATGTTTTAAAAATGTTTTAACCTGAACTAGGCCACAACAATGCTAACAATCATACAGGCTTAGTAGTATACAGGGTTCACACTTGGATCGTATATATTGGAATGGAAAAATTGGTATCCAAACATCTCTAGTCACAGGTGGTATCCCAGCGTATCTCATAACACTGCATTTATAACTCTGTTCCAACTTCTATGTATTTATTTGTTTGCCTCCTACTTACCTTTGGATGTTGAGTTGAGGTTCAATAAACGCTGCACCAAGTCATTTTTTTTTATCAACTTCAAAACTTTGATGATCACCTCCACTGCATTTTTGTTGTAGTTTTCTTTGATCTCATCCACGGTGTCCATCCTGTCTGCATTCTGTAATTGGCTCTTTGAGATTGCAGGGAAGCCTTCCAAGACCTCAGCCTGCTGCAGGAACCATTTAAACTTTTTAAACTCTTCATCTGTCAAGTCTTCCAGTGTTTCCAGCAGCTCGGCAGGTGTTGCCATGGTTTCTTCTTGCTGTAATACCAGTCTCAATTAATAACCCAACATATCTTTTACCTGTTATGTTATGTTATGTTATGTTATGTTATGTTATGTTATGTTATGTTAGTATTAAACATATGTAAATATGCAGTTATAACGGGCTGCAGGACCTTGCCCAAATTACGGAAACCAAGGCCCCCTCCTAGAGCCAGCAAGCATCTGGTGGCTGGGCCTCAGCCCACGGGGGCCCAGTTGAGCACAGCCCAAAAAAGCTCCTTGGAGCCAGGAGTCGAGTGCTCTGCCAGCCAGGTGGCAGGCAAAGGTGGGGACACTGAGCGTGCTTTTTCCCGGCATCGCAAACTGGTCCTTTGGGACATGGAACAACACCTTTATGGCGGAGCTAGTGTGGGAGGTGGAGCATTATCAGGTAGATATAGTTGGGCTCAGCTCCATGCATAGGACAGGTTCCGGAACCAAAATCCTGGAGAAGAGCTGGACTCTCTCCTTTATCAGAGTTGCCCTGGGTGAGAGCTGCCAGGTGAATATGGGGATACTTACAAGACCCTGGATGAGCACTGTGTTAGAGGGGAAAGAGAGGGTCACCTCTGTGTGACTGCAAGTCACTGGGGGGAAGGTTCTGGCTGTTCTTTGTGCTTTGTGGTCGTGTCATCAGAACTGCAGTCTGATGACACTTGGGTTAAGAGGAGCAGAGCTATCAGCTGATCATTACCTAGTTGTGAGTTAGATCAGGTGGCAGGGGAAAATGCCGGTAAACCCAAATGTGTCATGAGGGTGAATTGGGAACATCTGTCCGCAAGATCTTCAATTCATGAAGAACTCCAAAAGAACTTTTTGGGAGATTGGGGACATGGAATCCAAGTGGGCCATGTTCAAAACTTCCATTGTTGATGCAACTGCTAGGAGTTGTGGTCGCTGGTCACTGGTACCAGTCATGGCGGCAACCTAAGTACCCGCTGGTTGGTACAAGGGTCTCCTGAGGCAGCAGATGAGAACTGGGCTGCTAGAAGGGCTGCAGCTTCAGTAATCACTGAGGCACGTGTGGGAGGAGTTTGCAGAGGCCATGTCAAAGAAGCAGGGCTTAGTCCAGGCTGTGTTCAGCCAGGGTAGAGAACTGCTGACTCAGAATGGGGATATCCTTGGGCCTTGGAAAGAGACCTTTGAGGAACTCCTCAACCCAACCAACATGTCCTCTGTGGAGGAGGCAGAGCCTGAAGACTCAGGGGAAGCCTCGTCCTTATCTCTGGTAGAGGTTGCCAAGGTAGTTAGCAAGCTCTTTGGCAAGGTGCCAGGTGTGGATGAAATTTGCTCTGAGATGGAGGGACTATATAGCCCATCTAGCCTTGGAATGCCTTAGGATCCCCCCAGGAGGAGTTTGAATGTGATGCTGTGGAGAATGACATCTGGAGCCCTGCTAAAACTCGCTGCCACCACAACCCAATCCCAGATAAATGAAAGAGAATGGATTGATGGATGGATGGATGGATGGAGTAATTAACCTTGCTTAGTTACGTATTAGTAATGTATTGAAAGCAAAAGTAAACAATCTAGCTCTTGAGAATACTGACCACCTGTCGACTTGAACGGTGGCTCTGAAACGTTTGTGGCTCGTTTTTAGCAGCAACAGCAGCAGTTTTATGCGCAGCCACTTCCTGATTCTTCTTTGGTTGTGTGACGCCTGTTTTTACAGATAAGTTTTTGTTCAGATTAAACAAACAAGATTTAACAACGGTTTAGCTTTAAAGAGGTTGGTTGGTGGATTCTGTAACTGTCAGGCAGAGCAATATCAAACTATTGCTTCAATGGATGGCAGCACAAGAAAGATTAATAGTGAATAAACAAGCAAGATCCAATTACAAATGTTGCCTATTACTTGCCTTTTTGTAGCATAACATCAAAGCCTCCTATCCCTATTGACTACTTTCAGGTTATTCTGTGGAAGCAGTAAGAGAGAAAACAGTACCTTTCTTTCAGCTTGAGGTCTTGTTTGAAGCTCCTTCTCCAGCTCATGGGTTTAAATCTGTGAGGTGTTAGAACACCAAACAAGCCAGGTCAATGAAAAAGAGGAAGAACCTGGAACGTCCTCATAATTAAGGACAAACACCATAAATAATTAACATGACAACAAATACGCAGACAAGAACAGAACACAGTTACATTCTCATAAAGAGCGGAACACTTGGTAACCATTGACCTACAGGTGCAATTGTGTTGAGTTTAATGTGTGCTGTAAAGTGTTCCAAGTATGTGTGACACAAAAACTAGAATTAGGACTTGAGTGTTTGCCAATCACTTGAATTCTTCAAATAATGACTCATGTCTTACTATTAGAGATTCCAACCCAGTAACCCTGTAACAACCTTTCCATAAAAGATGCAATGAGAATAACAGTAACAAGTAATCAGTCTTATTGGTGTAGTGATGATGATAATTGTGTGTTGCATAACATTATTTATTAAGCAGTCATTGAGTGTACCACAAGAAGGAATAGATTTTTTTATTGACATCTTTCTAAAATTTTGACTTCATTGTAAAAGATAAAGATTAATTCTGTTTCTGAGCTGTCTGAAAGTTCAGCCAGTCACTTTGTCCCTTGCCTTAAGTCATAAAAAATTCTGTTGAGAACCAGGGACTTGATCTATCTTTAAACCTAAGCTTTTTTATAAGTGCGTGTTTATAAATGATAGCATGTAATGAACTTGACTATATGATACAATTAACCCAAAGACACACACATGTTCAAATGGCATTCAAATGTCAACTACAAAAGGTCAGCCAAAGTAAAGCTTTCAGGGTTATTATTACTGTGATTTTGATAAATGGTCCAAATAATATGCTGGATACAACAGTATACAAACCAGACTCACTTCATTCTGCTACTTCCTCTGTGATAAAGGCACGGTTGTATTTCCCTATGAACAAAGAAGTAGAATCTTCTGTATTAGGGGCAATATTTACTACACCTATAAATACTGCAAGGGTGCTTCTGCTTTCTCTACCTCTACAGAAAATATCATTATAGGCTTTTCTTTTCATTGTCAGTAAGAGTGCTTCCATAGCTCCTCCCAATTGAATCAAACACTCTCACAGTCGTCTTTACAGTTTTGTCTCCTAACAAATGTCTGCTCTTCACTGTTACTACCCCTCAACCTTCTGTACTTAGGCTTAGAAGAGATCAAATCAAAATCAAGGTACACTTCTTGAGACCAGGTTTTAACCTCTGCACTCCACCATGGTCCACTCTGAAAGAACACTGTTAAAAGAAAAGGCAAATCTATGGTGGCCCTGTGGTCCAAAAACAACTAGAAAACACAACATTTGAAAGACAGACAAAACAAAAAGAACAATTGTTTAGTCGTCTAAAAATGGTCTCTAAAATATTGTTTGTTGTTTTGCTTTCTGAAATGTGATTGTATTTTCAGCAATGTTATTGTGTTTTGCACCTCACCATGACATTGTCTTCCACTGCAGAAAGAGCATTATATATACTTTATTAGAAATGATTTAGCAACATGAGTTCAAATCTGTGCTAAACCTTAGTATTACACCTTGTCTCTTATTTTAGTAGTCTTTGCACACATGTCTATTGGTGAACATTGTTCACTCATCAAAGTCTAATCTTTTTTTCAAAACTAAAACCATTTTTAAGCTCAAGACCAAAGTTAGATCAATATAATCTTATTTTTAGTATTCCTCTGCTCCTGTCAAGGAATGAGTGAAAGCTCTGTAAGAACCATACTTTAGAGCAGGGGTGTCCAAACTGTTCCACAAAGGGCCGGTGTGGCTGCAGGTTTTCCTTTCAACCAAACAGCAGCACACCAGACTTGACTCATTTAATCAACTGATCTCAGTCTTCAGAGAGTTGATTGGTCAAACTGTGTGCTTTTGGTTGGTTGGAACAAAAACCTGCAGCCACACCGGCCCTTTGTGGAACAGTTTGGACACCCCTGCTTTAGAGTGTCCAGTCTCTACTGCGGATCCTTCAGGCCAGCAGACAGAAGCTTCTCTCCTGATTCTCCTGGATGGTTGTAGCTCAGGTCCAGCTCTTTCAGATGGGAGGGGTTTACGCTCAGAGCGGAGGTCAGAGAAGCACAGCGTTCCTCTGTGACCAAGCAGCCTGACAGCCTATTAACAATGACAGTCAGTTAACTGTTGCTTTGACTAAGAAGTTGTGATACCTTCCTAGAAGGTAGAGATTAGAGAACTTTGATGAAAATGTGCACAACAAGTTTGGAATCAGCTGTTATACATCATAGCAACAGTGATCCTGGCAGCAATACCAGGTGAGCCAAACACCAGTTAATGGTCGATAAAGCAGTCACCCAAGACTGCAAGACCAGACAGACCAACCTGTGCACCACTTGAACTGACTACAAGAAAGCCTATGATGCCACACACATGGATTCTGGAATGCTTGAGATGTACAATATCAACAGGACATGAAGAGCCTTCATCGAGAATTCAATGGGACTGTAGAAAACCACTCTGGAAGCCAACTCAAAGCCAATTGCACAAGTCACCATCAAGTGTGGAATATACCAAGGTGGTGCACTATCCCCGCTGCTGTTCTGTATATGCCTGAACCCCTTTAGTCAGATCATCAGAAAGAGTGGCTTCATGTGTCATATGGCCTTGGTGGGAAAGTGACAGCCACGGTCACTGACAATGGATCTAATTTTGTTAAGGCATTCCAGGTGTTTCACAAAACTGCCTCTGACTCAGAAACAGAGGAGGAAGATGGGAGTGAAAGTGTCACTTTCGAGGATCTAAACAATGTACTGTCCAGCTCTGATGGTGTTGGCAATGACAGTATGACCAGTCTCCCTCCACACCACAGATGCGCGTCTCACACGCTGAATCTCATATCCACCACTGACATAGAAAAATGGCTGTCTTCCAACAGTGACACTCAAGCAGTATACAGGAGTGCCATTGCTAAATGTTTGGCACTCTGGACCAAAGCGAGCAGATCAGCATTAGCATCAGAAACTGTGGAAAAATTCAGCAGGAGAAAGCTGCTAGTTCCCGCGACGACCAGATGGAACTCTTTTTATGAGGCTTCGTGCCATAGACATTTGTGGGTCATAGACATCCCCATCACTGACCTGCATAACTTATGCACCCAACTGGGCATCAGGTACATTACTGACAGGAAGTACCAGTTTATTAAAGAGTACTGCGTGATTCTCAAACCGCTGGCCCTGGATATTCTTCAAGGGGAGGAGAGCTGCTTTTATGGAACTATCCCGCCGACACTGGAGGCCCTGATGGCTAAAACACTGGATTTAAAAGACAGTCTCTCCCGGATGACATCTGGCCTGCCTGATGTCATAGTTGGGGTAAAACCTGGGGTATGTTTTTTGTTTTTGCTCATATCGTAACAAGCTTTACTAAAAACATTGATAAGATTTACACTGCAGGTTTTAAACTAATTTCGATATTCCTATATCTTGCAGGCCATAAAGACACGCTTTGCATCCACGCTAGACAGCAAGGAGGCCCTGCTGGCTGCAGTGACCATTCCTAAATTCAAACTGCGCTGGGTAAAGTATGAGACTAAAAAGGACGCTGCCAAGGTGCTGCTTGTTGCCGAATGCCATGCGCTTGGGCATCCACTGCCGGAGGAACTGCCACCTGCACCTGTCAGCGGAGGAGACACTGAGTCCGACTTTTTTTCATTTACAGAGGACAGACAGGTCTCAGAGTCGGTGGACACTGAAATTGCTGAGTATCTTAAGTCAGGTGTTGAGATCGATCTGTTAAACAAGTTCCCCAGGATCAAGACAGTATTTCTGCGGTTCAATACTCCACCACCCTCCAGCGCACCTGTGGAGAGGCTTTTCAGCCTCGGGAGTCTCGTTCTTACTTCTAAGAGAAATCGACTGTCGGACAGACGTTTCGAAAATCTTCTTCTGCTACGTTTTAATCACTACTTTGTAGGGTAAATGTAAGTGGACGATGGTAAAGTGAATTTAGGCCTGTGACACTTGAATAGTATTTTCATAGTTCGGCTATTAGGCTATTTGTCATTTGCCTGTGTGCCAGTGAGCGATTTTATTGTTTGTGTTATACGGCCTGTTATCATTTTTGTTTGACATAGAGGCAGCTGTTAAAATTTCTGTTAGATCGTTGACTGTTTGTTAATTTCTAAATGGATCTGAATCTGCTACCTGTTTACCTCAGATTGTGTTTACTTAAGCGCAATTAAATGCACTTTCATAACTGCATTCGGGTCATAAAAAAATTCAGGAGTTACCTATGTTCTGACTGATCAAAAAATAATTCATTAATAAATGCTCTGTGGCATATTGCTGACTGTCTTGCCTGTTATTGTTGTCCTACAGAGTTAATTTGGTTAGATGACTGAAGTTATTCACTGTCAGGACTGCTCGGTGCATTTAAAGGAGGCTGTGTGTCTGTGTCAGTTAAGTTGCAGCATGTGCGAGGCGCTGCAAACGGCTTTTAATGTTTGGTAACACATGAGTACTCTAACGTGTTACTTTTATTCATAGGTAACACTGTAACGTACTTTTAATTGATGGTAACGTTGTAACGTAATTAACTACTTTCCAAAGTAACTATACCCAACTCTGTGCATGACCTCAAGCTGTATGCTAGGAATGAGCGAGATATCTACTCATTGATCCACCACACCAGAATCTACAGCGATGACATCGAATGTTGTTCGGGTTAGAGAAGGGGCAGCTAGGAAGTCAGTCGCAGCCAAGTACCTACACAGGGTGAGGCAGGTCCTGAAGAGTCGGCTAAATGGGGAGAACAAGGTCCAAGCCATCAACATGTACTCATTGCCAGTCATCAGATACCCCGCTGGCATAATAAGCTGGCCAAGGGAGGAAATAGAAGCCACTGATATCAAGACATGGAAGCTCCTCACAAAGCATGGAGGGTTTCACGCCAAATCCAGCACCCTGAGGCTGTACACTAAGCAAAGCAAGGGAGGCTGAGGACTGGTGAGCAACAGAACCACCATCCAGGATGAAACAAACAAGATCCAAGAGTACATCAGGAAGATGGCCCCCAAAGGCGAGCTGCTAAGTGTGCCTCAAATCAAATCAAATTTTATTTGTACAGCCTCATGCAACAAAAACCCGATGGTGCAGAGGAGGAGGATGAACCATCAAGCCCCTGCACAGCATGTACCACCGACAGATTGAAGAAGAAGAAGTGGCTGACATCAAGAAATCCTACCGGTGGCTGGAAAAGGCTGGACTGAAAGACTGCACAAAAGCACTAATCATGGCAGCACAAGAACAGGCACTCAGTACAAGATCAATAGAGTATAGTGTAGAGGAACATCTGTACTAAGGATGGGCTGGAAATTCCAAGGTCAAAATAGAAGACACCTCCTAAGGTTGTTGAGAATGACTGAGCCAAGATCCTGTGGGACTTCCAGATCCAGACTGACAAGCTGTTGATGGCTAACCAACTTTTGGCTAACCAAAAGTGCTAGAAGCCACTATATCAACCAAATTAAAATGACTGACCTGAGAGTCACCAGATTACTGTGTGGATTCTCCAGTCCGGAACTGAACACCAGCACTCCTGAATCCTGCAGGTTGTTCATACTCAGATCCAAGTTTGTCAGACGGGAGGTCTGGGAGTTAAGGAAAAAAGCCACAGCATCACAGCCTTTCCACGTCACTGAACAGCCAATTAACCTAAAAAAAAGAATCAAGATCAACATTAAAATGCCTGCCTTCTATTCAATGAGACAGAATTTATAAGATTTACAAACATTACAGTAACAGATGTGGGTGTGCTTAGTCATAAGGCTGGCTAACCTGAGGATTTCAAGTCTACAGTGTGGACTCTCCAGCCCCACAGAGAGCCGCTTCACACCTGAGTCCCCCAGGCTGTTGTGGTTAAGGTCCAGCTCTCTAAGACAGGAGGACTGGCAGCTGAGAACTGAAGACATAGATCCACAACTCTGGGAAGACAGATCACAGCCACTCATCCTGAAGAAGAATAAAGCAAACACTTTAAAAATAAGTTTTGATCAATGCAGTCTGACAGAAAGTTCTTCTCTTCCTAGTTCCTTTAAATTCTCTTTTTATCATGTCCTGTTCAGGACATGAGCATATTGTGAGAAGTTGGCAGAGGGAGAAAGTGGAAGAGCAGCACTCCGTCATTACCATCTCTGAGGTGCCCTGAATGCAGTTGCCCCCTCAGAGGGCAAAAAAAGTTTATTTTCCCCACTCCACAATTTTTATCAATCTATTGACAATAGACTGCACAGTTTGAAAACCACTGCTTTAAAGGAAAATTTCAGTTCATTTCAAGCTGCTATATTTCTGCAAAATGTAGCCATTGTGGCTCTATGACTCATGCTAACTTTATATGGGGAACATGAACATCTACCAAATTTCATGGCAATCTATCCATTTTGATTTTCCATATACTGACCAAGTTCTAAACACAAAAACAGAAAAATTCAAAAGCAAAACAGTTTGACATAGTAATGTAAAATAAAATCTTAAAACAAAGCAAGCAGACCTGAGAATCTCCAGTTTGCATTGTGGACTCTTCAAGCCATCTTCGAACGTCTGGAAACTCAGGTTAGTGTAACTCAAGTTGAGCTCTTTCAGACTGGAAGGAAGAACTGAGGCCAGAGCTTTAAAACCACTGAAAGATCACTTACAGCCATCCAGCCTGTAAATGGAATAGCCAGAAAATGGATGAGAAAAATCCTGAAAATAGAACATTCACAGTATGTATATATGTAATATGTACATTAAGTTAAGTAAGTACACCCACAAAGATAGACTGGAAGCTTGAACGATTGGCAGTAGTCTCAGAAGACCTTCCTCAGAAGCAGAGAATTTCTTCAGATCAAACACATCCAACTCATTGTCCGATGATAGTAAGATGCAGACCAGAGCTGACCACTGAGCAGGAGACAGGTTTTTTGTAAACAGACTACCTGAACTGAGGTACTGTTGGATCTCCTCCACAAGAGAATGATCATTCAGCTCATTGAGACAGTGAAATAGGTTGATGCATTGTCCTGGAGGGGGATTCTCCCTGATCTTCTCTTTGATGTACTGGACTATGTCCTGGTTGCTCTGTAAGCTACTCCCTGATTGTTTCAATAGGCCTTGAAGAAGTGTTTGATTTTTCTGCAGCGAGAGGCCAATGAGGAAGCGGAGGAACAAGACCTGACGTCCATTTGGACTCTGTAAAGCCTTGTTGACTGCACCACTGCTCGAAGAGGTGTTTTACTGCACATTGCTCTGTGATGAGCACAGATTGTTGGGAGGCTGACTGATCTTCAGACAAGAGGTTGACACCAGAGTTGATGAATGATACGATGACATGAACAGCAGCAAGGAACTCCTGAAAGCTCAAATGGACAAAGCTAAAAAGTCTGTCCTGGTTCATCCCACGGTCCTCTTTAAAGATCTGTGAGAACACAGTAGATGCTCTAATATCAATGCCACACTCCATAAGATCTGCTTCATGGAAGATCAGATTGCCTTTCTGCAGCTGCTCAAAAGCAAGTTTTCCCAGAGACAGAACCATCTTGCTGGTCTCAGGGGTCCAGAGTGGATCTGTCTCAGCTCTTCCATGATCCAATAGAAAGTGGATATACATCTCAGTCAAGGTCTTGGGAAGCTCTCTTCTGTCACTGGTTTTCAATACATCCTCCAGAACAGCTGCTGTGATCCAACACAAGACTGGGATGTGGCACATAATGTGGAGGCTTTGTGATGACTTAACGTGGGTGATGATTCTGCTGGACAGCTCCTTATTCCTGAAACTCTTCCTGAAGTACTCCTCCTTTTTTGGATCAGTGAAGCCTCTCACCTCCGTCACCATGTCAATATACCCTGAAGGAATTTGACTGGCTGCCTCAGGTGATGTGGTTATCCAGAGGCAGGCAGATGGGAACAGTTTCCCCATGATGAGGTTTGTTAGCAGCACGTCTACTGAAGCTGATTCAGTGATATCAGCCAGGATCTCATTGTTGTGGAAGTCCAAAGAAAGTTGACACTCATCCAGACCATCAAGGATAAACATAATCTGGAGTTATTCAAAAGCAGATATTCCTGCTTCTTTGGTATCAGCAAAGAAGTGATAAAGAAGGCCCACCCAGCTGTATTTTTTCTCTTTAATCAAATTCAACTCTCGGAAAGCGATTGGAAATATGATCTGTATGTTGTCGTTGACTTTGTCTTCAAATTTAAAGACTGATGGTTGGGCTATTTGTTTTGAGGCAAATTGGTACAAGTGCACCTTTTTTCCTCAGGAAGGCAAAGTCATGACCTGCCCTACAATGACGATTGGTTTATCCTGCTATTCTCACTATTCAACGGTTTAATCCAACTAGGTACGGCTGCATCACTTTTTTGCTGTTCGTGGCCATTCTACACAATGAATGTGATTTCATCAGAAGCAATGCGGCCCCAACCCTAACCAACCCAAACCAAAGAAGGCAATAAGTACTAGTCAATCAGAGGCAGAGTAGGGTGGGTCAAGTGCGCTGTGCTGCCACAGAGCACTGGCAACTAGAGCGGCAAAAAAAGAGTTGATTGGGGTGTCATTTAGCTCAGTTGGTAGAGCAGCCGCCCCATGTACGAAGGCTCAGTCTTTGCTGCGGCAGCCCAAGGTTCGAATCCGACCTGTGGCTCTTTCCTGCATGTTATTCCCCAGCTCTCTCTCTCTCCCCACATTCCTGTCACTCTTCATCTGTCTATCAAAAAAAAAGCTTGAAAAGACCAAAAAATCTTTAAAAAAAGAAAAAACAGTTGATTTCCAGTAGTGCAATGTTAGCCAGAGTTGGCTAATTTGACTCTTTGACTTAGTAATATACAGGTTTCACACTTGGATCGTATATATTGGAATGGAAAAATTGGCATCCAAACATCTCTAGTCACAGGTGGTATCCCAGCGTATCTCATAACACTGCATTTATAACTCTGTTCCAACTTCTTTATTTGTTTGCCTCCTACTTACCTTTGGATGTTGAGTTGAGGTTCAATAAACGCTGCACCAAGTCAATTTTTTTATCAACTTCAAAACTTTGATGATCACCTCCACTGCATTTTTGTTGTAGTTTTCTTTGAGCTCATCCACGGTGTCCATCCTGTCTGCATTCTGTAATTGGCTCTTTGAGATTGCAGGGAAGCCTTCCAAGACCTCAGCCTGCTGCAGGAACCATTTCAACTTTTTAAACTCTTCATCTGTCAAGTCTTCCAGTGTTTCCAGCAGCTCGGCAGGTGTTGCCATGGTTTCTTCTTGCTGTAATACCAGTCTCAATTAATAACCCAACATATCTTTTACCTGTTATGTTATGTTAGCCAGGTTTAGTCAGGTTAGTTACTTAAATAAATGAATTAGTTCTAAGTTAAGCCCCTTAATTAAGAGAAAACAAATAATATTTTTAGGAATAATTATCCTTGCTTAGTTACAACATAATCTTGAAACCTGACCTAAAGTTATGTATATCAGCACATTTGAAGGAACAGTCCACTGTAAATCTATCTCTTGAGCACTGAATACTGACCACCTGCCGTCTTGAACAGTGGCTCTGAAACGTTTGTAGCTCTTTGTGGCAGATGGCAGCAGCAGTCAGCTTAGAATGAAAATGAAAAAGAGTGAATCAAACCAAAGAGGCAACATCAAAATAATCAAACTGGCAACATATTACACTTCAGTATATTACATATTGAAGTTTGTTACAGAAGAGCGTATGTCTGTATGGTAAACTATAACAACATTATCTACAGTGAACTAAAAAAAATTCAATATGTTTCAAGAAATACAACAAATTCATGATATCAAAAACCCACAGTACTGCAAGACAAATATAATATTAACTGTAAAAATACCTTTTCACGTTGAAAAGAGCCTGCTGGCACACTGAGTGGAAGTCGACTAAAGACAGAGAGAGAGAGATGAGTTTATTTATCACCATTCATCACTGACAGCCTCAGAGGACCTCACAGATCAGCATTATACAAGAGTATCAAGAGAGATTCATCATTACTGCACCGGTTCAGACTTAAGAGCTGGCTTTTGAAATATTTTATACCATGGTCAGGATGAATACTCAATTCTGATTGGCTGCAGGGTGTCCATTAGTAAAGAGAGAAAAAAATACTTGATGGCACCTGTAATACACAAGCTGCAAGAAGTACACCGCCCCTCTGAACTAATCCTTTAGAAGGAATAGATATAAAGGATTTCTTAAATTTACATTTACTGCTTTCTGAAATTTTGACTTAATTGTAAGAGATAAAGATGAATTCTGTGTTTATGAGTTGTCTGAAAGTCAGCCAATAGAGTCGCTTTGTCCCTTATCATGGATAATTCTGTAAAGAACCAAGGCCTTGATTTTTCTTTAAACCTAAGATATTTAAAAGTGTGTTCATCAATGATAGCATGTAATAAAATTAACCCAAAGACACACATATGTTCAAATGGTATTAGTCAAATACAATAGGTCAGCTAAAATAAAGATTTCAGGGTTATTATTAGTGTGATTTTGATAAATACTAACCACTCACCTCGCCTGCTGCTCATACGTGACAGCTCTTAGTGAAAAACCAATTAGGTTTGAACACCCGAGTAAAAATAGAAACCCCAAGACTGCATAAATTTGGTGTCGCTCCATTGTTTGTTATTGTTGTAAACAAGCCGGCTGAGGGGGATCGATTTCCGTTTTCGGTCCTGGCGAATCGATGAGCCGTGTTTTCTTCTTCCTCGTGCTTTTTCTCTTCCTGGTCAGTGTTGGGGTGAAATTCCCCGGACCATCCTGGTGTGAAAGCGCCCTAACAAACACATCATTTGAAAAAATATCCCATGAAATGGAAGCTAATGAACATTTTGACTTACTGGTGATTTGGGAAGTCCTGTTCAGTCCAACTGTATTTCACTTCTTTCACGTGTTCACCAACTGCAGCCTGTGATATAAGGTTTTAATGGATAACATTCACACAGACACACCTACACACATTTGAAATAAGATAAACAAAATACAAAAACAGTTCTGGTTGACGTCCAGGTTTATTATTTGAATGTTGCCTAACATAAAATAATCCTGGAGCACACAAGTCAAATTTACATTTTTCTTTGTCACTTCCTCTCCCACAAAGGCGTACAGGCCTTAGTTGTGTACACAGTTTTTGGTTTTCATTGGATCCATCAGCCTGCACACCATCTCTCCTCCGCACAACCTGCTTGTGTAAACACTGCTGATCCACAGATCAGAAACAAAATTGCACTGACCTCCACCATCTGACCAGCAGATCATTACATCTGCTTAGTCAGGAACATCACATATCATGGAAAACAGCCTGACAGTGAAATCAGTATTTTCAGGCTAAAATTTTAAAGTCAAATAAACAAAAACACTCTGTAACATCCTCTAACCCTTCTTAAAGTTATTGCTGTTAATGGAAAAAAATTCTAAGCTTATCATATAAATAAAAAAATGTAATGCCTTAACACGTCAGATCTGGACCCGTATTTATCAAGTGTTCAAGGTAAATTTAGGACTAAAAACACTCCACCCTCAGTGTGTAACGTAGGCTTCGTGTTAAGAGTGTTGTTTCCAAACCACAGCCAAGGATGACATTACTTTGACATCATCAGGGTTAAAAAAAATCTCCCTACAGAGCCACCAGAAATCATCATGCAACTGTTTTCAGAGGCTGAGCAGAGGACTCGTCATGGTCAGGTATTGGCACCTCAAAATAAGTGATCACAGAAAGATCTGGAGGCGTCACAGCTGTGTTTGTAAATGCACGCAGTACAGTAATCATGCTACACAGATTTCCTGGTTCCCGTTACAACGTAAGACTATTTTTGATTGTGCAAAGAAAAATAAACGGTAAACATTGCCTTTTTAAATTATGAAACCTTGGTGTTTTGTCAGCAGAGTGGAAAGACACCCTCAACCCTAATCACTAGAATGCTTAGAGTTAACCCTGACCTCATAAATAGAGGATGATTTATAGCTTGTCACAATATTGCAAGTATGAAATTCTCACTGCAGCTTTGGCTCTCAAATTTCAACACACCCAAAAAACCCAGAACAAAGTCCAGTCAGAGCAAAAGTGAGAAAACAAAGTCCACAGCTCCAAGGCTGAACAAAAAAGAAACCGCTCAGAGCCTCGGAGCTGAAAGAAGTACAGCGCAAACAGCCCTCCGCAGTTAACTATCCACACAACCAGCGGCTGAGAGGAGACGGCTCAGGATCCGGCGGTGGGTGTCGGGGGCTGCTGGGAGGTGGAGATGGAGGAGGCGTGGAAAGAGTCAGGGAGGTTCTTGGCGTACTCCACCAGCCCGTAGGAATCTCTGATGTCTGTCAGGCCGAACCAGAAGACGGTCCACGAGCCATTAACAAAACTGCCGTCGCAATGTTTAAAGTACCTGGACAGACAGACAGACAGACAGACAGACAGACAGACACAGACTTCCTTGTTTATTTCAAATGAATGTAACAAGACTAACGGCCCTATTTCGATCACAAAAACTATGAAGAATAGGATCCTTTGAATAAACAGTAATTAACAAAATTAACATTTTAGCAGTTAATTATCACGTTAAAAATAGAAATAAATAATAAAACATAGTTTGGTAAAGCCATTTGTGTAACAGCATAGATCAGATGAAGTCTCAGTTCTGCTGTCTCACATTGCAGATGTCACATCCTGTTGTAAAAATGGCACAAAAACACACAGGATTAACGATCCGCTCGACTCTACAGTGGTGAATTCTCAGCTCCAGGACTGTGGAGCAGTCATTTTGAAGCGACTGAAATGTGTCAGATGAGTTCAGAAAATGACATGACTAACTTTGAAACACTCTGAGTGAGATGAATTCATCTCTATCTCTCTGTTAGGGGTGCAGGGGTATGCTCAGGGTGGCCTCAGCGTGTCATCGAGCCACCCTTTAAGGACCGCCCACAAAATCCTGGACTGAAAACTGGTGAAAAACTGTTTGAACCTCTAACTCCACATTTCACTAATATATCGTTCAAAGTCTTTTCATGTTTTCAGCAACTATTTTCAACATATTTAATGTGCTTTGAAAGTGTTATTTAATGTGTTTTGACTAGTCAACTAGTCAATCACATATTGCTACTCTTGCTACACCAAAAATACTTAACCTAGTGTATGGTGAGTTACGGTGACATTAAGTCACATTATAAAAACGCTGCCAGCCTTGCTCTATATGCTGACTGACAGGTGATGTTTAGTTAGTTATCGTTGTTAGCTGTAACAGTGACTGTACCTTTACATCACACACCATATAATCAACAATTTATAATAAAAACTCTAAAAGCATCATGTATGAAGTTTAAGTCGTCTAATAACATCAACAGCATCTTTATTTTCTTCATTATCTCTCACAGGATTGTCCAGTGTGAAGATATTTTTTAGTCACTGACATTTAAACGCCTATAATGTAAATAAATAATAAATATAACATAATAAACATGTGGAATGTGCGACAGGATATACCAGATGTAATTCGTGAGTAACTTGTGAGCCTGACTGGATGGTGTGTGGTTTCTGTTTATAGTCTTCAAATTTTGCTCAATTTCGACTGTTTTCTGAGTGTGTTCTTACTTTTTAGACTAGTTGACAAGTCTACATTCCATTTGTGAGTCAGAAACATCCCTAGTTAATACACCTGACACAGCATTCCTGTTTTAACCACATTAAATGTTATTTTTCTGACAACATATTAAATGTATCTAGTGGTAAGTAGTTTATCTAAACTTTAGGCAGCATTATGTTATTTCTGTGTAAATTCTGTTACAGTTTCCTCTTGTTGATTAAAGTGGCAGCAGAAACATACGCAGCTCTGTGATCTCTATTCTCAGCTCAACTCGATGGACCAGGTCGGCCAAACGAGTTCCGAGGTAAGCTCAAGGAACCTGGAACGGAGCCGGAACGGAAAAGATGCCATAAAAGTCTACAATTACACTGCTACGCTGCTATGTGAGGACATATTTATGCACAACTGACTGTGACTTTGGGTCATGTTGGCATGACCCCAGATCTTAACTGGAAGGCTTAATATAGTGAGTGAAGCACAACTGTCAGAGTTTGCGTTGCTTACCTGAACTTCTGGAGCAACAGGTTTCTTGATCTACATCTAGTGCCAGGTACAGTATATTCTTTTTGAGCACTTTTTGATCAACGTGTGTTGTGACTTCACTTGTGTGACCTTGATCATTTTATGTATTGATTTATTTGTGTGGCGATTTCTACCAGTGTGCTGTCAGCTGTGTCTGACTAGGCCTAGCCATTGTCTCGTCTACACATTTCAAAGTTATGCATTAGTCAGGTTTTCTACAGCCTGCTTCTGAACTTCTGGAGGGTCAGGAATCCTAGACTTCACCTTGAGTTGGTCAAAATGCTACCCGCTGGCGCTGACCCTTGCGCTGCCTCTGGATGTTCAGCCAGAGAACTCAGTGGTTAGTGGAATGGGCTCATCTTCTGCCAAAAGCTAAAATCTACATCTTGCCAACCCTTGCTAGAACTTGTCTTATTCTTCAAAGATTTCTAAGCACTTGTAAATGGATATAGTTTGAGGTGATGAATGTGTGGTTTGAATGCCAAATTATTGTTAACGTATACGCCAACATGAAAACTTCAAATGTGTGTGTGTCTCACCAAGGATTGATCCTGTTGGTGGCCCTGGACCTCCAGAACAGTTTGCCCAGGTCCTGTCTGATACATTCCCACAGAATATGGCTGGTGCCCTGACCCTGTTTACTGCTGCTGATTACAAACTTGTCGAGGTAGGGAGTGCCGTTGTTTACCGGCTCCATGGTGATGATGGCTGCCGCGCTGTAGCTGGAGGGAAGAACAAGAGGAGGGAGGGAGGATCGCTGGGTTTAGATTCAAATATCTGACATACATACACCTGTGGGCAGGAAGCCAACTGTGTTTTACGCAATCTTCCCTGGAATAGTTGCACTAACCCTTCAGAGAGGTAGATGGAGTGCAGTCGTCCTTCCAGAGAGTCGATGTAGTCTCGCCTCAGGGTTTTATCGAACGACTTATTAATGAGAGCTAGCAGACGCTCTACATCAATCTCATCCAGAGAGTTGTACCTGCACACACACGCAAACAAGCACACACTCGCATGAGATAAAATGCAGTCTGTTCTTTTAAACTTGTGAAACTGAAAGGCAACTTGACCCTGTTAAAGAGCTTTGGATTATGACGTGAATGTAGGGTTGTGGGTCACATTCCATACATGTACACGTGATGAGTACTTACCGGTGTATGGGGTCTCCGTTTTTAAAGAGAGTCCCAGAGCCTGAGCCACAAGCACAGAGAGAAAAAACAAGTAATTATAGTAATCATATTTAGATACAAACTCATGTTAATCACTGTCGGTTGGTCAGAACCGCCTACTCACGTGTGCACACACATACATATGAGGGCCAGCTCTCTTAGGTTACACCTTAAAATAGACAGCTGTCCGTGCATGCGTGCGTCTCACCTCTGTGGCTGAACAGCTCGGTGAGCAGCGTGTCGGCGGAGGTGATCACTGCAGAGGACTCAGTCGACAGCTGATTGAGCAGCCTGGCTATGGTGGTCACTCTGCGCCGCTCTACATGCCTCAGCCAGGCCGCCGTAGACAGACTGGGCAGGTCACTAGGCAGCGACACTGTGTCCAGTACCTGCAGTGCAAACACAAAACGTTCGAGGAAGTTCATACACTATGCGTACAAACCTGACAACGGTAACTTTACATAAGAGGTGTTTTAGCACACTGTCGTGCCTTGTGTTCTTGGCTGCGGAGGCCTCCTGAGTTGTTCAGGAACATGACTTTATAGGGTTGCAGAGCTCGGGAAATAGCTGCCGTCACCTCCGTTGGGTCCAACATCACTGAGCAACCTCGCCCATCCCTCCCCACCGGACAAACCAGCGGGATTGTCCCGCAGTCCAGGCTCCACTGGAGGAGGCTGGTGTCCATGGTGATGGACGGTGGGGCACTACAGGGGACAGGAGGAGGACGTTAGTATCAGAGTTTAGTCCATGAAGATACCCCCCTACACACACTGCTGCACAACCCTGTAGCACCTGATCATGTCTGAATGCGCCCGCCTCAACTTCTCAACACCACTGTCGCCCTGCACCGCTGCAGCCAAAACGCACCACCCCGACTTTTAACCCAAACCACGATACTTTCCTAAACCTAACAAGGAGTTTGTTGTCTAACCCTAGCCAAACTGTGAGTGACACAACAGTCATTCGTAGCAGCTTGATAAAATCATTCTAATTCATGGTCCACCCACATGCTTTGTCTGAAGGTGTCAAGGATAGATGTTGTTGACATGTATAACAGAACTAATCACAGTTTTTTAAAGTTTTTAACTGGCACAAATCCACTAATGAACATGTTATCAGTTCCTTAGTGAAACACTAAACACCTACAGCATTCAGCTCTCTAATCTCTGCTGTAATAATACGGCAGGTTTTAGAATATTCAGTTTGAAAAGTGACAAAATACGTAAATGATATGTCTCAATCCTAACCTGCTTCCACGTGGGGCTTCATGCAGCAGGAGGAAGGACTCAGCAGAGAAGAGCGGCAGGACGGTAGCCGAGTGCTGCTGCAAAGCCTCGGTCAGCTGCTGGCTCCTCTCTACAAGCCCTTGGGTGCAACGAGACCCCGCCACCGGCTCCTTGGGCCCGGTCTCTTCTCGTTCTGACCAGCCCATCACCACCACAGGCTTCATATCCATCCTCTGCAGGAAGGAGAGCCCGAAGGACAGCCTCTGAACCATTTCCCTGCTGTCGAACACCGAGCTGTCCACCTGGGAGAGACAGAGACAGAGACAGTCAGTTAGTTAGTTAGTCAGGACTGTCTCAATACAAAACAGACTTTATTTGGTCAGCACATCAGCTGTCACAGATGTCCTGTCAGCTTTCTTGTGTTTAATAAAGTTACATTTAACGCATAATTCATAATTTTATTTAGGCTATAATCAGTTTCTTAACATGTTTTTATTTATTTATACTCATTTTTATTTATTTATTTATTTATAATGTGACTTCATCTGAGACAAAAGTTTCATCATCTTCTATGACGTTTGAAAAGTTTACCATGACATACCTCCAGTACGGCAAAAGGAGACTGAGCTGAAGCCGCTCTCTGGAATTGGGTCAGCCAGTACCGAGCCTCCCGTGGGTCTCCGCCGACTTCATTGAGGAAAGCCTTCACGTCGCGGTATATCAAATTCCGGTTGGCCAACGCATGCCGGTCTGAGGCGGAGAAGTACCCCAGGTGCTCCTTGTGGGCCAAAGCCGCGGTCTTTCCTCCCGTGCCAGCCGCGTCAGAGCTCGCCATGCGGCGCTGTGGGCCGAACATCCTCCGCTGTCGGTGGCCGGAATTCCGAGTGAGCGCCGGCGGTGAGGGACTCGACAGGTACTTTCCTGCCATCACCATGGCTCGACAACCGGAGGAACCGCTGTTTACTTTTGCCATGTTGTTTGTTGGCGGAGTTCCCTTTACCTGACTGCTAAAGTTAGGGAACACCACGACGAGTCCCCGCCGAGTGCTGCTCGCAGCTCCCAGCAGCGTTAGCGGCAAAGACAGCTTCATTCACCGCACTTCTGCTGCTGCTGCGTCGGCACTTCTCAGATTTCATCAGACCGGGCGCGGGGAGGTTACCCGGCGTGCGGAGGCAGCAGTAACGATTGTAACTCTAAAACCTCGGTCAAATATAGACATGCTGGTGTATTTATAATAACAAATAAAAAATGTAAATATTTCTCTAGTTTGACTTTAACATTTAGCCATTATTTACTTGTTAAGGAACAAATCCCAAATTCCCCCGTTTATTTACTTTTGAATAAGTTAATTTCATAATAAATGTATTCTAGCCCAATTAATAGGCCTATTACACAATAATATAGGCTGCCAGTTAATTAATATGTTAGAACAGCATGTTAATTCACTGAACTTGAACCCAAAGTGCAGCAGCATGTGTTGAATTATCTTTCACTCTGCAGCTTTTGATCATATTCCATGATCTTCCTCAGCAGATGGATTTACAGAATTCTTATGGATGCATGCATTTTAAGGACTTGCGGTCCTCATGTCAATTAAAAAGATTTAATTCCAACTTCAGCACAGACTTTATTTGTTTTTATTGTTTTACTCTTGAATTTTGTATTAAAGGCTTAAACACCGACACTGTAGTGTAACTAGTATGGTATTACAACTTACTTTTTGTGAAGTGGAATTCCTGGATTAATGATGTATGAACATTCCCAGTTGCCATATCTACATATAGACCACCATCCTGATACTTGTGAATGACTGAAGCTAAGCTGCAGTGGGCTTGGATGGGAGACCTCATGAGGAAACTAACTTGCTGCTGGAAGTGTTGTTGATGGACCAGTAGAGGACAGTCTTTCATCTGGTCCTACTACAAAAAGAGAAGTAGTGATGCTGTGAAATGTTAACTGATGTGTGGGTATTCTGGGGTCAAATGGATGGCCTGGTGGAGGTGAGTTCCCCTCCTATCCTTCACTGTGAACCACTATGGGTATCAAGATCTCTGGTATATAAATTTAATCCATTAATATTATTCCAGTTTGAGCTGTGTTCTGTGTGAGGACAGTATGGGGGTACTGTAATGATCAGGCCCTGCTAGGATAAACTTGACCATGCAGGAAACAAAAACATGTTTAAATTTGAAAGTTTTGTGTACACCTGGAGGTGTTTACTTTGTTACGTTTAGATGTTGCTTCTGTTAATGCAATGCTCAAGCTTATAAGGTGATTTGACGACTGCAATTGCCACTCAAAACATTGTTCTGTGGTTTTTCCAGATGGCTATTGATGTGTTAATGTTGGTGAGTTTAGCTGATGTTACTAAACGGGCCTGTAACCAGTAGGACTATCCAGTAATCCACCCGTACATCTATCAACCAGCCATCAACACGTTGTTCTTCTGAATTTGGTATGGGGGTCACCATGGGCCTTGGCCTGGTCGTGGGTCCATACTACAGTTTCGATCCACAGATACCTGGGCGTTTTGGATTTTCTTGTCATACAGATGTAGTGCTAGCGTTAAACCACTGGGAAGTGCACATGGCTCATTTGGCTGTGATAGTGACATGTCGAAGATGTCAGAGATTCTTCTGGAACAGTGTCACAGATTCTTCTGGAACAGTGTCACAGATTCTTCTGGAACAGTGTCAGAGATTCTTCTGGAACGGTCTCTGTGTTTCGAACATTTTCACAACACAGTGGTGATCAGTAAAAAAAACTGTTGCTTTTACAGTGAAAAATAATTTTACCATAATAAATAGGTATAACTTTTTACATTACAATATTACAGTAATAGGTTATTTATATTGATTTCACGTATAAGGTTGGTGTTTTATTGCACATTTTAAAATGTCTTCACAGTGAAAAACTGCCAAACCATGAGAGTAAAAGACTGTAGAATATGCCATTAAATATTACAGTGTTATACTATACAATTAACTGTCTCTAATATAAAATACTACTTTATTCTGTATAAATTCCCTTAAAATGCTGTATAAATAGATGTTTTGAAATATGACTGTGTTTTACTGTATACAACCACTTCATGGCATATTTTACGATCTTTTTATCAGATATGACTTTTTCAGAACTATTCTCAAAATTTGTTCATTTGTTCATGGCCTGGCATCAGCACACAGTGCATGTATACAAATGCAGTGCATCTAATCAATAGTGTTGTTCTACTTTCAGTGTGGCACCACACCTGTTCAACTGTCCAACAGACAGTTCAGGCTTTTTGAAGTAGGGTTGAGGTATTTATCCATAGTCAGTGTGTTACCTACAGTAAACTGCAGTCCAAGTGCTCCAAGTCTGAAAAGCAGACCAACGCATGGAAGTAAAGCAACAACCTACTGTGGACAAGGTCAGCAGAAAAACATGTTTTATTTACATAAAAAGGGCCCACCTCTCAAAAAAATCCATGAGACGATGTGACAATGTAGTGCCAAGGAAAGGGGCTGTCTGAAAGCAAGGTAATGCAGCTAAAGGCAATACAAACTAGTTTGTATGACATAACATCTAAAAGGTATGAAAAGTAAATTACAGGTACTGTATATAAGAAGTAATGAAAGTAGTTGTCTGAATTAAAGGTGTGTGTACGTGTGTGTGGGAAAGCCCATTTGCCTTGACAGAAGAAAGGAGGAAGCCTGGTGACGTTACAGCACGACAGAGTCCACATAGGGGGAAGGTTTTAGTGGTTGGATCAGTCAACAAGATGTCAGACTTTGATAGGAAAATGCCGTTTGTTTCTGGTTTCCAACAGACAGCCAGCATATCTTTGTATTTTTTAAGCATGAGCATGATTGTTCCATGACCTTAACCCGTGGGTATATTTTTGTCTCCATGAAGGAAGAAGATCCCTAACCAGGATCTTTTGCCGAAACTTAACCAAGTGGCTTTTGTGCCTAAACATATCCTAACCTTAACCATAGAGCTGTCAAACTGATTTATTTTTCAGATTAGATGATGTCATCCTGCTGATGTCAGCTCAAGAAATGTGTGTGTTTGTGTCGGATGGACAAAGTATTTAGCTGACTTTGTTCCAAACTGATCAGAGTGGCCACGGCAACTGTAACTTCAATTTCTACAACCACAGTAGCTATTAAAGGTTGTATGATACAACCTGACGCTGCATAGGATCATTGTTTGAATAAAGTGAATACAGTCTTATTGGAGGCCAACACAACACAGTGTCTTCAAGATCAAATCAAATCAGATTTTATTTGTATAGCCCAAAGTCACAAAACACATTTTGCCTTTTGAGGGCTTTACAATCTGTACAGGGAGTGACACCCTCTGTCCTTAGACCCTCGGTTCGACGGAGGATCATGTAATGAGGACAGAACGAAGTCTTTCTGCAGACTTACATACTTGTACTTTTTTCACTTCTTGTTTCTTCTTCTCAGTTTTTACTGTATGTACACATGACTGATTCGTTAGCGTTCGCAGCGTGTGTGATTGAGGGGGCTCTATTTAGAGCAAATGGCAGAAATTAAACACAATATGCATTGCTATTGTTTTTATAATCACCCGAATCGGACTGGTATTCTTTGAGTCCGCCAAGTTGACCCACCATGTTTCTACAGTAGCCCAGAATAGACGAACAAAACACTGTACTTGGCCACCGAACTGTAGTTTCCCCTTCACACTATGGTGTTGTGGAGCATTCTATTCATCAGTGAGTTCAGTCAGTGGAGGGAAAGTGCGCAGGAGCCTGAGATGTCTTACATTGACAGGACCAGCAGGTTCTCATGGATCGTGGCTGCTGCTGTGGTCCTGCATGACGTCCACTACATATATTATTACTGTCATTATTGCTACCATATCTCCATTACAGTTTATAGTTAGTTTATGATTTGCTGCTGCTGTGCATCTGTGTCTCTCTATCTCTATCACAGGTTCCACTGCTACTGTAATCATTTTATCATTCATTGTAATTCATTGTCATTTTATCATTCATTGTAATTGTACAGTATGTCTCTGTTGATTTGTTCTGTACACGTGACATCTATTGCACGTCTGTCCGTCCTGGGAGAGGGATCCCTCCTCTGTGGCTCTTCCTGAGGTTTCTTCCACCTTTTTTCCCTGTTAAAAGGGTTTTTTGTGGGCAAGTTTTTCCTCACTCGAACCGAGGGTCTAAGGACAGAGGGTGTCACTCCCTGTACAGATTGTAAAGCCCTCCGAGGCAAAATGTGTTTTGTGACAAATAAAATTTGATTTGATTTGATTTGATTTGAAAGGTTAATGGAGTTTGGCCAATGAGAATGGAGGATTTATCAACACACATGTCATGACATGAGATGACATCATCTCGATTCTGAAGAAGCTGTCCTATCTGGCTCATCTATATGCCCTCAGGACAGAAACACAATTACTCAGTGTCCATAAATGGTCGTTAGTCTACAAACGGGGAAATATGTTTACCCTTAGTGTTCCAACATTGTTATCTTACTATGTGGAGGCTTTTACGTTGTACCCATCTGTTGTATCTATCTTCTAACATCGGTTACCATAGTAATGATCAGAATAGTTATATCATATATATAAAAATAACACCTAACATTGTCCCTGCAGTGACCTCAGGACAAATGATTGACCCTGTGTAACCTCCATATGTGGCATATGTCGTACTATAAAGGTGAGGGTGAAGTGAGGCAGTTGCAGTCATCAACTACACCACTAGATGTCACTAAATCCTACACAGAGGTCCTTGAAAAGAAAGTACCCACACTTTAAACTTGTGTTGTAATTGATGCAATAATCCTATTTATTCAGTCACAAAGTATCAAAGCAGTGCTCATCCTCCGAGCCAAACGCTCCTGCTCACTCCTGCCTCTGCTATTCCTGAGACGCCTTCGCTGCACCCCAAAAACCATAATAACACCGAGACCTGCCAAAGTCGTCCTGACAGCTAGCTCAACGACTTTACCAGCACTTCCATCTGTTTATTTTTGGAGCGTAAAAATGTGCTGACTCTTTCGGTCAGTTTATACGCTTTATGCACTTCAACATGTCTGCCAAACTTATTTATAACTCTTCTTGGTTGTCACTGATGACATCATTGCTCTGTCTCTGTTCCTTCCCTATCTCTGTCTGTCATCAGGCGGGGCTCAGAGGACTACATCTGCCCTGGCTTCCCTCAGGCAAGCGCGCACACCCCCCCACACACACACACATACACATACACAGACTACAGTCACACACACTACACTCACACACTCAGTGAGGGCAGTGTGGAGGTGCACGTACTGTATAATCTCCAGGAAGTGATTAGGGGGTGTGAGATCAAAGGTTTTGTGCGACGGGAAAACATTCCTCCCCTCACTGCCCCTCGGGGATAGAAGGCCGGACAGCTTCCTCATGTTTAACTCTGACTGCCTCGACTGACACTCAAACATTCTTTACGTTACCACAAAAGGCTGATCCAAAACTGTGAGGGCGTGAAAGTCATCGCGAAAGAAAATGTTTCATAAAAAGTTTTAAGGCGGAACATTTTTTCTAGTTAATAACATTTTTAAACAAACCAGTTCTCTCTGCTTTTTGGATTCTTCAAAGTGTATGAAAGACATCATTTAATGTGGGACCCTTCAAATGTCAGAGTTAAGATGAAGACGAAGTACCCCAAAAAAAACAAAACAATAAAACCTTGCACTGAGGTAAAACTTTATACTTGACCGAAACACAGACATCTTGTTGTGACGTGATAAATCAAGACCATTAAGACTATATATATATATATATAAAGTTAAAACTAATTATCAAATCTAATTAAATACAAAAAAGCAACTTGAGTACATTGCCTCATTTCCTACATTCAGAAGGAAATATTACACTTTTCACCCCTCGACATTTATCTACTTTATTATTGTTTATTGTTGAGCAAATTAAGATTTAAAGTCATAAAAAGACATCTTGTTGATTCAACTGCCGAACAGTGTGTTAAATATGCATTAGTGCCTATAATTCCAAAATATATACTGTAATAACACTTCTGCATGAACAGTACTTTTACTTTTAATAAGTACTGTTTGTTTTGCTGATGATACTTTTACTGAAAGGAGAACTCGGCTGATTTTACACGTCAAAGTGTGTTTACAGGTCTTCTCAGAGTGCTACTACGTGTGAAAAAAGTTGTATAAAGCGTGTTGTCTCTCCAGAGGGAGCCAAGTGAAGTCTGGTAAATCACCCGACACGCGACACTAAATTGGTAGAGTACTCTTTAAACATTTTAATTACACGACTTTTACTGGTCATGGAATAATTTTACACTGCAGCGTCACTACTTTTAGTGAAATAAGGGATAAGAATACTTGTTCAACTACAACAACTGTAATGCCCTAAAAAAAGACAAGGAGTAGGAAGGTTCTACCGTCGTGTATGCGGCGTTATATGTCACATGGTGCGTCACATGGATCAAATAATCTTATCAGATTTTTGGTTTGTTATGTCCTTTCAAAACAAACAAATATGAAGAACACTGAGTAAGGTCTATATTAAGTAAGTCGAACCCATGTGAGTGATTCACAGCTGGCAGACACGACATGTTCAGAAAGCTTTGTCAATTTCAAGCAAGCCTGTGTGGAGAATATTTAAGATCTAATAGGCTTTTTGAAATGAATGAATATCAAATAAAATATACAGAGACAAAAGTGATAAAATGACTTCTTTAATTTTAAAAGACTGACTAACACATAGATGATTCAAACAGCCATTATTGGGACAATCCACTCGAGTGTCTCAGTGGAAACATCATTTTCATGTGACACAGAAAAAGAAATAATGAAGACCAAAAAAACAAAAAAAAAAACAATCTAACTAATTTTTTGTGGTGTTGTAAGTGGAGAACGTTGTTTCTGGGTTAAACTGAGGTTCTTGAAACACACAGTTAAACACACGATAAACTTTACAATTAATTTTGGCAAAATAATTTACATGGATCATTGAAATTTCAATATTTCTACACACACACACACACACACACAATGATGATGACACAGTGATGTTAATTCCACTCCCATTAAATATATAGAAATAAATGAATACCTTGACAATTCACTATAAATTCACTAACTTAAAGACTGCTGTCCTATTTCAGCCCTTTGAACAGCTCAATATGATCACAAAATGATGACTTTATATCAATACATTTATTGGAACCATCAATTTGAACATGTGTTAAAAACAGTAGAGGGCAGTAGACACCTGTGTCTGTGTGTGTGTGTGTGTGTGTGTGTGTGTGTGTGTGTGTGTACATGTGTCATTGGACTGCTTCTAACTCCCCTGGGATCTGAGCTCAGCCACCACTGGGCTGACAACAACGTGTAGCAGGTTAAATATCAACACAAAACAAAGTGAAAATATGATAATATGGCTCAGTGAATATTTAAGTTAAAACAGCTTTCGGGACTTTTGAACTGCCACAAGCTTCAGATGTGGTTACAGCTTTCGTTATGAGATGTGACGTTTATTGTACAGTAATTAACGTCAAAGTATTTGTCGATGGCAATCTTGAAATCATTTTAAAGTATTTTTTTATGAACATGCAGGACTATGATTCATTTTTTCAGGGCAAAAATTGAATTTGTTCAGATTGTGAGTGGTAGACAAATTACAAACTTATGTTTTTGACAGCAATTTAGCGCTCTCATGGTAGCAGGGAGAACACACTCTTTCAAATAAGGATGTTGCGGAGACTTGCTCCGCATAAAAATATGTTTTTAATTCTCGGCAAAGCGTGCTCTGAGTTTGACATGTTTGAGTTAGTTAGTCTCCCTCCTCTGTTAATATGACCCACCACTTATGAGCAATAACGCCTCCAGCTAGTGATCATGTTGTCATGTTATGTTGACTCCCTCCATCACGGCCTTCTTGTTTAAATTTCACCAGATTAATACGAGAGAATATATAAATGTACAACAACTACACGATTAAACTAACTTGATTAAACTGCCACTAAAAGCACTCGATGATGAGATTTCTTTTTAATCCAAATTCTTTTTATGGAATTTACATTAATTGTGTACCTGATTAAATGTGGATGTAGAGCTGAAATTGATTAGTGAACCGACAGGAAATGTTTTCAGCGTTTTAAATTAAACTTGCGAATCTCGGCAAATGTGAGGATTAGATACTTTTCTCTGTCATGTTGGACTTGTAGGCAACAATAGCTGCTGTAACACGCTGTAACAGTATTTTCGGTCTAAGTGTACCATGTGGGATATTTTTATACATATATATTTTATTCAAATTTAAATTCAGTGTTATTTATATCGCTCCAAATCATAACAGAAGTTATCTCATGACGCTTTCTATACAGAGCAGGTTCAGACCGTACACTTTATAATATTGTTTACAGAGACCAACAATTCCCACCATGAGCAAGCACTTGGTGACGGTGGTAAGGAAACACCTCGAGCAGGTTAGTTAACTTCCTAAGCAGACAGACATTAACTTGTAACTGTGCCACGATTTCATAGAAAGTCATTTGATAGATACGTAGAATACGTGCAAGGACGCGTCCCTGCGAGTTGTAAATGTTTCAACTTGAGTGAGAAATCTTTCTCGGGCTTTCTGCTTCATAAACATACACCAGGGGAGGAATAAGGAGAGAGACTGAGTTCAGTCAGAGGCTGAACACAAACAAACAGGCACACTCCTACAGTCACAGCTGTGTGTCCATTGCTAGTTAGCCTCCAGTTGGTACACTGGCTGTTTGGGGTGATTAAACACAAACAGCACTGTGGTCAAATGATGTGAGGTCAACATTTGCCTTGCTTTCTGTCTGAACACCTTAAGTGGACCCTCACTCACGTCAACCGGACCTCACCCACAAAGGCAAAAACAGTAACTAGATGACTTGACCTCTCCTTCACCATATAAGAAATAATGCTGTAGAAATGCTGCTTCAAATAGACAGCTAAAGCAACAGAGCTTTATAAGTGACAGCTCACTAGTGAGATAGCCATGGCTAGCCTTAGATAAGCCAAAACCTAACGTGATTGTTCTTGTTTCTCTACCTGTTAACTGTCAATGAAAGAAAGATGAGAGTTTGGGTATTTTGAAGTGGTATGCTTGCTCAGCTCCCCAGTCTGGAGAAGCCATCAGGAGGACCGGCGCAGAAGCCGAGCAAAACACTGCTTCAGGGTTAGAGCTAGGGTTAGTATTTTAAAGTCTTTTCACGTTTATTTTACAGGACAGCCGAAGACAGACAGGAAAGGTAGGGGACGACACACAGTAAAGGACCACAGGGCAAACTGCAACCCAAGTCCTAGCCCTTTATACATGGGGAACATGTTCTACCAGACATCTTTTAAGTATTTTAGCCACAAAAAATGCTTTTACACGTACCCTATATTAAGAATATTTTCACCACTTTACTGTATTATGTCAGAGATCAGCTGTTTGGGTCTGAAAGTTCACATTTCTAAAGATTTCAAAGATGGTCCAGTTGAACTGCTGTAACTCTGATTTCAAAGATGGTCCAGTTGATGTGCAGTGTGACGCAGTTAAGTGTAGGAATACGGACATTCTATAGTGCCAAAGAAAAAGGCTGTCTGTATATAAATATTCTTTATATGGCATACACTTAAACAGATACTGATTTTTTTTTTTACTGCAGTGCTTCGTTCTGTTTCTGTGCTGCTTCTCCTGACTGCTACTCCAAACTTGGTGTCATCTACTGTAGATAACACACTGACTATACATAAGTAAGTCAAACTGTCCCTTTAATGAACTGACTTCTTGGTACTTCACTTTGTTCCACATAAATAAATGAGTCAGGAGCTAAATACAGTCATGATGGAGAAAAACAAACTGCTAAACTTAGTTTAGTTGCAATTCATGTATTCACATAATTATTTCTAAGTATTAAGTTGTCAATTCATTTATAATGGGTTTCAATATAAGTATTCATGGACACATATGAGACAATATGAGTAGTTCATGGACAGACAGACACATAGCAAAACAAAGATACCTTGAATTTCTAAGCTAAAAACTACATAAGCACGTTTATTTTATTAAACAGTGTTTCTTACCTGTCTGCCTGTCTGTGTGTCTGTCTGCCTGTCTGTGTGGGTGGTCATTTAATCACAGACTGTATGTGGTCCTTCATCCTTCTGAGGGCGAGAGGGCAGATTGAATTAGAGCTTTGGAGCATCTCTGATTACACAGGCAGCAGCTTGTGTGTGTACAAATCCATCAACAAGGAGTGTTAAAGTGATATTTCTCTCCGGTAAAATGGTTTCATCTTTTTTTCAAACACATGATAAGACTCTACTGGACAGTAAACATGTGAGATTTGTTGTTGCGTGACATGCAGTCTGGTTTTAATGCTGATGTGTGTGTTTTTTTATACTGTTTTAGTTTAAAACTGGTTTGTGCAAGACACACACAACATAAACACACAGATATTTCAAATCTTACTTAAAATATGTACGTCATTGGTAGAAATCGAAGGTATATTTCATTAATAATAGTGATGTGATCTAACTTCTGGGAAACAGAATAGTAACATACTAATTGTAAACACATGAGATGAGACTAGATTTCAATTTACAAAAGAAGTCGAAGAATAATTGTTAAAATAACATTTTTTTAGAAGAAGATGGTAAAAGTCATTATATTTCAGCCAAAGTACAATGTCTTACTGTAAAACACTGTGCAAACTTCTGAATTATGAGGCTTCATAATTCCCTGTATTATAAGGGGTGAATTTGTCCAAATTATATGTCAAAAACAAGACTTCCTTACCCCTTAGAGTATCTAGCCATGGAGTTTTGTTTGCCCAGATTTATCCCGGAGATATCTGAGATTTCTACACACATACTCATATCAAATTTACAGAAGTCCTCACAGCACTGAAAAATGACATTTAAATGAAATGACTTCTGGTTCCCAACAAATTGATCCTACCAACGAGTAATGTGTCTGCCTCCAAAGCCTAATATAGCTTTTCCCTCTGAGTCATAGAGCTTTACTGATGTCCAAAAAGTATTAAAAATACATCAACAAGCCACAGTGTTGCACTGGGTTACATGTTCCCTTATTACCATGAACATGAGCATGTGTGATTTATTTTAAGTGACTCTCGCATACACCATCCAGCTACTGTAAATACTCACTAGAGCACCAAATGTGTACTAATCCACAGCTAAAAAAAATAGACCCCAACAAATATAATATATAATATATAATATAATACTATGCACTCCTTTTCAAGTAATAAAAAAATAAAAACTACAGTCCTACTACTGTCAGTAATTACTGTTTGGGGAAATCCACAAGATATTTATTTAAGAAATAAAACTAGTTGTGACTGTCTTCAGTCTTCAGTAGTGTGTTTTGGGCTGATTAACACATTGTGTTTTTTGGGATCTGTAACCTGTTGCCAAGGTTACAGTTCAAAGGTGACTGAATACTAACCTTCAGTGTGGTTAGTATTGTTTTTATGGAAACAACCAAGACTTATCTTAACACATAAAACATGACACACAGCTAGTTCCCATCATGTATTCTTCAAACTACAAAAAAAGAAAAGAAAAAAAGAAAGGATCTCTGGAGAGTTTGCACTCTCAAACACTGCATGCTGGGAAACCAACAAATATGTTACTCATGATTCTTTAGAGACTTAATGAGTCAGCAGCACATTCATTCATTTAAGTCATCATCTCAAGTCAAAACACTTCAAGTCAGATGAACTGAAGTGACCTGAAAATAAAAAAAAAGCAACTAAAATTTAAAAAAAATAATAAAACATATATTTATGTTAAGTTAATGACAAAAGATTTGTTGATTACACACAAAAATGATGATGTTTGACAGCGTAGATGCCACCAGAGGTAAGTTAGAATACTTTCGCCGTATGGGTGAACTGATGATTTGAGATAAGTACCTTGGATCTCAGTGGGGTTTTGGTTTCAGGCCCCCCTCTCCAAAGAGCACCGTTCCTCCTCTTTCACTGAAGTGCATCTCTGAGCACTTTCTTTGTTCTAAATACAGCTAAACAAAGAGGTAGTAATCAACATCCATGCCAGCGCACATGCATACCTCTCATTCACGCTGGCACAGTCACAAACTGGAGTGATAAAGGGTTAAAAAACAACTTCACAACAGTAATTCCCAAAGTGCTCAGTAGAAGTGACAGTGTGTAAAATGCAGCATTTTTCACCAAACAAAATGAGAGGCTGCTTTGAAGCCTGGCAGACAGCTTGTGGGCACATGCCCCCCTGGCAGCGTAGACACCCACAAATCCCCAGCGGTGCCACCCTGCCACCCTGCCACCCTGGTGCCACACAGAGACTTGAAACACTAAATTAGAGTCAGTTGGGATGGCGGATTTGGATGCAGAGTCAGGGTGGGCTCATTGGTGTGGTTGGATATGTTGGTGAAATGCGGTTATGTGTGGGTATAAAGTATTTATTTTGGTGATAGCGGGCTGTGTGTGTGGTCAGTGTCTGTGTGTGCGTTGAAACCAGGTCTAGTCTGCATGTCCCACCATGTGATCTCCTGATTAAAATGTCACTACACAGCAGATTGAGAACTAAACAGGCTGTCAGATCCAGTCACAGTATATTTTACTCAGGGTAAACAAACACCCATATCACCCCACTCTGTTTTACTTGTTGCACTTGAGTGAAATGTAGTGAAAATATGCATATACAATTTTATATTTTTTCTGGTCTTCTTTTAAAGCATTTTTATTACATTTCTCATGGTACAAAAATGTCCTATTCTATCATATTTCCAATAAGAAATCATAAATCATGGGTAGAACAGGTGTTATTTTGTCCACCATAATATAAAACACACTATATAATGTGTAGAGGCTACTAATTCTGTGCCAAACTAGCCTGTCTAAAATTTTCAGTCAAAATTCTGTGGCCGTTCCCGACACGTGACGTAACGTGTAAGACTTCAGCTTTTAGCTTTAGTTCCGTAGCCCCAGTTTGTGTCTCTCGCACATAGCTGCTGGCGAGCCCTAACAAGCACCGGTGGAGAGACAATGACATACATGAATGAGATTTATTCTTCTGCGGCCGCAGTAAACTCAACGCGTTACACGCCTATATTCCGTTATTTAGAGCTGATGACTGTGTACTAAAAACTACCCCACAGACACACAATTACTGGGAGGGCCTCTCGAATAAGAGACACTAGTTGAGCTACGGCACAGGTACCCACGCAAGTGACTCTCTAAGAGGGTCATAAATGTGCGTTTAGTGGATGCCAAAGCTCCAGCAGGCTCCCGGTGTTTCCAGCATTGGACACACATCTCACTGATGCAGTTAACAAGAATGGAGCATTTTATCCTTAAAAAAAAAAGGTCTTATGTTTGTAGCGCTGGGTTGCATTCGACCATTTCAGATAATAGAACACTATATTTAACAGTATTTTGGCAGTTTGATGTATCCAGACAAATAAATATTAAAAAATGAATGCATACATTTCCAAATAGGTGCAAGGTGCAGCCCAATTCATCACTTTCTGCGTATATGAACATGATGAGTCCTGTCTCGTTGACAGGTGACCTTCTGGTCTAAACTCTGCAGAATGAAGGCATCACATATGGAGTTTCAGTCATTTTCATGGTTCTGTGTTCTGTTATAACAATAAATAAATCATACAGTTTAAATGTATCTCGATGGTCCGTGTGATCTTAATGATTTAGGTCTACTTCTTCTTGTCAACTTAAACAGTGCAAAATTGTAAAATTGACACTTTTCAGTGTTGATTTTTCCGATTTATAAATGTTTAAAAAATACAAATATGACTTCATATTTTATTTTGTGCACAACATGTTGTGTATATCTCAATTTAGATTGTATTACTCATCAAAGATTTGTGAAAATACATATTTGTGTTGCTTTTTTCAATCCTGATCAATGAAAAAGTTAAAAAAAAAAAAAAAAGAAAAAGAAAAGACAACGTGCAAAAGTACACAGATCAATGACTGTGAATCGGTTCAAGCTCAGTTCTTTCCTCCACACACCAACCTGTTCCCCCACTGTAACGATGATAGCTCCTGTCTCTGAATGAGAGTACGAGGTATTGTAGATACAACAAATTCTGATTATACTTAAAGATTCTCTCAATAGTACAGTGTGTGTGTGTGTGTGTGTGTGTGTGTGTAAAAGGGTAGGTGTTAAAACATATCAATGACTACTAGAAAAATAACAACAAAAAAACCTTCTTATCCGACTTCTCCTAAAACTTGAATATTTTGGTGAGGTGAGACAAAATAAAAAACAGCTGTGTTTTGGAAATCACATTTTTTTTTCCAAGTCCTAAAATTTTGAGTTTTGAGCCCTAAGTAAGTCATAATAAATGGTCTTCACCAAATGTATTGCCATACAAGAATAGTAACTGAAGATCATGCTCTTTTGGCCCTTTTTTAGGTTCATGCTTTATATGGGAGGTCTACTGGAAGAGGTTTATCTGCTGTAATGTTCAAAAATACATTATGTTTCTAATATTACACATTGCTGCGTCTAATTTAGAAGTCAGGAAAGGAAACCTGCAACACTCTCCTCTGTTTCAACAGATCCTTGCTGTACACTGGCTGAAACAGAGCCTGTGGTACGAAATAATTATGGGGGGCTTTGTGGTGGACGCAATAGCGCAGAGTATGCTACGAAACAGTTTCCAGCCTCATTGATTTAGCTAGCCAGCAATTACTTTAACTGTTAAACCAACGTTAACTATGTTAACATTAGTGATGACTTACTGTTCTTTGTGCAACTTCAAATGTCAAACAAACTTCTAGCTTCTCTGTCTGTGATTTTCAACCCATTCCTTTTGCATTCTGCAATCAGTATTTTCTGACCACTGCACAGCTTCTGTAGGCAAGCATCATCTTTGCTTTGCATCGTTTCCAACTTGGACTCAGTAATGTTACGTTAGTTCTTCATGGTTCTGTCATGTAACTTGATTTGATGCTGTTGGAATGGTTCAAACTAAAAAAATGAAGTGTGGACTTGCTGGCGTTGAATAGCATTAACATTAGTTGATTCAGGAAATGAATTGATTTGTGGCACATACTGTACATATTTTTTACTCATTGGGTTTGATTGTATTCAGTTTTTCAAGTCAAAAAGCTCAAGTCCAAGCAAAGTCACGGGTCATTGGTGCTAAAGTCCAAGTCGAGTTGCATGTCTTTTTGATTTTGACAGTGAAATGGCATTTTTCAGACAAATCAACAGAAAATTAACTCATGGCCTGTCTCTGTCTCAGAAACAACGCAGATATCTCTTCTCTCTGTTGGTGCTGAATCTTGGGTCAAAGATGACTTCGGCTCAGGAGGTAGATCGGGTCATCCACCAATCAGAAGATTGAGTTCGATCCGGTTGCTCCGTTCTGCGTGACGAAGTGTCCTTGGGCAAGATAATGAGTCCCAAATTGCTCCTGAAGGCTGTGCCATCGGTGTCCGAGTGTGTTTAGTTACTTCTGATGAGCAGTTGGCACCTTGCACGCGTCATCTGCCGCCAGTGTCTTTTTTTAACTCTGCTTTCATCCATCCACACGACGTTCACAACACTTCCAAACGAGGTGGAAAGGCTTAGGAGGCAGGAAGTTGTTTACCATGTCATGTCACTGGCGCAGCTTGTAATGTCTTATCTGTTTTAGAGCATCTTTGATTTTATCAACCATCAGTTTTAGGTTTTTTCATTCGAGAACAAAACACTTCTTTTCTTTTAAAATAGTGCTAACAGATCCAAAGAAAAGCGCTCCACCCCCACTGTTTGAATGACAAGTGATCTCTGGGAATTGAAGTGCAGAAACACCACAACAATAACCTCTCATCACCAAAAAAAGTTGCCAAAAATCGAAAAAGACGTGGAGCTCGTGGAGCACCAATTCAAGCCAAATAATTCTTCATTAGAATCATTTGTTTTCAGTCGGTGCTGTCTTTTGGTAGGAGTTAGTGATTGCTACAAAGGAAATTGGTGCCCATTTAATTCTCCTCACGACTTAACTTTGGATCTCAGCATAGCTATTAGAAAACACCTTTCACACACACACACACACACACACACGTAAACAGTCATTGAGAAACGCCCTCCTTGTATTTCATCCAAGTGTTTCTCTTTTTTTTTTCTTTCTTACACTCAGAACACCCGTCTCTTTTGTTTTTGCCCAGACTCTGGTGAAATTCCAACACGAGGCGAGCGGGGCAGGAGAAGGACGAAGGAAAAACATGTTGGAATTTTCTTCTCCTCTCAGATCTTCAGGGTTTCTCAGCAGCAATTACACAGAAGTGTTACCAGATGCTTCTTGCCATTGTCGGACTAAAAACCACGTATCTGCACAAAGTCAGTCAGGTCTTTCAGGATTGGGAAATGCTTTATTTTAGTTTGTTTTAAATGATGTTGATGTGCAGTATCGAAATTTCACAATGGATCCTTAACGAAATACCTCGGGATTGATGAGGCTGAGTCGGCGCGCAAAAGCAACGGCGAAACATTCGGCCTGAGGAAGAAAAACACTGAAAATGCACTTACATGGTTATTTCCCGACAGCAGCGCTTGGTTTCTGCAATCTTATCTTATCCTTGAGCCTTGACTGCTAGCTCACTCCAATTACTTTCAGAAAAACACACTTATGTGAACACACACACACACTGATGATGTTCACACACAATTCTGCATGTGCGGACACACATACAGTATGCACACAGTGGTACATTTTGACTAACAGTAAATACACCACACACAGAATAATACACTTACAGAAAACCACATTTGTGACTCACACACTGTGTTTCTAGTGAATAAATCACTTATAATTTCCTGTCATCCTTTACACGACTAAAACAACACTGACCAAACATCCCAGAATCTTATCTCTGCCTTTAAAGCACCGTGGAGACGATAAAACATCTGAGGCAATACATGCAAAAAGAATTCAGGACTTTAACTTTAAAATACCAATACAACAATTTAAAAAAGACATATTATCAGCAAAATGTACCTAAAATATCACAGTACAAGTATTCATGGTGCTAACAGCCCCCTCAGCGTGTTATAAATATTATGGGATCATTATCACCGATGCATGCTGGAGCTGATTTAACTACAATACTTTAAAGTGGAGTTTAATCTGCAAAGAGCTCAGCCTTGTAAAGACATTTCTGTCTATAATCAAGTCCTAAAAACCCCATTTTGCAGCGCGGTGAGAATATTTACACATGCTTTTAATTTGCATCGACTCATTTAAATACTAAAAAATAAAAAATAATAAAAAAAGTGAAACAATTTCAGTTCAGTTTATTTTTTTATGTAGTGCCAAATCATAACAGGAGTCATCTCGGGACAGTTTGCATATACAGCTGGTCTTGACATGTCACGGTAGACATGGCGTGAGAGTTAAAGAGAGACAAAATTCTTGAAAGTTAACACGCAGGTAGAAAAATGAATACGCCGGCAGATTAACATGAGTAGATAAAAGGGCTTTATTTTGCAGAAGCTGTCTGTCGTATGAAAATAATATGCAAAATATGCAAAGCAACTTGTAGCAGCTGTCAGATAAATGTACGGGAGTAAAAAGTACAATATTTAAGTATAAATTAAATAATACAGTGAGTAAATGGTTCGCGTGTACGTTAAATCTGAAATAAATGAATGTAAATCAAATCTGAGGTGAGCTTGACCTGTTTCACTCAGGCATTAGGGAGTAGAGTAAAAGAGAAGCAGTAGTCGTGGTTCCATCATGTCTCCATCATGGTTTAGATGTTCAGTGTATTTCAGAAGTTGAACAGCTTGCAGCTTGTTCTTCAGCAACTATATTTCCGACATTGTTTAAGTCTGTTTTGCTACATGGAGAGATTGTCATCATTGTGGCATACACATCTACACACACTCAGCACACACTCAGCACACAGGACCTGGAATCACATCATTTTGTAGTTTTTAGGGTACTTGCTTAATAGTTTGCTTGAGTATTTGGATTTGGACAATCCAGAGGTAACAATGCACTTTTTCACTCTAATGCTTTCATTTGACAGCTAGTTTCTTTTCAAATTAATATTATACAAACAAAATATGTATGTATATTTATTTATGACGCCTCGGCTAGCTAAGCCATTAAAAATACCTCCTATACTTTAGTGTATCAATAATATTTGTACTTATAATTGTGTATATCTACAGTTTGGTATTGCTACTTGAATATTTTCATCACTGTTGGGCGCAAAGAGTCAAATAACTTACTCACCATGTGTTATGTTGCAAAACATATTGATCATTTTGGTGTATGATATTAACCACATCTTAATTCTGTTTCGTCTCAAATGATGCATTATGTCAACAAGTAATATGAGGATTACTCTGATTCACTTACTTGCTGAGAGTCTGTATTCTTAATGCCAACAGCAGCTGGCTAACTTAGCTTAACCAGTAACTTCCTGGAGTCTGGACAGAGCCAGGTAACTTTCCCCCCGTTTCCAGTCTTTAAGCTAAGCTAAGCTGACCTGCTACTGGCTTCTAACTTTCAGCAAGAAAGAGGATTGGCATTTTAAAGGAAACATTGCATTCACATTGAGACAACAACGGAACCAATGAAAGGTTTCCGCTAAGAGAAATTTAGCCATAATCTGCCAATCACGCTGCTTACTTAGCCCAACAGGTCGGTTCCACCTACAGCCAGTCAAGACAAACAGTGTAATTATGACAAATGAAATATTTGGGACACCGGTCACTGCCTCGCTGGCTTCACCTCAGAGTGTATTAGCTTTCAGCTTTCAAATAGCAGGAGCTGGGGGCCGTTTGTAAAGGGGAAACTAAATACCTTATGTGGGCACATGGAGGGATTATGGGTATTTTCGGTTATGTGGGTAAGCTCAATTTTCTGACACGGTCGCTCTGGTGTTTCCAGTTGGAGCAGAAACATGTTTGATATGCACACACACACACACAAATGTAAAGCATACTGTATGCATCTTATCCACACACACACACACACACACGCACTCTTACTCACTCATTCATACACACACAGAGAAGTTGCCTATGCTCTCAGTTTCTCCCGGTGTCTCGAGGGAAAAGGTAATTGCTGCGGAAGCTGAGCTACTGAGTGCCAGCCGTCTGATGGTTGATAGGGATCAGCGAGCAAAGAAGTGTGGAGTCAACAGAGTCCAAAGCAGAACTCTTCACAACCTTAGAACACAAAATATAGGTTTCCACCTTTCTCCACTCTGATTCTGTCTTTCCTCCTGTAACCTTTATTACAGGTTTAGCCACAGTACAGTTGTTGATGTTGACCAAACCCATCATGGTGTTGAGATGGAGGACTGTCTTAAGGTGTGTTCAGACAGAAAACAAGCCAAACAGTTGCCTTATTCGCCCAACAGCCGCTGCACCAACTGTACAGTCATTATTAGCTGGTGATGGATGCTTGGATCACGTCCGTACTGTACTGTGGGTGTTTCTGTGTGTTTGTATTCAGCTGAGCCTCTGACTAATCTCAGAACTCACCAGAAACTGCAGCTCTGTCTCTTATTTCCGTCTCTCTCTTTTTTCCTCTGGGTGCACGTACACGTCTACGCTTCACTTCACACTGACGTTCTATGTAATCACACCGCCTCAAAATTTTCCTTCTCGTTCTGCGTCTACAGGCAGTAAGAGTCTGAATTCGCAGATGAATTGCTTGTCATTTAGCTCGACTCATAGTTTCTGTGTGATCAATCAGATATGTAAATTAGCAATCAATACTATGAGGCAAAGTGCTGATGAGCCAAATGTCAGGTCAATCAACATTTACAACCAGCGTTAAAGCAGAACAAATCACATGCATGCATGATGGATGCATATTGGAGCATTGAGGGTCTGAACATGTTATTGTCATGGACTGTATAAAATATGGATGTAGTCTCTGTAACGTCACCCACAAGTATCTGGAGAGCCGTTGTGAAGCTCAGTGTGGTGACTCTGGCGGCACCATCTTGTCATTCTTTCTAATCCAAAAATGGACGATGACGTGGAGCTGAGGTGAAGCCTGGTTGCTTAAACAAGCAATCTGTGATGGTGCCCAACTGTCAACCAAATTGTCCAAGCTTTTAATTATTCATAACTTTAAGCCTTAATATAATTTGAACAGGTGAGCTCTATAAAAATTTACCCTCAGTATAGTTACGGGAAAATTAGCTTTGGAGACCAAAACTGTTTTTTGTACCAGGCTGTAAACATGTTTATTTCTGCTGTGAAGTTGGACATTTTAACATGGGGACTTATGGAGACTGACTCACTTCTGGAGCCAGCCTCAAGTGGATGTTTGAGGAACTGCAGTTTTTGGCACTTCTGCATTGGCTTCAGTTCAAAGCCACAGAGGTTGCTGCTGTGTAAAGTAATTGACCAATTTGCAGCTACTACCAGTGTTGGGAATTTAGTGACTTTATTCTGCCTAGCAACAAATTTAGTGACTTTTTGACCTCAGCTCCACTCTCCAGGGCATTGCCAATGTTTCTCAGTGAATGCAACTTAATTTGAATTATATTATATTTGACTCTTATAGTAACTCATAAAGTAAGTTGTAGCAAAGAACTTTTCCAAGCAGGTATAAGCTGTCACAAAGGTGAAAGGTCAAATATTTAATGCACAGATTCAAAGAGTATCTACTCCATTGACGCCCAGAATATTCTTTTAAGTTGAGCTACTGAGTGCCAGCCGTCTGAGTTTGGAAAATTTCATGGTTCACAGAGGAAGGATCTTATTGACATTTGAGATCCCCAGACTGTCTGGCTAGCACCACCAGTATATCAGTTATCAGTTATCCAGTGCTCCCAGCATCTACTAGATGGATTGGCACAAACAAACATTTATGGTTCCCAGAGGATGAATCATGCCTTTGATGATGGGGCATTTGTGGTTTAGAATGAAATGTCAACAAATATTGGATAGATTGCCATCAAATGGTGAACATGGTTCCTGCCAGACATCAGCATATTGGCATTGTCATCGTGAGCAGGTTAGCATTTTGTTGTCTAGCCAGTATCACAGTTCAACCTCGAGAAGATATACTACTAGATACTTATTACATCACATTCATACTCTCCGTTGAGACGTATTTTCCCCCTGAAGGAGGTCGCCCTCTGGTCCACTCCAGAATAGTGCTGATTATGGAAACCTATTTTCCCCAGTGTGTTGCTGACTGACTGACCCCCATGTACTACATGCAAACAAGGTTTCACCACCTCTACCGCCAGCCACCTGCTCAGATCTTCTTCTGTGTCATGCATAGGGAAATTTAGACTGTATGTTCTCTTTTTGATGCAGTGTAAGTACTTCGATGTGCTTCAAAGATCAAAGTTCTGACTCCGTAACCTTAGGATCCTTAAAATAAAAATTATAAAATGTCTTTCGGTGGAAATAGGGGTTTCTCTTCCCCCCTTGAGCCTTGTCTCGAGTTTCTGGTGAGTTCTGAGATCAGTCAGCCCAGACACCCAGATATTGGTTCAAGTCACAAGACTCAAGAGGGGGCAGACAGGACAGACCAAGCAAATGTTTGATTAGATCGGTTTAACAGCCAGTGTGTTTGATTCCTGCATGGACCCACCCATGCTCAAAGTGTACACAGCCGTACTGCCATGTGCTTTGTTGACAAATGTTATGTCTTCAGCTGCCTTGTCACATAATTACAGTCAGTTAATGAGATGCAGAGTCTCACTTATTTCAGTAAAATCAATCCACTCTTGGCTGTGCTGGAATTTGTACAAGTCTGATTGTTAGGGGTAATTAAATGAAATACTTAAAGTCAAACACTGGGATCAGGATGAATGAAAGAGAAAAAGGTTATAAAAATATAATATGAAAGTTGAAACCACTCTCCCACCATAAGAGCAACATGTTTGGCAGGATTGATTCGTGTTGGTTGAACACATAAACAAGTTCCGATATAACTGGCTGTTGATTCATATCTAGAGCTATCTAAGTGTGACAGTTTCTGAGAATCATCACTTGCAAAGCTGAGAGAGAGAGACCGGACAAAGAGAGTGAAGAAGGTAAAAATGAAACCAGATGCAGTAAAGATTCAAAGAACACCAAAGAGACAAGGAATCAAAAGAAAAAAACTTTACCTCTGATGCTAAAGTGAAACTGGTGACTCAGCCCTAGAGCCTCGTGGGAATTTACAGACTCTGGTATTGTAGGGAGTTTTGCGTAAGTGTGTATGTGGTCACAAGGTATTTCCCTTTTTTTTCCTTTTTGGCAAGTCTCTTCTTTTTTTATGCGATATGTATTCTAGTTACTATTATCAGAAATTGAAAATTTTGGCCAGAGAGACGATGTCTGGTGAAGATGAGCTACAACGAGCAACCACTCCAGCTAAGGTTGGGATTACAGCTCTGCAAAGATACCTTAATGTCTCTGCTGATCTGTGTCACGAGTTCACGCTGAACGTAAAAAAAGGAAAAACGCGTGGTTGGGTTTGTCTTTATTCTTGCATAACTGCAGCTTTAAAAGGGAGCAGTCATTTGTAAAATTATCAGCCATCAAGATGCACATTAGAAACAACTGAGACATCAATCAGAAACACTGTGTGCTTATCTCAGTCTGAGGTTTATCATCGCTATCCTCTTGCAATACGACCAGCTGGATGGGAAAAAACAGTACAAGTTGTACCTCAAAAGTAATTGGATTTAAAAAGCATCCAAGAAAAGAAAAGAAGAGTTCAGTTTCAGCCTTACCTGACAGAGGTCTACAGTGAGCGTCAGGTCGCTTGCATCTTTAAAATTTCAGCTCTTCATAAGAACAATTGCAGACAACAAAGCTATAGACTGGTAACGGTCTAAAATGACTCTTCACTGACCAATGACAAGCCAAATAAGGTTTACAAAACACCATAAGGATTGAACTGTAGAGGACTGGAGTAAGGACTGGGCAATCTTTAGCTTTTCCCAACACTTGGTCATCTAAAGGTTAGACCCAGAGGCCTACAAGCCACACTGTCTCATAGGCAGATCCATGATGATCTTCAGCAAAGCTAGAATTGGGCAGATTTGACGCATGTATCAAGCCACATACAAGATTATCCTTGAGGAAAACTTTGAGAATTGTTTTTTTCTAGCAGGACAATGCTCCATGCCACACAGCCAGATCAATCAAGGTGTAGATGGAGGACCACCGGATCAATCTCAAGACTTGAAGACTTGAAGGCTTGAAAACCTCTGGAACGTGATCAAGAGGAAGATGCATGGTCTCAAGACGTCAAACAAAGCCGAGCTGCTTAAAGTTTTGTGACAGGAATGAATGGTGGTGAGCATTCTGAGACACAAATCAGGGTTATTCCACCAAATATTGATTTCTGAACTACACCTAGGTTAAAACATTAGTATTATGTTAAAATGTTTTCAAGTGAATATATCACGCAAACTTGTTTAGTTTTATTGTTTTATTTCATTAAATTATGCAGTTACAGTTTATAATGATATTAAAACTCTATTAATATCCTTGCTTTTTGACTTCTCTTAAAATTTCTAGAACTGTCCTGTTCATTTGGACCAGTGAGTGACATGCTGAAGTACTTCTTCTCTTTTATGTGGTTGTCGTGCTCCTCAGTCACACTGGAGGACATTTGTCCTTTCATCCACACTACCTTGCTGTAACACAGTGTAAACTGTCATCCTCGGCGCAGCATCTGGGTGGTTTGAAAGGGCGCGGCGTAAACAACGTGTCAAGAGGGATTCGGTTTGATTTGATTCCCTCCACGTTGGGAGGACGGCATGTGGACAGCAGTGTTTTGAGTTTCACTGAAGACAGGGTTAGGCGAAGCCGCACTAACAACAGAGCAACTGAGAGACACTAACATTTACGCAGAGAAACCACACACACATGGATGCACATGTACTGGGTTACAGAAGAAAAATGTACATTTGCATGGACAAGCTAGATACACACATCCACACAAGAACATATGAAGTGTGTACGTTTACAACAGAGGAAAGGAAAGATGCCAACATTTACGTGGGGGAAAATGAATGCACACACAGACACACACACACACAGATGGTGGCAGCAGGGTAGACCCCCTAGTCTGTACACATATGGCTGCAATTGACCGGTAGGGTGGGTGGATAAATGGCAGCCGACCAACCGGTGGTATAATTATCTGACCAGCCTCTTTATGTAGCCTTAAATAGCAGCCTTGTTTGCACTAAAAATAAACCGTCATTTCAGCCTGCCAACATTTGACCCCTGACACCTGACCCTGGGCTAGAAAGGACAAAGGTCGGCCATCTTGGACTTGACGCTAAAAATAGTAGGAGGACCTCTCGTCACCCTTGAACCTGAATTTGAAATAGATGTTTTGTGACACAGACTTTCAGAGAAAGTGTCACCATCTCTTACAGATCTAAGACTAACACAAAGGCTTCCATTCACTATGGCTCATGCTAACTTCCACGCTAAGTCAAGCGAACAATGTACACCCATTGGGGTATTTAGCGCGAACGTCCTAAAGCTTTAACTTAAATTTGAAATCATTGGTTCTCACTGAATCCAATCAGAATTTAGCCCCATGGATAAGCTATAGTAGCTATGGCTACTTTGAGGACAACTTGCAAGCTAATTAAACCAGCTGTTTACATGTGTGAAGCTGTTAGGTCCCTGTGGACGCTATGAGGAACGTTTTGAGGCAATTTACTTTTATATTTTGGGCCATTTGAAGCAGAGTAGACAGATCATCTGGCCTGATTGAGTAAATCCAAAAGTGACCGAGGAAAACTTTGGTGTAAAGAGTTTCTCTGAGAGTGAATCCAGCTGCGTAACTTCAACAAATTGATTCTCAGCTCTCAGCTGGGAGCAGATCCCTGTACACTTAGCTTCAAAAGCTAATCCAGAACTTCTGTGTTTACTTTTGGTGGACAAGCAAGTTCAACATGTTAGCACTGTTGAACCAAAGTCACAATGGCCGCACTTTTAGGAATAAGGCCCAGGTTGACAATCACTAAAATGTTCCATCAGATGTTAGACATACTTGTGCTCTTACACTTTTTTCTCTTGGGCACACTCTCTCTGCTCTCCTTCTCGTCTTTGAACACCAGACCACCACCTGTTCACCCTCAAAACACCCTCTTTATCCAAGTCTCACTCACACACACAGAAAGCAGTTAATGACCCTGACCTGTGATTATGTTAGCCTGTGGCATTCACCTGCAGCTCCGCTCCAGAAACACACACACATAGTAGTGGCTGCTGCAGACCCCTGACCTCTGCAGTAACACACAGGGCCAGATGTGGTCACACTCATGCGCACACACACACACACACACACACACACACACACACACACACACACACACAGTGTTACCCTGTGGAGTGCTGTGTGGCGGTAAAGTTAAGAAGACAGCTTTGTCTCACCTCTGTCTCTGGTCACTTACTTTAAATCTCACAATACAGCTAATGTCACGATCCAGTTTGATTACTGTTGTCTCGTAGCGTAAGAAAAACTTTGCCTTGTCACTCCTCCGCATTTACCTTCATCCTCACTCCAAGACAGTGGGAGACAGGAGGAGAAGCTGTGGCTATCTGGGAGGAGATGTCAGCCAAATCTTCTGTAATAAAATTTGACTTCCTAAACCACAAAGAGTTCATCTGCAAAACTGCGTCCAAAAGAAAACACACAGCAGTCTGTAAATCCTGAAATGCAACACTTACTACTCAGGCTACACTGTCTGGTCTTGGTCTTGACTTGGTCTCTACCCCTCGAAGTCTTGGTCTTGTCTTAGCGTTGATACATTCTGGTCTTTGTCATGACTTGGTCTTGGTTTAGGTGGTCTTGAGTACAACACTGACTAAGCGAATATTGTACCAGCGAAGCTTGAGGAAACATCAGAGGGCTGTTTGGTTATCATATTTCATTTTGAATCAATATAGTGGATGAGATGGATGAATAACTCCAACCAACTATTTTTAGTGGTATATAGTTAATAATTCGATTTTGTTTATTGTCCTTTCAGATATCCCTTACTAACAACCAATAAACCTGCTATAATAAAAGTGTTAGCAATAAGTTGCCTTTTATTACCCATCAAGCACACACGAAGCAAGATTATCATCTATTAGGAACTGCAGGAAAGTGTTTCTGTCCCCCCGCCTGGTCAAAGTCCAATATTCACTCTCTTTTAGTGCTGCGTTGGGAAAATATCTTGATCTCTAGCTGCTAAATGCTCCATTATGTTCATAACTAGTTGCTAACTTTGTCTGCCTGCTGCTGGGTGCTGGTCAAGTTTGTTTTTTTAATACTTCAATCAGCTGTCTACAGTGGCTGGAAACAAGGTTAAATAGTGTGCAGGGCCGCGGGCTGAAAAACCAAAACCATGAGCTGAAAGAGGCTAAATTGTGGAGCTGGGAACTGCAGGCTTCGGTGCTAATTCTCTGTGGGTTTGTCACTGCGAGAAACACACTTAACATTACACATAGTCATTTGATTTATTGTTACTATAAAGATAATTGTTGGTGCAGCTCTAATCTTTAACAAATTAACAGCACTTTAAAACCAGTTGAGCAGTCAATCATTATGTGGTGAAACTTAAAGTTAATGCTTGAGCTCGCCCGAAAATCTGTACTCAAGTAGAAGTAGAAGAAGTGAAGAAGAGTATGGTCGCCTCTCCAAACTTGTGCATGCTGCAGTGTTTTCTCATTGGCCCAAAGTGTTTTTTCTTACTCGAAGTGGTGATATTCCATCGAGAGTAAACACTATTGAACAGCCCAATTGGTTCCCGTGGCCGCCAAAAGAAGAGGGCTTCCTCCTGCGTGTCCAGTTGCAACTACGAAAATGCATTTTATAAATTGAACATTAATACTTTTTTCGCCCAAACTAAAATGGACATTGCATGTAATCACAGCATGGTTTGTGCAACAGTCCAGCAGAAGGAGGACCCATCTGTGTGTGCATATTTCCAGTTAAAGGATAAGTACACTGTATGTGTGGAGCAGATTTTTACTAGCATATCCTCTGGGTATTAACAAAACACCTTTTTTTCACAACTACAGTCTTTACATTGATGTGTTTGGCATGTGTCTAATCTGTTTGGTTTTCTTTGAGGAAACTGTTAGACCGAATGTGGAGAAGCACGCTGGAGAAAGGAGTGTGGGGTAAAGTACTTTTTCAACAACGTCACATTTGATCAGATATGACATGGAAATTGCTCTTTACAAAATCGCCACCCGGGCAAAGAGTTCATTACAATACCACAACTCTGTTCTAAGGTTAAATATTTCTCTTCTCCCTTCCTCGCTCCTCTTCACAAACCCATCTCTTATTTCACCTAACCACATTCATGTGCACCCATACGCAATTTAGATCTGTGCTGTAAATCCTGCAAAATAATTTCTCCTTAGAATATGAAACCGTTGAAGTAACACTGTGTAACTTTTCCACCATAAAATAACATAAAACCTAAAATCATGTTGATGCTACACTGACTTGTAATCAGCACCCCATACTACGTAACTTTGAGAGTTTCCTCGGGGTTCCTGAGTAAAGTAAATTGCTTCCAACTGTAGCTGCTGTTAGCTAATGTTAGCGCAGTTTGTTAGCCGGACTGCCCAGACTGTGAGTTTAGAGCACCGGGGGAGTGTTAGTGTTTGTACCACAGGCATTTTTGACCCCCGGAAAGAGGAGGTTTACAGGGCTGGACGCAGGCAAATGCAGACAGGGAGTGGGGCCAGTGTCGTGGCAGAACCGGAGCTGGATAAGGAGTTGCTCAGCAGCCTCTATGGACACAATGATAAAAAAAGAAGAAACTGAAGAGGACGTTGACAGTGGAAGCTAAGAAAAGAGTAAGTGAGCAAGTAGATGTCAGAAAAGAGTCAATTTGGTACTGACTTTTAGTCGCTGGCTAGTTGTGCCTAAAGAGGCGATAGTGAGCTCTGTGACGAGAGACGGGGACAGAGCCAGAGCTTCTTGAAGATTAATCACCTGGAGTTACGTTGAATTCGTGCAGGTTTATATTTTAAACTTTCGGGATTAAAATGTGGATTTATCTTCACTGTTGCTGAAGCAGAGGTGCAGACATCCGCTGTCTATGGATACTACTTCATATATAGAGAGATAAAAAAAGGAAATTGCTTGGTTAGCACAGCCCTTATTGTATAATATTATTATTATTATTGTATAATATTGTTAAATTAATTCTGATATTTTACAGATCAGTGTCATTATTAAAGTTACAAGCATGGCTGTAGACTATTAATACACTGATAAATATAATAACCAGACACACAAAAACTGCTACGTCTCTTATATTTCTTCCCATGCTTCCATACTACTTACTTCCTCTTCGTCCTTATCCCAAAAAGATAAGATCATCATCATTTAGGGGGGGGGTCACCTCGTGGGTCCAATTCCCTGCAGCGTGTAGACAATCAGGTCAAGAAGCCTGAAGTCTGGGGACCCAGCTCTGACACACACGAGGACAGATGTTAACACACACACAGACACACACAGACAGAGGAAGCTGGGAAACTAAAGGAAGCTATGGTGACAAACCATTTCCCCTGTTCAGCAATTACCAACCATTCAACTCTGCACCGAGGCTCATTACATCCAGGCCTGGAATGACATTTGGAAACGGTTGAAGGGGGCCCGTTCAGCGCTGCACTTTGTTGTTGTTATTATTATTGTCTGTGCTGAGAGCAGCCCATTAGCACACACTCAGGTCCTCTCTCTGCCTTTCACCACCTGCACTTGTTAAAGAAGCTCCCATATTGGATTTCCTCTCTTCACGGGGAATACTGCAGCCATGCATAAACTGATGATATGTCCTGTGATGTATTTAAAAAGCACAGAAACACAGACGAGAAACAAATCTTTAATATGTTGGGAAGGTACTGAGTATGTATATTCAACATGGATTGATTGCAGTTGTTTCGAGTGAGACTAACCCATAATTTAACCCTTTATAGGGCACTCATTGAAATACTTTGAAATTGAAAATTTCAACCCTGGAGTGTTATTGGTGGATATAAGAAGACATTTTTTCTTTTTTTTTGACTTTTTTAAAGTTTCAGTTTTAGACTGCAAATCAAAGTCAAGTTACCGTATACGGTCACTCGCCCACCTAGGGAAAAAAAATATGTGGAACATTTATTTCTAAATCAACAATATGTCTTACGGAACTTATGACACTTATTTCAAAATATCACGTACATGATACAGTGCAAGAAATGTCAGGGTTAGGGTTAGAGTGTGATCCATTAGAGGCCACAGCAACGCTACCTGTGACGTAGCCTGACATTCACTGATCGGCTGGAGAAAGTCACGTTATTCTGCTCCTTCATTGAGAGACGTGGGGTACTGTTTTTAAAGCCCGTGGAGGTGGCCATATATAGTTCCTCGCCCGATGAAGGTTTAAGGACATCTTCGTCATTTGCTTTTCAATTTTTCAAACATATTTACAAATGTTCTCTTTTTTCCTGAAGTGAGACTTTATAATTATTGTAATTACAATGATGATTCATTGCAGGACAGAGTCAACCCCAAATTTCTAAATATATCTGTTAAAAATTCTACCTTTCCACAGAATCTTTAATCAAAAATCATAAAGATGGTCCTTAGATATTCGGTACAAACCTTAACACATTGTCTCATGAATGCAGCCTCATGTGAGGCAGAATTTAAGGAAAAGTTAAAGATGACTGTAGGCGCTCCATGAAGCAGGAATAAGAGTTTGTTATGTGATTTGAATGATGCCCATTTCATGTTTTATTGTTCATTATATGATGAATAGAGATGTGTTTTAGAAACTCTTTTGTTGTTCGTCTGCAGTTTAATGTAAGATGATACGTTCAGTTTTGACAACTGTTTCACCATTACAAATGGATTTGGTATGTGCATGACACAATAAATAACAGATTACTAATTGTCTCAATATGATTGTTTTAATAAATTATATATTTTAGCAGACTGTGGAGAAGTTGATCTGAACAAGTTTATTTTCCGCTATCGCAGATAAACTTCCAGCAAATGTGAAAAATATTCGGGATGCTTCAGCTTTCTGTTGCCTGCCTTATTAAACACAGACTCACAGAGCCTGAGCTGTGTCCTGGGTGGACAGCGAACCACCAAGATGCATTGTGATCAGAACGCTCAGACCACTTGCCGAGGTGGTCTGACCATTTTGTAAATCACTCCTGCCTTCTTTTGAATTCAGCATAAAATATAATGAAGTTTCTTTGCTTGTAAAAAGCATTGTCGCTGCATTGCTACTCCGTGTCTTTGTGCGTCTTACCTGCCAACATTCAGCAGCTATGTCTTTGATCACACAATTTACACTAAATTCAAGACAGTAGAAACATTTTATTGATGGTAAACGTCAAATTTTACAAATACAGTAATCAACAATAATCAATATAAGTAACTTCTTTGTCACATATGGTAAACAATCACCAGACTAAATCTTCTCTGTGGCGTTCTCCTCACATCAGCGGCTATTTATTCTAGTATCTTTGTGGGCCCTCCTCACATGACGGCCTTGTACACTCTGCTGCCCTCCGAGTGTATTTCTATTGCAGTAATGTAGCTCGCTACAGACATGCAGCTATGCAGACATCCAGCTGTAATACAGTGTGGCACAGACGCTTTGGCAGTAGTTTCTAATGACTTTCCCAACTGTTGAACTATTGACTCTGCTGGTGATAATAACAGACTTCTTGTTGGTTCTGATGTCCAGATTACATATTACAAACTTTATTGTCTCGTGTAACTTAAAACCCAGTATTGCTTCAGCGCACAGACTCACCTCCCTCTGTACAAAATTAAGCCAAAATATCCCGGATACAGGCACTGCCACCAGCCTGGTGATTGACGTTGGAGCCGTGGTATCAAAGTCATACACCCTCTCTATATAGCGTCAAATAACTAATTAGAATCAAACGTATAAGAAAAAATTACACTTGAATCTACATCAGCATGATAAGAACTACCAAAAATGAAACGATCCATTCATCCATATCCAATAACCATTTATCCTTATCAGGTTTGCGGGGGACTGGAGTCAGTCGCCAGTTCATCAGAGGGCTGACACATAGAGACAAACAACCATTCACACTCACATTCACACCTACAGGCAATTCAGAGTCACCAATGAACCTGCAATGTCTTTGGACTGTTGGAGGAAGCCACCAGAGTGCAATCGAGACATTTTGGCTTCATTTTTTGGGGAGCTGTCATGTCGTCCATCTTTAGTCAATGCCTCAACATAAACTTTGTCAGTGCACCAAACTTCAAATAGTATATGCGTTCATTCACAGTAGGGCACTATAAAGATGTAGCCTTTTATCAGGCTGTAAAAATGTTTATTTATGCTGTGAAGTTGGACATTTTAACATGGGGACTTATGGAGACTGACTCATTTTGTAGCCAGCCTCAAGTGGCCGTTTGAGAAACTGCTTCACTTCACATGGAGGTTGCTGCTTGGTCCTTTTAAATGTTTAATGTTATAAAGAGACAGCTCATAAAACGTTAACAGTACGTAACCAGTGCGGTACCAACACAGGGCTGTGATGAACTCCAGTCAGCAGCACTCCATGGAACTTGACATGGCCAGCCTTGAATGTCCGTCAGCTGCTGATCGTTCACATTAGAACTTTCTACCATAGAAGTACCTCAAATGAAAACTGCTGACAGTGTGCTCTGGGGATCATTAAGAGTAACAGGGTTGCTGTGTCTGGGATGTTGCTGATGAATTTTTGGAAAAACAAATAAAATTTCATGGCAAAGGAAAGTCTGAGAGACAGATGTCTCAGAACCTGAGCAGATAGAACCCTCTGCATGGCTGGATTCCACCAGAGGTTAAGTGAGAAAATATGTTTTTGTTATTTGGGTGAACCGACCCTTTATAAGGACAAACTCAGTCTAACCTCAGGAGGGAGGTAGAGGCTTCCAGGTCTCACAGCCTCTTTTATGGAAGGAAAAGTGTCAAAATTTCCCCCCAGCTCTTTCCACTGCTGACACGCTGCGCCAAGAACGACCACAGACACTCACACACACACACACGCATGCCTGTTAGAGCTGCTGTGGAACAATATCACAGACACTGAAAAATCAACAACAGTTGTTTGTGAAGACAGTAAGTAGAGCGAGGCAGAGGTTAGAACAGCTAATATGATTCTGCATGTAAGTGTGCCAACAAGTGTGTGTGTGTGTGTGTGTGTGGAAGGGAAGGTAGAGAGTGTTGGCAAGGTATGCAGACCAGTATTTACATCATGCTAACTTAAGTCCACAAGACAAGTCACTGTCTGTGTCCTGGAGATACGTGGATTTAGTTAGTTTGTTAACCAAGTTCAGGAAAATTGAACAAAAAGCATCATTTTAACTCCGGCTACTGTTTTAACTTTATTTAACAAACTCTACGTGCTTTCTGTTCCATGCCATTTAGCCCTGTGGCTTGGACCCGAAAATTGATGGTCACATCACAGCAAGAATCTCAGAGCAAGAGGCTCCCAGAAGCACTCAGAGCAGAGATCTGTTTCTTGATTGGTCATCTGACGGAATGGTAAAATAAAAGGTTGTTATAAATAATATTGCATGATTTATAGCACTGTAAATTGCATATCTGTGGAAAGATCTCTGACGTTGTTTATAAAATAAAGAAGATTACATGTGTAGAATATGAATCATGAAAACACTCTTTGGAACTTCATTTTCTTTTCTTCCTCTTTTCAGTCTAAAGTTCATCTTTGCTCCTCCAGGACAAATATACAGCTGCACAGACATGGTCATTGTTACTGTCAGTTCCCGATTTGTGCCTGCTGCCTGATTTGTTCTGCACATGCATTTTCTTTTTTTTTGGCTTTATTACCAGTGTAATATTAGTTCAAGCAATAATATTAGATGACTGAAGGCTAGAGGCCAGTCTTTGCATCGTCTACTAATTTGACACAATTTGACCAATATCACCAACTCTCTGAAAGCATTGTAAAAAAGATCCTGCGTGCATGGAATTGATGGGGCTGGCACTAACAGTTATTAGTCTGCAAAGGAGAAGATTTGCTGTATGTACTGTACGCCTTCTTCAGGTGAAAATTTGTCAAATGCTACTCAACAAATGACATTCCCATCATGTTTGTCAGCATGGGGACACACTGAATACTGGAAAAATAAAATAACTTTATTCACTGATTTTGGTGAAACTGGATCATAATTTATGGTAGAAATATTTTCTGGTCCTCTCTCAGATGTTCTGTCTCAACTTTAGCTTTACTTGTTTTGTTAGCGGCCACTTTTGCTAATGCTGTTAGCTCATTAGCTCAGTTAGCTGTTCAGCTAGCCATCGTATTTGCTGACTTTGACTGGACTGGGAGCTTGGGAGTGTTTGTGTTCTAACTTTGAACCACTGGTGCTCTGATCTCCCAGCACCTGCACAGTCAGGTAAGAGGAAAGGAGCTAGCGAATGTCAGCTAATGTTACATTAAGCAGTAGCAGGGCCGACAGTTTAGTCGTAGTAGTTCATAAAGTCGGTACATTTAATGAGTAGGCCTGCTGCGACGTTACCTGACGCAGGTGTTGGAGTCATCACTACTTCACTTCCAGGAATTCTGTTTTTAAAAAGAACAGGCTGTCTTTTGTGTCAAATGAGTGATGTTAATGACGTGAAGTCACAGGTTTCACCAACCTCATTTTATTATCACAATGAAACCAGTTCCATCACATATGAGTCAATAACCAGATGTGTTCTGAAGCAGCAGGAGTTCAGCAGGGATCTGGTTTTCTCCCGACAGCTGACACCAGAGCACAGTCACGCCGACGGAAAGTGATTAAAGCTCAGTGGGCTTTATGTAAATGATGTGAAAGGCAGCCAGAATCTCCCTGTCCTGTAGTCTGCAAGGCATTGCATCGCAGTAACACCCCCTTCAGACTGATACAGTGTCACCTGACTGACTCTCTTGATGTTTCATATTTTAGTTTTTAACGTTTTGTTGTCACGGCCACTGTTAACACAGTGTGCAGCATCCTCATCACCCTGACCTGAGTGTTTGCCCTCCGTGTTGTCTGACACTGAAATAAAACGACAATTAAAACAACTCAATACAGCCAGTCTAACTAAGGTAATAGCCCACCATTAAGGCAACTGAAACAACTGAACATGCATTAAGGTGGTTAGATGCTCTCCTGCATGTGTACACTGCAGGTCGTATTTGACTGTTGCGTGTATGTATGGTATTGTGTGTGTGTAAGTGTGTGTGCACAGCAGCTGTTCTCAGGGTGGATCTGAGCAAAAACAGCCTGAGGAGGTGTCCCAGATGATACAGTCTATAGGTGCACACTGTGTACTGTGTGCTGTGTTTGTACTGTGTATTTGAACTTGTTAAACTGTCATCATCTTCCTGAGTTTATAACAAACAAAAGATGAACATATTAGTAATTAAGTAGTTTAAAATCACACACAGTGATGTCAGAAACTGAATACGATCAGCTGATAATAAACCTGATTGGCCACTATCAGTAATCAATGCACAACCATTAATTAAACCAATAACTAAGAGTCAACGTCGCCAAACTTATCATACTTAACGGTTAAAGTAACAGTGTTTCTTGTAGCGTTGAAAAAACGTTTAAAAACAAGAATAAAGTACGTCATGTCGACAGTCTGACTGTCAACTCAGCATCCGTATAATCCATAAAGATAAACTACTTCTGTACAAACTTTACATTTTGTATTTTGTCACCTCAACAGCTCTCAAACAGTGTTATTCTAGTGTTAGCCGAGAAACAGACTGAGATTTCAACAGACAGTCAACAGACTCTTTCATTTCACTGGTTTGCATGCATGATACAAAGCTGCTGGTCTGTGCTAATGTGTAGATCGACATAAAGAAGCTAACAAGCTAGTGTTCAGAAAACGTTGTTGACGTGGTGTTCCTTGGCAACAGTGCAATCCCAGTCCAGTTGTGGAACTATTTGTGTTGGCGGAGCCAAATAAATAATTAAATAAACAAACAAACCATAATCTGTTGTCACAATCCCTTAACTCATAAACAACCCTTGTAGCACTGTTGTCTAAAAAAAAAAAAATCACACTCCAGGTTGTGCCGTTATACTGAATATCAGCACAGCTGTGATAATCTATGCCCAAATCACAGCACGACAGCACTCTAAAACTAAAACTATTGTTTAATTAAACCTCTTCAGGAGTGTTGTGTCGAAAGGGATATGTAATCTCTGTGCACATGCCTTGTAGGGGGATGCACAGAGCTATATGCAACAGAATCAGCACGCCACATCAGGGGTGCACTTTCAGATCTGATCTCAGCTCCACAGTGTAGTTCTGGTCTGCTGACTTTATGGCAATGGGGGAAACTTGTATTTGTGTGTGTGTGTGTGTGTGTGTGTGTGTTCCATCTGGGTGGTCAGCCAATACATTAACCAGTGCGGATATCAACAACAACCAGCTAATGAGGCACAGTGGCCATGAACCTGATGTTTATTTGCATAGTGATACAAAAAATGACGCCATCAGCTGCAGAAACATATCACAGGTTGATTATTTTTTCCTACATTACACAGCCTCCACTCTGACTACACTTGAGACTTGCTTTTTGGTCCGTAACCCAAAAGTTGTGGGTTTGAATCCCGAGAAGTGAATGAAAGAATTTTCCCAAAGTACACTTTAAAGAACTTTTTTAAAATAGCTCAATTTCTTTTGCAATAACATCAATAAATGAAAGTTGTCAAATATAAGCATGTAGCTTATCATTATCATAGCAAGTAAACCATAAATCTGCTCAGAAATCCAAGAAAATATGAGCTCTTAACTGCAGAACTTGCCTGAGCATGATTGTGTTTTTTTAAGTCAGTAATCCAGCCGTCTGTGGCTAATGGCTAATAGCTAATTCGGCATACTTTTAATGTTGCCAATATACCAAAATGTAAACAAATATTGCAGAAAAAGCTCAAGTGACTGCAACAATATTCTCCCTCAGTCGAAGGGTGGGCACAGATACGGAAGAGGATTAGAGCCACATATGAAACAAAGCAACAACTCAGAATCATGAGATTATGAGTCAGAATTCTCCGGGATATTTTGTGTCTGTAAACTACTGTGGAGTATCTACAGTGGCGCTACAGTAAAAACCCTGCGGGCATAAAGCGATGTGCATGGTTAGATACCACTAAATGCTAGAGATGATATGTTTGCAGAAGAGCTGCTACGCTTCGCCACGGCTGTGTGTATTTATTTTGATGTATCTGTTTATGTGAATAAAACGCATCTCTCTTTTATCCTTAAAACATGATACGCCATGACCAACTGAATGCAAATGGATTAGGGAAACATGAGGAATGATTGACATTTCTTCCCCACACCCAGTTTCACTGACACAGAGGGGACGGGACAGAAGCAAAAAGGAAAAGAGCAAAACAGAGCTTGAGGGAGTAAGAGAGGAAATCCTCCCTCTCTCTCGCTCTCTGCATAAATTGTTGAATTAAGAGATTTGAGAGAGAGAGCTGAGATTACCGGAGAGACACCGAGGATTAAGGTGTTCAAACATGACCATTAACCAAATGCTGGATTTTTCCAAGCATCGCAAACGTCACATGGCCAGCTATGGAGAACACTGCTGCAACACTGTGAAAAAGGAAGACTTGAAATGGTTGGGGAATTTTAACTAAAATAAAGAAAAGAAAACACAGTTCTACAGTTGCTACAACTAACTTTATTTTCTGGTAAAGAGTCAAATATGCTCAATACAAAATATTTTCATATTTTTTCAGGCTTAAAGTTATGCAGGATTAAGAGTGTGGCTGCTTTGACTGACAGGTAGGTGTCATTACAGATGGCTTGTTTGAGCAACCAGGCTTCATCCAGTCTGCCTCAGGTCCGTCGATGATTCACGTCTTTGCTGATATTTAGATCAGGAGGCAGGGACTACCAAGATGGCAGTGGTCAGAGCTGCAGGTTCTGAGCTTCAGAAACATATGGGTGACATTACATATTCTTTACTGTCAGTGGTGTCCACCATATTGTTCTCTTTAATGCAAAGGCATGATCTTTCTCAAGTTTGTTTAAAGTTAAATATAGTTAATGACTGTGTTTATTTCCATGTGGTTATGCAACAGTCTTAGACGTACAGTATTCTTTGCATTTCAAACATCCATCTATTTCCTCCTGCTTATCCAGGGTCAGGTTGCAGTGGCAGCAGGTTTAGCAGGGCGTTCCAGACATCCTTCTCCCCAGCAACACATTCCTGCTCCTCCTGGGGAATCCCAAGACATTCCCAGCCAGATATAGTTCCTGCAGCAAGATATGGCTGCCCTGGTGTCTCCAAAAGGAGAGTGCCAAAGGAAGGCACCAACAGAAACATTAAAAAAAAAAAAAGGATGCCTCACTGAAGTGTCATTTCCTTCATCTGTTAACAACTGCCAGTCTCCTTTAGGAGACCTCCCATCAGAGTCAAAAGACTCAAAAACTGCTGCCGAAGTGAACGTGAGCACAGATTATGAGCCATTCTTTCGCCTCAAAGCCACTGAAGTAAATACTGAACTAATTTCTCACAAGTCACATATCTTCTAACACTAAAATTACGTTTTTCAGACATCAATCAGGAGAGAATTCACTTTGTTGACCTGTCTCTGTTTTCATTAATTTTTTACTCCATCTTATGAATTATGTTTGATAATAACACATGACTGCACACTGTCTCTTTTTAGCATAAGTGAACTTGTCAGACATTCACTGAACCTTTATGTTCCAGCTTTACGCCCATCACAACTGAAGCTTTCCACATCTTTTCCCCACAAGAAAACGCTAGCCATCATTTTCTATCAAATCATACATTATATTACAGATAATTAGAAATTTGTCCATATTAATAAGGTAGAGAGGCTGACAAAAGTTGACCTCATTCATAATAATGACATAATATGTTCTCTGCAGATGGATCATCAATAATCTGGCATATTTCACTCACTTGGCAGTAATAATGATGAGAGTTGATTTTTTAAAATGGTTATAGTCAAATTAAGAAAACCAGCTGATCCAGTCAACAGGCAGGCAGAGTCTTGTCTCCTTTTGTCTTCCAGTGATTTTGACACAGTGACACAGTGATTTTCAAGTACACAAAGTGCACATTAAGCTTTTGTGTATCCATTAACCTGACATTTTTCAAACAGCTTCACCATAACCAACTTTTTGACTCCTGACATAATCATAATCATAGTCGCTTTGTAACAATGAACAAAGAATATCAGGATCAGGCTAAGCTGTAAAAGAACTGACTGGATTTTTCTTTTTTATCAACAGCACGAGGAAACGTTAACTAACGTATGTGCAAAGTTGTAAATGCTCATGCTAAGCTAACATATAAAGCCAACATATATAACATACTACAACTTTACATGCAAATGAAAGACGATCGGGATGGCATGTATGTCAGTCTGTTGGTCCAATATCTCAACTGCATTATCCATGAAATGTACAGGTATTCGTGTTTCCAGGAGGATGTATCATGATGACTTTGGTTATCCTCTCAGACCACCACTGTACTGCTGTTCAGAGCAAATTATATCTTGAATTTGGCACACACAGCACACATGGCTTTTTATTGAAATATCATAACGGAAGAATTGTAAACCGGGAGGAGTTATTTCAGTTGTAGCGAAACTCCCATTCATTTTTTCCATAGACAGCTTTGTGTGACTCATAATTGGAGTAACCTGGATATGTGAGAAACCCTCCCAGTTAATTCATCAGGACAAAAGATTAACAAGTGCATTAAAAAAACAAGATCTAACTATACTTCCACCAATACTCTGGTGGCCGTGCCTTGTGGTTCTTGTAGCAACCAGTTTGGTCCCGGTCTGCCCGAGTGGGAGGTTTGATTGCATTGCCTGTTCACCCAGTTCTGGTTTTGATAGATCGAACGTGCAATATGAAGACACAAGTTGCAGAGATATCTAATGTTCGTTCTGTCCAGTTTGTTTCTCAAGAGGCGATATTCTGATAATTCAGGGCTCATGACAGTAGTTTCGGCTGGGAGATGTGTGTTCACTGTTACGCAATCTCTCTTAGCTTTTTTAGTCTAATAAATAACCAAAATAAACTCTAAATACATCAAAAAATGAAATATTCTTACACCTATGTTCTTTATTAAACAAAAATATACATATATAACTTATCTAAAACAAGCAGCTGAAGAGTTCCAACAATCACCAACTTTAATTTGGTCCAAATAAACATTTAATTTAGCCAAATACTCTGGGTCTACACGCTGTTGCTGCCCCTTTGATACCTGACCTCCCTCTTAGTCCACTCCAAGCTAACGCCTTTCCCACCTGAACCCACCATGTCTTTGTGAACATGTTAGCATCTGTCCCTAAATAAAGCCTCAAAGAGTCAAGAGCGTGACTGTAGACACGTCTTGTCTGAACATCCTCAGGTGTAAGGACATGAACTCCAGTCTCAATGTCAAAAGTCATGCGGTTTGGCTCTCATCCACCGTGACCACCAAAAATGTAGCACTTTGTCACACAGAGAACTTTAACAATAAACATAATCCTGACAGGAATGACAGAACTGGCAAAACAAATTAGTAATATCGAAATGTCTTTTCTCTGAGACAGGTTTTGTTTGTATTGTGAGCAGATGAAATACCATGACAACAAAAGCGTGACAGGCGTATCGACTTTGAAACTAATTATAATGACATGCACGAGTAGTTTAGATTATTTCCATGACATTGTCTATCAAAAAGACAAGACAATGGTGAAAGAGGTGTGGATGTCGTGTACGTAGTTGCAAGGACACATCGGACGGACACACACCCACACACACGCACACACACACACACACACACACCACATAGGTTGTTGACATAGGTCAGCCTAGGTGTTCCCTCATAGCCTCACCTAAGTTTCCATGTCCTCAAAAACATCACTTCAGCACGAACATTTCATGATGACGCTGATGCCAAACTGTTTTTTTAATAAAATAATAAATCTTATAGTCTGTTTCTTGGTACGACAAAGCAAACCAAGATATACTATGTAATATGCAGGTGATGGTCCTTAAACATCTTTGTGCCAATTTATAAAAGTTATCTCATGACTTTTTCCATATAGAGCAGCTCTTGACTGTACTCTTTATAACATTTACAGAGACCCAACAGTTCCCACCATGGGCAAGCACTTGTCCACACTGGCAAGGAAAAACTTCCTTTAAGAGGCATCTAGCTCATTGGTGGGCAGCCATCTGCAGCAACTGGGTGAGTTATATACATATGCTCGTTCAAGGCTTTCTGTTTTTTTATTACTATTGTTGTTGTTGTTGTTGTTGTTGTTGTTGTTGTTGTTGTTTGTTTTTATTTTGTTTTTATTAATATCTACAGTCTGGAGTTGAGGAGGAGAGAGAGTGGAGAGAGTTAAGTCATCTTTTGATCTAATGATTTTGTTAAGATAGTTTTTTTTTTCCAGTAATTTTCCTTTCTTTGTTCTTGTGCATTATTATTATTGTTGTTGTTGTTGTTGTTGTTGTGTATTAGTATGAGAACACATGATATATATATATATATTTCTTGCTATCTTTTAGAACATAGAAAACAGGTGCTATGGTTCAGGTGGTTCAGTGGATCGTCTAGTAATCAGAGGCTCACTGGTTCGATTCCAAGCTCCCTAAGTCTAGTCATACTGTCCTTAAGCAAGATACTGAACTCCAAAATTGCTTCATCAGTGTGTGAATGTGCGTGAATGTATAAAGTATCAGTGTCAGCACTGATGAGCATTTGGCACCTTGCATGGCAGCCTCTGCCATCAGTGTGTGGATGTGTGAAAGTGCTTTGAGTAGTCAGTATATAAAACACAAGTCTGGTCCAAAATCAAACCTCACTCACTCTCTTTCCTAACAGTATGAGAGTCAGACTGATTCGTATCTGATCCGTAAGCCTCAGAGTTCAACTCTAGACAGGCTGATAAATGACGGCCATTAAAGCTTTCCCATTAATGTTGTTTTTAATTCAGTCCATCCACACAGGGTATTCATCATCTCCCTCTGGTGCTGCGCATACATGTGCAATTTGTGCATGTGTTTGTTTATGTGTGCGAGCGCATGTGTGTAGTGAAAACGGAGACAGAGAGCGAGCAGGCGAGCGAGGGGGAAGAAGGAAGCGAGTGAGAGACAGACAGTCGAGCTCCTCACTCTGTTTCTTTTGGCTTGATGCTGCTGTTACTTGAGTGGACTTGGAGAGGGGAAGCGAAGAGTGGGTGAACCGCTCGTTTTCAGTAGACACACACACACGCACACACACACACACACACACCTGTTAATGTGATGTCTGTTGGAGGTTCAGCAAAGGTTTTGTTTTCTTCTTCATATACAGTCATTTGTCAGTCATTTGGAGTCGTGACAAAGTTGAAGATAAAGAAATTTTTTGAAGGATTAATAATGTAGTCTTATGATTATTATCATGAATAATGTTGATGATAAAGAATGTGGTGATGATGGTGATGATAATGAAAAGGAAAAGGTATGAAATGTGATGCTCATGTGTGAGGATAGGATACGGGTTTAAATGGGGGAAAGGAGGAGGGTTGAGTTTAGAGAGAGGATACCGGTAAAGGGTAAAAAAAAGGGGGGGGGTTAGGTTAAGATAAAACAATATGAGGATTTGGAATGAGTAAAGGGAAATTGGGATAAAAACAAATGGAATGATCGAGTCGTATAGATCTATTTATAAGACCATAAACATACTTATATTCAGTAATATATATATATATATATATATATATATATATATATATATATATATATATATATATTAATTATAAGCATACCCATGCATACTCCCACGTATCCATGAAACCTATTATTACTAATTAAATATGTTTATTAATAAATAAGAAAAGATAAAAATTCATCAAAACCACAAACCACACCCAAAAAAACAAGAAAATAATAAAAATACACTCAACATCCATGCATATAATAGAAAAACCCAATATAAATACAACCAATTGTTTGCTCATTGAAGCTAATCTCCCACTCTTTGAGATAAAAAGAAGCTCAATATAAATATATCCATTTTATATAGCATAATTCACATTAAATTTCTCATTGAGGGGTAATAGTTTGTAATTTATTTATCCAGTACCTCTCTTTTTTGCCTTTGGGGTCTGGACCCTCTTTCTAATCCATAAAATATATAATTATTTATTCCATGATTTTGAAAGTGATCATACAGGATAGTATTTTTATTTGCTTTATATGGTAAGTATGTTGATACATTCAAGTTTGAATTGAATTGCCTGTTTCACCTATGTAGATTTTATCACGTGTACTGAATGGCGTAGACTATATTAGTAGTATCTATGGGTGGGAAAAATAACCGATTCTTCGATGCATTGCGATTATCTCTAGAACGATTTCGTCTCGATGCAGATAGGTTAATAATTGGAATTTTAAAAATTAAATTAGTTTGCGTGCTGCAACATTCTGTTCACCTGCTGCAGAGTGCTACAGAAAACTCTCCCTTCTGCCTGCCGGTTCTCTGCGAACACGCATGCGCACCAAACACATGTGCGAGTTGTTTACATCCAAAGTTTAGTGGCGACAAAATGGCTGCGAGCAACAAACCTACACAGCCTGCATCAGCTTCTTTAAAAGCTGCGATATAGCAGACAAGACCTACACTGTGTGTAAGGTGTGTAGCAGGGATGAGCATTTTATCTGATGCGCAATCAGTGCATTGATGCGAGGGTCTATGGTAAATTGCATCGGTTGGAGTGATGTGCATCGGATAGAAACTGGGCTGAAACCACGATGCATCACCTTGTAAAAGCTTTGTATCAGTAAAATCCGATTTCATATTATTTTATATATATATTAAAATTATTATTTTCAGTCAATTCACTTCCATAATTATCTCTCAGCCGTTAAATTCTCACGAGTGGACTGTTTGTTGCGGAACGACAAGAACATCCGGGCTACTCCAGTCAACAACAAACACACGTGTTGAAGTAGGCTACTGGTAAAAAATGGCAGTCGACGAACAACAAATCTATAGTTTACCTAGCCATACATACAAGTCCAATGTTTGGCGTCACTTTGGATTTTTCAAAAAGGACGGAAACCTTGACAAGTCCTTAGCAATTTGTAACATATGCCATCTTGCTATAAAGTACACAGGCAGCACGACCAACCTGATAACTCACCTGAAGCGACAACACGGTGTGGCTGAAGAATATTAGCCAACTCGGATTCACCTCATGCTACTAGTAGCTCCAGCGGCGCTAACAACACTGGTCAACAGCCAAGCATCAGTACTTTTTTCCAAACTCCGCTGGGCGGAAACTCTGCCCGCGCCAAGGTAATAACTAAAGCCATCGCTTTCTACACTGCTCAAAAAAATTAAAGGAACACTTTTTAATCAGAGTATAGCATCAAGACAGTTCAACTTCTGGGATATTGATCTGGTCAGGTAAGTAGCTGGGGGGGTTGTTACCTACAGACCCTACAGGAGGCCACTGGTGTGAATGTCTCTGACCAAACAATCAGAAACAGACTTCATGAGGGTGGCCTGAGGGCCCGACGTCCTGTACTGGACCCTGTGCTCACTGCCCGGCACCATGGAGCTCCACTGGCATTTGCCACAGAACACCACAATTGGCAGGTCTGCCACTGGCGCCCTGTGATTTCACAGATGAGAGCAGGTTCAACCTGAGCACATGTGATAGACGTGAACAGGTCTGGAGACGCCGTGGAGAACATTATGCTGCCTGCAACATCATTCAGCATGACCGCTTTGGTGGTGGGTCAGTGATGGTCTTGGGAGGCATATCCCTGGAAGGATACACAGACCTCTACAGGTTAGACAACGGCACCCTGACTGCTATTAGGTATCAGAATGAAATCCTTGGACCCATTGTCAGACCCCATGCTGGTGCAGTGGGTCCTGAGTTCCTCCTGGTGCACGACCATGCCTGGCCTCATGTGGCGAGAATATGCAGGCAGTTCCTGGAGGATGAAGGAATTGATACCATTGACTGGCCCTTATGCTCGACTGACCTAAATCCAATAGAACACCTCTTGGTCATTATGTTTGGGTCCATCCGATGTCGCCAGGTTGCACCTCAGACTGTCCAGGAGCTCAGTGATGCCCTGGTCCAGATCTGGGAGGAGATCCCACAGGACACCATCCGTCGTCTCATCCGTGTTTAATTGGGCCAACCATGTTTTCAGGATGAGGTCTGCAGTATCCTTTGTCCAATGCACTGGGTCCAAGGGATTTATTTAAATTGTGTTCTATCCATTTGTTTCAGGAAGGTAATCTTTGAATGATCTTTCTGTTCAGGTCCATAATTAGTCGTTGCTGGGTTTCTGATAGCTGGTCAGAATAATGTAGTAATGGAACATAGAGGTTGGCTTTGGGAAACACCGAGGTGGCTGTGGAGAATAACAGCTGCATGTTTTTCCAAATAGTGGTCAGAGTTTGTTCCCGTAGGCAGTTGAGACCAGCAGACAGGATAACCTTTTGTACCTGTGGCTGCATAGGAAGTTTTCTGAGAAGGGCTGTAATGTGTGAGGTAGTAGTGCCTGGAAAGCTATCTACTTGGAGATTAGTGTCCTGAAAGAAAGGGATCCTAGCCAGATTGATTTTATGTATTTGAAGGGACCAGTCCTGATTTCTCCTAGTGGTGTGTGGGTGTACTGCAGGTTCTTGTCTGTGTGAGTGTGATACTGTATGACTGTCCCTAGGGGCATGTTGTGGTTTTGGAGCAGGGATGACATCTGATTGAGGGTCTGTTATGTCATTATGACTTACACCGAAACCCCACCGGGCCCGTCCGCGGCGCGTTGGGTGAGCGCTGCGTATTTGGTCCGTCCTGCACGCGTCTTCAAACCCTACCGGGAGAATTTCAGAAGCGAGCGTTTAGCCCACCAGACTTTGTTTACTTGCTCAGATTTGGTCATTTTCCTGGTGTATATTCTTCTAAATATGCTTCTACATGTGTAAATATGCTAAATGGTTCATTAGTTTCGCTTTTGTCTGTTTTTACGACCAGCAGTTTGCATGGGGTATTTTATTTTAAAAATCCACCGGATTCTCTTTGCTTTTTCTGTGTCTGGCTTCCGCCCACTTGAGGTGCTCTGTGTAGATTGATGCGTGCTGCTCGTGTCAAAGCGTCAAAAATAAAACAGGCGCGCAATTCGGTGGAGCCGGTAGGGTTTGATACATTGACTAGAATGGCCGCGAATTACTTGCAATGACACGAAGCTCACGCAACGCGCCGCGGGCAGACCCGGTGGGGTTTGGGCGTTACAGTTACCCCTGTTGTAATATTAAAAGACATGTCAAGTCTCACAACATTGTTCTTGTTATATTCCATGTTTTGATAGCATTCTCCATTTTGGACTTTCTGGCTGGTTGGCTGTCAGCAACGTGAATTCACAGGTCAAACAGCTTCCACTGGAATTTCAGCATTTTTTTGTTTTGTTTGTCTTGAACGCTGGTGTGATCAGGTCTTCAAGTCCCCATGAAGTCGGAATTTTTTTCACATCTGTGTTATATGTCATCTTTAGTATCTGACCCAACTATGACAAAAACAAACTCAGAGTGTGTCATTTCCTGATAAAAAAATAAGAAGTTGTTGATGACTCAACCTGCACTCTGGTGCTAATTTAACTTCCAATAAATTGCTTTCTTGCTTCTGATGCCGCCAGAGCAGAGTGATTCCTATTTTATCCAGTCAATGAGTGATCGTGAGGGTTGCCACATGCATCTATGGCTACCTATCAATGCTGCCAAATATGCTAAAATCAAAGATACATTTGCTGACTGGACTACAGTAGTAGCTACAACATCTCCAGCAATAGCCGTACCTGTCATTATGCAGCAACAGGAGACGTGGTTGGCTGTGAGGCGTGGCTGGGTGTGACAGGGAAGCTGGCGAAAAAGAACAAGCAGAACGACGGTTGATGCAGGAAACAATAATTCAACAAAAGTAGGGCACAGGGAAGTACAAGTGCATAAATAGTGTTTGTACATAGTGGGCAAAGGCATCCATTACGTGATGCATCCTGGCACTAAAAAGACTTGTGAAAGAAGCAGCCCCTGAATGTTGCATACATTTTCTGAGCATCAAACCCTGGGCAAAATGACTTTTATTCATTCAATTCACTATCAGAGTTTGATCTATTCAGTCCCATAACATTTGGAAAGTCTAGAAGAGACACACGATTAAATCATTTGATCCCATTCAAGTTAGCAGAGGGCTGAACCGGAAGTTAGTGAAAAGTATCTTGTGCACTTGCTCCGTGAGCCACACAATGTGGAAGCATATGAGGGAGATCCAAGAAAATGTATAGTCGGAAATCAAACTTTTTTGGCTTTATGCGCCAAGAATGAAGAGAGCCCCAGCTTCGACACAGTATCCAGCTCTCTTTAAACATGGACAGGAGGGACTAGACTAGCGTGTGCCATGGCCACCTTTGATCACCAGGGAATTGGTCAAAAGCGAGTGAGTACATTGGTGCACACGCATGGGTAAACTTGCCCATGGCATTTACTACTCAGCTCTGTAGTCGTTTGGTGGAACGGTGCAGTACACATTTAAGGAAAGGATGGTGCACTGTCGGGCAGGGTTTGACTGACTGTTGGCAGCCCAGGCTAGACCAATTCTTTTGACCCAGTTCAATAAAGTTGAATAACTTCTTGCTCTTGTTATATCAAAACCATGCCCACAGCTGCCAGTAATTCTTATGAAATGGGTGGTTAATTGGTACTGTATGACTATGGTTCAGCCACATGCATAGAACTTGCAGCCTGGCAAGACCTGTGATCTCGTGGTAACTCTCTAACAATTTTCTTGTTGTCTCTGCACCAGTAAACAAGAACCGGCACAAGATTTAGATGTGGCCAAATGTGACGTCCACACCCTATGATGATGATACAAGACTATTCTGTTAAGGATTAATGTCTCCAAATATCCATGACAGCGATGAGCAGCTCACACAGGCCTATAAAAAAAAAACTGTATTAAGGTTATTCATAATTATTCAAAATTCACTTTTAGTTTTTTGGGGTTTTCTTTTCTGCTGTGGCTCAGGATAATCTATAATGCAGTGTGTATGCTAGCCAAAGAATTTGGAAGCATTGTTCAGTAAGAGTGTGTTTTAGTGAAGGAATTGCAATTGCTTTGCATATCTTGCAATAGGATGTGACAGAAGGTCTAACAAATCCTTCCTATTCTCTGCATGAAAACATCTCATAATGTCAGGTATACAGATACAGCTCATAAACATGTGTTTAACTCCATAACTGCAACTATTGTGTCAGGCCTTTCACCGTTTGAACACACTGGGCTGTGGAATGTCTTATTCGCTTCATCTTCCGTATCTTCCTATTTGTCATGTTAATGGTATTTTATTAAAAGTCACATTTATCTTCTCCCTTCCTGCTTTGTTTTTTGTTTTTTTGTTTTGCTACTGAATAGTAAAGCACTTTGAGCTGCATTCCTAGCCTCAGTTCATTCATTCAGTTATTCATTCATTCTACTCACATCAATTAACTAAATTTGCTCCTCAACATGGGCTTGCCCAACCCTAAGGCAACCAGCATAGTTCAGGAGTTCAGGAGACCCACGAAACCAAGGAAGATTTAAAAAATGTCATTACGTCACTGTGTAGCACATCACGCACATCGGTAGCACTCAGTTAGCATAGTGTTGAATGGCCAGACCACTCCCTCAACTCTAACCCTAACCATTCAACCCATCTCACTGATGTGTTGTTAGCTAATTTAATTAATTAATTAAACACCAAGCAGAGCACCAGATATTTGGTATCTTGACGTAATGATCCTTTTTTTTCTTTTTTAAGTTTACGTGCACGGAACCTAGAACTCAAATCCACGCATACTGGAAAGTTTGCAAAGAAAAGCAACACACAAACATCAAAGCTAACACGCCTAAAACCGTCTGCACACACCTTGAGATGAAAAAAATAGGGTGTGAAAATAAGACAGATATCAAAGACACTGTAGCATGCACGCACCCACAGGTTAAACAAGTACACACATTCCTGTAGAACAAACTTGGCCATCGCATCTGAGGAACTTAAGGACTTTGGCCTTAGGTCATGTTTGAGATGACGCGGAGCCTCAGGAGATCAGTGCGTTTAGGTGCATGTGGTACTGCGGGTGACTACATCTGGTGACAGGTATTGCCTTATGAGCTACCTGCTGCCGGTGTCACAAAAGGTGTTTAATTGGGCAGCTCACCACGAGTTCAATTAAGTCCAAACCTTGTGTAGCCTCCCTCCCTTCAACCCTGTCGGTCTGCTTAACGCTCTTGTTTACTAGTTTTCCAATCTGTTGTGCATTTGCGTCACGCTGTTTTGACGTACTGTATACATGGAAAATCTAGAACAATGTACAGCCAGGTAGAGACGGAAAGGAGCGCCACCTCAAAGATGTAAAAACTAAACACCTCTCTTCCACATTCCCTCCTGAAAAGTGGAATCACATTGACCTGACTGACATTAAAATATTCACATAAATATGTAAATATGCACACATGCGAAAGCACAACTTTCTTTCTGTGACTGCACACGAATCGTACCAAGGTCGGATTTAGACACCACATTCAGTTCAAGTTTGGGGCAACTGTGGCTCAGGAGGTAGCGTGGGTCGTCTGCTGATCACAGGGTTGGTGGTTTGATCTCCACCTCCACTTGGCCACATGTTGTAACATGAAGACACTGAATCTTGGGTTGCAGGTCGCAGGCTTGGATAAATGTGGAGGCTTGCATCAGGAAGGGCATCTGACAAAATAGAATACGCAGTTCTCCATGCCAGGGTCAGTCAGCGAGCTGAGCCAATTCCTACATGGGAAACCAAAATGAGAAGAAGATTTAGTTCAGGTTTGTAAAGGATGGTCATGGTACAGTATTTTCAGGTGAAAAGGTCTTAACACAATGTACCAGAGTTTCTGCAAAACCAGAACTTTCATACTTCCACTGTACAGATCAGTTCACTGAATGTGAGAATGGAACCCTCGGTTGGTCCAGTGACAAGTCCAAAGTTTATTCGAATAAGATGACCAAAAATAGAGAAAGGCAGAATTATTTTGTGCAGTTATTCTACGGCCAGTTCTCATCAAGACATTGGTTTTAGCCACAACATGAAAAATACTACTCCAGTAACATTACAACAGGCTCAGTATCATTTCTAATTAATCTTTTGGCAGCAATTTAAAGGGAAATTGAAGTGTGGAACTGCAAAAATTTAGGCCGGATTATAAAATTAGCCATTGGCAACAAATTCAACGTTTAAGTCAGGTTTAATCCATGCAGCTTTAGCGTTAACACTATAGATACAAAATGCGTATGATGTTGGAAAATGTACTGTACGCTCAACTCAACCAAGACACTGCGAAAAACTGAAACAATGTCAGTTCTAGACAGCGCTGTCAGATTCAGTTCTCACCGCATGACCCGGGTTTGTAGCACATACTGTATGTCAGTAAATACTAACACTGCTGAGGTGTCCTAGCAAAGCAATGAGTACCTATCAGCTCCAGGGCTTCTGCGTGAGCAAAACAAAAGGATTTGGTTCTGGCCTCATTCCCCGAGCCACTTCAAAACAATTTGACCACAGTGATGATAATGATAATTATAAGGTATTTCATTGTTTTGAAGTGGTTGAGCAGAGTTTGATCTACAGGCAACTTCTCCAATCCTCGGGACTATTCAAGGATTACCAGATTCCTTTTGTACACATGCTACAGATGAATGAAACATGTACAAACATGTACACGTCTGCATTCATGTGCACAATGGAAAAATGTGTCCATCTTAAGTATTTTGTCAAGTGTTATGTAATATATTCATACTCTTCATAAGCGGAGGATTTTCTTTAAACAAACTTTCTCAAGCCTTTAAGCAAATTCATTCAAACCCGAATAATCAGGAGGAAACTTTGGCTGAATTCTAGGAAAATGCGTGCACTCATGGGACTGTTGATTTATGCATGTTACTGTCTAGCCACGCCACCACTGCTGCAGTGGCAAGTTGTACTGAATGCAGATTGACTGACTGTGGATGCATACATGATTGGAGTGATCACACACTAACAGACAATGGTATCCTGTGTAAACGTGTCATTGTTCTATAGTTACACTGTGCAACCAACATTTACTTCATAGTGATAAGTTAAAGAAAAAAGTTCTATTGGTCTATATCCACTTTAAACTATACCATTTTGCATATGCTGTTACTATCAGCTATGTTGAAGGGTTAGCAGGCTAACTCACTGATCTAGTTGCCTTATCCACATTACGAAGCAACAAATTCTGTGGCTGGGAAATGAAGCCAATGCGGAACTACCAAACACTGTAATTCTTCGATCGGCCTCTTGAGGCTGGCTACAGAACATTTCAGTCTCCATAGGCGCCCGTATTAAAATGTTTATATGCCTGGTAATAAAAACGGTTTTGGTCTCTATAGCTAATTTCCTCGTTCATGACAACTGTACTGAGGGTGAATTTTTATAGAACTCACCTGTTCAAATGATATTTAAAGACTGTGTAAAGGCAATTCTGAGATTTCTTTCAAAATACATTAAATATGTTGGAAAATAGTTGCTGAAAACATGAAAAGACTTTGAGCGATATATTACCTGAAATGTGGAATTAGAGGTTCAAACAGTTTATCACCAGTTTTCAGTCCAGGATTTTGTGGGCGGTCCTTAAAGGGTGGCGCGATGACACGCTGAGGCCACCCTGAGCATACCCCTGCACCCCTAACAGAGAGATAGAGATGAATTCATCTCGCTCAGAGTGTTTCAAAGTTAGTCATGTTATTTTCTGAACTCATCTGACACGTTTCATTCGCTTCAAAATGGCTGCCTGACTGCCCCCACAAGTGGGCATGGTTTCAGTGCATTCAGAGGACACAGAGGCCCCCACAGTCCTGGAGCTGAGATTTAATTTTTACCTGATTTTGACACCTAATTTCATAAACTTGTCGATATTTTTAATAATTCAAATTTGACTAGGTGGTTAATGACGCTTTCTTCTTTGGTCTGACAAACTCAGAACACACATTTATTCTTACTTTACGCTGACTTTAAGGCTTAAATTTATGCAGAATTAACAGCGTGGGTGCTTTGATTGACAGGCAGGTGCCATTACAGATGGCTTGTTGGAGCAGCCAGGCGTCATTTAGCTCACCTTAGGTGATGATGCACGCCTTTGTCGATTTTTAGATTAGCCAGGAGGCGGTAGGGGCAGTACAGCCAACATGGCGGCAGGCCAGTGCCACATATTTTGAGCTTCAGAAATCGGTGGGTGACGTCACTCAAGTGCTGTCCATTCGTTTAAATGGTTCAGTTTAGAGTGGGGGAGAGGGAAGGGCGGAAGGGTAGATAGAGAGAGAAAGGGACAGACACAGGTTTGTAGAAATAAATGCCCGGTCAGTTTCTTAAAGTGTCATGGTGAACAGCCATCATTTGACTTCAGTGTCACTGCATCTGGTCCCTCCGTCAGCTGTGCCCCTCGCACAATTAAGACATGCTAAACTTTTCCAGAGACATGTTTTCAGTGACTAGTTTAAATGGGATGATAAATACTCCGAGGTCAACTGGAGGATAAGGGCAAGATCTGAGAACACAGCTGCTGAAACCGCTATCATCTGTTCTTTCATCTCATTTTCTGTCTTTTCTTTTTCTTTTTCTTTTTTTTTTTTTTTTTGGTGTGCAGACTGTTAAGTTCATGCAGTGGTCACACAATTTTGATAAGCCTGTGCAAAAAAATAAAATTCACTGAGAATTTATTTGATGTGTTTCGTCTTGCGGTCCCACAACACACTGATATGTTGTTTTTCTAGAAACGCACACTGTTTACACTGAAAGAAACTCTTCCTGTTTACGTTTTACCACCTGAAACATTGTGTTCAAACGTGCGCACAGGTAATTGATCCTAGAATCCTTTCTTGATTACTTCCTGGAGTGTTTAACTTGTCAAAATCTTTTGAATGTTGTTGTTCATTCACACCTGAACATCAGCTGTCACTTATATAGACAATGTAAACAGAAGATCGGCTCTGAAATACAAACCCTCCAATCCCTAACACGGACGTCATTAACATTATGTCATTATGGCGACGGCTGTGTAAGCTCATCTCTCGGCGCGATAAAGAGCTGATATAAGATAAACTTTTTCGAACTTTGCAGCTAGTTGACTAGCTGCAGCGTCAGTGTCAGTTTCCATGTGGTGAAAGAAGCATTTAGATCCTTTCCTGAAATAAAAGTACCAATGTCAAAAGTTCAAGTAAAGCAGCAAAAGTAAAAGTGTTGGTTCTGCATAATTTTTACCCACCACATGCCTGATTTATTTATTTATCCACTGCATTATTGGATTGTTAATGATGATCACTGCTATTGGCCTAGACTTCAAGGGGACTTCCGATGATCTATCTCCCTTCTCCCTCTCTAACCAAGCAGCAACCTCCAGTCCTGGGAAATGAAGCCAATGCAGAAGTGCTAAAAATTGTAATTCCTCAAGTGGCCACTTGAGACAGGCTGCAGAAGTGAGTCAATCTCCATAAGCCCCCATGTTAAAATGTCCAACTACACAGCAGAATAAACATGTTTACAGCCTGGTTCAGGCAACAGTTTTGGTCTCTATAACTGATTTCTCCGCCCATGACAACTGTGAGGGGGGTGAATTTTTTTTAACTTCAGATGATATTGAGGCTCGAAGTTATGCATAATTAAGCGTGCCCGCTTGATTGACAGGTAGGTGCTGTTGCAGATGGCTTATTCGAGTATGCAGGCTTAATTCAGCCCACCCATCCATGTCATTGCCAATATTAAGATTAGCTGGGAGGCGCAGGAAGCAGTACATCCAACATGGCAATATCCAGCGCTGCATATTTTTGGCACTTCGGAAACCTACGGGTGACATCAGTCAGGCTCTGTCCATTCTTTATACTGTCATTGTCTCTGCATTGTCCACCATGCTCCAGGTTTTGCTCGAGGTTTCTGCCTCTTAAAGGAAGTTTTTCCTTGCCACTGTCACCAAGTGCTTGCTCATGGTGGGAATTGTTGACTCTCTGTAAATATTATAATAAAGAGTACAGTCTAGACCTGCTCTGTATGGACAGTGTCATGAAATAACTTCTGTTATGATTTGGCACTATATAAATTGAAGTGATTTTTTTTTTTTCTGGCGGTCCCCAAAAGGATCATCGTAGCGGACTTTAGATGATTATCGGGTAGGGGAGAAGATTTGTGATAATTTTTTGGACATAATTTTCCTTTGTGAACATTGAAATGAAACCATCAAGGAAGTTTTTTCTTTAAGGCGTCACCAACAGTCGGGAACCACTTCAACCTGTTACATACACTGCATTTTATAAGCTAATCATACTGTTTGGGCTTTTTGTTTCCCACAGGCACAAAGCCAGCATCAAGGCAAATGCAGTTGATATGCAAATTTGATGTTCATCCTGGCACAAAATGTGTGTGGGCTAATGGAGTCCAGCGCACACACATCACAATCATTCATGTATGTCAAGTTTTTCCTCTTTCAGTTTGACCAACTTTTAACGTGACCGAGTCATAACAATATCATCCACATACTGTAAGTGTGAACCAGTTATTAGTCAACGCTGGTATTCAAATTTTCAAAATTGTCAAAAGCCAAGTCAGATGTCATCGCCCAAATTCACAATTTGCCTCAGGGGGCTTTACAATCTGTAGGAAATTTAACTCAGAGTGTCCTCAGAGGAAACTGTCTTGTTCATCCAGGATGTACAGACATGTAATAAATGTACAGAACAAACTAACAAAAAAAGAAAAATTGTGATGACAGAATTTTGGACATAAGAATGAGGATCCAGGAGGACGCTGAACAACTTCAGGCAAGTGGGACCTGAGCCATACAACCTACTGTCCACCATGGACACCTGAAAAAGGACAGAACACAGGACAGATCAGCAAAACAATCACAAACATTTTTATGACAAATACATGTAGACTGTAAAACATCATTGAAAAGTATAGATCCCGGACGATGCTGAGCAACTTCTGGTGTTGCCAAATGGATAGAATCTGAGACACACAAACCTCTCATAAGTGAATTTCCTACAACAACCTGTAGATCTGTAGAACAGCAGCAGGAACTATACGTGCTTCATCTGCAGTCTGTTTGAGAAAGGGGCTGTGTGTAATTTTACACATGGATAGCACAGCAGCGCTAACATTCATTATTTTAAATCTCCCAACACAGCGACAGGATTGGTCAGGATCTGACGGCATTTAGTGTTCTGTAATTTTCTAAACATCAGACTGGGAAGCTTTCATAGAGTTGGAGGTAGGCATAGCGCAGCAGGATGATGACGTTTAAAGGCAAAGTCCAAACTCTTAATTATGATAGTTCATAGTTTTTGACTTGCGGTCATTTTTATAAATATTTGCATTTTTGTCCCCTGGATCAGGGTCCCGTTTGCAAACCTGTACCAGCACAATTCAATGCAAACTGCTACCTGCAAGTCCCCAACTCCACCCATTAATATTAGACCCATTACCAAATATAGGCTCAAAGGTGTTGCTGGGCAGTGAACATGTACACTGTTGGATGACTGATGAGCTATAAATGATAAAAATAGAAATAAAAACACAATGATGGTGCAGGGCGTGGAGGCAGAAACACGCTCCATGTTTTCGATGGAATGTTCGCTCGGTCTTCCTTCTCCTTTGAACAGGCTCGCTGGCAGAGACGTGCATACTTTACACACACGCTGGCATGGCATCAATAACTTTATTAATTATTTCAATCTTCCAACACAACAGGGGATTTAACATAACTATTTTTTTCACACCAAATAGCTAATCACCACAACTCCATTTTGGTTTTGTTCATTTAAATATTTCTCACCCACAGTTGGATAAAGATATATAGATATTTAGCTGATGCATTTATGTTTAATGAGTTTAAGATATTAATTAGGCTTTCCAAGAGCAGGGCTGCAGAGTTTAAACATATAAATCATTAAATAATTGTTGTGCCGTTTCAGAAGCGTTTAGCCCGCCAGACTTTGTTTACTTGCTCAGATTTGGTCATTTTCCCGGTTCATGTGCTTCTAAATATGCTTCTACATGTGTAAATATGCTACGTACGTTGTTTCTCTTTTGTCTGTTTTTACGACCGGCAGTTTGCACGGGGTATTTTATTTTGAAAATCCACCAGATTCTCTTTGCTTTTTCTGTGTCTGGCTTCCTGTCAACTCAAAGTGCTCTGTGTAAAATGATGCTGGCTGCTCGCGTCAAGCATCAAAAATAGAACAACGGAGGCTAAGCCGGTGGGGTTGATGATGAGAGGAGGTCATGTGATTGGTCATGCCTGAATCTTGTTCTTCATCCCTTCCTCAACATTGCACCACCTGGTTTGTACCAACGTCTGTCGCCATAATTGCAAAATGATTCTAGTCACAGCCACTGCTGTTTGTTTTGCTCTCTGAGAAGAGAGCCTGCATCTCTTCTCAGATAAAGAGAGTCAAATCTGATCTGAAAAGTAACAAGTAACTACAGCTGTCAGATTGATGGAGTAAGCTAATACAAGTACCTCAAAACTGTACAGTACCGGCACATGTAAGTGCAAGCGGCCAGGCGGCTGTATTTATAAAAAAAAATGTGAAATGAGTCCAATAAAGACAGACCATCATAAAGCCTACTGAAGAAGTTAAGAGAGCAATATGAGCAGGAATGAGCAGTCACGGTGACACAGTGCAACTGCTTTGAACTTGGATGAACTTTGGGCATGCTGTGCGTCACACTTTGCTCGACGCAGCAGCAGCAAAACCGTCGTGGCGCAAGCGAGGGAAGATGATAGGTTTCGGAGTGCAGCAAGAACAAAACCATCATTAATGCTGATCAGGAAAAACGGTCCATTAAGTGTAAACTAATCACTGAAACACACGCCTGCATACCTGCTGATGGTCTGTGCTCAAACGCCCTGATGCACATTTAGAGTTAGGACATCAGAAAACCCACATGCAGGCCACCTTTTATGTTCCCAACCAATCAGCTTTGCTTGTTGGTTCTTTGTGTCAGCAATTAAGACGAGATGACGTTCAGAGGCTGATTAATGTCAATTACAAAATGTACTCTTTACCTCATTTTAAGTTGGCTGACTATTTATGGACAAGTGCAGGCACGGCGCCGGGATTTGTTCTCTCCCGGTGCTAAGGGGGTCTTGACCCATACGTGGGGGTGCTAAGAAAATAATTGCTTTTCATGACTTCAGTTATTTTATAAGGAGGTTCTCGTTTTTTTCAATAAAAGCAGCTGTCATATACAGCACGAGCATGTTCAATATAAAAGTAGTTTTAACTGAATTTGGCCAAAGAATATTCAACAAAATAGTTAAGCCTAATGCAAGTGACCACAAGGCGATGGCAAAAATGTTTCAGGTGCAAAGGTGACAGATTCAGCACCGGACAGTGCCCATGCGCCTGCCAATAACCAGACAATACATCCAACATGCGACAAGTGTGCTGTCTTTATTCCGTATGCATAATTAATAATTATTATTAATTAAAAATACGTTAAAAGTGGCGGCATGCAAAGCAGAAAACACGGTTCTTTGAAATACAATGTTCCAGTCATTGGTAACCCTCATACCACCTCCTGCTGTCCAGCTTTGTGGCTGGATAACGCCGAAGAACAGGCCGCCTCGGTTCATCAACAGGTGACTGGCTTAAGTCAGAGGGAGCGGTGTCTGTGTCAGCAGTGCAGCTAACGGCGGCTGCAGAGCAGCTAGCAGCGATGGACTGCTCTGCTGCTCCTTCAGGTCCTGGCTCTCGACTTCCTCTCTCAGATTCATTTTTGGAATCTCCCTCTTCTTCTTTGTCCCCCTCGGAGACTGGGTCTTCATTTTCATTCATCTTCATTTACTTTTTTTTCTTGATCACAAAACGATCCATTGCAACGGACTGTAGGCTAGTTAGCCTTAGCCTAACAAAAGACTCCCCCCTCCTCTCCCCTCTCACACACACACACACACACACACACACACACAGGTTAGGGTACACCAATCAATGGGGTACAGGCGCAGCACAAATACACAAGCGGGGATTGGATTGGCTACTTGTAAACGTTTTATGTTTTTTAACTTAAAAATTTTTTTTTTTTTTTTTAAAACATAAAATAAAATGCTTGAGGGGCTTAACTGGGGCTACACAGATTTTTGACTGGGCTATAGCACCCCCTAGCCCCGGTGTAGCACCGTCCCTGGACAATTGTGTCACGGAGGTAAACGGAGGTGAACTTCAAACCTTGTCCTCAAACTGCCTCACCTACGTATACAACCAAACATGCACACCCGTCACGCCGAGTCTGTCTCTCTCTCTCTTTTTGTCCCACACTTCCCCCACCCCACCCCCGTCCATGTTGCACACATACACAAACACACTCACGCACGCAAAGGAGACACACGTGGGAGGGTTGACGCCGCGCTGTCTGCAGTGCATCGAGGAGTATTGTTATTAACTGCGGTGTGAATAGAGGCAGCAGTACATCCCCTGCTCTCCGGCTGCTGCAGGGCTGCAGGGCTCGCCTTTGTTCTGCACTCCATAATGGCACGCCATAATTACAGTCTTAGCAGAGAAGGCACACAGAGAAGGCAGCGTCTACCTTACCCCTCGCCTCACCTCACCTCAACAGGGCCAGCCGAGGCGCACACAGGCACACACCTCTTTCATGTGTGTACTTCTGTTGCTCCATGCAGCTCCTTTATAAACTCTGTCTAAACTAAAATGACCAAACGTGCAGAAAAGCAATGCTGTTTGTGCCTCAAAGTGCCAGATCATTTGGCTTCTGGTGATGACATCACAAGGCAAATAACACCTCTGTTGTTTATAGCTGTGTTTCCTCTGTCGCTATATATATATACTGCTGTTCTGAATGGTCACGCTTGGATGAAGAAGTCTCTCATGATAGAAAGACGTGTGGCTCACTGAGCTATACATATAGGGTTAGCTGCTTCTTGAAGGGATTCCTGGTGTTGCACTCATTTGTACCGAGTAGCTGGCTGTGAACTGAAGCCAATGCAGAAGGTACAAAAAACAGTTTTGGTCTCTATAGCTAATTTCCCCTTTCATGACAACTGTATTGCTAACCCTGAGGCTCCAGGGTTTTCCAAATAAAATGATGAATAATATTTCAAAACAAACCATATGACTGTGCTGCCAGACTACAGTTAATGCTGACTGACTGGTTATTCATCAATGAATCATGTAACACTGCCAGCCAGAGTCCAGTTCTGATATCACTGATTCCAGAAGTGAGTCAGTCTCCATAAGTCCCCATGTTGAAATGTCCAACTTCACAGCAGAAATAAACATGTTTACAGCCTGGTGCAAAAAACTGTTTTGGTCTCTATAGCTAATTTCCCCGTTCAAATTATATCAAGGTCTAAAGTTATGCAGAATTAACAGCATGGCCGTTTTGATTGACAGATGGCTTTTTTGAGCAACCAGGCTTCATTCAATCCGCCTCAGGTCCGCCAATGATCCACACCTTTGCCCATTTTCGGATTAGTGGCGAGCTTCCCAACATCTCTTCAGAAACCTGTGGGTGACGTCAAAGAGACTACATCCATGTTTTATACAGTGTATGATCTGTACACACGTTATATAAGCCAACTTTTTTGTTGCCTCACGTATGCGTCTTTGCGCACGCCCCTGGCAAAAACGTGTCCCGTTACCTTGTGATGTATCTAACCACACAGTTAGATGATCAGATGCGGGCCTTCAGGGTCTTTGTACATCAAGTACGTCGTAATAAATGATACAGAATAGACATTTTGATTGGTCGGATGTCTTTTTGTTGGAACAAATGGGAAAAAAAAATACATATCACTTTTTATCTTGCCGAAATTCCGTTGAGTCGTTGATGTGAAAGACTTCATTGGCAAAACATTGGTTTGAAAAATCCTGTAGTTGAGTGTACACTCATTCTAGTGACTATAACTGACATTTCAGGTGTGATGGCTTTAGGTTTTACCCAGGATAAGGTAGTTAAGATAATCTGACTAAACTGGGAGCTCTTTCGTAGTTTTACTGTTACATCCTCAGATCAAGAAGAACACTGCCCTATCTGCACAAGAAATGCGAACAGCACATTCATTTCATTCAAGGTGGGTGTGCCCCTTTTACATTTGGTACTCTTCCACATTGAGTCATCTCTGTTCAGCAACTATTTCAAGGTTCCTGTGATATTACAGCAAGCTACAGTTCGCATGTTGGTTAGAGTGCTGCTGCATCTGAAAATAATGAACCATTTAAAAGTCTTAGTGGAGGGAAAGAGATGAAGAAATGGAAGCAGATTATAAAAAAGGAGGAGAAGATAATTTTAGGTTTGGTTTGGATCAAAATACTATTTTTTGTGTTTATAGAGGGATTGTCAGGCTTCAGCTGTGGAGACTCAAGTGTCATTCAGTCTATTTACCATGTCAAGTAGAATTTAGAATGACGTAGATGGCAATTATAAGTGGGTTGCTGGTTCATCTGGAATATTGTTATGTGTAAACTGTACTGCCTGCTATATGAATAAGTTCATAATGAATTAGTATAGAGGGTATTGTTAGATGTTGTGTTACAGATGCACTAATAAATATTTTTATATTAATAAAGGATCAAATAAAACGCTGTTTTGCCGTTAGATATTACAGTGTATATTGTTTTGGTTCACGCTCACATCTCTCATCAGTCTTGCTTGTTCTTGTTTTGCTGCCCCCAAGTGGCCAAAAAATGTTTTAATGTAGCTTTCAAACCACATATTATCCTGATAGGTTCCTCAATCACGTCTTGCAAATCCTTGAATCCTGAACATGACCTCATATCTAAACAACTTAATACACTGATTGCTGATGACTGCTGATATGACCATTGGAGATTATCAGCAACACGGGTACTGGATGGTCAACATACATGACCCTCATTGTCACATGGTTAATGTCGTGAAACAATCCTTTGGATAGACTTAAATACTTAAAGAGTTAAATATGCTACAGTTCACTTATATTCCTACGTTAAAAAATAAGTCTATAATAATATAATAATAAGTCCAGTCTTGCTGGACCAGGTGAGTTTGATCAATCTCTCCCTACGTCGACTTTGTCACCAGACTGTATTAGTATTTTTTTTTTTTTTACTAGTAACCCATAAAACGTGTATTTGATGGGAACTACTTTCAGCCGCAGATTTATCCACATTAGGTGGACACACATTAGTATTTCCGGCAGCAGGACAGCGCAGGTGGGACTGACTCAAAATAAACTCCAGTGTGTGTGTGTGTGTGTGTGTGTGTGTGTGTGTGTGTGTGTGTCTGGAAATAAAGGAACACGATACCCAGTGCAATGGAGCTCTGTGACACAGAGGAACATGATATATGAGGCTTATGATACATTTGTAGGATCAAAGCTTAATCACATCTTTTGCTCAGTTTGTGAGCGACAAAACAAAACAAGGATCAGTTTGCAACTTTTATCCACAATCATTTCTAAAAAATATATATATAGTTTCATATTTATCAATCTGAGCTTATTGCATTTGCTTTTTCTCTTTCTCCTTTCCCCCTCCTCTCTTTTCTTTCTCCCTGAAGGTGTAAACTGACCTGCACGTGTTCCCACAAGCTACTGTGCATGAGCTCTATGTCATGCTGTCGGACAGTAACTCATCTCCCCATGACACTGGATGACAAATTGCCTCCCTGCAGGCCAACAAATCAGCGTGGATGTTTGAGCGCAGTCATTAGTCTGTCTTACTTGTTGAATCAGTGAGGTTAGCAGTGTACTTTGGTTGTAAATTCATCTATATTTATTCCTCAGCAATAACGTGGCAGCCAAAAAGATGTCAATAAAACGTACAAGGAGCGCAACAAGAACGAGACTTAGCTCAACGTTGTGCTGAATGTGACAAAACCTTTATGAAGCTTTGCAATTGCCTTAATTTAGAAATGATTTTAGGAAGATAATTCTTCATGTTTCCGACATTTCCAGAACTGAGATTGAAGTTAACTTGGAAAGTTTTGGACATTTGGAAACCCCAGGACCTGAACACCAAAGAGAACCTTCAATTTTTGCACAATTTAGTTTGGAAAGAGAGATAATTTGCTCCCATGTTGAAAAACTCTCCAGCACTGCCAAACTGACCGCTTCACCTTGTGTGTGTGTGTGTGTGTGTGTGTGTGTGTGTGTGTGTGTGTGTGTGTGAAAAACAGAACAGAAAATTTGACGACTTAGCAAGATTGTGCCACTAAATAACAGCACTGACACGGCGAGGAGGGTGTGCCCGGCGCTCAGCAAGAGAGGTGAAGTCAGGGAGGGGAGGAATGTTGGCTGCAGATGAAAGCAGGAGTGCAGGCTGGGATGTGTAGTAACTCTCCACACATCAGCCTTTTTGGTATAATAAGCCGGATCCCAGAGGCAGGAGAGGAGAAGCGAGGAAGAAACATGCCAAAACATCTCTCACTCTGCTATGTGTGTGTGTGTGTGTGTGTGTGTGTGTGTGCATACAGTATATTCAAATTATTATTTATTTTTTTCCTAGCTGGCACGGCTAAAATTATGTTGTCAAATTTATACAACTTAATTCTGATGAGGAGTAGTTGACATTCACTGATTCATTCATACTTCACATTCAGTTCAATTCAACTTTTTTGGCACGACTGCCGTAAAAATTTGCATTTCAGAAAAACCTCTTCCTTCTGCGTGCGTGTGTGTGTGTGTGTGACAGCAGCCTTCAAAGAGTCAAACTGTCAAAGCCCAGATTAGTGACTAAAGAGGGACCCGCGGGCCTCGGGGGGCCAGTTCGAAGACGTCCATAAAGCTTTTTCCTGCAGCAAGTCCTTAAAGTAAAACACACTGCAAAATAGAAGTTGCATTCATTTGCATGAAGTAGTATCATCAATAAATATAAATTATTATGTATGACGTTTTAGGATTAAAGCTGATGCATTTGTGTGTAAGCAGCTGGTGGTGTAGCTGCTCGAGGTGGAGCTGGTTTTACTGCTTTAAATACAGTTAGTTTAGTCTGGCGGTCTCCAACCTGTGGTTCAGGCACCCTTTGAAGGTCACAAGATACATCTGAGGGGTCATAAGATGACGAAAGAAGAAGAAATTCTGCCACATAAATAAATTTTAGCTTTTTTTCTTAGATTTTATACTAATTTTTGCTTTTTTCGTTTTTAAGCTGAAACTGCTGGTTTCATATTTATAAATGCTCATGAGCTCATCATATGTTTTTTTTTAAGTGAAGTCTAAAACTGAAAAGTAACCAACAGCTGTCTGATAAATGTGAAGGGTTTTAAAATGTAGTAGTTCCTCTGTGATCTGGTGGAGTAAAATCAGGCTGACTCCAGTTTGCACCCACACTACCTTGAACATTTGTTGCTGCTCTCCACAACTGAATGCCGGCGGGACTCTGTGATGGGACTTCATGGGCTTTTCAGTCTACCAGTCAGATTGCATCTCGTGTTGTGATGAATGTAATGGTGCGTTGTTTCCTTACATACATTTTCAGAAATGTTGCAAAAACTAAACATGGAGTTTGGTGCAGTTTAGGGCAACATATAGTTGAAATAAACACTGTGTAATAAAGTCTCAGTTATGCTCAGTGATATTGCGCCACATCTGGCCCGCACATACACTCTCAGAAAAAGTGGTTTTGATCTTGAGGAACCTTTTTTTTTTTGCTATTTAATGGTTTCTGGGGAACTGAATGCAAAAAAAGACGTTTTTTTTTTACCCAGTTTACCCAATGTTGCATTTCAAAAGAAATGCATGTATATACATACATATTGCACCTTGAATGAACTCTGGGACAAATAATATTTACACTAAAATCTGGGAACTTTATGATAAAATCGTTCTTTAAAGAACCAATAGGAAAAAGGTTCCCCTGTGGCATCAGCATGAAGAACAACTTTAGGTTCAAACTTTAATTAAACTTAATTTATTTTTATTTTTTCATTTTTATACTGATTACTGCTTCTTTAAGTCACTTCAGTCAGAAGAACCAAAAGGAAAAAGGTTCCTTACAGAACCAAAGAAAAAGTTCCCCTATAGCGTCACCATAACCAACTTGAACCTTTATTTTTAAGGGTGTACCGTAATAACTGTAATAAATCCCATTAATAGACCTAAATATATTTTTCGCGGTGGTTTAAAGTGATTTTCTAATAACTCCTGTGAAATGACTTTATCCTACACTATTTTAGATTTATCTGCTAATACTGAGGTTTGGAGTTTAATTTGAAAGCAGGCCCACAGTCCCGGGATTTCCACCGCAGATGAGCATAATGACCGTGAGCTGAGTGAAATTACAGTGTCCGAGCCTCTGCTCTGCCAAAATCACAAGTTAGGAGTTTCTCTAGAAGGCCGATGTTTGTTGTAATTGTCCCTCGTGTGGGACCACAGGCGGTGCCCTCAGTGTCAGTGTGTGTCTATCAGTGTGTGTGTGTGTGTGTGTGTGCTCTCTTACTTCCAAGGCCCACCTGAAGATTATGACGTTGGCGTAAAATCAGATTGATCTGGATTAGATCTCAGCTTCATTCTCAGCCAAAAAAAAAAAAAAACAGAAGAAACGGGAGAATAATGATGTTTTTTTGGAAAGTGGGTTCTTGTGGATCAGTGTAAGTGTGTGTTTAATAAAAAATAATTTGGATAATAAGGTCTGCGGCCTTTCAACAGCTGCTTATGAAGATAATTTGGTCTGATCCGCCTTATTTTGCTTTTGGCAGGCGGGAAGAATTTTATTTTTGGAAAGCCGCTGCGTTCCATGCGCCAACCTGCCATTGTCCTTTTTAAAAAAATAAGAAATCACCCAAATTAATAGATAGTTACTTTTCAGTATAAATATTTTGACAATCTACCATCTGATTATTACAGATAGTGACTTAAATTGTAAATATTTTAATTAACTAATCAGATATCTTAACCCAAAGTGCGACCGTTGAATTATTTTTGCGTAATGACGCAAAGAATCAAGTGAATTAAAGGCCACAGACACTCATTTAGCTCCTCAGATATTAGCTCACCTATTAACAAATACTAATTTAGTTCATCTTAATTTATTGTCCTGTTAAATTATCTTTTAGTTCATGAATTAATCGAAACTAACGGCCTTGAATTAAATTCCGTATCTGTTGATTTTCCCTCCAGATTTTCACACACCCCGGATCATATTTTAATGTCTCCTCGCCTCGAGACTTCTTTTGAAAAGTGTCCATCAACCGTTGGCGCATTCTTGTCCGCCAAAAAACCCGAGAGGGTCCTCCGCCGGTGCTGCTTGTGATTTGTGTGACACGGCGCAGCGCCGCAGCCAATGAGCGCGCTCTATGTGTGCCAAGTGGAGGCAGAGAATGGTGCGCGCAGAGGCACAGAACGCGCCGTGGAGAGGAGGAACACACTCCACTCCTCTCTGCTGCCAAGAGGCTCTTTGAACACTCGGGAGGGATCGAGCACAGGACTGGTTCTTTTGGTCGGAGAGAAGAAGGAAAATAAGTCGATCAGAGGATATTAAATCATTTTTTTTGCGTTTCTTTTTTTCAGGAGTTTCCTGCTTTGTTTTCTGTTTTTTTTTCCGCTGCTTGTTGGCCTGTCACGCTTCTTGTCTTTGTCAATGGTTTGAAACTCTGAGCGTGACGTTTGTGGAGTGTTCAGCTGGGATGGAGCGGAGGGAAAACCCTCCTAAACCCGCTTTGTAGTCCACTTCTCATCCCGCAGGGATACAGTGACATTTACCGAAGGTGAAGCACGTTTCACAGCGGCTGCTGTCGGTTCATGGAAACACTTCTCTGAGAGTCCACAGACTTTTTTTTTTTATCATTGATGGTGGGTTGTCTTATGATGACCCCCGGCTGGAGGTCATAGTTGACCCTTGTTATTTCCCACCACATCACTGCCCCTCACCCCAATGATGACTATGAGCTCTATATCGGACACTTTAGTCCCGCCTGATCCCTCCAAATCGGCGTTTTTGGAATTCGGCGGCCACGGCTACCCCGGACACCAGCAGCCTTCCCCGGCCTATCCCACAACCATTACCCGGTCCACGGTCTGCACGCAGTGGGACCCTCGCAGCACGACGGGCCCTTCTCCACCGGCGCATCCTCGTACGGTCGCCCTCTTGGGTACGCGTCCTATCACAGCCCAGTGAGCGCCCACCACCCCGGGGCCTACCTGCCCTATCAGCACGGGGGTCACGGCGGCACGCTTGGACACACCAGACTGGAGGATTCGGGTAGGAGAAAAATGGAATAATCATGTTTGAACTTTTGTTTTGCGCCCACAGTTAAATCCTAAATATTGACCATGTGGACTGTTAACACATGAGTCACATTTACTCTCTGTTTTTTGAGCTGGTGTTGAGTTGCAGCTGAAGCTTTCAGAAGCTTAACTTTAATTGAGTCATGGCTGATTTGGTTTTCACTGATTTTCATTCATAAATCTGCCTCGTGTTGGATAAAGAGTGAAAAGCATGTCACTCGTACCACAACAGAGGGCATGAAACGCAACAACGCGCACGAAATAATCAAAGGAAAATTTCAGGAGAAGAAAAAAAATGAGTTATTAGTTATTCATCACAGATGTCTCATTCAGGCCCATTAAAATCCTCAGAGTGACTCTGTGGAGTAGAGAAACATGAAATGAGCCGCAGTGGAGAACAATAATTGGATCCACACACAGGTCGGCCACAGCAGTCATGTTTAGTGTACTTTGGGGTTGGACTGGAGATGAGTTTAAGGCCTGCACAGACCGTGTGACTCTCCACAAGTAGCAGCCGACACCGGGCCTGTGGTGTCCCGCAGCGGCCCGCGAGCTGCCCAGAGCCAAAGCCTCAAAAACGCAGATCACATCCAGCCTGAAGCCGCTGCTGTCTGCACACTGACAGACAATAATAATAATAATAATAATAATAATAATAATAATAATAATAATAATAATTAATATGTATTGTACCACTTTCACACCTGAAAAGTCGTAACAAATAATAAATAAAATAAAATAGTCTGACTCACTTCACTGACGGTGAACGCATCGTTTTACTGCAGATCAGTTAAAGAGCATTCAGTCATTATTTTTTATGGTCTTCATATTTGTATAAACTTTATCATCAACGCCCACAGTGACAGCGTGGATGGCTTTACACACATTCACTGCAGAACACTTCTAATAATATTCACAGTGGATAAAAAAATAAAAGGCAGCAAAACATAAATTACAAATGATGTAACAGTGAATGCATAAAATTCCCACAGTCTAATACAAAGTTATGAAGAGCAGAAATAATCCAGATTAAATGAGCAAAAACTGAAGTAAAAGATCTTAAATTGATTTGATCCGCTTAATTTTAAGTTTGCTCACACTGAAGTGTGTCCACCATCATACATGAGTATTAACACATTACATACTATGACTAATCTACTACTACTACTACTACTAATAATAATAATAATAATAATAATAATAATACAGTTTGTTTTATACATTCAGTAAAAGAAATACTGTAAGCAAACACGTTTTAATTCTTTCTTTCAGACAAATATCAGAAATTAAAAAAAAAAAAAAATCTGTCTGTTCAGATGTCATTTATTCCATCCTGATTCATTTTTGTGCCTTTTTTTTTATTGTATATCACTGAATATTTTAATCATTCATAATTCAAAGTTGAATTCAGTTCAAATTTCTTTCAGATTTTTTTTTTTTTTTACGGCCTCCAGATAAAATGAGATGACAGTGTGAGAGCGCCACATCAGCACTTCATCTTCACGACACACACACACACACACACACATATTAAACATGTTCATGTATGTGAACACACGTGACGTGAAATTCCTCGCTGTGAAGAGAATTTCTCCCAAACGTGATTTTTGCAGCGATGACACATGGACACGTTACTGGCTGTCAGCACGTAGAACGCTAGTCAAACACAATGGGGATTTTCATATTCTGTCCATCTGTGATTGGTGTTGACAGGACTTCAGCTCTGCTGCTCCCAAGTCCCCCCAAAAAAGTCCACTGACGTTTGTTTCTCTTTTTGTCTTGGTCTGCTGATCTGGGGTCAGACAGAGTTGAACCTCGGCGGAGGTCACATACTGGACATTTGTTTTTCGGACCATTTGGGACACAAAATGTATCTAATGTTCGCCCGTTTATTGTATAAAGATTTAATGATTTCTGTATTTTCTGACTTTTATCTGATGTTCAGATCCAAGAGTTTCCACTTCAACACTTCTCTGAACACAGAAAATAACATTCAAAGAGAAAACAACAGCAAAAGGGTTGAACTTCTGCCTGTAAATTTACGCCCTCTTCTTTCTTTCTGTCTTTCTTTCTTTGCCAAATCTCTCTGCCGTGCCCTTTGTGTTTTCATCCAGCGTCGATTCACTCGCCATGTCCCTCCTGAGCTGCAGCTCGGTTACAGAATCTGAACATCTTGTGAGGCCTTGGCTCGTCCGCAGCTGTTCTCTCCTGCCACTGCAGGCTATAAGCTCATGTCATAACAACGATCAGCGTGGGCGAATATACATGGCTGTGCGTAGCTTTCCTGAAAATGAAGAAGAAGAAGGCGAAGAAAAAAAAATGCCATCAGCTGAGCTGCGTGTAAACTGAACTGCTTTGGACAAAGAGGATTTGTTTTACCTGCTTCCACTGTCATTTTACAGCATGCTGAAAGTCACAATACTCGACTGTTTATGGCATTTCATCCTCGATCCTTAGCCCTGATTTATGATTTTGTGTCACACAGTATTACAGCAGAGAAAAGCCTTATGTTTTGCAACATCAGAACAAAAGTCCACTTAAGCAAAAATGTCACCGCAGCTATTTTTCTTCCATCTTGTGGTTAAAAATTGAAGATTCAGTTTGACTTCTCCGCTGTGACAAAACGGCTGAGCTCATGTACGATCTGTCTCTACATATCAGACAAAAAAGAAAAACACATTTTTTTTTAAACACACGCAGAAATTTGCTGTGAACATGTATATTGTATAAAAACAGACATGCTCCCTGAATTTCTTTTTACTTTTATGTCTACGTACGACCCACGTTCTGTCTTTTCCTGTGAAATAGGGGGAAAAAATCAACACACACCCGAGCAGACAGCACAAAAAAGCTCCAAAAAATGTGACAGACTTTTTAAAAAAAAGCTAAATAAATGTAATAAAAAGCTTCTTTTTAAACATCTTGAAGCATCATGAGCATAAAGAGTCTGAGTGTGTTGCTGTGTTAGATGAAACACTGCGGCTGATCCTTTGCAGGACACTTGAATGTGTCTCTAACGCCATTAGAGGCCAAATTTCTGTCCCGTGTTGATATTTATCTTTGGGAAAAAAAAAAAAATTCTGCTCTTTTTCAGAACACGAGAAGCCCACGGCGGTGATCGAGAACGGGGAGGTGAGGCTGAACGGGAAGGGGAAGAAGATCAGGAAGCCTCGCACCATTTACTCCAGCCTGCAGCTCCAGGCGCTCAACCAGCGTTTCCAGCAGACCCAGTACCTCGCCCTGCCCGAGAGGGCCGACCTTGCGGCCAAGCTGGGCCTGACGCAGACCCAGGTACTGTGGAACTAACACACACACACACACACACACACACACATAGACACAAAATAAGCCAATACACTCCAACTGCATTTTATTTTTTTAAATTACATATTAATTCATAAAAATAAAAAAATCTTGGGAACATGACGATTAATTGACACTAATACTAGTTTTTAAAATTTGTTGTGACACTATAAATATCTGCATGATATATCTGCTATGACAAGAGTCTGAAACATTTTTAATGTGAACATAGCGTTGGGTAATTTTACCAGGTAAGGGCGTATGTCCATCACCTCGCCCAAATATTTAAAGTAAATGTGAGGGGGTAATTAGCAGTGGAATGCAAGAACTTAACAGATTCATATTCATAAAACGCACAGAGCTTTGTGTAGTTTTAATGTAAAATATGCACAAAAAAGAGTAAAAAAGAAAAAAAAAGCCAAAATGTATTCCAGAATCTGAATCGATCATATATATCTCTGATTGCAACTGATTTGTAATTAATTTGTCCGTCATTCATAGTGAAAGAGGAACAAGTCCAGTATAAAAGCTCCAAACAGGCACCGGTACATTCTTGTTAATGGGTGTCACCGCACGTTCCTCTTATGTGTGATCATACACTGGCATGTCCTCGGATATCCTTCAATGTCATGTGAGCTTTAGTCATAGTCATTGTCATTAAAACGTGAAAACGTGTGTGTATGTGTCGGCCGTAACTGTGAATGTACTTTTATACCCCTGCAGCCGAGCTTAAAGGGCAGTCTTGCCACCAGTCATCTTTCCCTCTCCATACTTTTTATTTGTCTGTTTTCTGTCTCTCAGAACACACACACACACACACACACACACACTCGTGCAGTCACAGGCAAATAAAAGCCTAATGGCGGCCATTTTGTCTGTTACATGGAGTCAGTGAGCCGACATGGGATGCTGTCGCGTTTAAACAAGCAATGTTTTTTAGTTCTAACAGTACCAACATGTGACATTCGTATCGTTTTTATGAGACAGTTTGGGATTTAATAATAATCCACAACGTTTTCCTATAAATAAATGTCTAATTTGCCACACTCCATTGATATCAGACAATAGTGACTCAGCATTTCAGTTGATTGGAGCTCAGATATTTGCTGTTCTAAGCACTCGTAGTCTGGGAACAATCCCCTGATGAACAGGACAGATACTGATGTTGCAATTTTTTCCCCATCTGTGTTCAAATCATTTTACCACTTTTGCTCTCAGATATTTTTATATAGGAGACTGTTTTATGACTTTAGAAATTCAGGGTTGGTTCCGCTGACAGTCTTTGCATGCCCTCAGCATGTTTACGTACTAGGCAACTACAATATATGGATTATTCCAAAACAGTTTTTTGACACCCAAAGCTATCATAATCTGGCTGTGCCTTATCATTTATTTGATTCATATAGGAGTTCATGTGCTGCTCTACTCCTCAAAGGCAAAGAATAAATACAGAAGAGCTAAAGTTGAGAAAAACTGATTTTTTATGGAAAAATTCCTGCCATGGAATTTTTATTAACCAGAAAGAGATATTGCACTCTTCCTTCTGATAATCCTGTGGAAATGAAAGTGAAGAATACAGCAACAAAATCAATTCATTCAGTTTCACAGGGCAAATACAGTTTGTTTGTTTATAATGAATTATTGATTTATTATTCACAGTCCCTAGTTAAGGGCTGAAATCTCTATAAACCAATAAATATCAATAAATCAGGCAATCTTAAGGTCACCAAATCATATGAATTTCAGTTAAAAGCTAAAATAGCAGCTTGTGAGATTTGCTAAGCTAGTTACCTTTAGCAGGTGCTTAGCTAGGTTTTTAAACTGCGTCATGACCACATTGATTCAGTTAAATTGAATAAAATAACTAAAGCAACTAAGATGTTTATTGAAATAGTTAAGTATATTTTTCATTTACAGATAACGGAAAGGGGGGCATTAGTTCGGTTTTAGCTTTAGCTAGGCTAGCCATCGCAACAGCTAGCTTTCATTTGACATAGCTCTCTTTCCACAGTAGTTTGGATTGTGTTTTATTGTTTAATTGTTTAATTATAATTGATTGTTTATTCATTACTAAATTTAAAAAGCCATTTTCACAGAGATTATACATTTCTATGGATAAAAACAGATTCCAAAAAGTAAATTTTGACCAAATATATAAGCTAATTACCGTGTTTTCTGTCATCATTATTATTATTAATACATGTAAATGGATTCTGACATAATTAGCAATTAAACTTTCATAGATTAAAATAGATTATGAACTGCCTTTTGTACTGAGGAGCACCAGGAACTATTTCCCTCATCAGTAGCACATTCGTATTCTAATTGTAGGCTCTATTCAAATGGTCACAATGCAAAGCCGCTGTTATTTCAAGCCATCATCATCCTGTCTGTGATCATAATCACTCTTCTTCTTCTTCATGAAGCGACAGCATTTTTGTGTCAGGAAACAAAAGGGTTCTGTGACGCCTGAAGGCTCGATTTTAAAAAGTTATGTAACGTGGCATTATCAAAGATGCATTACCGTGACGAAAAGGTGGAAAGTAAAGAATTGAGCATTGAGCAGGTGTCCCACTGAAGGAAGATTAGATAGGATTGTTTGGCAATACCTCATTTGAAATACGACCCATGCATGCGTGTCATGTGCGTACTGAGTATACATAAGCAGCTGATGTCATCAGATGAACTGTCCTAATCCCGTATGAATTAACCACCACAGCTATGTTGACACTGGGAGTAAGAGATGATCTGTTCATTTGCTTTTGCCTTTTGTAGTGGCGAAACGGGTTTTGAATGTGGCCTGCTGAAAGTCATACTCACATGATTAACCAAAGCAGCGCATTTCTTTTTTACCTTTCTCTCTCGGTGTGCTCGTGGAGGTGTCTTGGATTGGGGGGAACGTGGCCTTTGACTGGTTGTATTAGCTCCATTAGTCCATACATCGTGTCAGGTCAGCGTTTGACTGATACTGCAATTAAAGGATATTTCTGACTGTAGTTGGAATGCAGACACATATGGGTTTGGAAGAAAGAATGTGGGTGCTTTTTTTTGTTTCTTTTCTGTGAATGCTTGCCCTGTTTCGGTTTCTAGACGTAGCAACACTACAAAGGGGGTTCCCACAGTTTGCCTGCAAAGAAATGATTTGGTTTAATGTCATGACTTAAGTATGAACTGGTTTTAGATCTCAGAATGTAGCAACAGCAGTCCAACTGGGCAACAAGCACCTTATATTTGGTAACCATATCTTTAATAATCTCTCATTATACAAAATCTTTTCTGTAACGCTGAACCAGGACCAATGTACTACCCCAATGATTGTGATAATACAAACTGGTATCAGCATTCCAAGATGGTGGTTCATTGATTGATGAAAGTTCCTCACTGGGTGCATATCAGTTTTTCAAGCTTTCCTGCATCGTTGTGTAGGTAGAGCGTGCACACTACAGTTGCCTAGCTGGCCAATGACTCCCCACCAACTTGAATGAGACAAAAGTTTTTTCTAGGGATTATGGACTTAACTGTACTTAACTTACCTTTAATCATTAAGTCACGCTGCACTACCTAAGTGACTGTAATAATAAAAACTGTTATCTGCATTCCAAGATGGTGGCTCATTGATTCTTATAAAAGTTCCTCATATACCGTATGCACGTGACAATCATCCTCCTACAGTTATTGAGCTGGCCACCCGCTTGACCCCACTCCATGGTTTTTCTAAGCTTTATGGATTTTATTGGACTGAATGGATCAAATCCAAATTATGGAAAGAGTATACTGCAACAGAAGAGATACTATGCCCAGTGCTGTTCCTGGGGCTTGGTAAGCAGTGGTGGATGTTTAGAACAGTTTTAGTTATAATATTGCTGTTTAACTGATGAATCAAGACAGGTGAATCAGTTGGCAAAACTTCAAGCATGAAGTAATGGCTTAAAAACCCGGAAGCCTCAAAGCTCTTATTGTCTTTGTCCAGGGCACAGCCCACATAAACCAAACTTCCAAATAAATCTAATTAACAAAGGGTTTGTCTTCAACCTGTCTGCCCACCTGCATTTGTTGCCATTGCGAAATGCCAGCAATGAGTCTTATCGTACTTTACCTTTTATCATCCAACCATCAATTGTGCCATATGCCAATATTGTAAGAAATTAGTTGTTTTTTAAATGTTGACATTGAACGTCATAATCCAGGGTTTTGCAGAATAATCCAATGATCCAGTGAAGTTTAATGTGGCCTGAGGGTGAGAGTCTAACCTGAATAGAGATTTTAAAGTCATCCTCTTGCAATTTTTTCTCTTTTTTCTTGCAAAAAACAAAGACATTTTCAGTTTGTCTGTGTATTCGGATTCAGACTAAATGCTCAATTTGTAACATTATTGCTGTAAATATTAACATTTGGGATAAAAGCTTTTTTTTATTCAATTCAGTTTTATTTATATAGTGCCCAACAGTTAACTTATGACACTTTCCATACAGAGCAGGTCTAGACTGTACTCTTTATAATATTATTTACTAATATTATTATTTATTTTAGAGACTTAACAATTCCCACCATGAGCAAACACTTGGCGACAGTGTCAAGGAAAAACCTCAAAAAGTCAATGCCTTCAATCCAACTGAAAATGTATATTACATTCAAAATATATACACAATGTGTGTGTTTTCTCTCCTCTGATGGTGACGTAGTGAATGGACGTAGACATAGAACTGCTTGTACTGAAACACACCGTCGTGTTGCTCTAAAGTTAGCTGTAATTAGCCTAGCGTGCGTATGTAACATACAATGTGCACTGTGCACATGCACACATTCCTCGCACGCAAGGTGGATGAACTTTTGTCCACACACACGCACACACACACATCTATGCATCTTTTCGAAACATATGTAGGGTGTGTGCATTTTCATACACATATGCAGATGGAAACATAAACACACACACACGAAGATAGTGATCATGCACTACATCTCTATCTTCAGCCTTCATGCCATTAGGCCGGCAGCCAACCACTGACCACTTTCCATCTGAATCGCTAATGTTCCCAGACGCAGCTGAGAAATGGCACGTAGCACAGTTCTAACGTTTTTCCTCGAAATACACACGCACACACACTGCCCATCGGGCTTAAACCACCCACCCAATTTTTTTTACTCTTGCGGACACACACTGCAAGGTTTAGTTTTAGACACACACTCTCAGTGGCACCTGGCTTGCCTCTCAGACACCCTCCTCCGCTAATGTCGGTGTCATTAGTCGCGCTCTCAGGGAAGCTGTCAGCTCTGTGTTGCTGCTGGAATATGAAACCAATAATTACAGCAGAAATCCTCTCACTGAGGCTGCATTAACTTAACGTGCTGTTGATTGACTCCTGGGCTCGTAAGCGACACTCCACATACTCACTTTAGGTTTTCACCCGTGAGCTACCACTGTGGTGTACCACTTAATTAATTATTATACTGCAGGAACTACAGTTTGGTGAGTGTAATTTTTATTATATTAGTCTATAGATAGTATAGGGGGCTTGAAAACGGCTGTACAGTAACAAGAAGAAGAAAATTCTTCAGATTTCTGATGTGATTTCCTTCTTTGATTGTACAATTCACTTAATTTAGACTTGGAATAAAAGGTTTCGAGTGCGACTACACTGCATTATGAGCTGTAATTATAATAATATTGCAGATTTATGGAGTGATAGTTTAATTTTATGTATTTGCCACCATCCATACTGACTTCTAACAGGCTGTGGTTGACGTCAGCAGATACACTGGAACAATAGAGATCAAATTAAATGTCAAATTTCACTCTGCATGACTTCTTGGCCGCTCAAAGCTGAATGCTGGGTGTGAAAGCCGGGTGCCTTTTTGATTATCGGGTAAAGGGATAATTTTTTCCACATATTTAGAGTCAATTAGAGCAGTCTGAAATTAGATTTTTTTTATAGAATCAAATATCTTCCATAAACCACTTCAACCATCTTCATAAATACCCATAAAATCCCTGGGTAATAATTCCCAGGACTGTCAGTGTGGAGGAGAAAACAATTTTAGCGCCAAGAGTGTTTTCTCTCTTTTTTTCCCCTCTCTCTTTTATCTTTCTCTCCTCTGCTGCAGGCCAGAGCTTTCTCTCGGCGCTGCACCAGTCCTTCGGGCGTTCGCTTTTCCTTTACGGCGCAGTTAAAACCTGTTTGAGACAAAAGTATCCTTCACTGACTGTGTGTAATTATTTATGATTCATTTGTTCCCACTAAGCTGACAGGTTGCCCGAGAGGCACATTCATGTAATTTGATGCTCAATTTGCTAGCGCACTGGAAACAGAGAATTGAATCATCTCTAACCACAGAAAAATGATTGAAGGGCTATTCAGCTCAATATTTTCTGATATTCTATTGTCTCTACATAATATTCTTATCATGGGGCTGCTACCTTATAGAAAGTGTATTCATTCCTTTGAATAAATGATTTGAATATTATCATTTCATAAAGCAGAACATCAGTGACATGACATGACATAACATAATATTTTTGTAGTACCACTAATGGTACAGTCATGTTGTTGTAGGTGCACCAACAATAACAGTCTGTTATATTGTTGTTGGCTTGTTACGCTACATTTTGCATCAATTATTAATCCGTATGGCTACATTCATAATGATTGTTTAGTTTTCTGTTATTACCGCAGTAACACACCTCTGCAAGAGTGGTAATCATTTTTTGTTGTTGTTTTGATCCTAAACCTCAAGCATGTCTTAAAGGCAGAAAAATTTGGATGACCTGCAATTTTCTGATGTTAAACTTAAAGTTCTTCTAATAAGCCTTGGGGCTTACTACACCTCAGAAACACTAAAGACAGAGTTACTCTAGATGGGATCACCAGCTCCACCCCAATGAGTATTGGAGTGATTGGAATATTTGTTTCAATTACTCCCACATAAAACAAACTTCAGGACTTCCAAGTAAATCTGACAAACCCAAGGGTTTGTCTTCAACCTGTCTGTCCACATGTCTTTGTCGCCATTGTGAAATTGCTGCATGTGTACTGTCAGCAACCGTGAAAAGAGATCTCTCCAATTTTTCCTTCTTTGCACTGGCTCCGTGTAAAAACCCAGAATAGAATTAATCACCTACAAAGCCCTCAATGGTCAGGCACCATCAGAGATCATAGTATCCCATTACCCCACGAGAACACGGTGCTCTCAGATTGCAGGGTTCTTTGTGGTTCCTATAGTCTCCAGAAGTAGAATGGAAGCCAGAGCTTTCAGTGAGGAGCTCCTCTCCTGTGGAACAAGCTCCCGGTTTTGATTCTGGAGGCAGGTTTAGGAGTTGGAGGTTTGAGTTTGATAGCTCTGGCTCAGGTGAGTCCTGAAACATCCTTTAGTCATGTGGCTATAGGCCTAGTCAGGCCTAGGCTGCTGGGGGACTTCCCATGATGCAATAAGCTCCTCTCTTCTCCCTTTCCATCTGTACACATTTAACATATGTTAATAACTCTCTACCATAGTTAGGGGGTTTATTGTTTCCCTAATCGCTTTCTGCGGGTATATCTGCCTTCGCAGCTATGATTGCAAGCCAGCTCAACACATTATTATATTAATGTTAATATTATAATAACACTACCGTTAATATTACTTTACATCTCTCTGCTGCATTATGCTACTGATTTTTTTCTTCCCTCCTGTTCTCCCCTCTCTCCGTCTCTCTCTCTCTCACCAGGGGAGTTTTTCCTCGCCACTGCCGCCAAGTGCTTGTTGGGTCTCTCTAAATAATATATAAAGAGTACCTATAAAGAGACCTGCCCTATATGAAAAGTGTCCTTAGATAACTCCTGTTATGATTTGACGCTATATAAGTAAAAATGATTAGAACTGAAATGATTTTAAAATGTGCTGGATTTAGCTTGCAGCTTAAACATTAGCGCAGTAATATGCCTTAAAGAAACATCTAGAGGAAGAATGTACTACTACTACTACTGATAACATGTAAGACTTAACATTACATCAGCTTGACATCGACAGTATATTAACATTAGCTTAGTTGCCATTAGCACTACATTAGCATTACTGTGTTTCTGCTTTTTGTCTAACTTTTCAGTGGAATTGTGAATGCATATACTCCATAAATCTTAATTTTTTTATCTTTCAAGAGGCGGTTAGCTGACAATACTGTTATAATAATGTTAGCTAACGTTATTGGCAATAACCTAAGAACTGATAATGTTACATAATGTTATTATTGGTTCTTGACAGAGACAAGAACCAATAATGTTAGCTATTGTTATTGGCAAAAATCTAGGTTAGGTAATGTTACCGGTTCTTAAGTCTCCGCTAGTAACATTACCCAATGTTACTGGCAGAGACTCAATAATTACTAATGGACTAACAGCAGAGACTCAAACACAAGGTGCTGCACTAGCAGCAATAGAGAGGGAGCTGCTAATGCAATAGAGAGGGAGTGCAGTAGTAGTGTGTGGAGTAGGATCCATTTTATCAGTCAGCAACTGCAGTGTGTTTTATCATTATTAACTTGTTCATCCAACTGTCTTTCATATCAATTAGTCAAGGACAAAATTGAACACTTTAAATGAATGATAGACCAACATAAGCTCCTTGATGGTTTTTATATGATCCATAACTGAAAAACAGATAACAGGTCAGTAAAAAGGTCATCCTGGTTGTCTAGAGGTTTTAAACACTGAGCATATTCATAGGGTCTCCAGTTTGAGTCTAGCCATGGATGAGGACCTTTGCTTGACATCTCTTCACTATTAAAATTTTGTGTGGCAAAAGATACATGTTTATTGTTTATTAAATGTCTTGCAGAGGCATGTTGTTGTGTGGATCAGCTTTTAATCTCTTATTAACTCTTTCCCTTTCCTGGTCCTTCAGGTGAAAATATGGTTCCAAAACAAACGATCCAAATACAAGAAGATCATGAAGAACGGGCCCTGTGGACCTGAGGGAGACCACCTTGCCCCACCACCACCGTCCTCCTCCTCTCCATGCTCCCTGTGGGACATCAGCATGGCCGCCAAAGGCGCGCCGGTGCACTCTGGAGGATACATGAACAATTTTGCTCACTGGTACCCCGGACACCAGCAGGACTCCATGCCGAGGACTCAGATGATGTGACAGACAGGACAGCAGGATGCAACACTTCCAGGACAAATAATGGATTTATACCAGCAAGCTGACTGGAGCTGTTAGGGACATGGACATTAAGAGTCTGAGCTTCTCTGGAGGCAAAAATAACAACTGGCAGAGATCAATTTCAGGGTTCTTTTGCTTCAGGCTGAAAAAAGCAAGGAAATAAGACAAATACCAAGATAATTTTAATTTTAAAAATGATACAAGATATTTATATTATTTGAATTTACTTTATAAAATATGAGGTTTTAACCATATTGGCAACACAATAGCATACCATTTCAACCAAAGAATTATAGAAACTGAAGACTTCTAATGAACTTAAAACTAGTTATCAACTAACGTTGCTAACTTAACCTTGGCTAGCTGTGCGCTTGGATCTTTGTTAGCCACCTAACTTGAAAAGAAATAAACCAAATGGCTCCATGGCAGAGTAATAACCTTGATATAAATGGCACTAAATTGATCAATTGTGAGGACTGAATGTTCAGTTTCTATATCCCATAGAGGTGAGAATTGAGCATTTGGTACCACCCAAAGCCAAGTACACTGCAGCTAACTAGCCTGGCACACCTTCTAAACACAGATAAGCTATGCAATGTCCTTACTTCAGCAAATAAAGACAGTAGGTTTATGCTTTTTTTTTTATGTTTTTGCTGTTCATTTTGCCAGTTAGCTCATTGGAAATTGTGTATATTTGACTCAGCCTGTTAAAAACACTAGCCTTAGCCACAAGTCACAATTGCAGGATGATGGTAAATGCCAAAGTGTAGCTTTACAGCAGCAACAAAAAGTATAGAATACACAGCAATATTTATCCAAAGTTAATATTAGCCACCATATGCTAGCTATGTGAATGTGTTATTCCTTCTTTGGGAAAAAAAAAACACTCTTTGGAACACAGTTTCACTTCAATGCAGCCAGTCGAGTTATTTCCGTCTCCAGAGGAGTTCGGCCATGCCAAGATATTTTTTGATAAAGCTACAACTCAGAACTAAGAAACTAACTAATTTTTCTTCGGTCTTTTCAGTGGGTTACAGTGGGTACACGTGTAACATCATGGGTTTTTCTTCAGGGTTTCTTCATAGTTGTTTTTAAAAAGGACCAGACATCGCCATCACCACAAATGGCGACGTGTGGCAAAGTAGTTGTACGACTAAGTTCCAGTAAATTGAGGAAAAACTTCTTTAAAAAGGAACAGATCAAATTAAAGAACTAAAGAAAAGTTCTTCCGATTCACCGTTGTGTATTTTATCAATTCTGACAGGGTGGAACACTATGCTGGTTCTGTGTAGCATGTATACCTTTAAAGGGCTGACATGAAACAAGGAGCTCTGATGAGGTATATGAAGAAGAAGCGGCCATTTTATGGTACTTATAATCCCCCCTTTTTTTAAAGACTGTATGGGAAATAGGCACTGAATGGACACGGCTACTTCATTGTATGAGTCAAATTTTATATATATTTTTTCTAAAATAGTTAAAAGATGAAGCCAAAATGAAAATGCCAGAAATGTTTTTGAAAGTGTATGTATAAAATATGTGTATAAAACAAATTACACCAGGTCATTCAAGACTAATGTGCTGATTTTCTCCTTCTTGTAATTAATTCCACTGACTAAAATCAATTCTCTGGGGTCAAAACTGAACAATGACTACAGCTGAAGTGCTAATTATTTAAATTTAGACAGTTTTGAGGGTTTGATGGTAAGATACGGGGGCTTTGCCATGCTACAGAACAGGGTCACTTATTTTATTTCTATTCTCCGATGGACTTTATTGATGGTTGCTGCTGTTGCTGCAGTTTACAGTCATATATAGATAGATTTATTCAACAACCTCTTCAAATAATGAATTCATTTTGTCGATAATCTATTGGCTATGGGTCAGGTTGCGCTATGTTATTTTAAATAAATCAAACCCAGTGATCATTGCCACCCTATTTCATTTTGTTTATTTGACTTAGCGGAAAGAATTTGTTTTTGCACATTGAACTGATAATATCACATTTAAGCTTCAGTGGTGTATAAATGAACATTTTCTGTGGAAGGTCTCTGTGTGCCCCAGTGGCCTGGAGCCATTTTCTCTAAAGTCATAAATCAGGAGAAGCGGGTCACATCTGGAAAAGCGAAAAGAGTCGTCAAACATCGTCAATGATTTTATAAAATGACCACGTCAATTATAGGTAATTTAGGACACAGCTTGTTAAATAAAGCTTTCACTCCGACGCTGTAATTATCTGTAATTGTCAGTCAAGGGAATATCCTTCTGCCTCGGGCACTAAAGGAAAAGGCAAGGAAGTAGTGGATTACATCAAACTGGATTACTGAGGGCTAATCCTTTCACGATAAATTGATCCGTTGAATGAATATGACAAAAATGCATTCATATATTACTGTGTTATGCTTCTTATGGTTAGGGGTTTTCGGGGGTTTAACTTTAATGCTCCTTTTTGCAGATTCTGAGCAGGAATTTACTGCGTTGGAGTAATCCAGCGGTCAGGTCACTGTTTTGACCGCTCAGATAGACTGAAAGGACAAAAAAAAAATCTGCAAATTACCTTCAGGTGCAGTCTAAAACGAGAACAAAAGGCCATGGTGATACGTGCAAGTGTGCCTGAGAGAATTCGTGTCCAAAAAGGTGATAAAATCATTTTTTTCCTGGAAGAGCGAAAGGCATTGTCGCACTGCCACACTATGGGTTGAAAAGTCTACTGCGCTCATGACCACACCTTTCTTACGTAGCACTATAGCATCGTGCTATACATCACCTCGGAAACATCACTGTCGTCATGTAGGGTGAATCACGTTTAGACCAAAGAGCTCTGTCTGCAGACTTCACACAGAGATGGAATCAGTGCAGCTGGCAAAAAGAAGACGCAAAGATGAGGCTAATGAAAAAAAAATAATGAAGCGTGTAGGTCAGGCATGTCCAAATTCTGGGTCAGATTTCATGCAGCCCGCAGCTTAATTTTTATAATGTATTATTTATGGCCTGCTAGGATTGTCAGATATTATATGGCTGTCAGATTTTAGTTGACATAATGAACCAAATGTTAACCTCTAAGGACATAACTGCTGCTGTACCTGTATGTACCTGTAGATGTGACACAAAATATTACTTTCTGAATGATCTTGTTAAAGACAAGAGCAGGGGTGATACATTTTAAACTTAAACGTTAACAGACTTTGCATTACTCATAATAAGTCATGTTTAGAATGAACATGAGGTTAAGATTTGTATCAACTTCATGCAAACTTTGTGCATTTGTATGTAACTTTGACTGTTTTTCATTTTTAAAATGTTAGTATTGGCCCCCGGGCATCTTCACATTGTCAAATCTGGCCCTCTTTAAAAGAAGTTTGGACAGGCTCAAGACAATTTCAACTCTAGAATCTGAGTTCAGTCTTCTTGAGATCCAGAGAGAACAAATGGCAGCATCACTGTGAGAGTTTGTCTCAGTATGATCTCTAAATACTCCCAGTAGTCATTTGAATGGAGTGGTTTTGATCATTTAGGGATCTAAATACTTCCATTACTGCCCAGGACTGCATTCAAAACCCTAAAAGTATTTCATTATTATCAGTAAAATTTACTTTAAGTCTGAAAAGTAAAAAGTACTCATTCTGCAGAAGTTTGTCACTCCTATAAAAGATGTTTTTGGATTCACATTGCTGCGTATGCTGTATTTTACACAGGTTGAGCTCATTTTAACTGCTTTACTTCATGTTTAGTAGTTTACCCTACAGCATCTGCATCGCGGTCTTTAAGTGATCTTCTCATGTTTTCAGCTCTGTGACGATGACCTTTGCAGCTGATGCAAGATGATTTTTAAATGTTTTATTCAGCCGACAAATAGGGCAGTTTTTCCAACTCATAAATCTTTCAGAAATATTCAAATTCAAAATCACCAAATTTGATGATACCTATGTTTTTGACAGGACAGGAAGAGTGTGGAAATTTGAAAAGTTTGAAAATCTATGGTCCACTACAAATACTACAAATGTAGTGAAGTGAAAACTACAATATTTGAGATGCAGTGGACTAAAAAGTATGCATATGTCATGTTAAAAGGTCCAGTGTGTCAGATTAAGGGGGGCTCAGTTTACAGAATATGGCAAAATTTAATAGAATAACCACAACTATGTATTCATTAGTGTAATATCACCTGAAAATATAAATCAGTGAGTGTAGTCCACCATGTTGAACTGTCATGTTTCTACGGTAGCCCAGAACAGACAAACTAAACACTGACTCTACAGAGTGTTTCACATTGTTTGCATGTTTTGCAGCCATTGTAGTTTCTCCTTCATCCTACAGGGGTGAACGTGAGGTGAGGGGGTTGCAGTCATACACACTGGTCCTTTAATTAACATTTCAAAGGATGACAAACAGGTAATAACTGTTCTTGAAGACACTGTGGACACATAACAGATACATAAACACACATAAAAGACGCATTAAATCATTTTTTAGCAGTTTACCATCAACTATAACTTTTTTATAGCACACTGTAAAATGTTATAAACGATTTATAAACATTTTATCATGTTATTCATCATGAACATTTTTAATTTCGATACCTTACTTCTATTTAAGAGCAATTCAAACTAACCATCTATCTTCCTGTTTTTAAGAAGAAGTTGACTACTCCTGCAAATATTCATTAATTCAGTTTTATTTATGTAGCACCACTTCATAACAAAAGTTATCTCCTGACACTTTCCATACAGGGCAGGTCTAGACCGTACTCATTATATTCATTACTTTCCAGCAGTGAACTTGATTTATACAAAGAAGTCTGTTTGTTTGTCTGCTGAAAACAGATGAAGTGTGTTCAGTATATTTAGAACCAGGACCTGTTCCAAGATGGAGGTTTACTGAGTCATCTGGATAACTTTACTGACAAAACACAAAACTCAACAATAATGTTGTGTTGTTAGCTATTCATTCTGCCCTAAAAAATAGCCCTTAAATCTATCACTAAAACTCCTCACTTTATATAAAGATGCTGAATATTACCTGAAATAAAGTGAAAGTAAGATGCTTTGAGTATAGCTGCCGTAGAAGGACTTTAATAAGGACGTCAAATGTCCATACATGTGTTGATGAATGCTAACTGATGCTACATAAACAGCGTTGCTCTGTTTACGTGAGGTCGCAGTGATCTCGAGCCGAGCACGAAGTGGCATCACCGTTGGGTAGAGATTTGGGTGGAACAGTCAGACACCTCACACAATGTGAAGCCTTGTATGGCATCTATTCTTCCTCTTCCTCTTAAATCTCACAGAGTCAGTTGCCTGCAGTCTTTTAAAAGGGAAACACATGTCGGGGGGGGGGTTAACATTTAGCAACGATATCGGCGTTTACGAGGTCACCTATTTACATTTCTGGCAAAGCCTCCTTCTTTGAGCAAGTACAGTTAAAGTGCTGGGAGAAGTTGAAAAGCTGTTCTCCTGTCCCTCATAACCTCCATCATTCATATTTTACACATATTTTCTTATTTTCCTTTCCTCCGAGAGTCAAACTTCTTTCAAAAAGCCACACACTGCAGTTCTCAGAAGGGCTCCACTCATTTCATCCGCTCCTTGGTGCAGCATCCTGTTCCCTCTGGCAGAGTTCACACCGTCGAGTTTTATGGAATACTTCAGACACGTCGTATTGTCCTAATGAACTGATGGAAGCCTGTTGGGGGGCAGAGGGAATATGGCAACACCGGCAAGACCGTCTGCTAAAGAGGAAAGAGGAAGGCCTCACACACACACAGAGCAGATTTTTAAAGCAGCATATTTAGATCATGAGCTGTGGATTTGGTTCCTTATCTCGTAGCACAGAAGCTCTCTGTATGTAAGACCTGTAGTAAAGATCCCCTGCAGACGTGTTTTAAACAATATATAGAATACTCTGTTTTGAATAATGGCTCATCGTATTAAAATTACATCTACTCCATCTCCCTCATTCTATGAATATGCAAATGTGTCTAACTGCTCGATGTAAGATGTCTCGTACTTCCCTAAAAATCTCTGCGCATGTGTGCAGGAAGCTTCACGTTGCCACATCACATCTGTGCGAGTCGCACGCTGGACCGTGATTGGCTTCCAAACTAGTTGTGATGTCACAAATCCTGCTGGTGCGTACACATGTTGGACAGAGATTTAAGGTAAAAACAAAAAGAAACTTCCCTCCCTCCCCGAGCAGACCAATGTGAAGACAAACAGCCGAGCTCAAACAGCACAGTGAAGGAAGAATAACACAAACATGTGTTTTTAAAAATCAGCTAAATAAAGTGACTTACATGGACTCTTGTTTTTGACAATAATATTCTTTTCCTTCTCCTGTGCCTTGTCTCACTATGACTGATTTGACTCGATGGTGCTATGGCTGCAAAATAACATTAAAAATACAAAAATCAACCAAATGAAATCTCTGACAGTGGATTATAGAAAACACACAAACTTCATAAAATCAGCTGCACCTCCATCCAACTGGAAAAATATTACTCAACTGCCACGACAATAAACTCACAATTTGATGATTTGCTATGATCCAAATAAAGTTTATTTTTTCCAAACCATCCAACAATTTCATTTAATCAACAGCTCGTGGTAAAATGTCATTTAAAAATATGAGGAGGCCTTGAATATTTCAAATGTGATAATTGACTTACATTAAAAAAATATTTTAACTACTTCTTTTCCATTGGCTGTGCTGCTCCAACACCTCCTTTATTGTGTCATTTTCTGATCTCTTTCTTTGTGTATAGTCCCGTTAAAATTCAGCAGGATACCCATGACACCAGCTGCAGACATGGTTGCGATCTAACCAGCATGTGTGGACGTGTGGTGAAGGGGGACGTCCTGAATTATACAGTGGAAAAACTAAAACCCACAGTCAGATTATTGAACATAAAAACATAAAAGACACAATGAGTCAAACTCCACAGCTTCATGGACTGTTGTCCAGGTTTTTGGTAATCCAACTCTCAAGTCGAGGTGGTGATCTTGATCACCTCTTACAAATGGAGGCCAGATGGATGTTTAGCCTGGACTGTGTGTGTGTGTGTGTGTGTGTGTGTGTGTGTGTGTGTGTGTGTGTGTGTACAGCGTGTCTAAAGTTTTCTAGATTTTCCCCATCAGCTGATTTGATTTTAATGATCTGTCTGTTACCTCCACATTATGATGTGTTTCAACATGTGGACCCCGGTGAATCAGTTTAAATGATGTTAGAAGGTGTCATGTTCAGGATTCTTTATCATTAATAATGTTTTTAGTTTTATATCATGACGTATTTCATCATGTCACTTCTTGCCTTTTCTGTCTAGACACACGAGATTGAAACGTGTTGCATTCCAGAGTGTCAGCTTCTCGGAGCTCTGCATGCATTTGTTCACATACTGAGTGACTGATACAGATAGAGTGGCTGTGGTAAGATTTATTCAGCGTTCGCTTGTTTTTGACCCCGTGTGTGAAGTTTAGAATAAAGGATAACACACAGCTCTGCGATGCGCCTCTTCACACTTTTTTCTTTTTATACTATGCTATATGTATGTATGTATTCATGTGGAATAAATAAGAGGAAAAAAATAACCAAGAACAGCAACTATCTTGGTGAAGGTTTACCAAGTTAAATTTAAGACTTTAAGAATGCAATTTCATATCATTCAATTGATTTTTCACAATCTTGGTGTGAACATATGATGTAAAGCCAATAAGGACGACATGGCCCTGAATGATTTATTATGATATATTTGTTTCAGTATTTCCATGCAGTAAATAAATCATTTTAAATGATAATGAATAGATGCTAATCACATTTACACGGCCTAGAGCTGGAGAAGTGTCAGAAAATGAATGACTGGATTAACCGATGTAACAATGTGCTAAAATTCACACTTGTCCATCGTGAGACAGGTTTACTGCCTCCTTTAGCTGGCAGTGGTGACAGTATTTGCTTTAGGCCCGATGGTGCTGACTGAAACGCTACGAAACTGACTGAACAGCCTCCTGCTGCAATCCACTGTCGGAATACTCACATTTTAACTTCATCAGTATGTAACATCTCCAGACATCCTGCAACTGGGTACAAAAGACCTTTGAAAATTAGACTTTAAGGCCTCTCAGGGAACAAAGTTCACTGCATTTACTGACTCTTCCTGTTATAGCACAGATTTAATGTGACTTGTTAGCAACAGTAGGAGAAAATCATTGCAGCTATCCCCCCATGCTTTCTAATATGGAAACTTCAAAAGGTTCAAGGTACGACGAATACAATTTCCACTGCCGAGCATTTCACTCACAGGCTGGATAAGTGCATACATTACGGTTTATGCAGAAAGATAAACACCGAGCGTGTGCAGGGCGGATAAAAAAAATGGAGGGAGGAAAAAACTGGAGAGTTTGCGTGAGGACAAAAATGTAAAAAACTATAAAACCAAAGACTTCACAACTCGCTACTGGGCAGATGACAGCATGTGACCCCCTAGAGAGTAGAAAGCAAAGCGAGAGAGAGAGAGATGCATAGAATGAGACATATTGAGAGAAAGAGAAAGAGAGAGAGACGTGGGCAAAAAAACACATTAATTAAAACAAGTTGTAAACAGTAGGGGTCACTTTATATTTGCTTGTTAAACTTGACCCATGCTGTGAGAAAACACATACACACTAAGTGTGAGTGCAACTGAGATACTGCAGAGCTTTGTGTGTGTGTGTGTGTGTGTGCGCGCGTGTTTGTTCGTGTTTGTATGTGTGTTTGTGTGCATGAGTACGTGGGGGTTGGCGTAATGTACTATGTATCAGTTAGACCGATATATTTGGCTGATATTGGCAGTCATGTTGTGTGAGAGCACTTTGCTTGTACAAAAACTTGAACCGGGATTGAACCTGACAATGTCCTCAAAAATGTCCACAACGGAACAAAGAAAGTATTCTATGGCATATCTACTAATCCTCTGCTAACAATCCCACAATGCAATATATTAAAGATAAATAAAGTAACAGTCCTGCAACACCACACCTGTCAGTAAATGATGCAATAAAAACGATGCTCACATGAAACAGAAAGCTATTTGCTATTTCCTTCCTGACATTTACGTGTTTCCTGTATCAACACAGGGACTTGTCATTGATGTTGATTGGCGTTTACAATATCCAATAGCGAGTGTGCATTACACCCCCACCGCTAAGCACTGCAGCATCTACTTTCCAGTCAACATGGTGGGACCCACAACACAACCAGTGGTGGCCAGTTTAGGAGGCATACAGTAGCCTGCTGAGGTGGTTTTCTTGCCGGCTTTGGCTCCTGGCATCCCTGGTGTTGAGTCAGTTTAGTTAACATCAGTTAGCAATTTACTACTTAGCATCAAGGAAGTCTGTAAATCACATCGGTAGTGTAACCTGTTGGTCTCAGAGGCTGTGTTCAAGCCCAGTCCGGTCCGACCATTGAGCCCAATTTTGTTGCCTGCTAATGGCAGATTCAGTTAGCAGCAGTTATTTAGCTACTCTAGCGGCGGTTAGGCTAAAGCTATCATATGGAGTTGAAGCTGAGCAGCTGGAGGACATCAGATAATATATAAATAGTAATACAGTGGTTCCCTGCTTGGTCAGGCATGTCCAAACTTCTTTTAAAGAGGGCCAGATTTGACAATGTGAAGATGCCCAGGGGCCATTACTAACATTTAAAAAATGAAAAGCAATAAAAGTCACATATAAATTCAAAAAGTTTGCATGAAGTTGATATAAATCTTAACCTCATGTTCATTTTAAACATGACTTATTATGAGTAATGCAAAGTCTGTTAACATTTAAGGTTAAATTTTATCACTCTTGCTCTTGTCTTTAACAAAATCATTCAGAAAGTAATATTTTGTGTCACATCTACAGATATATAACAGCAGCAGTTATGTCCTTAAAAGTTCAGATGCTTCATTATGTCAACCAAAAAAGCCAAATCGTCCAGCCATACAGTATCTGACAATCCTAGCAGGCCATAAATAATATTATAAAAATTAAGCTTCAGACCGCATGAAATCTGACCGCGGGCGGTGATTGAAGCTCTCGATTTTCCAGTTTATCTACATTCCGACCCTCGCCTATGGTCATGAGCATTGGATGGTGACTGAAAGAATGAGATCACAGATACAAGTATCTTAGAAATAGGGTGAGGAGCTCAGACATCCAGGGTGAGCTCGGACTAGAGCCGCTGCTCCTTCACGTCAAAAGGAACCAGCTGAGGTGGTTCGGGCATCTGATCAAGATGCTCCCTGGGTGCCTCCCTTTGGAGGTGTTCCGGGCACGTCCTACTGGGGCCTTCTTGGGAATACCTTGGGATCCCCCAGGAGGAGCTGCACTGTGTTGCTGGGGAGAATGGCATCTGGAGTGCCCTGCTAAACCTGCTGTCACCGCGTCCCGAACCTGGATAAGTGAGGGAGAATGGATGGATGGACATGTAAAGACATAATGGATGTACAGATACTGAGTGGATGTACCTGTATAGCTTTGGATACAGAAGTAGATTTCATTTTGCTTGTTAGACAAGATCTGAAGTTATGAATGTACCTAAAAGTAAGTTGCTGATTGTCACAATAGGTAATAAGTTCTGGGTTGGCCATACACTGTACAGAGCTTCTTGGTCTGAAAAGTAAATGTGAGCGCTGGCATCTACATTCAAAGCACCGCCCTGTCAGGTGGGGCCAGAGGTAGCCCCCTGCCTTTATAGGGACAGGTTAGGGCAATTAGTGCCTCTTTGTCTGAGGCCTGGTTGTGTGGCAGGGTTGCAGTGTCCGTGCGGGTAAGTTAGATTGAAGGAGAAAGATGTGTTATATTGCCTTATGGGAAAACTAATGAGGCCTTTTGTATATTTAGTTGTGGTGTGACTGTCCTGAGCTGATCCAGAATGAGCTCTGTAGTCCTGCGCTGAAGAGGTATGTGTTAGTGAGCTTTGGGGTTTCATTAAACTGTAGACATATCACTAATATAATATGATCATCTCTTTAGGAAAAGGCTCTTCCCTGTTTAAACCAGAGTGGAGCCCGGCAACTATTGTGTCGCTTTTCAGCAGAGCCCCACATTGACCAAGATTTAAGGCCAGACTATTGCTTGGCCTGAGCCAGTTCACCAAGGCTGTTGGCAAATGTGTTTATGGAATATACAGCTGAACTAATATGTAGATGGTTGAAGATTGCCATGACTGCACTGTACTGAACATCTGTGAACCTGAACCAACTGAATCTCTTCAGTTGGTTCAGGTTATACTTGTGTCTATGTCTTGTGGCAAAAGGCAGAGGGGTGACCTGCGGGGAGTAGTCGTGGGATATGCACCCCTCCTTGCATGCAGCGTGGTAGGTGTGAAATGTAGTGGTCACCTCACTAGAGAGCTTGTCCTTGCAGTGTAAGTTGCAGTGGTTGCAGTGATCAGTGTGCACACATGGTGGTTTTTATTGGGGTTTGTGATAGAATCTCCCCACAGTAAGTACCCTGTCCTGCCTATTGTTGTAGCCATTTTATCCTCTATTGTATTTCATGTTGTTAAGCCATTTGCTATTTATATATTAGTAGTTTTAATTATTTTAGTATTGTGAAATAAAATAATTTGGACTAATCTGGCAGTTTCTCCTCTTTTTCAGGTCCGTTGCCAGTATAGTTTTCTTTTCCAAATAAATATTCCTTGAACTGAACGCACGTCTCCCGCTCTTTTTGAACCCTTTAAAACTTGTGTCAACACTCAGATGGTCGGTGTCTAGGGCTGATATAGTTCTCTTCTGTCTATTTGTCCCCCTTTGTAACCTGGGTGGGGTCACATAAAGCTAATGCTTAAGTGCCTTAAACCTGGATTCATTCTAATGGCCAGCAGGGGGCGACTCTACTGGTTGCAAAAAGAAGTCAGATTGTATGTAAACTTATGAGAAGATGAGCCGACTTCTCACTTGATTCATGACCTCAGTAAACACTTTCCTCATGAGTTTATGGTCTCAATCTCTTGTTTCAAGTCTTCTTCCACATAGCATGATGTTCATTTTGTAAATTATGGTTCCATTTAGAGTGAAATGGACAATAAAGCAGGTATGCTTTAGGGCGTGGCTACTGCGGTGTGTTCTCTCAAATCCAATCAGGATAGAGTTGTAACAATGCATATCCTCTCCAACTCCACCTTCTCATCCAATTATAGTCACTACTGGTTCCAAGAAGTCAGGCTGGCACCATCCATAATGCTCGAGGCTTCAAAAACAGTAGTCCACAAATTAATGAGCAAATGATATGTTGCTATGTCCACTATTTATTAAACAGCCTTGACGTTTGAGTCAGTTACGACTCTGA